>JACRUU010000005.1:25433114-25443114 GCA_030449085.1 Kryptopterus vitreolus
TGAGAAAGCCATTTTTTTGGGGGGGGGGGCAGGATTCTCTTAAGGAGTTTGAGACTTTGGACTTGTGCAAGTCGACCCACTGTACGGTACCACGTTTGTGCAAGTGAAGAGCCGGTAAGGCTTCAGATGACGTTTATCCTATTTGTCTAGAAGTACAGAATAACAGAAACTCTTACGTCGTGCATGGAGTCCAGTAGCTTAGTGAGCTGGTAGAAGCGCTGCCAGTTCTGGCTGGAGCTCTCTTCCCTCCTCACGATGGCTTTTCCCATTTCTTTAATGTAACGACATCCTGAGCTCATCAAACACCGCCTGGCTCTTCAGACCATCCTTTGGCACTGAGGATGAACAGCAAAGTATTCTTTATTAGAATTACGAGCGAGTCTCAAGGTTTCCTCTTCATACCTTCACAGCGACTTTGTCTTTGCCACTCTTACCTCATTAGGGATAAACTTACAGGGACTTGTTTTCAGTCTTGAAAATGTATGTTTAGAGTGTCGAGAGTATAATATTATATTAATAAAAGGTATATTATTTAATTATATAATTATTAGGGCTGCCAAAGTAAAAGCATATTAGCTTTAACAGCACTTATAGCGCGCCACTTTATGTACTCGATATTACCGTATGCAATAAACGTATCACCAATTTATATGGAAAGCAACCAAAACCGGAACATAATTCTTAAAGGAGCCGCACCGTATTTAACAAGTGAAACAAGCACTTAAAAAAGTAACATGGAAATGGACAATATTGAGAGAATAATATCCAGAGTGAAATAAGTATTAAAGATTTTGAGTGAAATGTATAAAAAGAGTGAAAATAATGTGACCAAAGGGACCAATGTTAATTCAAGATGTGGCCACTAATTAGCATCACAGGTGTCTACAATCTCAGTCAGTGGGCCTCCAGGTAATCACTGTGTTGTTTGGTGACATGGTGTGCACCGCACTCAACATGGACCAGAGGAGGACAAGGAAAGAGTTGTCTCAGGAGATAAGAAAGAAAATTATACACAAGCATGTTAAAGATAAAGGTTATAAGGCCATATCCAAGCAGCGAGATGTTCCTGTGACTACAGTGTGTATATCTCGATACGTTTTCATCTGCTTTTAAATAATCTCCATATTCCTAATGTAAAAAAAAATAATTCTCTTGATTTTCCCATGATATCAGAGAAAGAAGCTCTTTGTTGGTGTGCCTTTATACGCATCCACAGCGCATGCCACCAATGAACTCAAATGGAATCAATTAACCAATAAGAAGCTTCTTAATCTCAGCAGGGAATCATGTGGAGTGTTCTTTTTGTTTAATGACACAATACACTTAGTGTATGTTTATTCGGACTGATGATGGTTGGTTTCTGTTTTTTTTAACGCCATGCCAGCTTCTATGGCTATGTTCATGGCTAGATCTAGGTTTTATTATTCAAAAATAAAAGGATAAAATTTAGATAAGATGTTTAAGGTTTATCTCTGACTGAGGAAAGTGTTAAAAAGATTTCCATAAAATTCTCACACTGCTCAAGTCTAACATTTAACAAATGCAAAAAAAATATGTTATTGATTTAAAACAGGAAAAGTTTACTATGATTTAATGTTTGACAGTAAAAAAAAAAAAAAAAAATGTAAAAAAAGTGTTTTTTTCCCCTTAAGGTCTATGTGTAATTATAATAGCTTGTATGTGTGTGTGTGTGTGTGTTGTGTGTGTGTGGTGTTGTGTGTGGGTGTAATATATATATAATACTATATATATATATATATATATGTATATATATACATACATATATACACATGATATATATACACACACACACATATATATATATATATGTGTATATATATATATCGTCTATATATATATATATCACACACACACACACACACACACGATGGATTACACACATATATATATATATATATATATATATATATATATACTACATATATATATATAATATATATAGATATATATATATACTATAGATATATATATATATCTATATATATATATATATATATATACACATATATATATATACTATATATATATATATATATATATATATATATATATATATATATATATATATATATATATATATATATATATATACACACATATATATATATACATATACATACATACATATATTTAATGTAGGAATTTAGCATTGATACTCTATTTGTGTAAAGACACCGTTCTTTTGTTTAAAATCGCTATACAAATCAGAGTTCTAAACAAATTGAACCGTACTGGGAAAGCAGAACATGTTATAATGTGTATATAACGTATTATACGTACACAGCTGGATGTAAACATAAACGCATCATTTGACGAATTTCTTTTCGCTTGCCCGAAGGCTGTGCCACAACATGCATTTGCAAGACTTTATTCTGCTACGCTTTTATTTCCTGTCTGGTTTTTCTGCAGATATCAGATTAACATTTTCCAAAACCCCAATAATTACACCGTACTTGCAATCTAATCTGCCAGTGCATAAACGTTCATCACGGAGGCTAGCGTTACTGTGACCATGTGCATGTGTGCTGTGTTTCTCACCTGTGCTGAGCAGGAGGAGGACCTTCATGCACAGGTACTCCTCGTTCGACACCTGCAGCCTCACAAACTCGTTGGAAATCTTCAGCATCTGTGCACACTGGTCATGCATGTAGGGCATTTTCATCCGCTCCCTGCACACAGGTTCAAAACACACACATGCCGGGTTTCTCTCCTGCACAGGCGCAACAAGTAACACAAACAAACTGACGGATGATGGAGCTCATGTTCATCTGGGAATAAAAATGGCTAATTAAAGCAAATGGTGTTTTTTTGAGTTCCTTGTTCTATTCCCTCCGCCGGTTCTGGATCAGAGGTCGTGTGGAGTCGTGTGTGCAGTGTTCGAGTGCGTTAAGCAGACATGAGAGGGGTACGTACTCGTTAATCACCAGGTCCGGGGCGAAACACAGCATGTTGCCGTTAGACTGCTGGTAAGATCTCCAGCCCAGACCGAACGACATGAGGAAGAGCCAGGAGGACTGCAGCAGATTCATCTGATCGTCCAGGTGAAGGTTCCGGAAACCTGGAAAGCAGGAATCGGCCATGATTGTTGAGGTAAGAGCGTTACGAAAACTTCGGATTTTCGGCCTCTGTCGCCAAAACTGTAAAAACGCAGATCTAAGGCCTGTAGATGATTTCCAGCCAATCAGAAGCACTGAACACTGTACATGAAAATATAGCTACAAACACAGGGCTGCATTTTTGCAGACGCCCTTATCCAGAGTGACTTACAACTGAGCAATTGAGGGTTAAGGGCCTTGCTCAAGGGCCCACTAGTGGCAGATTGGTGGTGCTGGGATTCTTCCGGTCCAGGAAAATGACAAACAAATAGCACTTACAGTCTCTCAGGATTTTATATATTATTGGAAGTAAATACTAAGAAATAATGATTTACATCAGCAATAAAGTTGTAATTTTTGTTTCGCTGTAGTGCTGGCTGTATTTGGCATTCGCCCTTATTCCGGAGCGAACTACATTACACGGAACAGTGTTGTGGTTAAGGGCCTAACTCGGTGGCCCATGACACTCGAACAGTGGCACTTGGTGAAGCTGGGATTTGAATGTGTCACCTTCTTATCCAAAGCCTTAACCATTAAGCTACCACCGCCTTACCATGGGTGTAAATTGAGGACAATTCTAAATGAAAGAACATTGCCTTTTTTTAAGATCCGCACTTAAAAAAAAAAAACAAAAAAAAAAACAATTAGCTTTTATTTAAAGCTCATTTTAAAACAATTAGCTTTTTTAAATTATTAGCGTATTTATTATGCTTTAGATTTTGCAATATAATCCAATTTCATTCATTCACTCAACTGCTGCCGCTGTATCCGATCTTCCCTCGGGTCACGGGGAGTCTGTGCCTATCTCAGGTGTCTATAGGCATTAATCTATAGGCAGGATCTATAGGCAGGATACACCCTGGATGGAATGCCAACCCATCGCAGGGCACACACTCACACACATTCATACACTAGGGACAATTTTCCAAGGTGCCAATCTACCTACCGTGCATGGACCGGGGGAAACCGGAGAACCCGGAGAAAAACCATAATCCAATTTCATAAGGAGGGGAGAAATATAGTGTGAAAATATAAAGTGTTGAAAGAGGCATAACAGTCTCGGTATAAGGCCGGCTTTTGCCCTGAGCATTGCCACTACGACTAATCAGCATACATGTGTATTTCTATTGTTGGATAATAATAGTAATATGACATTCAAAGCTTTATTTTAAGCCACTTTTATGCGATATGCTGAGAGTAATAATAAATTGTAACTCAGTAGGGACACTTTAGATTTTAAGTACAGACTTGTTTTTTTTTTTTCCTCCCCTTCTGACCATACTATCTGCTTTTACACTCTATTTTCCTTCAAGTTGCAGTGTACGCCATCTTGTGCGAGTCCATGAGCTGAATAATAAACGTGTGTGTGTGTGTGTGTGTGTGGGTTGTCAGTACCGGGCAGAGCTTTGGCCCACTTGACGGCGGAGATGAACTGGCGCCCTCCCAGTCTGTTCAGGGTGGTCATGAGACGTGTGGAGGTGTCCGTGACTGTGCTGTCATAGCCGGCGTAAATGGTGTCCGGTTCGATGGCTTTGAGCAGAGAGAGCATGGTGGGCACCAGCTGGGGCATGGATTTGGGCACCAGCGCTCGTTGCTCGGTCCGCGGAGAAAGAGCCGGCTCGACCGTGTTCGCCTGCTGTACACCCTTTAATTTCATCTTCTTGGCTTTACGTGCTGCAGAGCGGGAGAGAGTTTTGTAAATACACACAATACTGTACTGTACAAAACAACACAAACACACATTCAGCCCATAAATACACCCCCTCCATCTTGGAATTAGGACTTGACTCCACATAGGCAGGAAAAGCTTCGATTAGGCCCGCCTCCTCCCCAGTAAACGTAAAGAGAGCACATTTATAATACAAAGATAACGATTTATTACCATTTAATAAAATATTATTTTATTACGGTGTTTGGGGAAAACACTAGACGCATGTATATTCATTCTGAATCTATCAAACAAATTCGCTCATTTATTTGTATGAAAATGTCGGATAAACAAACATATGCTAAGAAATGAGCGTGAATAACAGCATTACGTAATTTTGACATATTTACAGTTCATTTCGCCAAACTGCTTTTCCACGATTCTTGTAAAACCTGCCAAAGATGTTCACTTTCTGACCGTCCGCTAAAAGAGAAAAGGATATCGGTGCAGCGACTGGACAGGCTGTTCCATAATAGACAACACCCCAGCCGAGTGTTTACTCTCTAAATAAGTTATTTATCGGAATTGCATAATGCTCACGAATGGAACGCTTTTCCTTTCACCTGAACAACGTTTCCTGCTCTTAAACGCCGCAAAAACCATTAAGCTTTCGCTTCCATGTTTGCCCGTGGTGGTCTGATAACGTCTTCCATTAGAGCTGAAAATTGGACTTATTTGCCCATTCATCCGCCCACAGAACTTTCTTCCAGTCCTTCACTGTCCAGTTCTTATGTGTTTTAGCTTTTATCTATTTATTGCATATAAACAAAAGCATAATAATGTGTACCATAAGCCATTTTTGACCAGCTCTGTGTATATGCATCGTATACATACATACATACATACATACATACATATAAAATATACACCGTGGCTGTGCTGCACACAGAACGCAACCCACATTTAATAGCATCATGTGATTTACCTTCCAGGTTCATGCCGGCCATCAGGCACTTGCGGAAGCGGCACGCGGGACAGTTCTTCCTGCGGATTTTGTCGATGATGCAGTCATTTCTCCCGGCGCACAGGTAATTGTGTTGGCCTGTGTGGATGGGTACATGTCCATTACTTCGAGTCCATTACTTCGAGTCAATAAACCAAAACATGATGAACAGCAGATACAAGGTTAAAATAACATCACTGCACAGGAAGAACCTTCCTGATACATTTCAGACATTATAGCAACAGGAGACTTAAACATGAACGGGATCCTCAGAGACACATGTTTTTTTGGTTCTAGGTCAGCATGCCAAGTTACAACTGAAGCTTCTAGGGGTCGGAACACTTGCGGGACATTTCCATGGGAACTTCAGCTGGGGAATTTGGGAAATTATTATTATTATTATTGTTGTTGTTGTGGTTGTTTTCTATTTCGGCGCAGTGGTTGGGGAGTTCATATTGGGTAGTAAAGATGTTCTTATTAATGTATGGATATTTAGAGATTTGGGGTATATAAACATAAGTGTACATTCTAATATAGCTTTAAAAAAATGAAATTTTGGACGTTTGATTATTTGTAAATAAAACAATTGCAGATCATTTCTAAATGGAGATTTCACAAATGTACTGTATGGTTCGGTATTTTAGATCAAATAAAATGAAGCTTGACGAGCAGGACAGATCGTTCAAGTTTTAAACTACCATTTATTTATGTAATTTACAAGAATACATGGCAGGATGGATTTTTCTCGGCATTATTATGTTTACAGGGCACAGTGCATGTAGTGGTTGTGGCCTCCGTAGCCGTGCAGGAAGTGTGCAATGTGATAACGAGTGTGCATAAATTAAAATTAGAATAAATGTAAAATTGCATTAAATCTGGTCGTTTCAACCAAGTATATTTACCGTTAATTTCCGTATTTGTACATCAATTCCCACGGAAAGTTTCAAGCCTGGAAAATTCCTGGAAAATCTTCGTTATACCTCACTTTCCCGCTTCCCCACGCACGTATATATCTTTTAGCTGACGCCGGGCGCTTGTAGTTGCTATAAGGTTACTATTGATGTAATGATAAACGCTTGAAACCGTGGTGAATGCATGATGTGTGTGTAATCGTTACACTATTTACACCTCCTACATGTACTTGCAGAGTGCTTGTTCACATGCCAGTGATGCCAGTGAAAACTTTATTTTTACAAAATATATATTTTAAATATTTTTAACTTGTATTTATTTACATGAAATAAATACCATATATATTTTACATCTACATCCTAATAAGACAAATTAAGGCACACTGCTGGGATGCATTTTGCATCCAACAGAGAAGAACAGCGTGGTTAAATCAGCAACCAGAGATACACACACACACACACACACACACACACACACACACATGTGCGCGTACTGTGACACCATGCTGGTAATCTCGTCTTAACATGACAAGGCTCAGAGAGACGGTGGAGGCGGGAATCAGCAGTATTTACGGACTTTAGTTACCATCTGTGTTCTGTCCTGAGCGCCATCATTCAAGTCAAACAAAACTAATGAACAGAACATTGAACTGTCCCCAGACGCCGCTCCGAGATAAATAACACCCTTATTAATATTCATGTAAAGTCTACAACTCTATTATAATCAATGAATAAAAGATGGCCGAGGCCACGGGTTAGGAACATGACGCAAATTGGCGCCGGAGCAAAGTGTTTTAATAGATGGGTTTTGGATTTTATATCAAATACACACACACACACACACACACACACACACACACACACACACACACACACGCACACACAGGAAAATGCACAAACGTGCATGGACACCTGACCATCAGATTCGTAAAATGATTTTCGAAACCATATGTAGCTCCTATTTGCTATTATAAGAACTGCCAGTCTTCTGGGAAATGTCCCACTAGATTTTAGAGTGTGTTCAGGGAGTGTATATCAGTGTGGGTATAAAAGTCCGTTACTGATGTAGGGTGAGGAGGTCATTTAGAGATGAGGTCAGAGCACTATGATCTGTGGATCTGCTGGCTTTGTGCACATGCTGGAACATGTTTGAGTCTCTTGGTTCAAGCGACGGTAAAAACCCAATGCTATAGCATCCAAAAGGCTCTCAGACAGCCGTGGGTCTAGAACAGTTTGTGGAATGTGTGTGTGTGTGTGGTCCAAATACTTTTCACCCTATACTGTATATTTAAGATGTATCTATGTGTGAATTGCTACTTATTTAATGATCATCCGTTCATTCTGTAAAAGCCCAGATTTTATAATGAATACATTAAATTCATTCATCTTCTACCTCTTTATCCGATCTTCCCTCGGGTCACGAGGAGCCTGTGCCTATCTCAGGCGTCTATGGGCATTAAGGCAGGATACACCCTGGATGGAATGCCAACCCATCACAGGACACACACACACACACACACACACACACACACACACACACACACTCACATTCATACACTAGGGACAATTTTCCAAGGTGCCAATCAACCTACCGTGCATGTTTTTGGACTGGAAGGAAACCGGAGAACCCGGAGAAAAAACCCCCTGAGGCATGGTGAGTACATGCAAACATGACCGAGACGAGAATCAAACCCGGACCCTGGCGGTGTGAGGCGAACGTGCTAACCACTAAACCACCGTGCCCCATATACATTAAATTATACTTATAAATAACTATCATACTGGAAATTCAATTGACTGTATTTCTATCTATTATTATTATTATTATTTCTTCAAGCCGTTTTGTTTCTCTCCGTTGTTTGTTTGTTGTTATATTTGTTTACTATTTATGGAGTTGTTGTGGAGGCTTTGTTCTTTTATTTCAGTGGGTTTTATCCTGGTTATGTAAGGTTATTAATTATATACAAGTGATATTTCACATCACGAAAACCTAAATGCTGTTATTTACACGTCAAAAGCATCGGTTTATTCGGCTTTATAACGCAGTATTTGGCAGTCAGAGACGAAAGACACTGACCAATCACTGACCATGTTCAAATTCATTTTCTCTTCTATGCGCCGATACACACACTCTTGTCTTTTCGGTTTGAAAGTCTGTATGGAGGTGTGTGTGTTTGCCTGTGTGTGTGTGACAGAAAGTGGTGTGACTCGGGTGTGTGTTAACGATCCCGTCACCTTCCACGGCTCTTTTGAAGAAGACCTTGCAGCTGCCGCAGGTGAGGACTCCATAATGGCAGCCCGATGCCTCGTCTGAACACACCAGACAGATTTTGTGTGTGCCGCTGGTCTTCCCCGTGCCTGAGGACGTGGCAACGTTGGCCTCGGGCCTGGCAGTTGAGCTAATGCGAACACACACACACACACACACAGAAAGAAAGAAAGAAAGGGAAAGAGCAAGAGAAATCGTTATGCTTATTAGAAACAAACATGATTTTTGCTATTATTTACTTCTTTTAAATGTTTCTCATACCATTCCAGATCCAATCTTGCCTTTCTCTTATTTATTTATTTATTGTTTTTCGGGTGCAAGAGGAAAAAGACAAATGTAGATAAATACGGATAGCAAAAACAAACAAAACAGGCCAGCAAAAAAAGAAAGAAAGAAAAAAAAAACCCTGCAGACTGATCGATAAGCAAGTATGTAAACAAAGAGGTAAACCAACTAACCAAGCCAATAAACAAATGAACACGTACATAAACAGGAAAACCGTATGCATGCAATCAAAGTGCGAGCAAATAAATAACCAAACAGATGGGTGCCTAATAAATACTATAGAGAATTCAACAAGCAAACAAAGTATTTAAGAGCCACATTCACTGCCTCGTCGTAAACACCATGATGCTTTATGCACTAAATGCACGGCAAAATAAATAAATAAATAAATAAATTGTATTGACTTTGAAAAAAAAAAAAAAAAAAAAAAAAAAAAACACTTTACATTTGACGAATGTTGCAAGCATAGTTACTCTTGTATATGTGCACAATAAGACTGCAAACCCTCCCTCCCTCCCTCCCTCCTTTCCATTTGGATAACGTCACAGATAACATCTTATCCATTTTTTTATGGCGCTCATTGAACCGAAGGACGGTTTCGTTTACGCTAGTCATCACAGAAACCCAGTTTGCTCTGTGTGTTGGAGGAAGAGTGTGTTGGGAGGGGGTCGTTCGCCCCGTGGCGTGGCAAAAAAATCAAGGAGCTGCGAATTGGCCCCGACATCTGGACACGCCAGAGTGTCAAATTCTACCCAAAGGTCACTTTGG
>JACRUU010000005.1:25448114-25475614 GCA_030449085.1 Kryptopterus vitreolus
AGAGCAGAGGAGGGGTCTGATATGCTGTTGCGTGGCATTATATACAGCTATATACAGAGGAAAAGCTGCACAAAAATGCAATGGAAGCTGAACCTCAATCGGGAGGGTTTCCAGTCGTATATCAATGCATTTCTCAGTAACAACAGTGCAGATTTATAACCATTTATAAACCAATTCTGTCACACAATATTGTGTGGTTATTATTATTATTATTATTATTATTATTATTATTATTATTATATAGTAGTACAACATATCCGTTTATCCATTTTTCCCCCACACGGACCATTATTACTGATACATCACCGGCTAAACTTGGGTGTGCTGTAGACAGGTAAGACAGGAGGCTGCGGAATGAAAAAGTAGAGGAACGTATTGGAACCATTCAAACTAAAACACTGTACAGTGCGGTGCGGTTAACGTTTCTCAAGTTATTTGAATCTGATTTTTTTCTATTTTTGTTTATCAGTGTTACTACGGAACCAAAAAAAAAACCCCCAAAAAACACACGCATCACATTACGGTTTTTGAATAAAGGACCGGCTCATTTTATTTCGGATTGGAAAAAAAAAAGGGGGAAGAGACAAATAATTTACTTTCCATTTATATATGAAGTTACAGTAAAGAAACGCTCCCATACACAAGTTATGAATACTGCCCGAGGCTTTTTACAAGTTCCCGTGAACATGTGACTGTTTAGTGTAGTTATGAAATGACTTATAAAGTGATATCTACCGGGGGAAAAAAAAAGCGTATTTCATTCCGGGAGCAATTAAAAATGTAATATTTGTAAATAATATGTGGGTCATGTGCATACCGAAACCGTGAGTCATGATCCGTAAGGATCAGGGATCGACCGCAAGCTGCTACACCGGCTATTATTTATATACAGTGCGTTCAAAAAATCCCTCCGCAGTGGCGAGTAGAGCAGGAAATGGAGCACTTTTTTTTTTTTAAACTGGCAATAAATACACGTATTTAGTCCGTGGAAATTTTCAAGCAGCTGTGTAATTATTACTGTGTAATAAGTCATAAATACACGAGCGAGAATTATAGTGAATTTAATTAAAAAAGTAGTTTCTCATGACTTAAACAGGAACACGGAGGAACTTTGTGCAACTTTTTTAAACACACTATTTGTATTTTGATGCAATATAGCAGTTCATTCATTCATCTTCTACCGCTATATCCGATCTTCCCTCGGGTCACGGGGAGCCTGTGCCTATCTCAGGCGTCTATGGGCATTAATGATACACCCTGGATGGAATGCCAACCCATCACAGGACACACACACACACACACACACACATTCATACACTAGGGACAATTTTCCAAGGTGTCATGCCTACCGTGCATGTTTTTGGACCAGGAGGAAACCGGAGAACCCAGAGAAAAACCCCCTGAGGCACGGGGAGAACATGCAAACTCCACACACACATGGCCGAGACGGGAATCGAACCCGGACCCTGGCGTGTGAGGCGAACGTGCTAACCACTACGCCACCGTGTCCCACTAATATAGTATTGGTTTTTCACCAATATACTTATATATACCAATATACTTTACATTATACAATATAATTTCAAATGCAGATTTGTCTAAAAAGAAAAAGAAATTACTTGTTCATTTTCTCTCTATTATTTAGTTTTCATCTTTAATAAAGAAAAAGTATTTCTTACTCGATGGAATTATTCGTTAGAATACGCAATTACTAAAATAATCAATAGACCCAATTTAAAAATTCTATTTCAGTCCCAAATTTCTCTTTTAGTCCAGACGATCTTAATCTGACCCTTATTAATCTGCCTTTATAAACCCTGCAACAAATCTGATATTGTGATAACATTGGATGTAACTTTCATTCAAGGTAAAAGCACTATGCACCAATGATTAAACAGTTAAAATTGCCTTTAGTCATCTTAAATATTTGCTTTTTGAATATCCCATTCCATGTAGTGGGGGAAAAAAAACAAAACAACAACAGAAAAAAACCCTCTTGCACATGCACTAGAATAAAAACACAAACACACTGTGTCTTAAAAAGCTATTAACAGTTTGGGTGGTAATAAGCAAGCGTTAATCAAATCCGCTAAAGTCAGAAGGTTTACTCGCTAAGCATTCCAGACTCTACTGCAAATGCTAGCGCGCTGGCTCGCAACATTAGCACTTGTTAGCAAATCTATTCATGTAAATATTGTGATTTCCAAATCCAAATGTTGTGATATGGGTTGTAAATATGTCTACAAGTGTTGTATCTTTTTTTTTTCTTCTTTTTTTGGCTAGATCACCCCAACGCAAATTCCAACCCGGGCCACCATGTTTAAACGTTCAACATTATATACCAAAGCAAAGTTGCTCTTTTCGAATCCGGCTCCCGTTGGGAAAGCTGGCGGTGTGGGGATCGATACGGAGGCGATAACGCCACGGAGATACCGGTCTGTGCTGCGTTCGTGTGTCAGAGTATTGCGTTACAGCCGGCGTTCGCTCTGGAAATTATAGAACGGAGACCGGTTCTTATAAATAGACCTGCGACAATTATCCATGCTGGCAGTACAATGCTAGTAAAAAGGATATAAATAACATAACCTACACGGGTGGAGACATTCATCACATACTGGAAACGAGTGACTATTTGAACAGCTAATAATGTACGATTTATATACATAGAGAGATCAACGGCCATCTGACCAAGAGTGTCTGTGTATGTGTGTAAGTGTATGTGTGCTGTGTGTGTGTATATGATATTCTGATACTGAAATTATAGTAATCATATTTGTATGTGTCGGAGTATATGCTCTATATCTATATGTGTGTATATATACGTATCGTGTATAATAATGTGTGTAGTATGTGGTGTGTTAAATACTGGTGTGTGTGACAAATGAATACTATATATATATAAATATATGCGACATATATATATGACATATCATATACTGTATATGCGAAGATGTGTGTGTGTGTGCTATATATATGTATTACTTATGTGTACATGTGTGATGTGTGTGTATATATATATTATCACATATATTGCAAAAATGGATATAGAACAAAAATGTAACATAACCTACTGTGACGTATGTGTGTATGTGGAGATCATGAATGAACATATATATATATCACAAATGTGATACTGGAATATATACGTAAATATAGTGGAGACAATATATGAACAATAACACACATAAACGGACGAATGGAAGCTATACCTATATAAGAAGGAGAATGGGGGAGGGTATACATAAGAGTCGGTCACATCAGGGGGAAGACATATAGGACAAATGATATGTATGGCCGAGATACACATACAATATGTGTGTGTGTTGCACAATACATGTCGTATCCCAGGGAACAGGGATACATCAGTAGTGAATACACAAAATAAGAATAGTGGAAGACAGATAATATATATCGGGAGATCAAGAGGGGTGATATATATAGAAGTGTGACAGTACAGAAGTGAAATATGTGCTAAAATATATATAGTGTAATGCTAGTGTATATATATATGGGTGGAGGGATATCATACAGATATCGAAGGAAAAGGTATAATATGAATAGGGATACCAGTATGAGACAATATATACACACGAAGATATACATCACAGGGATAAACATGCACATCACAGAGGATCAACAGTGGTGGGATATATACATACTATAGATGTGTATATATATATGGGATGACAGATATATGTGCCACAGGACATGGAATATCTTGTTATCACAACCCAGCCCTACATATATACGTGGAATGATAGTATGTGTACACATATAAATATATATATACAACCCCATCAGTGGGGTGTGGGTGTGGCACTATATATATATATACACTCCCCACACACAACACAATAGACATTATATGTGTGGGTGTGTCATTATACTTATACCCTATACATGTATACGTATGTATGTCACTCTCTCCCTCTGTATCTTATCTGTATATACACATATATATATATAGCACACACCTATATATATATATATATATATATATATATATATATATATATATATATATATATATATACACACACACACACACACACACACACACAACACCACACACACACACACACATATATAGCTGTGAAGGATGGATGGAAGAATAGATAGATACACAGAAGTAGATCAAAGAGTTGGCATGTTTGAATTGTTGGGTGTTTGAATCCCGCCTCCATCCTGTTGCACAAACTCTACAGCCCTGGTGTTTCTGGGGATTTCCAAATGACCATAACATGCAAAAGGGGTGTGTGTACATCTTTTTGGCCACGCCATCTTTTGCCAGGCCATCCACCCACTTCGCCGACCACTCTTCCCTAGTTTAATTCCATAAAATATGAGAGAGCTTTTAAATATACAACCAGAAAGATCAGAAATAAGATCAGGTCCTTGTTTACCCTCTGAAAGAAAAAAAAGAAACACCCTTCAAAATCACTAAACCGTTTATATTCTACAAATAAACGGCACACATTGAATTCCCTTTAGGCTTGTCAACACGATCAAAATATAGCTCGGGCGCTGCTTAGAGCACCATCTGTCTGATCACATGCCCCAGCAGCAGACGTCACGGCCTTAACACGTCTGTAGCCACATATTAGATTGTGGACGTCATGAGATCTAGGTCAATTAACAATTTCACTGAGCTGCGTTTCGCCCGCCAGACAAAAGGCCTGACTCATAGCAACAGATCTTCGCCTGGTCATGCCTCGGTGCTTGTTTTATTCTGAACTGATTGCTAACTGAACTGAACCACCACCACCACCTCCCATTAATAAACGAAACTCAAAGACACTGGGTCTGTGTGTATGCACTGACGAGACGTGTCAATGCAACGGCCAGCTGCCTTGATTTCCTCACGGAACCCGGGCAATCGGGGGGGGGGGGGCTCGGATCACCGTGAGGTTGTGAGAAGCAGACGTTTTTTTTCATAACCGCCGTGACCTTGCCAAGGCAACAACAGCTGAAGCAGCGGCTGTGCTCTGGAATACATCTGGAATCTCCCTATTATTCAATAGGCTCCTGTTGTAGTTATACAGCTTTTACTGCATCGTGAAGCCACAGTAAAACACTTCACGCAGTGATTTTTTTCAGACCGGACTTTGTATATCATGCGATACAGGCAGGTATTCTCCCAATGACGCGGCGGTGAAAAACCTCAAGCTTCCACGTCCGGTTCCTTTTTTTTTATGTATTTATTTATTTTTTTATACGACATTAGGCCACGCTTCTATTTTCACAAGCGGGACGATATGAGTCACGGCAACGGATTCTTGAGGCCGCCTTGCGCTTGGAAACTGGTGTACCCTCGAGAGCGATCGCATTTGCAGCCTGTTTTTTTCCACTGCAATATCTCGGCAAGGCGCAGTGCACCAGAAAAGGAGGAAATGGTTATTCCCTGAGGTTAAAGAGAGAGAGAGAAAAAACTCTTAAATAGGAAAGTCATTTCATATTTGCATTAAGTTCGACATTATGATTAGAACAACATCTAGTCCAATGTACAACTTTGGGGGGAAAAAATACTTTGCCAAGGAGAAAAAAAAAATCATGTCGTTTACAGGTAAACACTTTGGCATTTAATTACACAAGAGCTTTCTGGGGATGAGGCAGAGATTATTTTTCGCTGTAGGACACCAGTGTTTAATACCGAGGTCAATTTCATTACTGGAACCGGTTGAAGGTTAGACGCGTCCTTTGCACTAAGCGCACTTTCAGAACGCGTTACGGATCCTCTTTCAGTCTTTCGCTTATGTCGGTTTTCAAGTAACATTTTACCACATTCATAATTGCAATATAGTATTATTAATTATTATTAAGGGATAAGCATCAATTGTGCATAGACACCCTATTGGGGGAAAAAATTTATACATTTTTCCTTTGAGGGTCCAAAAATTGAACTGCTTAAATATTCCAAGTAAACAGAAAAAACAATCCCATTTATAATACAACAGAGAATAGATAAGAGTGTAATGTCTAAATCACTATTCATGCTATAACAGGTTTAGGCTTGTAATAACAGTGGCCTCTTGTGAGAGACATGAAGCTGCGTTTAGTTATCAAAATTTGGTTCACTTTTCGACTCAATAAACAAAATTTGCATCTTAGAAACAAACAGTCGATGTTGTAATAAATGTTAAATTACAAAGGAAGACCCGTACAAGTCCCCGCTGCCTATAAATGGAATAGTGGGTCAAATGAAAAGTCACCAGGGGACAAAAGTTTGGGCAGCTCTACTCTATTGTTATTCCACCTCTGGCACGAGAGTCTAGTGCAGCCCATAAAAGTGTCTGCTGAAAGGTTGTGAGGTTTGGTGTACGGTCTAAGGAACATTCGGGGCACATTTTGGGCCAACACATAGCGGTACTATCGAGTCATATTTGATGTGAATTTTAATGTACATTTGATATGTTAGAACCATTTGAAATCCAGCAAGTCCTGAGATGAATCTGCCTAATTAGAATTTCAGAATTTATGGATTCTGTCAAACATTTTTTCCCGCCAAATTTCTTTTGTATTGTATTTTTCTTTTATTTCTTTTCATAATTATAAGAAGAAAAGAAAGAGAAGAAAATATCACAAAGGTTTGTGATTTTTTTTTTATTAATTCTTTTAAAAGAAATCTAAATAAATGAAATCTATTATATATAATAATAATATATATATATATATATATATATATATATATATTTTTTAATATACTTAAAAAAAATTTTTAATTATGACATTTAAACGAAGGGGCACGGTGGCTTAGTGGTTAGCACGTTCGCCTCACACCGCCAGGGTCCGGGTTTGATTCCCGCCTCGGCCATGTGTGTTCTCCCCGTGTCTCAGGGGGTTTTTCTCCGGGTTCTCCTGTTTCCTCCCGGTCCAAAAACATGCACGGTAGGTTGATTGGCACCTTGGAAAAATTGTCCCTAGTGTATGAATGTGTGTGTGTACATGTGAATGTGTGCCCTGTAGACGCCTTAATGCCCATAGACGCCTGAGATCCCCGTGACACAGGCTCCCCGTGACACAGGCTCCCCATGACCCGAGGGACGATTGGATAAAGCGGTAGAAGATGAATGAATGAATGACATTAAAATGTTATCGATTCTTATTTCGCTTATAGATTCTGATTCTTAAAGAATTCCAAACATGATGTTTGTCGTGACAACAAAGAATAAATGTTGCTTATTTTATTACAATAATAGTTTAACTTGGTTTTGATTTCGTTTTTTTTCTCTCGGTCCATTTTGTAAACTGATGATTAGATTACCACATAAGGTCCTGGCAGATTAGACATATGTTCAAGGTCCTAGAAGATTGCCAGATAGGGGGAGGGAGGGAAAAATAAATAAATAAATAATACTAATTTAAACAAAAAAAAAAAAAACAAATTACATCCAGGCATCAATAAGGGGAATTGAAATTTTAAAACAAGTATTCGGTTACAGATTTGGAATGTTTTTTCGATTCCTTAGACTAATTATCATTTGAATCCAATTACAAGGAACTACATTGAATTCTTTTTTATTAAGTGAAGGAAATGAGCTTGAATTGCTTTTCAGATCCTCCAGTGTCCCTTTTCAGACTCGAGGCAGACTGCTTGGCAAATCTTTGCCTGTTCTTCCTGACATATCTGCAAAATAAAATCTCTGGAGCTCTGAATAACAAAAAGACTCACTGAGGAAAAAAGAAAAAAAAAAAAACCTGACGTCTCCTTTCTTTAGCTTCCTTTTCTTTCTTTTGTGCAGTTAGGGTTCATTCAGCCTCGTGTTTTAGATTGTTATCTGGTTGCAGGATTTATTTTTTTTTTTTGGCGATTGATCGTCACATCTACTTTATCTGTGAAATCGTAGCTGGACGGCGGCAGCAGGAGTCTGTTTGTGTGAAAAGAAATGGCAGGATTTCCAACAATAGACAACATGTTTCACTTCAGCATATGAAATGCATCGAGCTGAAATGTTTGACAAAAGACCAGTCATTGTTTGTCAAATCTAGGTCAACCTTATGCAATAAGCAGGTCATTGAAATGCCGTTGCAGCAAATATACACTGTATTTCCTTCATTTTGAGTACAGTAGTGGGAGCTGGAAGAAATGGTGGTTTCATCGTAAGACAGAAAGATACAGGAAACCAACAGTGCATGTACACACATGCATGCACATACAAAAAAATTATATAAAACACACACACACACACACACACACACACACACAACACACACACACACAAACGCACGCACCATAATGGGATGATATGAGCTGCCAACCAACTGTGAAGAAAAGGGAAAGCAGGTTAGACGAGTGACAGGCAGAATCAGTGGGCGGTCCCACCAACGCCGGTGGCCTCATACACCCATAGAAACTGAAATAACCAGACTAGACTTCGGAGTCTAATTTGACGCTAACGCTGATCTAGATCCCTAATGAAGGAGGCAGAGGTGACAGCAGTGCAACACGAAACTCAAATCAATTTAACAAAACATAGGAAAAACACACAATTATACGATGCACAGCACACAGAAGTAAAAATATTGCTAAAATTAATGTACAGATAAGTGATTAGACAACTGTATAGTGTAAAATTGTACCATTCAGATACAGAGTATACATGTTTTAGTTATGATGGTCAATGTGATGTTTATATTACAACATAAGGTCCTGGCAGATTGGATGCGTGGAAGGTCCTGGAAGATGCCAAGTAGGAAAAATAAATAAATAGATAAAAAAATAATGCACCCAGGAATTAATAAGAGGAATCAAAATTTTACTTCTATACTAAGTATCAGATTCTTAATCTTCTTGTTTTTAGATCATCTAGCGTCCGTTTTCAGACTCTAGAGGATATATATATATATATATATATATATATATATATATATATATATACTATATATATATATATAAGATATATACATAGACGCTAGATATAGATTATATATATATATACACATACATACATACAAACACAAAAACACACACACATATATATATATATATAAATACATACATACATATATAAATATACATGTTCTACAAAGGAAAACAATTATCAAAGACCTGTAACATGTCTCAAACAGACATAAGCTGAAAAAAATTAAATAAAAATAATTAGCCTGCGTGTGGTCATGGTAAAAATATGCCGTTTGCAGGTATCAGCTTTTTATTTCAAAATCATCATTAAAGGCTCTGATGTTCGGCTTGACCACATATCTGAACTATTCGTGTACATTTACATTTATGTTAATATTAGAGGGTTAAGGGCCTTGCTGAAGGGCCCACTAGTGGCAGTTCGGTAGTGGTGGGGTTTGATACCCAGATCTTCCGGTCCAGAGGCCAACACCTTAATCAATGGGCTACACCACCTCCCCTACACCATTACACCACTGTGTAGTATAACGTCTTTAAACTCCAACTCGACACTGGCTTTGCATTTGGAATACATTTCAGGGACGGCGACTCTTGGAAAAAGGACTTTTTTTGGAATTTTTTGGAAGTCTGCTTTACTGACGACATTTGCAGGGATCCTATCTTTCATACGGTGTGCAGCTCTCAAACACCCGCAATTTTGATTTTTAATCACCTGGTTCCCAACGCGGTCAGGGTGTACTTTTCTCCGTGTACCCTGTTTCATGCAACGACAGACTGACCGGTCTTACAAATTACCTGGCTCTGTGATACATCAGCTTTCCTGTATCTAAAGTAATCCCACACCACAGATGTTGACTTTATTTATTTATTTATTTGTGGGCATCAAGTCCTCCTGTGTTGAACTCA
Organism: Kryptopterus vitreolus; assembly: GCA_030449085.1. Lineage (NCBI taxonomy): Eukaryota > Metazoa > Chordata > Actinopteri > Siluriformes > Siluridae > Kryptopterus > Kryptopterus vitreolus. Next base: position 25,457,878 of record JACRUU010000005.1, read on the forward strand.
TCATCCCTATTTCTGCAGCCTATTTGTCCTTAAGCTCAGCCTCCTGTTCTTGGGCTCTGTTTAGGCGTGGTGCTTTGTGATTGGTTCAAATAGCATACAGCGGGAAAAGTATCAGCGAGCAAAAAAAAATCATGCCTGTTAGGCGATTTAGAAATCATGCATGATCACGTCGCGATTTCGGTACAATTTCATATGATCACACAGCCCTAACACACACGTGTGTGTGTGTGTGTGTGTGTGTGTGTGTGTGTGTGTGTGTGGGTGTGTGTGTGTGTGTGTGTATGTGTATATATATATAGATATATATAGATAGTAGATATGATATATATATATATATATGCTCTCTCTCTCTCTCTCTCTCTCCCATAGATATAGATATATCTACACACCACATCTATATATATATATATATATATACACACACACATATATATATATATATATATGTATAGAGGAGAGAGAGCGAGTATAGAGAGAGAGAGAGAGAGATATAGATATATCTATATATGTCTATATCTACTTTTATATATATATATATATATCGGAGGGAGGGAGAGATATATATAGAGAGAGAGAGATATATGGAGAGAGAGAGAGATATAAACACACACATATACGAGACGATAGAGATAGAGAGATCTAGAGAGAAGATACATGAGACAGACAGAGACAGACACACACACACTATAGACATCTCTCGATCTATATATCGATATCTATATATATATCTATATATCTAGATATAGATATATATATCTATATAGATATATGATATAGATATATATCTATATATATAGATATATCTATAGATCTATATATATATATATATACTACTATCTATATCTATCTATATCTATCTATATATTATATATATATATATATATCTATATATCTATATCTATCTATATAGCTATATATATATCTATATATATATATATATATATATATATATATATATATATATATATATATATCATATATATATATATATATATATATACTTATATATTAATTCACCTCTTGGTCCAAAAGTCCAAATTAATGTGGCAAAACATTAAATAAGTTTATAAATCATAAATCTCAGAACAGACTCAAGAGCTGATGATGAATTTGTTTGTAAATAATATTTTAAATTCTCACATTCCTATTGTAAACTCAGTACTTGGCTTGTTTTTATTGATGTAAGAGAAACTGTATATTGTGTACAGATTGTTGGATTCATATGTTGAATCACAGTCCATGTGCCTTTGCCCAGGCATGCCTCTACAGTCTAAATAAAGGCGGCCGAAATCAGACTCCATGCTTAAAAAAAAAAAAAAACTAAAGAAACAAAAGAAAGAAATTAAATCTTTTGGATTAGAAAGCATATTTCTACGCTACAGGCACTGCAGGCTTTTACGCTTTTCTTTAGTGCCACGTTCTGCTCTTCTGTCCCACATGGAAACCCTAAAGATTTGAATGGCTGCCAGCCTTTTACAAATTTTGCGTAGGAACGCTGCGTTTTAGCATCAAAGTCTGTTGATGCGGGTTACTGCATAAAAATAATACATGAAAATAAAACTCTTTCCCCTGAGCCCAATAATAATAATAATAATAATAATAATAATAAACACACGAATCAGGAATGGCTGACGTTTACATGGGGGTTCCGAAGTCTGGTTAGAAACCCTCCCTGCTTAAACCCACCCATTTTTCAATGTTTCAAAATAAGTTCGATCACGCCAGTCATGTATACAGATGTCATGTATATACATTTTCACCCAAGAGTCACATGGACAGAAAATGGTGAGCTTTTACAGAAACCTCCGGGTGCTTTGTGGGGAAAAAGAGGCGGCTGATTCATTTTTGCTATAGAAAGTAAAATGTGAATGTACATTTTGGAATGACTTCAACCTGCCCTGTAGGGTCAGTTACAAGTGACGATATCATCGCCAAGCTACTCCTCTTGGGCCCTTGAACAAGGCCCTTTAAACCCTCTGTGCTCCAAGGGTGCTGGATCATAGCTGACCCTGCGTTCTGACCTCAGCTTCCTAACATCTCTGGGATATGCGAAGAATCCCATTGAGTCACTATGATGCGGTGTACACGTGTCAGAGCAACAAAAAAAAAAAAAAACTTATTATTATTACTCCAGTAATAATATTTATTTGATATTTCTACTTAGTAAAAGTACAAAAGCAACGCTTTTTGAATGCAATGTTATATGATATAATGGTATCGACATAACATAAGATTGTTATTGAAAATACTTGATCAGCAATACATTATTTGAGATCTCCAGAACTGCATTTTAAAAACCTTAAACCTAAACACAGAAAAGAAAATCTGCATAAAGCTGTAATAACATATCAGCTTAAATAATTCTGACTTTAAATCAGAAATAATCAAAAAGTCAAAAATTATCTGTCAAAACACAGTTTAAAAAATTCCCTGACTCGTGATTGTGACTAGAGCTTTTGCTATCGATTATTTTAGTAATGATTATTCAATTGGTTAATCGTTAAATAAGTACTTTTTCTTTATTAAAGAGCGATACTAAATAAGTAAGACGGATCTCTTAATATTAACAAGTATTAAATGTGCCTTTTTTACTACTGAAATTGTATGCAAGAATATTGGGGGGGGGGGGGGGGGGCTGACCTGCTTAATGTATTAATTACTGGTTAAATGAAACTCAAGATTCACAAATTTATGAAATCTTGCACAGTATTGTGATGTGGTATTCCTGTCTCCAGAAAAGCCGCTAGAAAATTTCTACAATCGAAATCTGTATTTATCGCCGTCTTGGAAAACAAAACAAACAAAAACAAACAAAAAAAAACATACTATGCACTGCGGAGGGATTTTTTGAACACACTGTATAAATATACAGAGTGTAATGGCAGTTACATTCTGATCCGTACGGCTCACGGTTCGGTGTGCATGTGACTCGTGGTTTAATACAAAAATTGCTAATAATAATAATAATAATAATAATAATAATAACAACAATAATAATAATGTTTAAGGATTGCAAAATAAAAAGCTTTCATTTCATAACTACACAGACAAATCACACGTTAATCAGTCAACAACAGCATCATTCATATCGCATGTATAGAAATATTATGAATGGAACAGCAAATTAGATTCGTCCTTTCCTTTTATTTTGCCGATCCGAAAAATGATCCGATCCGCGCCTCAAGTTTTTGATCCGTTGCACCAGCGATCGATAAAAATATAACAATCAATTTCTGCTACTTTTCAAAACGGTAAGCGCAGTCTTTTCTTAGTTTTAGTTTGATAATGACCGTAGACCTTGGTTTTCTTGATCCTTGCTAGTTTTAACACTTACTCCACCTTTAACACCTACTCCGCCTCCGTTACCCGTCCACAACACTCCAGGTTTAGCGAGTGATGCATCAGTAATAAGCGTCCGTAGGAAACACAGTGCACTGTATATGGACTAAATGAATTTTTGTACTTGAAGATCCTAATCGGCACGGAGGACACGGAGGTGGTAGCCCAGTGGTTAAGGTGTTGGCCTCTGGACCGGAAGATCGCGGGTTCAAACCCCCACCACCATCAAGCTGCCAGTAGTGGGCCCTTGAGCAAGGCCCTTAACTCTCAATTGCTCAGTTGTAAGTCACTCTGGATAAGGGCGTCTGCCAAATGCCATGAATGTAAATGTAATTGTGACTAGATTTGGGGAAACGCCGCCGCCGTATGGTTACATTTGGGTCATCGACGTGAAACAACAGCAAACCCGGCGGTCCACATTCCCATTTATCTCGCACGCATGTGAAGCGTGTCACAGCCGTGCATGATGTACATTGGAATTGTAGCGTATTTCCTGTGGGGTGATGGTGATTGATTGGGTGTCCATAGCAACAGCGTTCGCGATTCTGCGTCATCGATCTCGTGGCCCTCGTGCGGGCCAAATTAGGTACGAATCTGATGAATGCTGTGGGGGAGGAATATTCAAAACTGTGCTATATTAGCCGCACTTCCTTCTGCCTGCCTGTGGACAGTTAAATGAAATTCCATTTGTACATGAGAACGCATATTGTTTGCGTCACAGTCACTTTGAGAACTTCGATGATGAATATTTTTCATTATTTAGCCGTTATGTAATAGCGATGATGGGCCCAACACTATAAATGTATTATAATGGGGGGGGGTTTGAGGTCATTCAGCAGAGATGACTTAAAATAAAAGTGAAATTTCAGCTGTTTTTCTTTTTTTTTTGTTGATTTCCTTTATTTTTTCAACATGCACCCTGAAATCCTGCCAGGGCGCCTTCAGCTTTACGCTCCAGTTATCACTGTTCTCCTTAGAGACTTTTAAGCTAATGATTCCCCATTTATGTGCTCTTAAATAAAGCTCGCTCTCTCTCTCTCTCACATCAGCGTCCACGTGTTCAGTCTGTAAATTCACTTAAATGCTTTTTAATGCTATTTTAAGACATTTTAATACCGATTTAGGACAACCGTTAAAGCCAAGATAGCAAAAGCAGGTTTTACAACGCATGGGAAACATCGCATTACAGTGCGTATGGTAATGAGTAACTGAGCCCTGATAATCCGTGACAATGAAATCCTAAATATAGACCACAAACCAAAGTGGCAAGACAATTCTTTAAATGATGCTTTGTTTTACTTTGCTAATCACCAATCAGCACTTTGCTGTCATACTAACAACAGCTAGCAGACATGGAAGGTGCTGGCTGAACCTTCTTCCTCAGAGATGCGAATATGCAAACATACGCCGTTCCTGCTTAATCAAAACAGGTGTTTGCGACGTTTCCGCTAAAAGGAAAGATTTGAGAGATTAACTTGTTTTATTGGCCATTTTTATCTTATAACCTTAAATGTTATGCCTGGTCACGGGAAAAGTGCATTCAGAAAATAGCCTCGCTTTTCTCGATTTTATTGTGTCGCAGTCCAACACTACAATTGTAAAGATTAGGGCTGTAGCTCGATTAAAATATTTAATCGCAATTAATCGCACGGTTACCATGAGTCAACTAGTGATTAATCGCACGTTTTCAATGTACCATATATGAATATTTTCACATTTCTACTACTCTAACTGTAACAGATATTCTATACATTTCACTCATATAAAAAAAAATATATAAATATATATGGGACGTGGCTCCTTTAAGAATTCTGTTCCGGTTGCTTTCCATATAAACTCGGTTGCAAAATGAGTTGCAATGTGCTACAATAAGGTTCCAGACGCTAATATAGCGAGCATAACATAGCATATGTTTGTTCCTTGACTTTAAACCTGTTGGAGTAGAACAATGACCCGGTTTCAGACCCACATGAAGATTTCGGGAGTAAGATCTTGAGTGACCCGCTAATGGAGCGCCGACCTCAACCCTATTAAAACACTTTTGGGCTGAATGCAAACCTCCTCACCTCCATTTAGACATAAGAGATTAAACTCCCACTGAAACTGCACCTGAACATACTGTAAATACCGAGCCTCTAAAGATCGCTGGAGGACGTCTCTCGCACCTGTACTTTTGACTATTGACTATATTGATGCACATTTGTTCCGTTATTGATATAAGAACCCATTTTGAATACCTTTTGCATGCAGGAGATTGACGTCCAAACCAAACTAAGATAAAAAAAAAAAAAAAAAAAAAAAAAACGCCAGTGTCAGTCTTGTCCTGTTGAAGGATTTACCGTATACCGAGGAGTTTGTAGCCATAACACATATTAATGGGATTTTAAGGCTGTGGAGGAGAAAAAAAAAGGAAAAAAGTGCAGTAAAACTGTCCGTGATGAATAATCAGGAGAAAATCCAGCCACATAACCGTGAATCATGTGGCTGTGGTATCGCTTCAAGTGGAAAACTGTCAGACGGCTTACAGTCCAAAGTTCTCGTTTGTGAACTGGCTGGAGGGTGTTAAAGGGGGGGGGGGGGGGTTGTAAGGGTGTAAGAGAGAAAGAGGGGGGAAAAAGGACAACATCCGTGTGTGTGTGTGTGTGGTTGGCAGAGGAGAACCTGATCAGGAGGAGGAAAAAAAAAACCAAAAACAAACAAGCAGGAAGAGAGAGAGGGAGAGAGAGAGAAGGGAGAGAGGGAAACAAATGACAAATTAGCTATGCAGATGAGAAGGAAAGGCAGCTCTGGCCATCACAGGCATGCTGGTGACTCTACTGGTGAAAGGGGAGGATAGGCGGGAGCAGGAGCGGCCACACGTGCACCTGATTCAGATGCGAGAGGAGACAAAAGCCGATGCCTCGGAGCGCTGGCGCAAATGACACTCGCGCACATGCAAAACCAGTCTGGCGTTCATTGTGTGCGTGAGAACTCGGTGGCGTCTCGGACCCCATGCCAAGCCATTAAGCTTCCGAGCGAAGCCCGGCCTGGTGTTAAATGTCACGCGTTTACCAGCAAAGGAGGAAAGGGGGGGGAAAAAAAAACAAAAAGCAAAACAAAAAACCTGACTCCCGCTCGAATCCTGCGCACCAAAAAGGCCAGATAATCAAGCCCACATGAACACTTAAGATGAGTCCACCCTTCTGTTTCACCATCTGTTGCTGCTGGCCGTGAGCCGCAACACGACTGCGACTGCTTCTGTTCGAAACCCGCCGGCTCTTCTTTTTGCTTCACGACGCGTTTGCGGAGACTTTTTGAGAGCCTTCCCTCCCTCCCTCCCTCCACTCGTTTTTTATTTCCACCTTGTTTCTGGATATTTATCAAGCAAGGATTCGTTCTGACCTCCGGTTTGAGAGATCTTATTGGTCATTGCTGATGTTATGTTATAAACCTATGACGTGGTCACTGTGGAGTGCATTCAACAACTATTCACACCTGCACTTTTATTATGTCGCAGTCAAATACAAAGTTGTTTTCCCATTGATTTTTCTAAACGAGGCGCCGACGGCTATTAACAAAACTAAGGAAGCTGAAGAAGCGTCGCGTCCGGGTGTGTCGATGCAAATTATCCGTCGCAGTTTAAATTTAAATCCCAGTATCCCACCCCCCCCCCCCCCCCCCCACACCACACACACACACACACACCCGGTGTGGTCCCTCTCTCTAATCTTAACTCTCACCTATATGATACAGTCCTTAAATATCGGGCAAAATCAAACCGCACACTGTTGTAACACTGAAACCGTGACACAGTTTACGCTCCACATCAGAGAACGCAATAACCCTCATATGTCACAGTAACACAGTTCGACAGAACATCGACTTTACGGGTCCTTTTATTACAATTCAAGGCACTTTTCAAAGAACAACATGAATACGAGAGAAATGTTGAGAGAAATTGAAGATATAATAAGTAATATGTAATAAGGATATGGCCACACCCCCTGGCCTAACCCCACCCCCTTGCCTAAGCACACCCCGTGTAGTAGAGACGATTTCCCCAGTCAAGTGACAAAGTCGGGAACGTTGCTCGGGATCTATTCCAACTATGTTACGCACATCCGGTTGGGGATAAATATCAGTCAGAAAACAAGCCTGTAGCCAGAAATAAAATGTCTTGCGTATTTGTAATACGGATTCCGAAAGTTACTTGTAACCTGCTTCGAATGACGCAACGCGTACGCAACGCGCCTTAGTGGACAAGACGGCTCGATGCTAACAGAATACATGACGTAATAAAACGGCTAATATTAGTTATCTAGCTATTTTGCATTGGCGGGAATAAGTAAACAGCGTAGGAAGGATTATTTTTGACATCCAATTTGTTTTATTGGTCATTTTTATGTTATAACCTTAAAATGTTATGCCTGGTCACGGTAAAGTGCATTCAGAAAGTATTCAGACCCCTCGCTTTTTCTGATTTTATTGTGTCGCAGTCCAACACTACAAATGTTCAAATTAGGGCTGTCGTAAAATATTTAATCGCACGGTTGCCACGAGTTAACTAGTGATTAATCGTGTTTTCAATGTACCATATATGAATATTTTCACATTTCTACTACTCTATGCTCTACTCTACTGTAAAAGATATTCTATATAGTTCCGTCAAAATCACTCCCTTTAATAATTTATTTTATAAGTATTAAATTTTAAGTTTTATATTAATTTATTGTCAATGAATGAATTTCTTGTTCATTCCAATGATACTTTTTTAGTGGCTGTTTTAATTGTCAAATATGGGACGTGGCTCCTTTAAGAATTCTGTTCCGGGTGCTCTCCATATCAACTGGCGATACGTTCACAAAAGCAAAATGAGTTGCAATGCGCTACCGGAAGGTTCCGTACGCTAATATAGCGAGGAGCTCATATCTGTTGTGAGTAGTAGGCGTAATTTGGGGAAATTTAGGAACGCGAGTGGATGCACTGAAAAAACTATTCTTTTCTCTTTCTTTTTTTTTGTGTCTTTTGTTGTCCGGTTTTTGTTCATTCGCCAACACATCGCAGAGTGTATGTAAAATGTAAAATTGTAGAAAATGTAAAATTGTAAAAATCAATCCCAGTTTTGGCTAAAATCGCAAACCTCTGATGGACCGAGTTGAACTTAAATTGTCTCCAGTCGCATGGTATATTATAGCGATGTCTTCCGGCATCATGGCATAACGTTCCTGTTCGATATGAGATTGTTGCTACACTCTGGAGCTTCTGAAAGACCCTGAAGCAAGAGAATTTGTTACTTTTAGTGGGTGTTGAAGAAAAAGACTAAACGCCCACACCGCAGCTTTTCCACGTTGCCGACGCGATGCGCTTCTGCGGCCTTATCTGCGAGTCTGAGCTGCTATTTACCTGGTGATATTTACCACCTGAGCTTATGCTCTTGCTGTCATACTGAATGCTACTTTTCTCTCACGATACGATTACGCTGCCTGCTTAGTGATTATCCGGCTCGCGCTTTCCCGGAGCGTTGTTTGCTTTGGAATTTCCGGAAAAAAAAAAAAAAAAAAAAAAAAAAAAAAAAAAAAAAAAAAGAGACCGATCGGTGTGGATATAAATAATATTCAGGTGTCGTCAACTTCAAGGAGAACTTCAATATGTAAAAAAAAAACCCTCTCCTGAGTAAATCCTGTGCCGGTCAGTGTTTTTTCCGAGTCGCTTCCTCGTTGGCACGATGTCAAAAATTCCTAGTGCACTACTCCCCGCTCTGGTTCGGAGCCGCGCACAGGCGCCTCGGCGTGCATTTTCAGCCTGACGCGGCCCTGCGAGTGAAAAAAAAAGGGTGTGTCTGGAATGGCCTGCTGCCTTGCAGTAATGCAGACGCTTCCTCGCTGTTGATGTGGCTAGCAGTTTATTTACTGTGCAGTTCGGATAATGAAGTCAGTGTTGAAAGCCGTTTTTGATTCGCGTTCGCAAAAGGTCAGTGTTTATGCTATTGGCGGAATAAATAAATAAATAAATAAATATTTACTTCGAGGGAAAAACATAAAAAATACATTTCAATTCAGTACAATACAGCTGAGGTTTTTTTTTTTTTTTTTTTTTTTTTTTTTTACTTCCCTATTACTAGCAGATGTCACGTTTTTTTGACTTCATGGAGGGTCGAGACGACTTAATGGGAACACAACACGTGATTTGGTTTGGTTTTGCGTTTCTTTACGACGTGCCAGCTTCTATGGCTTTTGCTCATGGCGAGTTTTATAATTCAAAAATAAAAGAATACAATTTAAATAAGATGTTTAAGGTTAATTTTTTTTTTTTCTAAAAAAAAAAAAAAAAAAAAAAAGGGAAAAAATGATAACATTTGGATTGATTTGGTTTTAATCAAATCAATTCAAATTTATAATTTTTTTTTTTTTTTAGAAAAAAGAAAACGGAATAAAACACGTTTCTTTGAGCAGTGTAACTGTAACAATCAGAATGTGCTTCACGGTGATCAGAATTTGGCAAATTTGTGTGTGCAGGTAACGTCATCCCGACGTTGTTGAAATGGAAAGTATGTTCCTTATGTCAGGATTGACTTTGTGCAGCTCGTTATTTAGACACGGATACGCGTTATTTGAAAGCTTAGAAAGTTTCGATAGGCCGATATCACATTTTCTGGCAAGACTTTGGAACGAATCACTGATTTATCTGTGCTTAATTTTAACGCCTGTTTAAATTGAGTTCATTTGCTTCAAATGCCGGACAAAAGGTCAGAAAATAACCATTAGAAGGAAGTAGAAGCTCTGAATGTTAAAACTTTGCCATCGGGTCGGTAAATAAGTCCCGGACTGTAAGTTTTGGCACTCTAACAACCGTGGATGTTCTTTACTAATGCAATATCATGGAGAAAATAAAATTAGGATAATTAGGACGATTCATCCAGTACGCAACACACTGAAACAGCAACAAAACCCATCTGTAAATTTGCCTATTGGGACATCCAACCGTTCCAGGAATACCTTTTTGCCATATCGGGTTCGGTGTCTCGACACACCAGCCGTGCGTTATCCGCCAGTTCATCGGTAACCAGGCCGAGATGGTCGAAACAATATTTGCGTAACAAGCGCGCTCGTAGTGACGATATAATCCTGCTCGGTGTCGTCACTGAAAGCTGCATAAATAATTAATAATAATGCCGGTAAGGACACGCTGAACGATTTAACAGATAAACCTGTATTTTCGGTTTATCTACAGATTCCTGAGAACAGCATGGTGGGAAACGAAGAGACATTGGAGAGCAACGCCGGAACTGGTCACAATTAATCACTGACATGTAAAAGAACACACACGTCTTCAAGGGAAATGTGGCGTAACTAGTTAGCGTGAGAAGCAAGGGGGGGGGGAGCATAAACCCTTATATACTACACGCCAAACACCAAAACCTCCATTGCAGCCGTGTGAAAACGAGTGTGGGAGGCTTAAAGTTGATGAAGAAAAAAAAAAGAAAAGCGATGTAGGTGAAAAAGTTGGCAGTGTTTACATCAGAACCCACTTTTATCTGCTGTCTGACCTCTTTACTTCCTGGCTACATGTTTGGTGGAAAAGAACTGAGTGTTTTTTTTTTGTTTTGCCTTACCGTTTCGCACACATACCGGTCTATATGACTGGTTCGGGCCTGTTTTTGTCTGCCAAACAACCCAGTGGGCGAGGAGTAAGAAGGGGGGGGGGGGTGGGAGGAAGAGAGAGAGAACAACCAAACAAACAGAAAAAAAACCCAACGATTGGAACTCGAAATAAACGACCGTGGAGAAGATAAACGAGGCACTTCTGCTTCTGACTGGCATTTCGTACGTGCTGCACTCGCGAGTGCAAGGTAAACAATGACGGTAAGCGAGTGAAAGTGGCATCCAGCCATGTACAGATGATCGTATCGCGTGTTCCACTTCACATTTACGAACCCTACTTATAGCGACAACTTCCAGAGCCGTCTAGTCACTTCCGATCATCTTTTTTTGCTACCAAACAAGCGACATCAAGCGACATCAAGCCCCGTTTAAAGCATCTGGTTCTCGTTCTTCAATTCACTGCATTGATGAAAGCAGCAAAACGGCTTTGAACAGCGTAAAAAAAAAACAAAACAAAAAAAAAACCCTCTGTCCGTTCTTACCTGGCATAGTTGCTGCTGAAGTTATGGGATGCGAAGCTGTTGCTGGGCCTCTGCTGCATGGGGTTGGCGTTCCCGAACCCCCGTCCCCACTCCTCGCTTGTAGCCTGCGGCGTGTACACGTTAAAAACGGGTTTCTGATCCTTCTGCTGGTTTGCGCTGGACACCGGGCTCCCGAAGTGGTAGCTCTGGCCGCTGGACGTGCTGACGCCACAAATGGAAATCGAGACATTCCTGACTGGACTCGACAGGTCCGAGGACATCTGACAGAGGCTCCTTCCGCTGGGGTTCTCCTGCTTGATTACACCCGGGGTGCACAGCTGGATCATGGGCTCCTTCTCCTGCTTGATCACTAGGCCCAGGCTGCTTGCCGGCTGGCTGGAAGGAGTCGGGCTGGTGACGCATTTGACGCTGTTGATGTTGGTGCGTGCGGCGGCGGCGGTGCTGGGGCTCAATGCGCCGGCAGACTTGGAGTCCTTGTCGGAAACAATGACACCCAGCAGGGAGTCGTCGGTCAACGGGGGGAACTCGTCGTCTCCCACGTAGAAACCCGTGGGCGACTCGGGCAAATCGAACTCCTGTAGGATGTCCATGGTGTTCTCACCGAAAAGCTTGGGGTTACTGGTGTCCATATCTTTTCCGAAAGGATCCGGATCTAGATCCACTTCCCCTTTCCCTACTGGCGAGAAGTCCTCGTTTCTCAGGGGGAACAAAGTAGGATCCCCTCCGCCGATTAAGGAGTCCACAGGCGGCAAGGAGCTGTTGAGATCGGCGATGCTGGCCTCCAGACGGGAGAAATTGTCCCCCAAGCTGAAGAGCCCCAGGGAGGACGACTGCTGAAAGGACGATTGAGACCTCAAGTCCTTCCCCACCATTTTCAGGTCCGGGTCCTCCACGAAGAGCTCTAGGGGGGATGGCAAAGTGATGGTGATGTCCTCCGGAGGGGGCGTGTTGTTCACGCCATTGGGGAGATCTCCAGTCACGGGCTGCAACAGGGGACTGACAGGAGGCACTACAGTGGTTGGGGCGAATGACATTGTGGTGCCGCGCGCTCCGTTATGCAAAACTCCCTCAGCTGGGCTCTCGCTGAAATTCAGCGTCATCAAATGCTCATCTCTCTTGGTGCCGTTCTTCACACCTCCCGACTCCATCGTTCAGCGCTGTGGAACAACCCAGAGAAGAAAAATGACCAACTCAGGAGAAGTGTTTTTCAACTACGAAACGTGCACTACTGTTGATTTACTTTTCTTTCATAATTACTTTTGCCTGTATTAGTTATGAATTAATGGCACCTTTCAAAATAATAGACAAAGAAAATTACACAATAAACATTAAAATTATACCAAGGATTTAAAAACTACTATAAAATGTACAAATATGTGAACCCCCCCCCATCAGAACACCAGTAATAATGAAATGACATTAAACCCTTCAATATCACATGGGTTCAGTTCCAGAACCCCTTGTGACAATGAAGTAGAAACCATGTATTTATTTTATTATTTTACTGCCCACACTTTTATAAACCTTATTGTAGACAACATCAAAGATTAAAGATGTCAATTAATAAATAACCCTTTTTTCTATTACTGTATTCATATATTAATTAATATAATATTATATATTTAATATATAATATAAATAATATATGATTAAATTCATAATACTTATCTTTAAAATAATGAAAGTCTAAATATATATATATATATATATATATATATATATATATATAATATTTAGACTTTCATTATTATTTTAAAGATAAATATTATGAATTTAATAATATATACACACACACACACACACACACAAATGATCAGAAAAATACAATTTCAACCTTTCAAAAAACCACAACTCTAAATAATAATAACAATAATAATAAGTTATTAAAAAGCTTGAAATATTTGCAAAAGGTAACAGCAAAAACTCTAATTAAACAACTAATTTATCTAGCCGGATTCCAGCAAATAGCTATAGGGGTCAGATTTAGGATTTTTTTTTGGGCCTTGAACAGATGAATCCAGATGAACTCAGTATCCACACTTTCAAAATAATATGTTTGCAAGACAGTTTGAAATTAGTGCAGTTGCTTGCTGTCTTTAGGAGAGACTGCAGCAGATATTACATAGGAAAGAAAGACTGGCACCCTCGCCTTCCTCGGGGGTGCCAGTAATTATCAAGCTGACTGCAGAAACTACAGAAACTCGTACAGAAACAATACACTACTTTAGAATGTAGGTCACGAGTGCACCAAACAAGCCATTTTGCACGTGCATGACATACATTGTCATCTATAACTCATATATATATATATATATATATATATATATATATATATATATATATATATATATATATATATATATATATATATAGACACACACACCAGAGTTATAGAAGACAATGTATGTCTTATATACACACACACACATACATGCTACAATAAGTGTAATACGGTAATAAGTGTATTTAAAGGTATTCCTGTCTCCAGAAAAGCTGCGTGAAATTTCCCACAAACTAAATCCATGTATTAAAAAAAATAATAATAAAATGTGCTGCACGACCTGCTCTAGTGAGAGAGATCATGACTCGCGGTTCGGCGCACACACACGACCCGTAGATTATTTGTCTAAAACATATATAATATTTAATGATCGCCGACATTTTGTTTTTCTGCCGATATTAATTTTTAGTAATTTTATAACTACACAGAGCAGCACACACACACACATACATACATATATACATATACATACACACACACACACACACATATACATACAGACACACACACACACAAACCCATTTTATCCCCCTATCTAACTGTTGAATTGCTATTCACCTCCACTCACACACAAACCTGAGTGAGAATATAATGACTATTAAACACTATTATTAGTGCTAAAAGCGACACTGAGGTCTCTTTTAGTATACAAGACAGAATTAAGGAAAACATCAAATGAATCTAATTAATCCGATCTGGAATATTGCCATGCTTTTGTGTTGAAACAAGAAGTGCACGATCAACAGCCAAAACGTATGGGATATGAACTGGCTAAATATGAAAACTGAAGAGTTCAATTTTTCCTTTTTTTCCTTTTTTTTTTTTTTAAATGGCAGAGGATCTCTCATCTTACTTCCGTCTCCTCGAATAATATCTATTAACACTCAAGCTTTAAGACAAAGACAATATGTAGGTGTATACATTGAGAACCCTCAATCACTCGGAGGTAGTGATGTTATCACATTGACAAGTATAGAGTTGACATAACACATACATATACAACCATCAGCGCCAAGCAAACTCCCTCCATTTTTCTTCAATTAAATTAGAATAGTGCTATTAAAGATGGCACTAGGGAGTACTGATGATGCTGATGGAAAATTTGCATTTCGATGGCCTTTCTGGCAAAGTTTGTATAAACAGTAGGTTCAATTTCTCACTGGCAGAAGGACAGCAGGGTCAGACATCGTACATGCACACAATAGAATGGTTCATAGGGTTTTATTTTGGGTGTTGTTTTTCCATAATAAAAAAAAAAGGAAGACCTTTCTCACACAAAGCATAATATCTCGGATTGTAAACACAGGCACCTGTCATCTCTTTACATATTTCGGATAAATGCAACAGCATGCAAATCACTCGAATGAAATAAATGAGTGCAGACGGCTTTCTGGCAAACGCAAGACCAGGAGAGGGATCGGAAAGAATCATCTAACTCATCCAAATAGAAAAGGGAACTTTTCCCAAATAGTTTCCCCCAATCATTATGTCACCCTAGAGCAGAGATGCCCAGACTAGGGTTTGTGGGCCTTGGTTGGCTCGTGGGTGACCTTTGATTTGGTCTACAATGCCATATAAGAGAAGAGTAAGGGGGAGGGGGGGGTGTTATTTGGTTAAACGCTTGAAAAATAAAGACCAGCTTCATTTTACTCATTAGAGGTCACTGTATGGCTACTAGATAAAGGTCATTAGGTAATTAAACACTGTTCAAAATGGTTTATTGTTTCTTGGTGCATCATAAGTTTAAAACGAACTGCAGCTTTAAAAAAAAAAAAAGAAACTGCATTAGTTATGTTTTCTGGTTATTTTCAAATATTATCATACCAAAAAAAAGAGATCCATCCCGGCAGGTTTAACATTGAATAGAACATTTGGTATAATACAATATTTATTCTTCAGCCCACGGCTCTCTAGCTAGTTCGGGCCCTTTGTTGGTAAACGTTTGGATACCTCTGCGCTATAGTAAAGCACATTTCCTCATTTCCTAACATCCTTACTCTTAGACAAGGCTGCAGTCTTACACCTAGAAATGACACCAGTTCTGATTTATTTAATCATTAACGTCCGATTACCCGCAAACACACACCTGACTCACTAACAATCCCTCACGCAGATATAAACAGCAGTCATAAACCCGAGACACGCCACAGCCGGACCTGTAAACAAACTACTCTGTGAACTATATTTCAAACCTTTGCTTTGTCCCACCATGGCGTATATGAGGTATTAAGGAAGACTTGAGAAATAAGGAGCAGCTTCATTGTCTCTCATTGGATTTCACCGAATGGCATCACTGCGTTATTCGCCAAACTCAAACGTACAATAAACTGGACTGCTTCATGCACCGGTTAAGCAGAGTCATGTTTTAACGTATTGTTTCAACCATGGCAGCTTTGACTTTAATATTACGTTTGGTACATTTTGTGCGAAAATTCTAATGCAGCAAAATGCAATTTGTTTGAAATAATGTAAAATCATATTTTATTCATAAAGCACATTTAATACCAACCTTAATTGGTGCTGTACATAAAAGTAAAATGGGGAAAATAAATAAAACTAGGATTGGGTGTCATTTTCATTTGATCAATTCCGATTCCAGTTTTAGATATGCTTCGTCATGTCGGTCTTGACACCTTGCTGGCAATATAGTCTATTACAATAATTAAACTTGTCTTTTATACTATTGAGTGCTTCCCGCGGTCCATCTAGTAAACTAGTATACATAAGGTCCTGACAGATTGGACATGCAGAAGGTCCTGGCAGAGTTGAGGTGAAAGAAAAAAAAATGTAGCCGGGAGTCGATAAGAGGAATCGAAATGTATATTTTATCCGCAAGTATCCAGAATTGGAAACATTTTTTTGATTCCAAACCCTGAATTAAAATAGAAATATAATAATATGGAATTATTTTCGTTCATTTGATATTCAGGCCTTCATAGCATACGCTAGTAGCTCAAGATAAGGTAAGGCAATGTAAGGTTGGGAGTGAGTAAATTAAGTTGTTGAACCAGTTATTTCATTCTCCATTAGTACGCATGACTATAGTTTCCTTCTTTCTTTTACCTTTTGATCTCATAGAAGAAGAAGAAAAATCCCCACCTCTATCCTTAGGATACCACACAGGAGGCGGGGCATAGGCAAATTCTAAAGCGTGTAACTGGACGAGCTTGACACTAGTACAGGATGAGGCCTCGGGGAGGAAAAACAGATGATAATTGACAGCCACTTATTTCTTCCAAATGCCAATATTGCAATCTAACACGTACTAAACAAAGCCTCCCGGAACAATGAACAAGATCACCTGTACCTTTTCCTGCAACTAAACACCTGACTCGATCACTAAGCCTTAACACAGATATACCTGAGACACAACAACAACAACAACAACACGCAACCTGTGGATATAAAGCCCGCCTTGTAGGCAAGAAAACAACCTGATTTAGGACGGAGGGTGATTTTTATGCACTATTTCGTACACTAGCAGGCGTTTGGGACGCAGCCACAGGTTCACAGATTACTACTGATTTTCTGTTAGAGAGGCCTGCTACCAGCAAACATGCACACACACACACACACACACACACACACACACACACACACACACACACACACGCACAGGGGGAAATAGAGCAGATACAAGTGTAATAGCGATAGAACATACACCCCAACACGCTGCAATGCATTTAATATGAGAAGGTCGAAATGACAACAGCAATGTCAGAGTGTCACTGCCAACGCAATGCAGCCAGACTAAGGCTAAGGCTAAGCTAAGCTAGGCAGCACCGATTTATTCCGGGCTAAAACGAAGCAGAAATGCGGGTCAAAATTCTTCTTCGCGTCGTATTTAAAAATAAATAAATAAATAAACCGGTCGGGAAAATAACAAATAAAAAGGTGCCGAAAAACAAAAACCTACCGCACGTCGTTTAGGTTCCTGGTGCGTTTCGGCACGTCATCTGTCATGGTTTTTGTTTTACTTATTGTATTTCTTTTCC
>JACRUU010000005.1:25480614-25578114 GCA_030449085.1 Kryptopterus vitreolus
CTTTTATATTTAACTTATTGTGTGTCAATAAGCATTACTCATTTGACATTTTATTTTGAGTGACATGATGTATTTATGCTCAAGCTTTTAATCTTTTTTTTTTATTATTTTTTTTTAAAGAAATGACTGATGGTTCTTATTTTCTGCAAAGCGCTTTCCTTTTAGCTCCGTAGACATGCCTCTGCTTGAACTAATAGTGCTCGTGTCGGTTTTAAAAGAAGCTCTTGTATGTGTGTGTTGTCATCCGACGCCTCGAACGCTGAAATCTGGATAGATTTACATGCAGCCTCTGAACACTTAAAGAAGAGTGCGGGAACGAAGGAACACCACCCTGAACTGTGAGAGCTGTTGATTCCAGACAATTACCAAAGTTTGATATGAATGTAACAGGGTTTGATTTGAAGAGGAAGTGACTCACTGCTTAACACTGCGCTGTCAGTTTCGGGGAAAAGAAGAGTGCAGAAGTTTAACACATTTCATTACCACATTGCTCAATTGCAAGCTCGGTTCATAAGTATTTGGACAGTGGCACAACATTCATTCATCTTCTACCGCTATATCCGATCTTCCCTCGGGTCACGGGGAGTCTGTGCCTATCTCAGGCGTCTATGGGCATTAAGGCAGGATACACCCTGGATGGAATGCCAACCACACACACACATTCATACACTATCGACAATTTTCCAAGGTGCCAAACAACCTATCATGCATGTTTTTGGAGAGGAGAACGTGCTAAACATTAAGCCACAGTGTCCCTATATATATTTTATATATATATATATATATATATTATATATATATATATATATATATATATATATATATATATATATATAATATATATTCATTCTATATCTTCTACCGCTTTATCCGATCTTCCCTCTGGTCACGGGGAGTCTGTGCCTATCTTAGGCGTCTATGGCCATTAAGGCAGGATACACCCTGGATGGAATGCCAACCCATCGCAGGGCACACACACACACTCACACACACACACACATTCATACACTAGGGACAATTTTCCAAGGTGCCAATCAACCTACCGTGCATGTTTTTGGACCGGGAGGAAACCGGAGAACCCGGAGAAAAAACCTCCTTGAGGCACGGGGAGAACATGCAAACTCCACACACACATGGCCGAGACGGGAATCAAACCCGGACCCTGGTGGTGTGAGGAGAACGTGCTAAACCACTAAGCCACAGTGCCCCTTATATACATAATATATATATATATATCTATAATATTATATATATATATATATATATATATATATATATATATATATATATATATATATATATATAAATACACACACCTCTTTTGACCTCCATTTTGACACTGCTACAACTGATTAGCCGTTTGGCTAGCTATCATTGATCTTTTCTGCCTCGGTTTCACATGGATCATGTTTAATCTGGTTGCGTCACTATGGTAACTACTGACATAATCTGCTCCAGGGACTGGTTAGGCACAGTATCAATGAGTTCTTAAGTGGCACTTACTTTCTAATTTACTCAAGCTTTTGCAGAGGAAAGGGGGTGGGGGTTTGGTTACGGTTCCCTAAACAGACAATACATTACAAAACAGAGGCATTGCACTTTATTGGGATTGAATTCGCTGCAACCTCTTGATTATTTTTAGATCTGTAGAAATGTAGATTTTCCCACACAGGAAACAGCATCTTTGTATCTCGGATCATTTCAAACACATGGATTTCCTCAGTTACGCATTCACTATACTATAACTCCATATATACTATATCTGTCAATGTTACACAATCTGGCCTGCATTTATTTATTTATTTATTTTTTTTGTTGTAGAAAGATAAGCACCGATCATAATGGTTGTTTTCAAATGTCAAAACATTGTTTACTTTCTCTCAACCGACACTTCACTTAAAATGTTAAAGTGTGGATCGTTATAGTGCTTCTGTTTTAGCAGCTATAACCCTCGTTCACTGTCTCTCTTGTTCACTGGGAAGCACATATATAGGGGTCACGATGGTTTAGTGGTCCGGGTCCGGGTTCGATTCCCGTCTCGGCCATCTTGTGTGGAGTTTGCATGTTCTCCCCGTGCCTCAGGGTTTTTTTTTTTCTCCGGGTTCTCCGGGTTTCCTCCCCCGGTCCAAAAACATGCACGGTAGGTTGATTGGCACCTTGGAAAATTGTCCCTAGTGTATGAATGTGTGTGTGAATGTGAATGTGTGTATGTGCCTGGTGATGGGTTGGCATTCCATCCAGGGTGTATCCTTGGGAATTTTCCAAGGGGCCAATCAACCTACCGTGCATGTTTTTGGACCGGGGAGGAAACAGGAGAACCCGGAGAAAAACCCCCTGAGTGCTAACCACTAAACCACCGTGCCCCCTTGATATCATTATAATTATTTGAATTATTTTGCAACTTTTATTTACCCAGATTAAAGGACAAACACCCATGAACTGCACCCACTGATGTGACAAGATTTTTACCAGGGTTCCATACGGAAAAAGAATTGAGAAAAGTGTCATGTAAGAAAATCCAGGGAGGAAGTGAAGCACTGGTGAACTGTTCCTGTGGTGTGAAATGACAGGTGGACACGGCTGACGACGGAACATTATATTATTGCTGCTTTGGGATGAAGTGTGTCATTGAGGCTTTGGGATACGAATTACAAGTTTATTAGCAGCGAACGAAAGGGGGGGGGGAACCCCCGAAACAAATCAAAACTTGGTGACAACAGCAAGTATTTCCTGAGCTTGATAGTGATGTATTGAACGACAGCCCTCGTCAGGATAACAAGGACAATGTTTGGTTGAGCTGGAGATGGTGATCCTTCAACAAGGCTGTGATGTCTGTGAGCCATGTAAATTGCAAATTGCGCTCCGGGGAAATTACACACCAGATTGAGCGCCGTCAGTTTCGAAGCGGGTGAAGAAGCTTGAAGTCTGGATAATTGCGTGTGGATCATGAGGAAATGTCTGGCTTATGGTGTTGACCATCGAAAGATCCTGGTCAAAGGGTCATGTGACTGTCGGTCTTCACCCTTTACAAAGCATGTTTTACTCTAAAGGGCGTGGAGAGAATCTGATAGTTCCCCATATAACCTTCAGGATATCATGGGTAGCTATTAGGTACCATTATAGATATCCGTTTGTGTGACGTTGATGTTCTTCCCTATGTGTCTTTGTTGGCTTTGTTCCGGAGATCTGTGTTTTTCCTCCTTCCTCTTTAAGAATAATCCACTACGTAAACTGCCTATGCCATTTGGTGTGTACGTTTACCCACGATGCACTTTTTTGGATTGGTGTCTTGTCATGCAGGCAATGTTTTCAAACCAAACAGGAAAAACGTCCCTCATTGGCCAACTTCGGGGGAATTTTTGCACTTTAGACACAATTAGATATTAGATACATCTGATACTACGTGTAAAGGTGAGTTTTAAGTTCAAGCGTCACGTTCATTTGTTTCTGTAGAGCGTTCCACAATGGACGTTGTCTCAAAGCAGCTGTACAGAATGTGATGCACTTTTTATTTAAAAGACAGACACGATTTATGTGTATTTATCCCCAAGCCTGGTGGTAAGGAAAAACTCTTTCAATGGAATAAGAAAGACTCGAAAGGGGAAACCCATCCTCATATCAAGAGTGTGAATATAAATAATACAAATACCAGAGAGTGAGAAATACCTTGAGGACATGATGAGTACATGTCCAAACTTTGCATGAAGTGGGATCCAAAGGGAGCTGGTACATCCATCTCTAGATTGTCCGGGTTTAGTTGTTTCGGCATCTACTCGCCGAACTATCGCCGAACTATCTACTATCTACTACCTGTAGATCGCAGGTTCAAATCCCTAACTCTCAAATCCTAAGGTGATCCTGGAGATGGTATCCTAGTGGTTAAGGTGTTGGACTCCGGAAGATCACAGGTTCAAAACCCACCACCACCAAGCTGCCACTAGTGGGCCCTTGAGCAAGGCCCTTAACCCTCAATTGCTCAGTTGTAAGTCGCTCTGGATAAGGGCGTCTGCCAAATGCTGTAAATGTAAATGCAAATGTACTCGTTGAAGGTTCATAATCCAAATGGGATGGGGCACAACTGGAGCTGGCAGGACCTCAAGAAGCCTCGGGATGAGGGTGGGATACACCTGGACCATAGAGAGGTGGTAGCTCAGGCGTAAAGGCATTGCTTTCTGGACCGGAAGATCGCAGGTTCAAATCCCTTGAGCAAGGCCCTCTCAACTCTCAAATCCTCAGTTGTAAGTATATAACCGTACGTACAACTGGATCTGGGGGAACCTCAGGAAGCCTTGGGATGAGAAGAGAGGAGAAGAATTAGTGTAGTGTTCATAATACAAGGTTATGATGTGTATTATGTGTAGGCTGTGCTGAAAAGTTAAGTCTTTAATCTACACTAAAATTGGGAGAGTGTATCTAAGCCTCGAGTACTGTCAGGAAGAACTCTCTACCAACTTTAGTGGCAATCCTAGGATCTACTAGAAGTCCGGGGGGGTTTTGGGGATCTTAAAGAGCGTAACGGAATTGTGTAGAAGATTGGATAGATACATGGGAGCGAAACCATTTAGGGCTTGGTAAGGACTGGGTTATATAGTCATGTATTTGATAGCGAAGAAGATGAACTCTCAAAGTGTACTTAAAGTGGGAGTATAGTATGTAGGGAGGTGGGAGCCCAGTGGTTAAGGTGTTGGACTCTGTGCCAGAAGATCACAGGTTCAAACCACACCACCACCACCAAACTGCCACTAGTGGGCCCTTGAGGAAGGCCCTTAATTGGTCAGCTGTAAGTCGCTCTGGATAAGGGCGTCTGCCAAACGCTGTAAATGTAAATGTATGTCATGAAAGGCAGGTGAGAGCTGTTTGGTGTGGTCCACCAACTAATTTAGGATTAGCTCATTGGAGGCACATAGATGCCTTTGTATGTGGAAGCAATGTCAACCCACATTTGAAATGAAACTACTCAGTGCTCCAGGAAGGGGCACATGGCTGACCCTGTGCTCTGACCCCAGCTTCTTACCATTGCTGGCATATGCGAAGAAAGAATTTCACTGTGATGTACAGTACCTGTGACAAGCTTAAAATGGAATGCTGACTGCACCCTGGGCCTCCCAGGCCCCAGGCCCTTTTTTTTTTTTTTTTTTTTTACAATGAATAAGCACAAATCTCCAGCACACTCTTACATTAATTTAAGAGTGTAGGTTATTTTAATTTACACCCATGGGGGTAAGTTGGCCCTTAGTGACCTTTGATTTAGCCTGTCATGCCGTATATGAGAACAAGGGCGGAGGGGGGGGGTGCCATTAGCACAGATCTTCATTTACACTGAAACATATTTGTTTGATTTCGAAGCAGCCAAAAATGTAAATATTCTTCAGATTTTCAAAGTGTCAGGCTATTTACTTAATGTGCATCTTTTATGTTTGACTTTTGGCCCTTCATAGGAAATCTTTTGGGCACCTCTGATAGATGAATCAATCTATTAACCTACGAATTAAAATTCATTCAAATTTGTATAGCACTTTTAACAATGGACATCGCCTCAAAGCCACTTATGAATAGTGGTTACCACGTTCGCCTCACACCGCCAGGATCCGGGTTTGAGTCTCGTCTCGGCCACGGTGTGTAAAGTTTGCATGTTCTCCCCGTGCCTCAGGGGGTTTTTTTCTCCGGGTTCTCCGGTTTCCTCCCCGGGCCAAAAACATGCACGGTAGGTTGATTGGCACCTTGGAAAATTGTCCCTAGTGTATGAATGTGTGTGTGAATGTGAGTGTGTGTGTGCCCTGCGATGGGTTGGCATTCCATCCAGGGTGTATCCTGCCTTAATGCCCATAGACGCCTGAGATAGGCACAGGCTCCCCGTGACCCGAGGGAAGATCAGATATAGCGGTAGAAGATGAATGAATGAATGAATGTTCTTTATAGTTGTAAGTTTGAGCAGAAGCGTAAGGTTGAGCATTGAGTGGCATAAGAAAGAAACCTTGAGAGAACCAAGCTGTACAGACCTCCCAGACAGGGGCAGGCCGGGACACAAAATGCTCAGCTTGGAGGAGGGAAGAGCGACATGAACACTATCAATCAATCGCTCTATCTATAGAATTGAAAAAAAAAAAAAAAACCTCTTATAATGTAATCCAAACAGACAGAGATGAATTAGCACACCGAAAAATGCAGCCCTTTGAGAGCAAATGACATTTGGGTTTGGGCTTAGGATCAAAAACAATGGAACAAGACAATGCAACGTGTGAGTAAGAAGCAGAAAAAAACCCATATAGTGAAAAGTGGTGTAAGTGGCCTGGGGTGTGGCAAGTAATGTAGGGCAAAGAGTAGCGTAGGCTGTGTTATAAAGGGAGACCGTCGTAAATGAGAAGCAAAACGGACACGTACAAGATAATCTAGTCAATCAACTAAATATTATTGCGGGTAAATATTTATGACTACAACAGCCGTGAAAAGCGACGGAAAACAAATCATTTATTCATTTATTTATTTAATCGTCATTAAATCGTTGTAGGACGTATTAATGAAGTGGGTAAATATGAAAGTTAGTTAGGGTGAAACATAAACATAGTACACTGATCTCGGTTCAAATCAGCCCTGCATTGGTAGGCGGAGACCAGAAACGTAAGCTATCAATATATCTATAGGAATGTCACATCAGTCTCATGATCATTTCAAACTCCTGACATGAAGTGCTAGATTCGGTTCACTGAGTTTTTTAACAACAATGGTATAACGAACATGTGTTTTGCACATTCAGCACTCGAAGGTTTTCCCATTTTTGCATTTTAATGTACTTATAGTGTGTCTTGACATAATGTGCCGATGAGAAATAAACATTTTTTGCTTCATTCTGGTTGTTTAGAGTTTTTTTTTTACTGTATATTTCCTATAGATTATTTAATCTTTAATATTAATCATTAATATGAATGATTTAGAGGGGGGTGCACGGTGGCTTAGTGGTTAGTACGTTCGCCTCACACCGCCAGGGTCCGGGTTCGATTCCCGTCTCGGCCATGTGTGTGTGTGGAGTTTTGCATGTTCTCCCCGTGTCCTCAGGGGGTTTTTTTTCTTTTTCCTCCCGGGTTTTCTCCGGGTTCTCCGGTTTCCTCCCGGTCCAAAAACATGCACGGTAGGTTGATTGGCACCTTGTAAAATTGTCCCTAGTGTATGTGTGTGTGTGTGTGTGTGTGTGTGTGTGTGTGCCCTGTGATGGGTTGGCATTCCATCCAGGGTGTATCCTGCCTTAATGCCCATAGACGCCTGAGATAGGCACAGACTCCCCGTGACCCGAAGGAAGATCGGATATAGCGGTAGAAGATGAATGAATGATTTATTGTAGACAACTCGCATCTTTTCCAAACAAGGACGGAATAAAACAAACCCGCACCTGTACAGGGAGAATAGAGAACGTGCAAAGAAGCTCCAGACAGGCAGTAAGACGAGCTCGAGACTCGGGAGCTAATAATGGAGCCCCAGTGTTACCACGTTTCTGAAACTGATCCCATAGTTCCGCATTTATCCAACAGTCATGTTACTGTTAGCGACCCACAGCATGCGCAGATCTTTAAATCTGTCCTTCATATTCTCTTTGTTCGCTACATGCCAGAAGGCATGACCACACAGCCATTGCATGGTCATACAAGCAATAGCCCTATTCATCATATATACAATAGCTCCAAGGACATTTCCTCCCTCGCACTCTTATACAGTGTAATACTATTGTTTATACTAGTAAAGGCATTTGAGTGCTTATTATTATTGTTATTGTTATTAATCCAGAATTAATTGCTAGTTACTAATATGAAAGTGTGTTTCATCCTCTTTTGTGTAATTCTTACAAACTCGAAATTCATAAATAAATGTGAATACACACAGCATGAGTCCATTTAAAACATGTAGTAATTTGTGTTAGGAGGGTATCTGCAAGAGTGAAAGGGAAAGTTTATAGGACTGTGGTGAGACCCTGGAGTCGTCTAAAGGACAGGAGGCGGAGCTGGAGGTGGAGTTGAAGATGTTGAGATTTTCATAAATAAATAAAAAATAATATATATATTCATTCATCTTCTACAACTATATCTGATCTTCCCTCGGGTCACGGGGAGTCTGTGTCTATCTCAGGCGTCTATGGGAATTAAGGCAGGATACACCCTGGATGGAATGCCAACCCATCACACACACTCACAATCACACACACATTCATCCAAGGTGCCAATCAACCTACCGTGCATGTTTTTGGACCCGGGGGGTAAAAAACCGGAGAACCCGGAGAAAAAAAAACCCACTGAGGCACGGGGAGAACATGCAAACTCCACACACACACATGGCCGAGACGGGACTCGAACCCCGACCCTGGCGGTGTGAGGCGAACATGCTAAGCACTAAGCCACCGCACCACTTGTTGGGCTCCTTGTGTAACTTGTGTGTTAAATAAATTCAATGCAGACAGATGCAATGCAGACTTTCACAATTAAAAGATGCAGTCACATGTGCAGACAGACTGAAGTCTTTTAATAAAGAATTAAACAATAAAAAACATTTTTAGTGAATTGTTGGCCATCTGGAAAGTATGTTCATGTGTATGTACTCAGTACTTAATAGAGGCTCCTTTTGCTTTAATTACTGCCTTAGTTTGGCATGACTTGGAGGTTATCAGTCTGTGGTGCTGTTGAGGTGGTGTGGAAGCCCAGGTTCCTTTGACACTGGCCTTCAGCTCATCTGCATTTTTTGGTCTCCTATGTTTGATTTTCCTCTTGACAATAACACATCCTGTCGATTCGCTATGGGGTTCAGATGTGGTGAAGTTTGCAGACTAGTCACGCACACCAGCACCATGGTCACCAGCTTTTAGTGCTTTTGGTCCTGGTGTAAAATCCTGGTGGAAAATGGAATCAGCGTGTTTAAAAAAAGCTTCTCAGCAGAAATCAGCATGTAAAATTCTCTTGATAAGCGGGTGCAGCGACTTTCGTTTTCGGAAAAACACAGGGGCCCACACCAGCAGACCTTTCCTCCTCCAAAACCTGATCTCACTTATAATGGAATGATCACAAATCTGTACTCTGAAATCTAGTGGCCTTCCCAGAAGAGAGAGTTCTAATAAGAGAAAGAGGGAGAGAGATGAGAGAGAGAGAGAGAGAGAGAGTTGCAGAATGTACAATAAATTAACACTTGATTTTGACACAGTGCTTTTTTGGCCACTGTATCACTCCTGTTCCATTTCTCTGTTTCATTTTCAAGGTCAAGATCAAAATCTAGATAACTTGTCTACCCATGTACACGAAGTGTATTAGAATGCTTACTTGTTCCACCTGGGTATTTAAAGTGATAACAGGGCAAACAGGGGAAAAAAGGAACAACATTAGATACAATATAGAACATTAGAATGTAAGGTGAAATGTCGAAGAATGTATTTATTTATTTATTTTTACTGTAACAACGTATTAAAGACTGGGACATTCTGTCACTAAGCAGTGGCCAAAAACAAAAACACCCACGTTCATGGGAAGTGATAGTAAAAATGCCACTAGTAAAATGATTCCTCGAACTTGTCAGCAAAAAGTGTGATATTATCTCACTGCTAAAATATTCACCAAAAGTAAACTTTGGAATATAATTTCAAAATATGAATGATGACTCTGGATAATGACGTGTGCTTTCCCACACTCTTTTGACTAGTATATATATATATATAGATATATATATATATATATATGATATATATATATATATATATATATATATATATATATATATCGCCTCACACGCCTCGTTCGCCTCACACCTCCAGGGTCCGGGTTCGATTCCCGTCTCGGCCATGTGTGTGTCGAGTTTGCATGTTCTCCCCGTGCCTCATGGGGTTTTTCTCCGGGTTTTCCCCCGGTCCAAAAACAGGCATGGTAGGTTGACTGGCACCTTGGAAACCCTAGTGTATGAATGTGTGTTTGTGAGTGTGTGTGTGTGTGTGTGTGTGTGTCCTGCAATGGGTTGGCATTCCATCCAGGGTGTGTATCCTGCCTTAATGCCCATAGACGCCTGAGATAGACACAGGACTCCCCGTGACCTGAGGGAAGATCAGATATAGTGGTGGAAGATGAATGAGTATATATATATATATATATATCTATATATATATATATATATATATATATATATGTATCTATATATGTGAATATAAAAAAATACAGTATATAAAACATCCTGTCATATCCATGATCTGTATTTTTATGACTGAAGTTCCAGTATTTCATTAACTAATATGTTCATTTTGTTTTCCAGCGTGTCAGAGCATTAGGCAATATTTAGATGGTCTTAGCATACTGCCAAAAAGACCGGGTAATAAATATACACAGACACTACGGATGACTCACTCGGCCCAATATAACCGACTTTGAAATACAAGAATACAGAACAGCACACAAACCCGTCCTGCCTCTACACAACTTCCCAGTTGGCTTAACACAAAACATGGGCTGTTATATCCTTCACAATGAGGAAATGCGAAAGAGCAATCGTTCAAATAGCTTCAAGTCTCAGTATCACCAAGTTGCCACTGTTGGGCTCCTGAGAAAGGCCCTTAATCTTAAAAATGACAAAATATTATTAAACATAATAAAAGTGTATGCAAGAAGTACAGAGATGACGGTAAATTACTATTGCATTATTGTCTGAGTGTTTTGTTTCTACTTTAATTGTGATGGCGTAAAAGAATCAACAGTAGATTTACATAAATCACAGTTTGTACACAATTGTAATTGCAGTATATATCATTATTAAAAAAATTTATGTGTGAAATGTGTGTGTGGAGTTTGCATGTTCTCCCCGTGCCTTCAGGGGGTTTTTCCGGGTTTTCCGGTTCTCCGGTCCAAAAACATGCACGATAGGTTGATTGGCACCTTGGAAAATTGTCCCTAGTGTATGAATGTGTGTGTGTGTGATTGTGAGTGTGTGTGTGTGCCCTGCGATGGGTTGGCATTCCATCCAGGGTGTATCCTGCCTTAATACCCATAGACGAGTGAGATAGGCACAGACTCCCCGTGACCCGAGTGAAGATTGGATATAGTGGTAGAAGATGAATGATATATATATATATATATATATCTATATGATATATATATATATATATATATATATCATATATATATATATATATATATATATATATAAGGTGGGCACGGTGGCTTAGTGGTTAGCACGTTCGCCTCACACCTCCAGGGCCCGGGTTCGATTCCCGTCTCGGCCATGTGTGTGTGGAGTTTGCATGTTCTCCCCTGTGCCTCAGGGGTTTTTTTCTCCGGGTTATCCGGTTTTCCCTCCAGTCCAAAAACATGCACGGTAGGTTGATTGGCACCTTGGAAAATTGTCCCTAGTGTATGAATGTGTGTGTGAATGTGAGTGTGTGTGTCCTGCGATGGGTTGGCATTCCATCCAAGGTGTATCCTGCCTTAATGCCCCTAGACACCTGAGGCACAGACTCCGCGTGACCCGAGGGAAGATTGGATATAGCGGTAGAAGATGAATGAATGAATGAATGAATGAATATATATATATATATAATATATATATATATATATATATATATATATATATACTATAGCAGATATAAAATCAGAGTACGTATGTCATACACAATATAACTTATAATTAAAACATGTTGCTTATAATTAAAACATGCAAGAGATTGCGAGTTTTAATTTGAATTTATTTTGTGCCAATTTTTATCACCTAGAAAATTTTTTATCAACAAATGTTAATATGTTCATTCATTCATTCATTCATCTTCTACCGCTTTATTTTTATCCGATCTTCCCTCGGGTCACGGGGAGCCTGTGCCTATCTCAGGCGTCTATGGGCATTAAGGCAGGATACACCCTGGATGGAATGCCAACCCATCGCAGGGCACACACACACATTCACGCACACATTCATACACTAAGGACAATTTTCCAAGGTGCCAATCAACCTACCGTGCATGTTTTTGGACCGGAGAACCCGGGAGAAAAACCCCCTTGAGGCACGGGGGGGGAGAACATGCAAACTCCACACACACATTCCCGAGACGGGAATCGAACCCGGATCCTGGCGGTGTGAGGCGAACGTGCTAACCACTATATATATATATATATATATATATATATATATATATATATATATATATATATATATATCTATATATATATATATATACACACACAAAACTCCTGCTTTATTTTGCTGTACACACATTACTAGTATTACTATGTTGTAGATTTGTGAATAGGAATGTAAACACACATACATCTACATATACAGTACATACACACACACACACACACACACACACACACAAACATATTTATCTTACTATCATTGTGAGGATCTTAACTACTGACAGCAATTTTCATGTAGTTATTAAATTCTCTGTTGCACAAAAACTCATCTTCAGTAATCATTTATTGTTTTTTTCCCCTGTGCGTAAGACTTGCTTACGCATCAGCCACACAGCGTGAATGATATCCCTATCACTGGAAGATTGTGATAGGTACCCAACCCTAAGGTGGTTTAATTACTTCCCTCGATGTATTCCCCACTACGTTCCGCGCCGTCCAGCAAACAGCATATAAAGTTGTAGACAAGGCGGCTGCGATGATGAATGTTTCGGCAGAAAAGCGAGACATTATTGATTACACTCACATATGTTTCTGCTGATGACCACAGGCCAGATTAATGGGCGAGCTTGCAGGATATGAATCATTTACTGCTGCTTTCCACATGTTTAAGTGTTATCCCTCATAAAAAAAAAAATTAAAAATAAATAAATAAATAAAAACCGTGAAAAGGTTATTAGACAATAAGCTTAACCTTTAAAAGGGTTGTCATAGCAAATCTTTCACACAGGGGGGAAGGAATGCATTATTGCCAAACGGTATGGTACATAGCGTAGAGAGTTATGTGTCTCGACTGTCCAATTTATTAGAAACTAGGAGCTTCAATAAATGTTCACATTTAACATCCAAAAGAATGTGATGAAGGCATGGACATGGGTACCAGATGGTCTGGTTTGGTTAAATAAATATTTCATAAACTCCTTGGATTTTTTTCACACTCAAAACTGTCTCTCGGGTTTTACACGGAATGGTGAATGTGAAGAAGAAGAAAAAAAAAAACGCAGAGTGAACACCAGATCTGTGGGTGGAAATGCCTTTTGGATACAAGAGGTCAGAGAAAAGTTGGGCCAGATTAGTTCAAGCTGCCAGGAGGGAGATAATAAGTTTAAATAATCACTTTGTATAAATGTGGTAAGCGGGAAGGCATCTTACCCATGTGCTTCACTTACTGGTAGACACGGTTAGGACGGGGTGGCTCAGTGGTTACAGTGAGGAAGATCGCGGGTTCGAGACTTTAATAATGCAACTCTGGCTAAGGTTGTCTTATATGAAATACTGTCCAGTTTGAATGAGTGCCCATGATAGCCCCAGATGTGATCTTCTGCTGATGTAGCACATCCACCCCCAATGTTCACTGTGATGACTGTCAGTTTATCCTGACCAATAAGACCAACTGTCAGTTTTATCTAAACAACACTATATTTCATGTTGTTTTGTTGTTTTTGTTTTTCCACTCCATTTTGTGCAAAACTATAAAGACATTCATGTGTGAAAGTGGTTTGTGTAATACTCAGATCAGCCCATCTGGCACCACGGATTAAAATGACCGAGATTACGTTTCCCTCGTTCTGATAAGTGAAATGAAAAATGCTTGGCCTTTATCTGCGTGATCGTATTTATTGTTCTGTTGCTACGTGATCGAAGACCTAAACTGAAAACATGGGACAATCAGTCATTATGTAAGCTATAGGGAGGGGTGTAGTTCAGTGGTTAAGGCGCGGGGCTACTGAAGGTCCGGGGGGGGGGTATTTGAGCCCCTGTATCCTCTCTTGGGTCCTTGAGCAAGGGCCTTAACCGTCTGTGTTCTCCAGCCATATTATGGCTGACCCCAGCTTCTAACAAGGTTAGGTGGGATATCGTGCACGTACATTAATACAGTGGTTATTTATCAGACTCGTGGGTATTTTCCTGTATTATTCACTGACAGAACTCATCAGGCCCAAGCTGATGTTGTTTATAGCCTGATTTGTTGCCTCATTTATTTCACTTGTGGACTCAGGGAGACTTATAACTATAATATGTTGATTATAATTGATTCTATTTTTTGGAAGCATAACAAAAAATATATATATCATATCCTTCCTGGCTTTACTTAATGAACCCTAATCTGAAAATGATCTCTCTTACCACTTTTTCTTTTCTTTTCTTTTTTTTACGTTACAGTTTTATAAATTGCAGGGTTCTTTTTTTCCACCCGTCTTTTAGAATGGATAGTTCACCTACAGAGTGGGTTTTTGTGCCAGTAAAAAAGCAGGAAATCCGCATGCGAAACCCCAATGACTCAAAAAGTGTTTCAATATTTAAAAGCACCTGTATAATTTATAAATTGTAAATAAAGAATGACAGTTTTGGCATTTTAAAGTACCAGCCCTGGGTTGAACTGGAAGCAGGAGTTTTACTGAATAGTGCCATCTTGTGACTCCTTCCATGTTTTACATAATGATAGGTTTTATTTTCTATATCTATGCGAAAGATTTGTATTTATTAACATGGATGTGTATAAGGGCTTTCAATGTTCATCAAAAGAAGAAAAAACAATGCTTTCGAATCAATCAGAGTACAAAAACAGATTATTTTTGCTTTCACTTGATGACATGTATGCACAAATATAGATCACGAGGAAATTACTACTATTGGTTGTTTATTGAATTTTTCCCCAGTACCTGAAGCATTGATTGGTTGAATGGGTTGAATGCCTTGGCTATAGCAGGCCAAGTGAATGGCACTGGAAAATGGGACTATTCATATCGTTTATATAATAAGAAAAATGGATTTGTCTCCATGCCATATAATATATAACGACAGAAGGCTTCGGTCTATTACATCTATTACAAATAGTTAATGCATAATACAATAATCATAACAATAATGCCAATAATAATAATAATAGTAATAACAAGAAAATGTAGGTAGTAATGTCAAGTAACCAACTAATTAATCGTACTGCTTAATCATATGTCCTGGATGTAAATATGCATCCTCATACAAGATGCAAACAAGAAGCAAATTGCAACGATGCTTTGTTTTATGTGCGGCTTCACAAATCTTCACACCCAGGACCATTCGAATCCATAAAAAGCAGCTCCTGCACTATCTGTGTTACAAGAGTGGCTGAAATCCAGAAAATCTAGGTCAATGGATTGCTGCATGGTGGTGATAGCGGCTCCCTTCTCTGAAGTGCTTGTTTTATGCCTACATGTGGAGGGGGGGGGGTAAAAAAAAAACCCAAGACAACACTGGACATGAAGAAATAACTAATGTATATACATATGCAATAGAAAATAAAACATAGCATTTTTTTTCTCTAACTGACGATGATCAGAATGGCATTGATTGCACAGAGCCTATATATATATATATATATATATATATATATATATATATATATATATATATATATATATATATATATATATATATATATACCTCTGTGGAGGAAAATGAAGAGCACTGGATGAAGAGCACTGGGGCTGTTACCCGACTGGTGTGTTTGCATAATGCAAGTGTTTTAATGCCATGCAGAAGCAAAGCCATGCAGCCATGACTATTTTTTGCATGACTGAAGTTTCCCATTCGTTCAGTTTCGCTCAAACTTCAATTATTTATGTGCACTTATTCTGGCCACTATATATATAAAAAAAAGTCTCCTTTTAAGACATAGGCAGAGCACGACAAAATTCCGCTCGTATTGTCTTTTTGTGGTGGTATACAGCAGGGGTCTCAAACTCAATTTACATGAGGGCCGCTGGAGGCAGAGGCTGGGTGAGGCTGGGCCGCATCAGGATTTCCAATGTTCATGATCATTCATTCATTCATTCATTATTCATTCATCTTCTACCGCTTTATCCGATCTTCCCTCGGGTCACTGGGGAGCCTGTGCCTATCTCAGGCATCTATGGGCATTAAGGCAGAGGATACACCCTGGATGGGATGCCAATTCATTCATGGCACATGCACACACACACATTCATACACTCACATTCATACGCTAGGGACAATTTTTCAAGGTGCCAATCAACCTACCGTGCATGTTTTTGGACCGGGGGGAAAACCGGAGAACCCGGAGAAAAACCCCCTGAGGCACAGGGAGAACATGCAAACTCCACACACACATGACCGAGACGGGAATCGAACCCAGGCGAATGTGCTAACCACTACGCCACCGTGCCCCTCATGATCATTCCAATGTTCTCAAATATCTTTATTTTTAACACAAAATAATGAATTAAATAAATAAATTTAAAAATGAATGTCTGATTTAACAGTTCCTTAACCTTTAACTTTATGAACATGAATGGAACATTAAACATGAACTGTTCTGAACATAGGGGGGCACGGTGGCTTAGTTCGCCTCACACCGCCAGGGTCCGGGTTCGTTTCCCGTCTCGGCCATGTGTGTGTGGAGTTTGTCCATGTTCTCCACGTGCCTCAGGGGTTTTTTCTCCTGGGTTCTCTTTGTTCTTCTAAAGCTCTTTGTTCTTCTAAAGTCAATTCTGCTACCTCTGCTTCTTCACCGCTTGCCGTAACAACAATCTTGCGGGCCGCACTGACGTCAATCTTTCTTATTAAAACGGGGGCCGCAAATTATCGTCCCAGGGGCCGCAGTTGGCCCGAGTTTGAGACCCCTGGTATACAGTGAGTCCAGCACATTACAAAATGACTCGTTTTCTCTTGGAAGGTGCCGTATAGAAGAATACAGTGTATTTTTAGCATTCCGACATTCCGTTTGAGTTTTCAAGACATCGGAAAGACAAAAAGTAAATGTTTTTTTTTTTTTCCCATGAGAAAAATGAACCTGCGGCGCATTTTAGCATTTACCGTTCGGATCCCACTGTGTGTCTCGTCGCCGGTGCTTAGCAACACTCGTTCGGCACAATGTCTGTGATTAGGCGAGAAAGCGTGACCGTAAGCTCAAAACCAAACGCTCAGAAATGCTCAAAAGCCAAAACGCTTACTGCAGAATCACTTTAACTGGGGTGTCAGACGACGGGCCCTATTACACCAAGATGTGTCTTGGATCTGGTCTAATACACCAGATTAGGCCCTTGTTCAATGAAAAAAAACCTTCCCTATGAAACACAAGAGCTGTTTATTCGTGTCTTGTTGATGGCAATTCACAAAACGTTGTTGTTGTTTTTGCTGAGAGGTGTTAGCGTTTTTTGTGCCTCAGAGATGTCGCTGGGAGGTGTTGTTAATGCAGATACAACATTATCGTACCGTCATAAATGTACAACCGCGCTGTCCATCAGAAATCGACGAGAGATTTATGGGCCGTCCGCAAATATATTATAAAAGGCTTTTCTGTTCTCAGTGACGGTTTTAGAACAGTGTCCTATTAATGAGGAATGGAAAAAGGCCGGATTTCCTGAACGCAATGCAGATCCAAAAACATAGTTTCCACTGTGCATTCATTCATTCATTCATTCATCTTCTACCGCTTTATCCGATCTTCCCTCGGGTCACGGGGAGTCTGTGCCTATCTCAGGCGTCTATGGGCATTAAGGCAGGATACACCCTGGATGAAATGCCAACCCATCACAGGACACACACACACACATTCACACACACATTCATACACTAGGGACAATTTTCCAAGGTGCCAATCAACCTATCGTGCATGTTTTTGGACCGGGAGGAAACCGGAGAACCCGGAGAAAAACCTCCTGAGGCACGGGGAGAACATGCAAACTCCACACACACACACGGCCGAGACGGGAATCGAACCCGGACCCTGGTGGGGTGAGGCGAACGTGCTAACCACTAAGCCACCGTGCCCCTCCACTGTGCAATATATAGCAATATATGCACCTGATGACAGTATTAGCATGAAAGCTGATGCTCTGGAAGCTGATCTGTTTGATCCGAGGATGACAGAGCTGGACAGATTCAAAAACCACCGTGCAGCTGCAATGGTCTCTTTACATCCAGATGTAATAGGAGCTAAACCCCGACAAGAAACGATACCAGCAGGTATTCATTGCAAAAATAAATCATAGGCGTCTTTGGAAAAATAAAACCCATACGTTGGTTATAAAGATCAGGGTGTATTGAGTGGATTCGAGGCTTTCCTGACATGTGCGTCACTTGGCGAAGTTGACAATTCTGGTAGTAGTTCAACTCGCTCACGGAATCCGAGGTGACACAGAGACAAGAGTTTCTGCTCTCGGCGGATATTTTAGCGACAGCGACTGGAAGGTGAGAAGAACGCGCCGTGAAAAACACTGAGATGCTCCGGAAAAGAAAAAAAAAGATTTATTTAAAAGCTTTCGAAAATACAGGGAAAAAGTCATCCTTACTGAATGCTACTTTTTTAGATTGTGTGGGAAATGATGATTGGTTTCCAAACTACCGCCATGTGATGCAAAACAGTGGCATTAAATGCATTTAAACTAATAGCTAAATCCGACTTTGTATTTGTGTTTTTATTTAAAGCAGTAGAAGCAGCTTTCTCAATTATTCCTCAGACCACAATGTTGTTCTTGGCACTCGGACGTTGCCTGATAGGCAGTGTTGTGTAGTTACATGTAACATTCATTCATTCATTCATCTTCTACCGCTTTATCCGATCTTTCCTCGGGTCACGGGGAGTCTGTGCCTATCTCAGGCGTCTATGGGCATTAAGGCAGGATACACCCTGGATGGAATGCCAACCCATCGCAGGGCACACACACACACACACACACACACACACATTCATACACTAGGGACAATTTTCCAAGGTGCCAATCAACCTACCGTGCATGTTTTTGGACCGGGAGGAAACCGGAGAACCCGGAGAAAAACCCCCTCAGTCACGGGGAGAACATGCAAACTCCACACACATGGCCAAGACGGGAATCGAACCCGGACTCTGGCAGTGCGAGGAGAACATGCTAAACACTAAACCACCGTGGCCCTTAGTTACATGTAACAGCGTTACGTAATTTAATTATATTTAAGTAAATGTAACAGAAATTTCGTTATAGCTACTGAGAAACCATTGCGTCATTAAATCAATTTGAATGATGACAATATGATGTAGTTTCATTTTGAAAAATAGAACTTTTTTTTCGAGGGTTTGAAACGCTTTTTTTCTTGCCATGTTAACTTAAAGCGCCACCTAGTGGACAAATGAAAGCAAATTACTTTTATAAATGAATTGAAAAGTTACACTACTGATTACATTTTGAATAGGCTCATTTGTAATCTGTAATCTATTAGCAAAAGTAACCTTCCCGACACAGCCTATAGACCACAAGTAAATGCTTGTCATGAGGAAAATAAAAAGCGGAAAGACGTTCACAAAGTTGAAATATGACACGGTGAATTTAATAAGCCGGAGAAGTCACAATCCTTGTTGTCTGTCTAAATGTCAAAGAGGTGATCAACAAGTGCAGGCAGTTTTCACATTTACAACACCAACATACAAAAGAAAAGCACAAGAAACGATACACAGACTAATCAGAGCCAGAACCATCCTGAATGATAAATACGGAGACTAATTAACGCTGAATGTGAATAAGGTGCAAAGAGCATCATGTGACACAGTTAGGCTAATGAGAAAAGGTTTATCCTGTGGCATAAACCTGACACAAACCACTTTTACATTTACGGCACTTTGGCAGACCCCATTATTCAGAACGACTTACAGTTAAGGGTTAAGAGACTTGCTCACTTCCAAAAATATTCATTCATTCATCTTCTACCTCTTTATCCGATCTTCCCTCGGGTTCACGGGGAGTCTGTGCCAATCTCAGGCGTCTATGGGCATTAAGGCAGGATACACCCTGGATGGAATGCCAACCCATCGCAGGGCACACACACATTCACACACTCATTCATACACTAGGGACAATATTCCAAGGTGCCAATCAAACCTACCGTGCATGTTTTTTGGACCGGACTGGGAAACCCGGAGAACCAGGAGAAAAACCTCCTGAGGCACGGGGAGAACATGCAAACTCAACACACACATGGCCAAGACGTGAATCGAACCCCGACCCTGATGGTGTGAGGCAAACCTGCTAACCACTAAGCCACCGTGCCCCCCTGTTACTTTTATTTTGTAATTAAATTACGTTACATGTTACATGTAACTAGTTACTCCCCAACACTGGTGACCACAATTCCGTTCGTTACCTTTATATTAGTGTTGTTATAAGTAACGCTATATACATTTACATTTGGCATTTGGCAGACGCCCTTATCTTACAGAGCAATTGAGGGTTACCTTGCTCAAGGGCCCACTAGTGGTAGTTTGGTGGTGTGTGGGGTTTGAACCTGCGATCTTCTGGTCCAGAGGCCGACACCTTACCACTAAGCCACCACCTCCCTGTATATAACGCTATATAAGTAACGCTATATAAGTAACTCTAATTCACTTTAACGGCACTCATTTTATTAACGCACAATTAACGCAGCATGACTCGACAAATACAAACAATAACAAATGCATAAAGAAACTTAAGTGCATCCTGAAATTATGCCTACTCGATGCGCATTCACAACAGGTATGAGTTACTCACTATATATATACATATATATATATATATGCTACCATTTGGAACATTAAGGAAGCGCATTGTATTCGCCAATCCGCATTACAGAAGCGCATTTTTCTAGTGTGAATGCAATGCAATGTACACTTAACCTATCGCCAGTTTATATGGACAGCAACAGGAACAGAATTCTTAAAGGAGCCACGTCCCACATTTTACAGCTGAAACAACCACTAAAAAAGTTACATTGAAATGAAGAAGAAAGTAATGAATTATAATGAATTATATAATAAAAGAATAATATCAGGAGAAAAATAACTATTAAACAGTTTTATTAAAAGGAGAGGTTTTAGGGTAAATTTATATCATTATAACATCTACAGTTAGAAACGTGAAAGGTATTCATTATGTTATATTGAAAGCGTGCGATTAATCACGTGTGGCAATCGTGCGATTAATCGCGATTAAATATGTGAATCGATTGACAACCCTACTTTATTTCAGTGGATCCTTTCCTACAAAAAAAAAACAACAGTGGGCGACAGG
This sequence comes from Kryptopterus vitreolus, assembly GCA_030449085.1. Lineage (NCBI taxonomy): Eukaryota > Metazoa > Chordata > Actinopteri > Siluriformes > Siluridae > Kryptopterus > Kryptopterus vitreolus. The sequence continues at coordinate 25,501,775 of JACRUU010000005.1, forward strand.
CAGAGCGGACTTTCAGGATCATATGAAGGAACTGCCAGGCATCAACGCTGCGTAAGGCTGCCCTGTTGTGTTATTCATTATACGCCTTTCTAAAAGCGACGGAGTTGCGCTTTGATTTGCTTACACAACCTTCATTTACATAGGGGCTCTCGAGGCTGAAGGGTTGCCCATGCGCAGTTCGCCCGCGCTGTCATTCTCCTTTAAGATGATGTAAGGCTTCACTCCCTGAGAAAGCTCTCCCTCCCTGCACTGCTGTAGCAACATCATCATCATCCATCCAGTCCCCGGGGCGAGCGCACTGATCATGCACAGTCGACTGAGCTCAACTTCTAACTGCATCCTTCAACACACACACACACACACACACGGACTCATTTCTAACGGAACTGATGGCACACATCCTGCAGCAGATGTGCTCAATATCACATGTCCCAATATCTGTAGAGTGAAAGGGGCATTTTTGGGAACAAGTTGGATGAGAGTGGCATCACTCCCAGCAGGACTCCAAAGCACTTTTTTGTTTGGTCAGAAAAGCTGAACAAGATACTGGAGATACTGTGCGTGTGTGTGGTGTGTGTGTGTGTGTGTGTGTGTGTTGTCTTGTGGACTGTTAAGTGCAGGGGTTTTCAGAGTTGCCAGGCTCGTGTGGCGTTACTGTGATGCCGCGTTCGCACTGCGCCGCTTTGCGCTCCGCCTTCCATAAACCGATCCCAGCGCAAACTTTCTGATTTTTTGTGCGTCACAGCACAGCATCATGGCACTGACCGAAAACTGTCGGATTTACCAGGCTCCTAAAGACTCGAACCAAACTTCCGACGTGATCGAGCTGAACGTGGGTGGGCAGGTGTACTACACCCGGCGCGCCACCCTGACCAGCATGCCCAACTCACTGCTGGCCAAAATGTTCGCCGCCAAAAAGGAGCCGTCGGGCGACGTGGCTCGGGACACGAGAGGACGATGCTTCATCGACAGGGACGGATTTTTGTTCCGATACGTGCTGGACTACCTGCGCGACAAGCACGTCGTCCTTCCCGACCATTTCCCGGAACGGGGGCGGCTCAAGCGCGAGGCTGAATTCTTCCACCTCCCCGAGCTGGTCAAGATCCTCACGCCGGAGGAGAGCAAGCGGGCGAACTATGACGAGTACCTGCACAGCGATGTGGACGACGTGTCCCAGGGCAGCGATCAGAGGTCGTACCCGGCGTCGCACCGGCGCTACGGCTTCATTACGGTGGCGTCGGCGCGCGACGCTTGCGTCCCCGACGCGAAGGGCGCCCGGGCGCCGAAACTTTTCGTCTGCGGGAGAATCGCGCTGGCCAAAGAAGTGTTCGGGGAGGCGCTGAGGGAAAGCAGGGATCCCGGGCGAGCTCCGGAGCGCTACGCGTCGCGTTTCGTCCTCGCTTTCGGCCACGCGGAGAGAGCGTTCGACCTGCTTGCGGAGAGCGGCTTCCGGCTGGTGGCGTGCAGCTCGGCGCTCACCTCTCCGCTTTACGCGTCTCAGACCGACGACAGGCAATGGTGCAAGTGCACAGAGTACGTCTTCTACCGTAAGTCTCTAGGCAAGGGGGATTATTATAAGTGCATTTCTTTAAAAAAAAAAGCATTAGTATCATCCTCATCAGCATCATCCGTCTAGAGTTTGCAGATGTACATCCCATGCTCCAAATTCCAAATGTCAAAACCAACGAATGTTCCAAACCACAGCCCATCAGGGTTCAACCTGTGCCAGTTTAAAAATCAATGTCATCCCCCCCCCCAAAAAAAATGATGTCTTAAATCACAAGTAGAGGCATGACCCCTAACCCCTAAATACCAACCGACTAGAAACCTCCATCCATTATTGAGCCATAATTCACACTGGCCCATAAAAAAACCCCAGCATGTTATTATTGGTTAAACTCCAAGGACCCATCCCCGTAAGCGGATCCAGGCTCACACATACTCTCGCAAATACATTTCCAGGCTTTTTATTCGGTTGCTGAATTCTGATCCTGACTCATTTGAGATGTCATAACATTAATAATGCATGAAAGGAGAAATTCAGTGTTGTCTGTTTAGGAGAAAATGTCGTTTTCGTGTACTGAATAAACGCCGTGATGCCGATGGAACCCCGCCCAAACCTTAACCTTAATGCTCCTTTATGTCACGTCTTAAAGTTGGGATCTTTATCCACTTTATCTTTATCAGCAAAGTCCATTTTGTTCCATTCAGAAATATCACACTTTAGGCTGCAATCTGGCAACACCGTCCCTGAGCTCATATGATTCAGAGCAGAACATTTGCCCAAGTCTATATATATATGCTTTAGTATTTCTGCTACAGATCCACATCTGATCTAATTAAGCTCAGCCTTAATGACTATGGCAGAGCAGGTGTGCTTGATCAGTGGATATATAATTGCACACGTTTGCAGAGATTTGGGTAATTTTTTGTGCCTAATTTTCAGGGTTTTTGGTAATTTTATACATGTGATCATCAACTCCTGAGTTAATCATCAAGCCTTATAGCAAATGAGACAGGTGTGTGTGTGTGTGTGTGTGCATGTATGAACCAGAGAAATCCCTATATGTGCAGAGCTTGCTGTCTCCAGGGCTGGGATTTGGAACCACTGATGTGGAGAAGCAAAACCTTGAGCTGGTGCTGATTGGTTTTTCAGGGTATGAAAGTGCTGTTAGTTCAGACCACTGGGGGGCACACTGTTATAATCAGCATACCCCATACCCCAAGGTTTGCCTTTCCCAAGTCCATTGATACCTGTTATAAAATAATATTCGTTGTGGGTGGGTTGGTCATTGTTGTTGATCAAATTGATAAAAAAAAATGTTTATGGTTTGTTTTGTTTGGCACAAGTAAATCATGCAGATGCTGAAAAGGTCATTAATTACTTTGTTTGAGGTAGCTAATCAGACTATTTTGATAGTTAGGCTTCCCGTTTTCCCCAGTCTATTTATTTATTTCCCCAGAATGAGCTTTCTCTAAACAAGGCATTAGATGCATTTGTGGTCCATGGACACACTCAGAGTAGTGATGCACCATCACCTGCCTTCATTAGTGGTTAATCTGGCTTGTTTCTGTTTTAGCTGAGCGACGTGGTGGCATATGGCCAATTAAAACGCATTTTGTAGGTAATTGTGAATGGGTCCCCCTTGATAATTATGATGGAAAAAAACGGGTTGGATTGCATGACCAGGTAGTCAGAGGACAGGTAGGGCATTTGCAGCCAAAAAAAAAAGGGACATATGGCTGGTTAATGACTTGAACTGTGTACTCCGTTTAATTACCACGGTAAACAAAGTATTAGGATTTCTTAATTAGAAAACAAAACCAGGGAAATCCATCCGGCCAAATACGTTCACTCAGCAGGTAATTAAAACCAAATATATCTCGCTAAATCCTGCAAAAAGTGCCGCTGTCTCAAAAAATATGAATACGGCTCTTACATCAAAGTATTGTTTGCTACTTAGTGGGACAAACAAACACGCCTAAAGTGAGAAATAATGTAGCGTCCATACATTGAGTGTCTATAGAGTCTATACAGAAATTCCTCGACAAGAGACTCACAGACTATACAGAGTCCAGATAATCTATACAGTTTATGCACAGCATCGATACGTGGATCCAATACAGAGTCCATATGCCAAGTCTACTCAAAGTCTTAGTGACGAGAGATTATGCACAAGACGATACTAAATCCATACAGAGAATCAATTGAGAATATACAAATTGCCTATATATATATATATATATATATATATATATATAATATATATATAGATAGAGAGAGAGAGAGAGAGAGAGAGAGAGAGAGAAGCCACACAGAAAATCTATACACTGTATACAGTTTCTGTACAGTCCATACATAGAATCCATACAGAGAATCAATACAGTTTATTTTCTATACCTACACAAAAATGTACACAGTCTGTATAGAGAATATATACAGGGCCCATAAATCTTTTTTTTAAAATTATTCACAGTTTCTATTAAAAACAGAAAGTGCTTCTTATGAAAGTGCACCTTGTCCCTATATTGGGGGTCTGTTTGTTTATTTATTTATTTATATCTTCTGAGCACACACTGTTCGAGAGTAGCACAGGCTGTAGGAGGTGCCATTTATCCATTTACGATGACTTTAAGATTTTCCCTTTTGTATTCGTTTCCAATTTTGATCATCCGAAAATCGCATTGAGTATAATAATAATGCGAGTATAACAGTTGTGAATGTGACCCAGCATTTTAAAGAAGCCTATGTCATGGTTATATAGGGGTCTATACGAGGAGTCAAAATGGAGAGTCTGTACAGAGAACCTTTATAGAGTCTGTAGAGATTTTCCTTGGTGCTTGTTCGGAGATTATATACAGTGTCAATAAAGAGAGCATGTACAGTATCTGGCTGTGCAGATTCTATAGGGAGGCAGTATATACCTGTACGTACACCAAAAAGAGAATGCTTGTACAAACAGTGTATTCAGTAACAAAGAGTCTGTACAGTATTGAGGGTATCTATATGAAGAGGCAACACAGATTCTATAGAGGCAATCGATACAGAATCCGTAAATATTTTTTATATGCACATCTATTTCAGATTTCAGAGAGTATACTGAGATTCTCTTGAGTGTATAAAGTCAATTCATAGAGCCTTCACAGACATTATACTGTTCCTACTGTATATACATAATCATAGTATACAGCACATGTCATTTTAAGAGCTTAAAAGGGGTACTATTGTCTTAACAATCTTAAAATAAGGCGTTGCTGCTTCAAAGCATGCACTGACAATAAACTACATCTCCCACGATGCATGCGACTATGTTACCTGCGAAGTGACGGCATCCCGCCACTATATTGCAGTGTATCTCACATCAGCGTTTACCGAGAGCGATTTTTCCAACAAGAGATTTCTACAACTTATCCCAGGAAGTGAAGAATTGATGCAGATGGGAGGCGCTTCCAAGAAAGATGGGAAAGTGAAGACATGTTTGTGCATGAAGGAGAAAAACCGCTATGTGTTTTGTGTTATGAGGTGGCGTCGCTCATCACACTATACATTGTCTTACAGTTACAACTGGCGCTTCGAAGGCCAACCATAATGCTGATGTGGCCCCACGGTGGCAATGAGTTTCACACCCCTGATATACAGTCTATAGAGTTAATTTACAATATATTAACATGTTCTTTATTCTATAATCACCTAAACTCTTCTGAGCAGTTGCTCCACAAGATTTTTGGAGTGTCTTTGTGCAGATTTGTCTGCCTTCAGCCAGAAGTAAAGTCCGGTACTGATGTAGGATGAGGATTTATCCAATTTATCCTACTGATGGGAAAATACAACGCCACTGCATCCAAAGACACCCTATACGAACATATTCTCACTCTCAGCTCATCATATATGGACCCGATCCTCAGCTTCACTTTTTGCCACAGTGGGTCGCCCTTAAGGTGTCATTTTTTTCAACGTACAGGGATTCCCCTAGAATTCAAGAGAACTGCGAAAAGGAGCCAACAGATTTGGGTAAGCATCCTGCTCCCCTGGTCATCTTTATCTATCTCTCTAGCTCACTTTAAAAACAGGGTTCAGCAACACATTCTTAGCCCCAACCAACTCTAACCCTAATGTGCTCGCACTAACCCTAACCCTAAATCCCTATAATAAATCCCTATAATAAATCCCTATAATAAATCCTATTGTAACAGGTAACAGTTAAAAAACACAACCGTCCCAATATGTTTGTCAATATGGTGTGGTTAAATATCAAGTGATGTTTGAAGACGGGCCAAAAAGCAGGAAACCGATTTTCTTATTAAAGTTTAAGCAACGCTTAACAGTGTGATGCTCATAAAATGATCCCTATATCAGAACTCCGAGGTCTAAATACTGTATAATATAATTCCAGTACTGATGTTCAACAAAAGATTGTGAAGTGATCTGTATTTTGTCAGATAACATCACACACGTCAGAAAATATACACATCTGTCCGGGTTTTTAATCCAATACTATACATATTATACAATGCAATACAATATCAGAGTGTTTATCAGACTAAACAATTGTAGAACTGAGGGTGCAACAATGGAATGCATTTTGTCTTTTCTACGTTGATAGTGATGGCCGCTTGGTTGTTGACATCACACGCGTGGTATTTCGCTTTAGGGTGCAATAAAGTCATGTCTCGGTAATTGTTCTGATGTCAGTATCAGGTGTATCAGCGAGTACGGGATATTTTTTTCTAATCTAAAATTCTGTGTGGCACCAGAAATGCAGGAATCTTTAAAGCAGTCTATTGTTCTTAATGTCCATGCTGTCAGCTCACCCTCTCTCTCTCTCTCTCTCTTTCTCTTTCTCTGTCTCCATGTAGAGATTTGCTTCAGGTCATGCTTGACATTTTCTTCTTTTATTTACGCGTATTTGACCGACCATAGAGTTGATCTTTTGATGCAGAATTAATTAACAGACATGATGTGTACTTGAAAATTTAATCACAGTCTGTTTTTTTTATTTATTAATTTTTTTTATGAGAAGCAGAGCTTTGCATAAGAGTCACTAGTTACATCAGTACATCTCATAACCACGCCCATACGTTATGCTTCATCTATGGTTTAAAGAAACCACTATATGACAGGGGCATGCTGGCTTAGTGGTCAGCACGTTCGCCTCACACCTCCAGGGTTCGGGTTCGATTCCCGTCTCACCCATGTGTGTGTAGAGTTTGCATGTTCTCCCCGTGCCTCAGGGGGTTTTTCTCCGGTTTCCTCCCCCGGTCCAAAAACATGCACTGTAGGTTGATTGGCACCTTGGAAAATTGTCCCTAGTGTGTGAATGTGTGTGTGTGCCCTTCGATGGGTTGGCATTCCATCCAGGGTGTATCCTGCCTTAATGCCTATAGACGCCTGAGATAGGCACATTCTCCCCGTGACCCGAGGGAAGATCGGATATAGCGGCAGAAGATGAATGAATGAATGAATGAAACCTATATATATATATATATATATATATATATATATATATATATATATATATATATATATATATATATATATATATATATATATTATATACTATATTGGTAATTCATGTCTTTGTTCCATGATAAAATGGAGGTTGGTTCAAAAGCGTGTGGCTCTTGATATAAATTAAACAAACTAAACTATAAGTTTTGGGCTGAGCAGCTCAGTGACTCAGGGTATAAATCAATACAAAATATTAAATTAGCTTGGAAAGGCTGCAGGTATTATTGGCTTTTGCTTTTCATCCGAACACAAACCATGAGCAAGGCAATTTCGGTGCTCAGCAGGTGTTGCTTCTTGTCCCTTCCTCCATGGTGTGTGTAAATTAGAATATACGTTCTGTCCACTTCCCCCGATGAAATTGTTGTTATAAGAAAGCAAATCTTCGAGTCTATTTATATGTCCTGTATAGGCCAGTGGAAATTGAGGCTTAAAATTGTTCCTGGTTTTTAAAGACAGTTACCCCTAGGAGGCTGTTTAATATCAGTTGGCATTATGCATTGCAGTGATAAATGAGCTTAACCTGATTTCTTTACTCATTAAAGACTGGAGCCTTATAGCTAATTATCTTGTGGGTCTGCTTGAATGCTCTCTAATTAAAACCCTATCAGATGATTATGAATATTACTTTCACTTTAATGCACTGCAGGATTCAAAAATGTTAATCAATGACACATTTTGGGTCATAAAGCAGATCCATGGATTGAATTGATCAGTCTGAAGCTTATTGTCTGCCTTTAGACTGATGTGGGACCATTAAGGAGTTTTCAAACCATTTTATTAGCTGTCATATTGCTGATGGCGTTCTAATTTCATGAAACTTTTAAATGTCTCCTTCCCAAAATAAACAAACAAACAAACAAATAAATAAATAATAGGAGTCTGAATGAAATCTTATCAAAACTTCAAAATCTGCAAACACAAGGAGAAAGTATAGATGTGGCGTATTTATAATTCATCTAGGAGTTATACCTTTAACACATTACACTGTGATTCTACTGACACAAATTGAGCAAAGATGTTGGAGATGGGGGGCACGGTGGCTTAGTGGTTAGCACGTTCGCCTCACACCGCCAGGGTCCGAGTTCGATTCCCGTCTCGGCCATGTGTGTGTGGAGTTTGCATGTTCTTCATGTTCTCCTTCTCCCTTCTCCCCGTGCCTCAGGAGGTTTTTCTCCGGGTTCTCCGGTTTCCCCCCGGGCCAAAAAACATGCACGGTAGGTTGATTGGCACCTTGGAAAATTGTCCCTAGTGTGTGAATGTGTGTCCTGCGATGGGTTGGCATTCCATCCAGGGTGTATCCTGCCTTAATGCCCATAGACACATGAGATAGGCACAGACTACCTGTGACCCGAGGGAAGATCGGATAAAGCGGTAGAAGATGAATGAATGAATGAATGTTGGAGATGGACAAACAAAGCAATCACAAAAGATATATCACACCAAATAATTACCTTACCTTCCTGTCCAGTGCCAAATATATGGGCTAGTTATAGGTTTTTCTTCTGTTGTGTCTTTTAATCTTATTGTATCCTTTTTTAAGCGGCAAAATTTGTCTTGACATAAAAGCATCAATAAGCTTAGTTCAAGCTGAACGATATATTTCATTACTTATGTCAAAATATCGCGCTAACATTACAGACACCAAGCACCGTTAGCAAACTAGCACCGGAAATTATCCTGCAAGATGTATTAAAACAGCAAGCCTTAACCAGCAGCTCGCTGCTAGCGCTAAACAAGGCAAAATGATCACTGCCTTGCATTCTGAAATAAAAACTTAGTGTCAGACTGTTCTTTAAAACAATAACAGTGTGTAGAATGCTAGCAAGAAATCCCTCATGAGGCAGCTAAGCTAGCTCGCTAAGATAGCGTCACTTTTAAGCTAAGCTATCCAGCAAAGTGTAAAATTCACTATTCTCCTGTTTGTAACAAAACATCGAATGTTAGTGTTTCTGTCTTGGTGGCCACGCCGCAGTCGTATTTTCTTTTTCTTTCTTTCAACAGAAAAGTGCAAGTTTTAGAACACACAAATATGTGTATAGCCTCCAGGAATAAGTGTAAGCTATGCACGGTACACACAACCTGTAAAGGATCACGTAGCTTACATTTATTCCCGTACAAAGGAGTTCAAGGAAATTCATCCGGAAAGTGTTCAAAGACTTCGCCGAATATCTGCACAGCATCCAGGGCCGCTGTTCTGTTCGTGTGCGACGTGAATGTCAAAGCAGTCACCGTTGCACTGTTTCCACACTAGTGCAGTGAGTAAAGTAGTTAGGGAACAGCAAATTAGGACCACATCACTGAATCCATTTTCGCTTTTAGCAACAAACAAAAAAAAAAGACACGGTGCAGCAAGGCTTGTCAATATACAATGCATGCCAAGACTGAAGGAGGGAGATGGAAATGAGGAGACAGGGATGGAAAAAAATGATAAAAAAAAAGAAAGAAAGAGTGAAATAGATTGCACTGGCTACTTCCACTCCGAGCTTTAATGCAGAATCACAGTTTTCATTATAGCCACGAATGCAGTGATTTGCAGCCATAATGGAGTCTGTGCAACACCAAACAAGGAGGCGACAGCTGGCTGGCTTGGAGGAAAATCAATCCTATCAGTTTAACAGGGACTGAGGCAGGACTGGAGGTTGGATGGTGTGAAGTAAATAGCATGCGGCTTGGGCCATCGCTGGTTAACCCGGGATAACAACATAACGGAGAAAGCAGATAAAGCACACATCCTCCCTCCGCTCGTTGATAGCACCCCACGCCTCGAACCCCTTTTCGCAAATCCGCTCCTGCGCTGACAAAGGCGGACGGCGTGTTGGCAGTGATGTAAGTTTTGTGACTAGGCTTAGTGTCAGAACCATAATGGGTTTAATTGGCTTCACACTGCACATTTCTTTTGGCAGCTCCTCACGTCGGGTGTTAGAGATCTAATGTGGCACAACACAGACAAATGTGGTTTTGTTAACGTTTACTTGGTGTTGCCAAGGCACGTCAGAGAAAAAGTAACTAACGTACGCTGAAGAAGTCACCAGACCAACGTCTGCGAAATTGCCAAGATCATTGTGTGAAATATAAGAAAAGAAGCAGGTCGAGATGGAATTCTTCATATGTGCAAAAAAGAGTCTAAAACAAAGAACAAAGAAGGTGGTGGTGAAAAAAAAAATCAATGGTTATCCGCGATTGGTCTTTGGGAATAATAGCTCGTCAGTGATGGGTTGTCGGGAACAATGGTGATCATTGATCGGTCTTCGAGGATAGTGATGGTCAGTGATTCGCTGTTTGTTGTGAGCAACTGTGATCAGCAATTTGACTTTGAATTTGACAATGCTGACTGTACCTGTATTTACCCCTTGGACACCAAAGGCAGTGGTGACCTTAATGTGGCATTGAGTGCAGGACTGTCGGCAAAAAACGGCTATCAAATATATAAACAGATAAATTCTTCACCATATCCATAAACTTCCTTCTTGGGCTTCCTGTCTTTCCTTCTGCCTTGGCAGCGCCATCCAAAGGCATTCATATCTCAGCAAACCTTTTTATGGAAAGCTGCTTTGTTTGCCCAGGTTGCTATCTGGAGAACATCATATTAGTGTCCGATTTGATTGATTGTTGTACAGTGATGGTCACAGGCTTGCTAGTCAAATAAAAACAGAGCTATTGAAGCAGGGACAATGGCATTCAAGAGAAAACAAAGCCTTTCAAGTGAAAACAAAGCCATTCAAGTAAACACAATGCCACCGTGCCACAATGGCAACATAGCACACAGCATCACACAGCTCCCCAGCCTGTGATTCAGATCCGAGCTCAGGTTACTATTTATGTGACATCGCTCACGTTTTCACCATGTCTGCATTGAGTTTTTTTTCACAGACTCCAGTCTCCGCCCACCACCCGAAAGCATGCTGTGGGTAGAATCGTGACTTGAGGTTGATTACGTTGCCCCAAGGTATGAATATGTGAGAGTGTGAGCCTGCATACTATCAAGTGTTTATACCTGCTCATGGTGGGCTTCAGGGTAGAATCGTGACTTGAGGTTGATTACGTTGCCCCAAGGTATGAATATGTGAGAGTGTGAGCCTGCATACTATCAAGTGTTTATACCTGCTCATGGTGGGCTTCAGGGCATGCATGAATAAGATGTCATTCATTATATATATAGATATATATATATATATATATATATATATATATATATAGTCCTTCTGGTTTATAGAAATATAGTGTTCATATATATATTCATCTCATCATTCTATCGATATTCGGGTCAATTCATTCACCTTCGCTACCGCTTTATCCGATCTTCCCTCGGGTCACGGGGAGCCTGTGCCTATCTCAGGCGTCTATGGGCATTAAGGCAGGATACACCCTGGATGGAATGCCAACCCATCGCAGGACACACACACACACACATTCATACACACGCTAGGTGCCAATCAACCTACCGTGCATGATCACAAGGTGCCAATCAACCTACCGTGCATGTTTTTGGACCGGGGAGGAAACCGGAGAACCCGGAGAAAAAACCCCCTGAGGCACGGGGAGAACATGCAAACTCCACACACACATGGCCGAGACGGGAATCGAACCCGGACCCTGGCGGTGTGCTAACCACTAAACCAGGCAAACATATATATAGTGTTCACTAACTATTCACTAAATTCACAATAGTTATAAGTTTTTTTTCACTAAAAGTGTGCTCCTTTACGTTGTGTTGGTGAATGAACTAAAGAACAAAAAAGAACTGAATAACGAAAAACGTGTCCATCTCAGAGATTTCAGCATTGACCTTTCCTTAGATGTGCTTACCGCTGGTAATACACAAAGAACATAAGAAAGCAATAGATGTGTATCATTAACCAAAAGGTATGAGCTCCTCGCTATATTGGTACCTAAACGTATCACCAGTTTATATGGAAAGCAACCAAAACCGGAACATAATTCTTAAAGTAGGCACGTACCATATTTACCAATTGAACCAACCACTAAAACATTTACATTGAAATGAACACGAAGTTAATGAATTAATATTAAAAGAATAATTTCCAGAGTAAAATAAATATTAAACAATGAAAACATTGAAAATGTGCGAGGGGCACGGTGGCTTAGTGTTTAGCACGTTCGCCTCACACCACCAGGGTCGGTGTTCGATTCCCGTCTCGGCCATGTGTGTTTGCATGTTCTCCCCGTGCCTCAGGGTTTTTTTCTCCGGGTTCTCCGGTTTCCTCCCGGTCCAAAAACATGCACGGTAGGGTGATTGGCGCCTTGTAAAATTGTCCCTAGTGTGTGATGTGTGTGTGTGAATGTGTGTGTGTGTGTCCTGCGATGGGTTGGCATTCCATCCAGGGTGTATCCTGCCTTAATGCCCATAGACGCCTGAGATAGGCAAAGACTCCCCGTGACCCGAGGGAAGATCGTATATAGTAGAAGATGAATGAATGAATTAATGAAAATGTTCTATTAGTGTGCGATTAGTTAACTCGTGTGCGATTAATAACAATATACACATCTCCCATCCCTTCTGTTTAATGCACGTGTATACACTCACCACGGATACTTATTCCTTTACACTTTAAGGTCACATTTTACACCGTGATATCTTATATTAAAGATACTTTCTTTTCTATTCTCTTCTATTATTCTTTTTACTCCGTATCTTTATGTTTACATGCTGGACGGTCATTGTATCTATATGTATGTGACAAATAAAATTAGAACATGAATATATAAAGCAGAAATGTCCCATTAAGCTTTTATCCTTTTTTTTTTTTACTGTTTCCTTGTTTCTATTTGTGTACCTAAAAAAAAAAAACCTCATTGCTTGCATTAACAGCAACAATTACCCAACTTGTCAGTTTAATAAAAACACAATAAAAACCACTGGGCCAAAGCCAGCACAGCTGTCTTACACTCAACAGATAAATCTGCTGCTTGACTACTTTGTTATGGCGCACGCGGCGTCTTTGTTTTAAAAATAAAACACACACACGTTCTCACACACGGTATGTCAATCAAATTCTCCGCAGTTAGCATCGGAAGAAAACGTCGCTTTGATTGCAGACTCCACTCGGGGTCTTACGAAAACCCAACTGTGACGGATAATGCGCAGGTCGGAATTCGTACCGCGGCGAATCTCTCACAACACACGGTCAGGGAGCCCATCTTTTCTGAGAAAGTTTCATCTGTACACCGTATAACGGGGGTAGGTTTTATCCGCTTGTAGCAATTCGCAGCCGTATCCCAGACGTGCGTTACCTTCCGAATTCAGCAGGATGATGAATTCTGAGGTAAGAGCAAATATTTGTTCAAACGCCGAAAAGCATCCCAGCTTGCATCACTTCTGCGCCAGAATAGGACATTCCACTGTGGAATTGTTACCAGCAATTTTGGCGTCACCTATTTAACTTTATATAGGAACATCTAAAACCCTGTTCCGGTAGAAGAGAAATGCACCACTGGTGTAATTACATCATTTGCAGGTGCTTTTATTTTCATCCAGACTGGCCACGTCTGCGTTTTTTTCTGGGTTTTTTTTTTCCCCCCATTTTTCTTCCCTCCTCTTAGAAAACACCAGTCTGAATTACCGTCTGTTTTTCAACAAGAAGTGATTGGACCGTTTTAGTCCCGTCTAGGTAATCATGCATGATTTCAAAGGCAGGTGCACTAAAAAAAAAAACTAATTTCGGCTGTTGCCTCCTGCTGTATATCGGCATCGATTTAGTGTTTCCAGCAATTACGCAATGATGGATGTTCAGTTAAACTTCAGTTAAAGTCGTCTAAGTATGTACAGTATGTCTTCACTGTCTGCATGCAATGCTTTATATGTGGCAAATACCTCAGTCAATAGAGTCGGCGTTGCATACGGACTCAGTTGTTTGTTTATTTGTTGTCGTTGCCGCATTATTATGATTACAGCGACGAATTCGCGATGAACCCCGACGAACCTATTACAATATCCCATACAGGAATCGTGTAAATGAACCAGTTTAATTATGAATCGTGCGAAGATGTGTCCTCAGGAGGTAATTCTACCTTTATAGAGCTGCGGAATAATTATTTAATTTACGGAAAACATGCCCTTACGAAATGGAAATCCTGACGGAGGGTTTATGAAGGTTAGGACTGACTGCTAGCAAGAACTGGAGTCCCTCAATTCCGTACATTAGTGTGCCAATGCTCTCTCTCACTCTCTCTCTCTCTCTCTCCCCACTTCACTGTCTTCATATTGTTCCTTGATTGCGGAGTGTCAAGCTTTCTATCTCTTTTTAGAATTTATTACACGGCGAGGGGCCGCGGCTCCGCAGGCTCTCTCTCTCTCTCTCTCTCTCTCTCTCTCTCTCTCTCTCTCTCTCTCGTCAGCCTGGATGTTCTATTACACTTCATCAGCATTTTTGCGAATTGTCGCGACTATTAGGAGACAATCGGGACTCTCGGATCTCTCTTTCTCTCTCTGTGCCGGTCATATTCACTCCCGAGAGATGGTCACAATTGGCATAATCATTAAGACGGCGAAATAATCACAAAGCGGAAGAGAGACTGGCGTTTCTAGTAGGACAACCAGTGCTTATTATGCCTGAACCGACTGGACCCCTTTTTGTACCCCAGTCTTTTTTAACTATTTATTCTTTCCACATGATTACGCTCGATTAGAGATAGGATTGAAGGGACAGCCCGGGGATCACTTTTTACATCCTCATCCCAGCGACGCCGCACAGAGGTCACGGCGGACCTCGGCCTGCTGAGCACGGCGTGTCTGTTAGAGATACACAGGGTTCCTGTTTTTCGGCGGTGCACTGCCTCCTTCTCCAAGGACAGGCTGGCCTAATTTTGGCACTAACCTGAAGATAAAGAATAGCATAGCTGTAGGCAGGTTTCTTCCTCACCCTGTAAGATTTCTGTCAGTAGGTACGAACTTGTATTCCTCACTTGTAATTGCGTTACCTTTCCTATGAAGATTCGAATCGCCTAAAAAAAAACCCTCTTGAATAATGAGACAGGAATTTAAGGGTTAACGCTAACCTGTGCGGCACGCGAGAAATGGAGCGCATGCACAGAAATGATAATTGCATACGGTGTGTGTGTGTGTGTGTGTGTGTGTGTGTGTGTGCTGGTCTGATCTGCAGATTGTTGGCTAGGCGTCGAACGGCGCACGCAGCCAAGATTCATCAAAGCCGCTTTCAACAAGCCAGCTTTTAGCGTCCTGAAACCATTAGCTGTCTGCGCCACTTGCATCATGTTGCTTCTTCTTCTTCCCCCGCCTTCCCCTCCCCCCCTTCCTTCGCTCGACAGTGGAAGTCCTTTCTAAAACAGAAACACGCCCGGCCCGTTGTAGAATTCCGGGCTCGGCTTCCGAAATCCATTAAGCGAAATAGCGAGGAAAGTATCCCGAGCGTTCTTTCTATTGTATTCTGTCTGGATCTGGAAAACTGGGCCATGCCCAGACGTAGAGCGATCCAGGCTCGGGTTACAGCATTCATGTTTTGAAGTCTGCTTTCAGACGGGGCAAATTAGAAACGTTAAAAATCTCTCGTGAATGCAATTCTCTCCACGTTTGAAGACTGTGAGCGCAGTGTGGATGTACTGTATGTAGTGAAGAAATTTTAGCCGACCCCGCAGTACGATTATTTATATATGATGTCTGGGAGAAGAAAAGGAGTGCAATCAGTGAGCCGGGCGTAGATGAAATGCTGTCTAATGAAGCCAACATATTAAATATTAAGCAAATGTAGTGCTAACCAAAAACCTCGCAATTTGCGGATTTCTGCAGGATTTTGTGTTTAAATCCTGATCCAATATAAATAATTATATATATATATATATATAAATAAATATATATATATATATATATATATATATATATATATATTGATTGTGCTGGATTGTATCAACACACATGGAAAGGGATAATTATCATCTCGAGAGTATTTGTCCATGCCACTCTATATAGGAGACATATAATTTTACACTTTTTTACACTTTTATCGAACGTTTACATGAGGGTGTTTGTAATGCAAGATTATGTATATAGATATAATATTATGGGTATATATAGTTTGTAAATGGATATATATATATATATATATATATAGGTACTATAATTATATTTATATATATAGACTAGATATATATATTAATTTGAAACCGACAAGATTTATTTATTTATTTATTTATTTATTTATTTATAGTGATTAAAACCACATGTGGGCAATAGAAGGGTAGCACGGTGGTTTGTACGTTCGCCTCACACCGCCAGGGCCCGGGTTCGAGTCCCGTCTCGGCCATGTGTGTGTGGAGTTTGTATGTTCTCCCCGTGTACCTCAAGGAGGTTTTTCTCCGGGTTCTCCGGTTTTCTCCCACTCCGGTCCAAAAACATGCACGGTAGGTTGATTGGCACATTGGAAAATTGTCCCTAGTGTATGAATGTGTGTGTGTGAATGTGTATCCTGTGATGGGTTGGCCATTCCATCCAGGGGTGTATCCTGCCATAGACGCCTGAGATAGGCACAGACTCCCTGTGACCCGAGGGAAGATCGGATAAAGCGGTAGAAGATGAATGAATGAATGAATGATTAAAACCAAACAATTGAACCGATCCATTTTTGCAGAACATGATTTAACATTACAGAATGATTTTGAACATGCAGAACTGCATGAAAAACCCCCGTCTATAGAGGTTATATAACACCATATCTTTGCTGTAGAAATCTTTGCAGGAACAAGTGACAGAGGTTTCGACTCCTGGGAAGATGTTTAGGCAATCATTATGCAGTGGAAAAAAATTGCTGAATCAAAATGATAAAAAAAAAAAAAAAAAAAAATATATATATATATATATATATATATATATATATATATATTTATATATCTTTATGAGCCTGCTGATCGCGTTGGTTGCTTCTGTAATATATGGTTGCTTTGTGTTTTTTTTTCTGAAAGCACTCTCTGGATCAAAGCTGCAGAGCACAGAAAGGAGAACGTCTATTTATATCTGAGTGAAATTGATGGTTGTTATTGGCAGGGTGTTCTCCCTGCAGGGGGGAGACAGAGGCACAGAGACCCAGTGTGTGTGAGTGTGAGTGTGTGTGTGTGTGTGTGTGTGTGTGTGACCTAGGCTGAAGAAACTCGCTGTGCTCCATAAAAGCCTGCAGAGCTGTGACTGGCGTGATTGGTGGACCTGTCAGAAATGAAAGCCCGGAGCCACATCAAGGGAGAGCTGTGGATATTCGATCATCCCTAATACTGTTTTTAGGTTGAGCTGGTGTGATCTAGATGTTCCTCCCCTCATAGCCAGGGAGTAACCAAATGCCAATAACCGGATTATACATTTTAAATGTCTCAAAAGGCACAGGGCAAGAGGCTTTAGTTACTGGAAGCCCCGGCAATCAGATTAGAGGTTCTCGTGATCGTTGTGGGATTACATTTAGATAAATGGAAATAGAAAATTGACCGAATACAAATTGAAAAAGAAAAAAAAGAAAGAAAGAAAAGAAAGAAAGAAAGCTTATTTTAGACTTCTGTTTCTCGTCACTGACTGCCATTTCGGTAAAGTCAGGAGTCGACTGTATTGACTCTCTCAAAGCTGCCCACTCAAGAAGTTCCGGACGATGAGAGTCGTATTTTGTTGATCGAAAATAACTTTTAAAATGTAAAAGACGTTAAAAGTATTGGGACACCAAACTTTACTGGCCATATGTGGCTCTTCCCCAGAGTCTTACCACAACGAAGGCACACATTGTAAAGATTGTCTGATGCCATAAAACTTTCCTTTTTTTTTTTTAATTCATTTGTGCTTGATGACCAAAAAAAACCTGTTCCAGTTTGACAATTCTGCTCTCCCCAGAATTGGGAGGAACTGGAACGCTGACTCACTCCAGGGCCAAAATCAGTACCTGAGTTTACTAATTCTGTTTATTTAATTCTGAGTTTATTAAGCCTTATTACTGAAGGAAGACAAATATATAAATATCCAAAATCTATTTCAGGGTAGAGATTATAATTTATTATAACACCAAAAGGGGGTTCAATGCGAAACAGGATGGAAATCTTAGGGTTACTATATATATATATATATATATATATATATATATATATATATATATATATATATATATATATATATATATATATACATATATAAACCTATATATAGGGGCATGGTGATTTAGTGGTTAGCACGTTCGCCACACACCGCCAGGGTCTGGGTTCGATTCCCGTCTCGGCCATGTGTGTGGAGTTTGCATGTTCTCCCCGTGCCTCAGGGGTTTTTTCTCCTATGATGTCACTAGTTAACACCAGCTAGAGCTGGGATATATTTAATATAAACTATATAGACAAAATTCGATATTGGATACAGTGGGGAAAATGTGTCTGCTATTTTTACCTGTTTTTAGCCGGTGTTTTGCCACACATAGAGTCAGAAAATGTTGACCGTTATTTTTGATCTGTTTTTAGTTGGTGTTTTGGGGTTTGCCGCTGTCATGTTTAGCTCGCAGCACCACACCCACCTCCCAGTCCAACAACGGGTATGTTTGAGGCACTGGAATAGTCCTGAAACTAGTCATTCTGATACCTTTCATTGCCACAAACTTTAGCGCAGCGGTCCGCAACCTGCGTCTCCGGAGCCGCATGTGGCTCCCAGTGGCTTTTGAAAATAATGAATTCAAATATTAGCGCCGCTGACATTGCCGGAGTATGCACAGCGAGTACAATGAGGTGAAAATATAGCAAAGCGCATATAGAGCTTGAAAACGAGAGCCCCTAGTGGGGAAACAGGTCCAAATGGCCACCAAATGGTGGTAAAGGTTGCTGACCCCTGCTTTAGAGAAATATTACAGCGGGGCTTTGGCTTGTTGAACGTCTGAAGGTGCAAACCCGAACCATTTCCACACGACTGATGAAACCACGCCCCTCTTGGAAGCGAGCTCTTTCGGATTCGTCAGAGCGGCAACATGTTGGTATTTCTTTCATTCATTCATTCATCTTCTACCGCTTTATCCGATCTTCCCTCGGGTCACGGGGAGCCTATGCCTATCTCAGGCGTCTATTGGCATTAAGGCAGGATTGTAAAATTGTTTTTCTGCTGTGTCTGTCCCGTTCCCAACAACCCACCCATCCCCCCACCTGTCCTGTCTCCCGGACCCAGGATCAGACTAACAACTGGCTCCTATCTTCTCTCCCAAGGACAAGCTGGGGCGCCGCAAACGTCAACAGTGGACTCCAGCTCAGACGTTTACATGACATCTCTCACTTATACTGATATCGCACACATTCTCCAACCGTCTGCTCGCCACTCTGCCTCCCCCACCCTGACTGTCTTTGAAAAAGTCTCATCACGTGACCACGTGTACCGTTACCTTGTTGTTGTTTTTGTGTTTTGTGTTATGTTTGTGTTTGCGCCGTACGATGGCTGTATTGCCGCTTCCTGTACTTATCTATTAGCCACTAACCATTTCACTGCATATCATACAGTGTATGACTGTGTATGTGACAAATAAAATCGGAATCGGAATCTGGATACACCCTGGATGGAATGCCAAACCATCGCAGGGTACACACACACACACACACACACACACACACACACATTCATACACTAGGGACAATTTTCCATGGTGCCAATCAACCTATGTTGGTATTTGGTATTTCTCAATCCCCCGCAGGAGGCGGAGAACTACGGAAGCTCGCCGTGCCAAAACGGAGTGAAATCGTAAAATCCATTTCTTATTTTTAAAATCGGCGTAAACCATAAAGTCGAAAGAATCGATAATGACAATAAATCTCCCAGCTCTACAAGCTTCACAGGTCGACATCTATAATAACGTTTCCTCCCGTACGAGACTCCAGATGGCGATTGCACGAATGCCAGGAAGGACGGGTTTCTGCCAGGTGGTTTTTGTCTGCGACCCCAGATGAATGCGCCACTCCTGGTCATTCTATCCCATTTATATCGATCCGCCAGAAGTTGGTTTTAGAGATAATGAATGAACTTATAGAGATGCAACAGCGAAACACCGCGTTGTATTGCGGCCTGGCGAAAATAAAGCAAGCTTTATATACCTGTAGCTGACATTCTAATAGTCTCTTTAATCAGCCTGTGGCTCGTAATCGTCTGATTGATTTTATTTTCTTCTTCCTGCTAATGGCCTCTGAATGAAGGCGGGATGGAGGAGAAGTTATACCATCCATACCAAGTGAGCTGTTGAAAGTCATCTCGAAAGCATTCATCCTTCTTTTTTTTCTTTTTTTTTTCCTTTTGCAAGCGAGGAGGTGAACTAGGTGGAGAATGTTGATTGAAAAGTTGACAGCACTTTAAAAGTCCTCCTTGCGAATTTAACGATAAGGCGCATCTCAAATATTTATCAGTTGGACGAATGAGATCATCTGAATGATAACATCCATTTGGATTGGAATCTGGTGTTTTATCTTCATTTTTAATTCTAATCCAGATACTTTATTGATCCTACGAGGGAATTCTTTTCTTCCCGGTTTTGGTTGAAGTTGGGGTCAGAATGCAGGGTCAGCCATGATACGGCGCCCCCTGGAGCACAGCAGGTTAAAGGTCTTGCTCAAGGACCCAAGGATGGCAGCCCAGCACCTTAAACCACTCGGCCACACCCCCTCCCCTTACCGCAATACGAACAAGCTTTCAAGAGATATTGCATGTTCGTGATTCTACATTTTATTTGTCCCAAAGTTGTATACAGTGAAATGTAAAACGATCTGCCCACAACATTGTGCGTTAAATAAGAGGAACTATAGACATGAGATAAGATAAAGTATATTATATAATCATAAGTGCTAGTAAGAAGGGAAGTACAAGAATGCATGAAATTACTATGCACTGTAATAGTCATGTCGTTCATGTCATGTCATGTCATGTTCATGTCATTTGAAACTTATTTCATATTCATATTTTAATATTTTAAAAGTTATTCTCGTCATAACGTGTTTGCAGGGGGCACGGAGGCAAAGTGGTTAGAGCGCTCGCCTCACACATCCAGGGATCCGGGTTCGATTCCCGTCTCGGTCATGTGTGTGTGGAGTTTGCATGTTCTCCCCGTGCCTCAGGGGGTTTTTCTCCGGGTTCTCCGGTTTCCTCCCGGTCCAAAAACATGCACGGTAGGTTGATTGGCACCTTGGAAAATTGTCCCTAGTGTATGAATGTGTGTGTGAGTGTGTGTATGAATGTATCCTGTGATGGGTTGGCATTCCATACAGGGTGTATCCTGCCTTAATGCCCATAGACGCCTGAGATAGACACAGACTCCCCAGGACCCGAGGGAAGATCGGATATAGCGGTAGAAGATAAATGAATGAATGAATGAATGAACGTGTTTGCACGTGTTTTTCATTCGAATAATTAAACTAATGCATGCATTATCGTAACATACATAATAAACAGTGCTAGAAGCATTCGTTTTCTGATCAGAAGGTTGTGAGTTCAAATCCCAGCACCATGAATCTGACACTTCTGGGGCCTTGAGTAATGCCTTTAAACCTTAAATCCCCCTGCGTTGTGTTACTGAAATAAATATAAATCGCTCTGGATATGCAAACGATGCAAAAGTATATTAGTAGTATACGTATAATGAATTCCTGCGAGAGTGCAGTGCCTGATGGGAAATATCCCAAATGGGCAGAGCTTCTAAACACTCTTTAAAGCTTTTCAGATGTCATGAGTAGATATTTTGTCACATTTTGACACATATTTTGTCGAGTTTTTTTGTGTTGATGCATCTATTTGAGTTTATTTGTATTTTGATGTATCTGAAAACCGTTTCCCCGCCTGCAGGGCATTAATTAGTTACCGTCCTGGTTAACCATTAACATTTCGACTGAATATCATTGATGTGTTTTGAATCACAGACCCTTTGTAGTTATTTTTATTTATTTCTTCTATCTCTTTTTTTTTTTTTTTTTTTTTGCGTGCATCATAAAGAGAGCCTTTTCATCTCAGCCAGGTGTTTATGCAGCCCCGCGTTTGAAAGTGTTCGAGGCATTAAGAAAGAGAGGTGGAGGTGGCGGGCCGTGAATGAGAACAAGTACCTTGCGATTTACATCACGAACGTCTGAGCTCAATCCCTCGGCCCAATGCATCTCACGAGCCTCTTCCTCCCAGTGCTCGCGTATGGGGACTAAATTGGGTCCGGAGACGAGCCCGTGGTCTAATGGGTCTGCAATACGATCTGGACAAGAGAGAGAGAAAGTCAAGAGAGAGAGAGAGAGTCAAGAGAGAGAGAGAGAGAGACAGACTGACTCAGCAAAACGGAGAACGGGAAAGAGCTCATCATAATACCCAACAATAAATGCAATCAATTGGGCTTTGAAATATTGCAGCAGTCTCTTGATTGGTAAACGTCGCATTGAGTCTATAAATGCACTTTCAACACACACATACACACACACACACACACACACACACACACACAGGACGCTACCCTGAATATTTGACGGCATTTCCTCCATAGTCCATATATTTGCAGTATGAAAGCGCATTTCATGTATTATTACCCTAGTTTTTACCCTACCTGGGAGAATACAATATAATCCATATTTAATAAAACTGTAAATGAAACAATATTAGAAGCTATAATGTGACGCGTGGCAGTCAGCGGAAAAAAATGCACAGCTGTCAGCATATGGTGCGGGAACGCCTCTCTGATCGTTTGGGGGGGGAAGGGCGCACTCGGGGTGTGGTGAGGATGAAGGGAAAGCTGGGAAGACTCCGGCGTTGTTCTCCGGGGGTCTGAACTGTCAAGTCGTTCGATGCGGAGCTCCTTTCTCTGCTGCGGGATGAAAGTTTTATGATCTCTTTCGCCGGAGCTTGGCTCGAATCCTAGACTGGAAATCCCTGACGGGCCGCGCCAACCGCTCGGAAACAATGCGCCCGGCATCGGGCTCTTTTCCTGTGGATCGCTCCACTCAGAGAGTGGCTTAGCATATATATATATATATATATATATATATATATATATATATATATATATATGTATATATATATACATACATATATACATATATATATATATATATATATACATATATATATATATATATATATATATATATCATATATATATATATATATACCGTAAATTCTGGACTATAAAGCGCACCTGCATATAAGCCGCATCCGCTCTATTTAAAAAAAAAAAAAAAAAAACCAAAAATCATAAATAAGCCGCACCTGCATACAAGCCGCATCCGCTTTTGAATTGTAAATGTACATGTATGTACCTAAATAGATCCTTTCCTAACCTGTATATTTTAACACGGTGTAACGGTGGACGCTGCACAGAGACGCGGAGATCCGGAATTCATACAAAACAGGATTTATTAGAATAAAGAACTCAGGAGACGCCGCTCATACGGAGCGGCCAGACAGGCTAGGGAGCCTTGCGCTCTGCGCGCCGTGGTACCGGGAGTACCGGAGAGCAGGAGCGGTGGGGTGGCGGAATTGGAAGTCCGGGAATCGGGAACAGACAAAGGTTAGGCATAAACATATATCGAGCGTCCGTGTCTGCTAAAGAGGAACTAGCGCATTCTTCTTCTTTGCATTTATTTTGTGTTAGTTTTGATTCTAATTCCGGTTAGAGCCCCTAGCGGTCGGGAAAAAATCTGCAGAATAGCCGCACCTTATTATTAGCCCGCATGGTTCAAAACCTAGGAAAAAAGTAGCGGCTTATAGTCCAGAATTTACGGTATATATATATATGTATATATATATATATATATATAATGAGTGAGAGAGATAGCGAAGGAGTGAATGGAATGGGGGCTGATCTAATTTCTGCAAAGTGAAATTGCTCTACCGCTTCCTTTGCACTCGCTCTTATAGATTAGCCATTAGGAAGCTGATTCTACCTCTCCCTCTTCCCTTTTGCCTCACAGCCCTGGGCAATCACACGGCTGTCCTTCAGCTCATTATTGCACTCGGTGCCAAGAGAGCACTGGCCCATCCAACACTACAATGCTTTTTGATTGAACTTGGGTTATTATGAGCGGCGACAGGACGGCTGATGGATTGTGGGCCAAATCAGCAGATAATCCTCGGAGGGAGCGTGGGGGGGTGGGGGGGGGTGGGTGGGGGGGGGGGGGGGTTAGGCCCACGGCACTGTGTAACTGTACACAGCCGATGGGTAATGGGAGGCAACGCAGAAAACACGAAAAGGAGAAAACACGGGATAAGAAACCCCCGGGGAAGGTGTATCAGATTTATTTTATTGAGCTTCTATCCAGGAGATAAGGTCTTTGTGTTCTTTAACACTCAGTGAGGACCCATGAGGGGTGAACTAGAAAAGGGCAGAGCACACACACACACACACACACACACACTGTATTATCACACACTTTTTGTGTGATGTCTGGATAGGTTATAGCTTTAGAGATAAGCATACTATCTATAGATCTTACCCTTAATCCATTTTCATATGGCGTCGCATCGCAAGACAGAACCCGTAAAACGATTTCACCGGACACCGAGATTGTTTTGCGGTTCTGCGCGGCACAGCGGGACAAACAGGCCATTTTTAGAAAGTTGGATCCATAAAAGGAGCATTCAATGAGCACATATTTCCCAGAGAGCAAGCGATCCGAGGTATTTTAAGAAATCAGCTATGATTTCGCTTGCTTTCTCTCTTTGCAGAAGAAAAAAAAGAGAGAGAGAGAAATTTCCCCATATGGGGAATTTTTACACCCTATTTTTACACCCTACTATAATCAAATGTCCTATTATATTTCTCTTATAGCTCTCAGACACTCCAAAACACGTAGCCTATAAATACCACCAACGTCAGTCGAACGTGTGCAGTGAGTGAAACGTCTTGGAATAGGAAGCTCCCTAGATCTAATAAGTAGACAAAATATTATTGTATGCGTGAACATACTGTCTCTGCGTCTCGCTGGAGGACCCTAAACATAAGTTGGAAGCTGCTAGAGAATTCTGTTATAGCGACGTGACAATAAACTAATTCCTACCAATGATTTAATGAACGTAATGGATCGGAAATCCGATCGCGTGTAATGATCCTGGGCTTTATGCTGTCTGCTAGGAAACACTAAAGCGCTGGCAAATATTCCAAAGATTCAATAATCCAACTGTCTAAATGCTTATTCAAGACTGGGTGTGTAACATGGCGGACTTTTGAGAAGCATGATATCTTGCTAATGTTTAATGGAAACCATTATGCTGAGTCAGGCCAGGAGGGAAGCAAAAATAGCTATTCTTCATAAATATTATCTTATACATATATTTATGTGTGTGTGTGTGTGTGTGTGTGTGTGTGTGTGTGTGTGTGTGTGTGTGTCTATATATATATATATATATCTATATATTATATATATATATATATATATATATATCTGTGTGTATATGTGTATTCCCAAAAGAAAAATGTGCTTCCATAATAGGGATGTGGGAATGCGTTGCGCTATCATCAGGTGAGTATATATGTAGTATATATATATATATATATATATATATATATATAGTATATATATATATATATATATATATATCTATAGATATATATATATATATATATACTGTATATTTAGTATATATATATTATATATATATATATATATATATATATATCATCATCATCATCATCATCATATATAATATCATCTTCTTCTACTGCTATACTCCGATCTTCCCTCGGGTCATGGGGAGCCTTTGTGCCTATCTCAGGCGTCTATGGGCATTAAGGGGCAGGATACACCCTAGATAGAATGCCAACCCATCGCAGGGCACACACACACACACTCACACACACACATTCATACACTAGGGACAAATTTTCCAAGGTGCCAATCAACCTACCGTGCATGTTTTTGGACCGGGAGGAGGAAACCGGAGAACCCGGAGAACCCGGAGAAAAACCCCCTGAGGCACGGGGAGAACATGCAAACTCCACACACACACATGGCCGAGCCGGGAATCGAACCCGGATCCTGGCGGTGTGAGGCGAACGTGCTAACCACTAAGCCACCGTGCCCCCTATATATATATATTTTTTTTTCTTTCAGGAATGCAATGCGCTTCCGTATAACCATAAACGCGTCACCAGTTTATATGGAAAGAAACCGGAACAGAATTCTTAAAGGGCCAGCCGTACCATATTTTACAATTAAAACAACCACTAAAAAAGTAACATTGAAATTAACAAGAAAATTAATATTAAAAGAATAATTTCCAGAGTAAAATAATCAATAATTGTATTAAAGGGGAGAAATTTTGAGAGAAATTGGATATAATTATAACATCTGTTAGAGTAGTATTAGAAACATGAAAAGTATTAATTCATGGTACATTGAAACGTGCGTTAATCATAACGTTGCGATTAATCATAGCATATATATATATATATATATATATTATATTAGTCCAATTAGATGTAGGTAATGTTTTTATGCTGGATGCCCATCCTAACACAACCTTTCCGAAGCTATCCGGGTTTGGGACAGGCACCAGGAATGCTCAGTCTTGTGCAGTCCTAACAGCTGGGGACACAGACTGAGCAATTAGGGGTTATATGCCTTGCTCAATGCCCCACTAGTGCCAGCTCAGCTGGGATTTGAACCTTCGATCTTTTGGACCAGAGCCCAATGCACTGAGTATAAAGATTAAATTGAAAAATGGCCACTAAGTACACTGTACACTACACTGACGAATTGAGTGTTGTGATATTAGGGATCATTTCCCGTCTGTTCCTCCAGGTCCAAAAAGGTGTCTGTGGCGACCCTTTGATTGGCGACAAGCCTTAGACGCTTTGCGATGGGCCTGCGCTTATTTTAATGGTAAAACGCAAAACAAAATCAATCCTATTAAAGTTCAAAGTGCGATTTAAACGTTGATTCCCCACAGTACAATGTCACTGATAAGGTCAGATGTGTAGTGCAACCTTTCGGCGCTAAGTGATTGGTCTAACCGCCCTGGCATGCATGCCGATGCGTTCGGCTGAATGTCAGTATTTTACGAGATTTATTCGTTGGAGGGTAAACGCTGAATTTAGATCGGCACGCCGTAAAGGCAGGAACGAGCGCTCATGAAATGCATCATCGCCATCAGAGAGGCAGCTGGAATGTAAGTGTCTGTTAATGGTGTCGTAAAACTGTTCGGTGTTTAGCCTGACCACGGTGACCTTTGTTATAGAGTTGCACGCATCTCCTTATGAACGAGACAACACTCAATCTGCACCTCCCGGGCTTTGATTTTGCCTTTAATATTCATGCAGTAATTCTAGACCGGATGTCTGAATTATCTCAAGCAAACGTCTCTTTGATTGCTCCAGAGCGCTTTTCTTTTTCCCTGTGTGCTTTCCAGGTGGACCGTCGGCTTGGTCGTCCTCGCACTGCGAGTGCTGTTGCAAGAGCCAGAAGAGCGAGCGGGAAGGCGAGAGCGGCACGTCCTTCAACGAACTGTCCACGTCCTGCTCCGAGACCCAATCGGAAGCCAGCTCTCCGCAGGAGACGGTGATCGCCCGCCCCGTCTCCCAGCAACACCATCACATCCAGACCCTGGAGCGCACCGTGAAGAAAGGCCCGGCCCAGGCGATGCAGACGGAGACGCGTCGGAGGACGGAGCTTTTGCGCACACGCACCACGGGCCCCCGCGACCTCACGACCCCGTCCAAGAGGAAACCCGCCAAGGAGAAGCTCACGCCGGAGCAAGAGCTGCAGAAGTGCATCCAGGACTTCCGGCGCATCCGGATTCCCGAGCGCTTCCCCGACAGGAAGAACACGTGGCAGTCCGACCTCCTGAGGAAGTACCGCCTGTGAATCGGTTCGAGGACGGAGGGAGGGAAGACACACCTACCTATCAGTGCTTAAGCTCTCACGTTGGAATTTGCACTTCACTTGAGCACGCTCTCTCGGTCCAATCTTCGAGCAAGTCGCGAAATGCACACGGGCGAAAAAAGAAAAAAAAAAGAAGATGGCGTCGAGGGGACTCGCACAGGTCCTGTTACAAAGCACAATTACTCGAGCTGCATATCGATTTCACAGCGTCTAAATGAACCAGCCTTTTAAAGAACAACTGGTTGGACACGCACTAAACGAGCACGCATCGACATGTTAGCAACACGCGTTAGCAGAGCACCGCACGAATCGGACACTTCTCCGGTAGTCTTGAGCATGGGATTTAATGTTCTCCGGTAGTCTTGAGCATGGGATTTAATGCGTGAACGTCAGGGTGGGGGGGGGGGAGTGGTGGCGGGATGGGTGGGAAGCACAAACGAATTTAGTGTGGAAGGATTGGATGTAAGCGCTCACCTTGCGAGACTTTCTTTTGTTTGCTTAAGACCGACATTCCCTGCTTCCCCCCCTCCCCCTCCCCCTCATGCATGCTTTACAGGCGTTACAATTGCAATATATAGTAATTGCCTCACCTCCTATGGATTAGTGCTATATATTATTACACCATGCATAATTCACTGACGTTTAGGGGGGAAGAAAAGAAAAGAAAAGACATAAAGCATCCCATCCGAATGAAAATGTATGTGAAACAATAGAGCAGCACAGATTTGCTAGATTGTTTTCTCGTCGTGAAACCTTTTCGTCCCAGATTATTATTTGTAGTGTATCTGATCTGGTTTTTTGCCTCGGGGACCTCGGGGTGGGTATATGATGAATCCCTTATTGTGAATGTGCAATGATTTATTAAATGAACTGAGTTTAAACGCAATGGATTTTTTATTATTATTTTTTATTAAACATATTCAAATGTAGGGTGGCTCAGTGGTTAGCGGGTTCGCCTCACACCTCCAGGTTTGGGAGTTCGATTCCTGCCAATCTCCTGTGTGTGTGTGGAGTTTGCATGTTCTCTTTGTGCCTCAGGGTTATTTTTTGCATAAATATATATATTTATGTATGTGTATATATGTATATATATATATATATATATATATATATATATATATATATGATATATATATATGTATATATATATATATATATATATATATAGCCCTATATATCATATATATATATATATATATATATATATATATATACACACACACACATAAATATATATATTTATGCAAAAAATAACCCTGAGGCACGAGGAGAAATCCCTATTAAGGAAGCGCATTTTTCTTTCGTGAATGCAATGCGCTTCCGTATAACCTAAACGCATCCCCAGTTAATATGAAAAGCAACCGGAACAGAATTCTTAAAGGAGCCACGTCCCATATTTTACAATTAAAACAACCACTAAACAAGTAACATTGAAATGAACAAGACATTAATATTAAACAGAATAATTTCCAGAGTAAATAATCAATAATTGTATTAAAGGGAGAAATTTTGAGAGAAATTGATATAATTATAACATATTAGAAACATGAGAAGTATTCATTCATGGTACATTGAAAACGTTCGATTGGACCGGTTTGGACCGCCCCAGCTGCCAGCCCCCCACCCCCGGTCCAAAAAACATGCACGGTAGGTTGATTGGCACCTTGGAAAATTTGTGCCTAGTGTAGTGAATGTGTGTGTGTGTGTGTGTGTGTGTGTGTGTGTGTGTGTGTGTGTGAGATGGATTGGCACCCAATACAGGGTGTGTCCTGCCTTGATGCCCCAAGAGATAGAGGCACAGGTTCCCCCGAGAACCCGAGGGAAGATCGGATAAATGCGGTAGAAGATGAATGTATGAATATTGTGATGTGTAACAGAGTAGGATTGGCGCATTTGGAAAAAGCACAATTGGATCTCAGGCCCAAACCAAGCGCGCAGACGATTTCTATCAAGAAGGCGAGAAACGCACTGGATTGGAAAACAACAACACCTAAACAACAATAATGCCGTTTTCCCACCAAATCTATTATTCAAGCGCTCGCTGTTTCTCTCGCTCTTTTGACAGTATTGTGGACAGCCAAAGTTGATTTTTTCCTTTTCTCCCTCCCCGCTCCGTGATTCCTTTGCAGTGTTGCGGAGGTGCGATTTGTAATGCGCTCTGTTTTCCGTGCCTCCGGTTTAAAATGTGCCGAGAGATACATGCATCACAAACGCCGCTTTTAGACGAGACTATTTATATTCGGTAGATTCTGCAGTGTCGCCATATTTCAGGAGGAAAACAAAAAAGGAGAGGCCGTGTGCTTTTCTACACCCGAAAGTGTGTCAGTCTGATGAATATGGATTTATACATATGAGGCCTTTTTGACCTAGAAATGACCTAAAAGAAAAATCTAGCGATCTAGCGAGGTATAAATAGGCTTGTGTACTAACGGCTCATCTTACACGCCCGGTAAACGTGAGGACTTGTGTACAGAATGTCTTTCTTTCAGCGGAACAGAACTGCGGCAGAGGTCGGAGCAAAGGCAAACAGAGGGGAATTCATATTCATGGTAAAATAAAAATGGTAATAAACAGATGGCCAAAACACGACTTAGGATATCCAGCCGGGCTCGAAAAGTCTCCGAAGGAACCACTGAATACTCCCAGGCTTTTTACTGTCGCTATGATTTACTTCTATACTTTTTAAAGTACTGTAAAAGGCAAACAGCATTTGGATAATTCAAGATTTTTTTAATCCTGGTTTATTTAATCAGTGTGAACATGGCTATGGAGCAGGAGACATCAACATCAGCATCCCCAGGGTTCAATCCTAAACTCCAGGGATACTGTCTACATGGGGTTTGGCGTATCCTATTCTTTCCTCTAATTTGGTTCCAAATACATGCAGTTTGAAAGTGAATTATTTTTAAACAAACAGTCTTAAATCCTATTACCGAACGGTTCCAAGACGGTCCTCATTTACCTCAGTATTATTCACGATCATAAATGACTAAATCTTAAATACTTCAATCTTAAATAAAGATTGAAGATTGTTTTTTTTTTCTTTTTAAAGGGTCAGTTTAAAATATCTGTGCCGTGGGAATGTGTCACTATCGAAGCTATAGACTTTAGTCCTTTACATTGAATAGTGTTTCAGTTTCATTCACCTATTAGGCATTTTTTTTTACCTTAAAAAATGCCTTGTTTTTTTTACTGCTGTAAATTGGACAGTAAATCTCATTTAAAAGAATCGAATATCCTTTATTTTGTCACATATACATTACAGCACAGTGAAATTCTTTTCTTCGCATATCCCAGCTTGTTGTTGGTAGCTGGGGTCAGAGCGCAGGGTCGGCCATGATACGGCACCCCTGGAGCACAGAGGGTTAAGGGTCTTGCTCAAGGACCCAAGGGCGGCAGCTTGGCCATACCGGGGCTCGAACCCGGATCTTCCGATCAGCAGTCCAACGCCTTAAACCACTGAGCCACACCCCTTCTCTATGTAAGAGGAGAGTAAGGAATGCCCTTTAAATATGTTTAATATTTCAGACTTCATGTAGTGTGAGCAGTTTCTATACGAATACCAGGTGTGCCAGGTAATGAAGTAGAAATAGTTTATTTTTAACTTCTACTCATTACATTTTCACACAATTAACTGTACTTTCTACCACTTACGTTTTAATAATAGTCTCGTTATTAGTATTTTGGCTCGTCATCATTCATTACGGCGTTCCAAAAATAAATAAATAAATAAAACCCATCCAGATAAACGTCTCCATCCGGATACAGTGAATGTGATTGTGGTTGGATGAGATATAAACATGCACCATTCCGACACCCTGTTGGTTTGTACGCGATCCATCGCACCTGCACACGACAACAAATCACGTCCCGCTCCAACCAGGACATAACCAGTGTTGGGGTCGTTACTCAAAAACAGATTATTTCTTAAAAGTCAGATTATTTCTCCACTACTACATTTATCAAACGGCTGCTTTCTCTTCATCCTCCCCAAATGAAGCTACAGTGGGTAGAGTAAAAGTAGAGTAAATTAGTCCTTAATGGCATTTTTTGTCCTTCCATTACTTTTACAATTTGAAAACAGTACTTTTACATGAGTAAAAAAGCTTGAGTAGATACTTCACCTACTACAGAAGTCTTTTTAAACCCACGTATCTATACTTCTACCCGAGTAATGAATGCAAACACTTTTGACACCAGTGATAAACACCAGAAGTTACCTCCCGTAACACGGGAGACACGGACGAGCAGAGTGTGGATATCGAACAGAGTCTTTATTGAACTCAAAAACACTAGGACAGGAAAATAAGCACACAGGGAGACCGGACGGGATCAGCGTGGGGAAGGAGCGCACTGGAATGGGCGGAACTGGGACCAGACGGAAACGGAAAACTGGAATGCAAAGAGCGAACAGGTCAACGTGGACAAACAAACACAGGCGAAGGGAAAACAGGGAGGTCCGTGTCCCTGCAGCTACTGACAGCTACTGAGAACGGACCTGGAGTGGAGGGAGAACAGGGACTAAGTAGGGAGTTCTCCCAGTGCCTCCGGGTTCTCCGGTTTCCTCCCAAAAACATGCACGGTAGGTTTATTGGCACCTTGGAAAATTGTCCCTAGTGTATGAAATGTGTGTGATGTGTGAATGTGTGTGTGCCCTGCGATGAGTTGTAAAGGTAAAAGGGTTTTAACATCATCATGTCGGGAGTAAAACCGGCTTTAAAAAGCCTTAAAAAAAAAGTGACCTACAAGAGAATTAAAAAATAAATAAATAAAAAAAGGCTGGCTAATTAGCGTCACAAACAAGAAGCAGGAAGTAAACGGGCACAGCTGCTGATGTTAAAGAATAATTTATGAATGAAATACTTGGGAGAGATTCCTAACGGGAATACTGATGCCGCACCTCCGTATTCACCTTCACGTTTATGCAAATTCCGTCTCTGCCGACATGCGTTATTTATTATGCCTAGTGGATGGATATCTTACTCCCACCACGCACTCCTGTCTCATCCCATAAACCCCGGAATGACCTGCCAGGTATCCCTGACCTCTGACCTGATGCAGTTTGGCCTCACGGACCGGCTGTTAAACCTGTGGACGGCATCGACGGCACATGATCTGGGCGGTCAAGAAGGAACGGCTCGCTGACTCTGCTCTTAATTTCCGTGGGCAGAGTAAAGTGATGAAGCCGAGCTGATATCAGAGTCTTAAATTGCTTGTTGAAATTGAGGCTTTTAAACGTCTATCTATCTATTTTTCTATCTATCTTTTTTTCTTTCTATTTATCTATCTATCTTTTTTTTTTTCTATCTATCTTTCTATCTATCTATTCATCTATCTATCTAAAACTCCTGAGTCTTTTTTTTTTTTTTTTTCAATTTATTACCCAATTTACTGCGTTTCACAGCTTTAGAACTACTGATAACCACTGGTACAAAGTACAATGGCTTTGTGCTTAAATCATATATATCATAAATCATCTGTCTGTTCTACTATCTGTCTGTTATCTATCTATCTATCTATTCTGTCAGTTGTCTGTCTGTCTGTCTGTCTGTCTGTCTGTCTATCTGTCTCTATATCTATCTATCTAATACTATCTACTATCTATCTATCTATCTATCTATCTATCTATCTATCTATCTATCTATCTATCTATCTATCTATCTATCTATCTATCTATCTATCTATCTATCTATCTATCTATCTATCTATCTGTCTGTCTGTCTGTCTGTCAGTCTATCTATCTATCTATCTATCTATCTATCTATCTATCTATCTATCTATCTATCTATCTCAGGTCTGCTGTATTCTGATCATCTAATCTATTCCTATCCTATCTATATCTGTCTGTCTGTCTATCTGTCTGTCTCTATCTATCTATCTATCTGTCTATCTAGTCTATCTATCTATCTATCTATCTATCTATCTGTCTGTCTGTCCTATACTATCTATCTATCTATCTATCTAATCTATCTATCTATCTATCTATCTGTCTGTCTGTCTGTAGCATCTATCTATCTATCTATCTATCTATCTATCTATCTATCTATCTATCTATCTGTCTGTCTATCTATCTATCTGAATTATCTATCGATCTATCTACTCTGTCTGTCTGTCTATCTGATCTCTCTATCTATCTATCTATCTGTCTGTCTGTATCTATCTATCTATCTATCTATCTATCTATCTATCTATCTATCTATCTATCTATCTATCTATCTAGATCTATCTGTCTGTCTGTCTGATCTATGTCTGTCTATGTCTGTCTATCTATCTATCTATCTATCTATCTATCTATCTATCTATCTATCTATCTATCTATCTATCTGTCTATGCTGTCTGTCTGTCTGTCTATCTATCTGTCTGTCTGTCTATCTATCTATCTATCTATCTATCTATCTATCTATCTATCTATCTATCTATCTGTCTGTCTGCTGTCTGTCTGTCTGGTCTTTCTGTCTGTCTTTATCTATCTATCTATCTTTCTATCTTCTATCTATCTATCTATCTATCTATCTATCTATCTATCTATTCTAATCTATCTATCTGTCTATCTGTCTGTATCTATCTGTCTGCTATCTATAAATCTTTCTATCTATCTATCTATCTATCTATCTATCTATCTGTCTTTCTGTCTCTATCTATCTATCTATCTATCTATCTATCTATCTATCTATCTATCTATCTATCTATCTATCTATCTGTCTGTCTGTCTGTCTGTCTGTCTATCTGCTATCTGTATCTGTCGACTCTGTCTGTCTGTCTGTCAGTCCTCTTATCTATCTATCTATCTATCTATCTATCTATCTATCTACATTTACAGCATTTGGCAGACGCTCTTATCCAGAGCGACTTACAATTGAGCAATTCAGGGTTAAGGGCCTTCCTCAAGGACCCACTAGTGGCAGCTTGATGGTGGTGGGGGTTTGAACCCATGATCTTTCGGTCCAGAGTCCAACACCTTAACCACTGGGCTATCACCTCCCTATCACCTCCCTATCTATCTATCTATCTATCTATCTATCTATCTATCTATCTATCTATCTATCTATCTATCTATCTATCTATCTATCTCTATCTATCTATCTATCTATCTATCTATCTATCTATCTATCTATCTATCTATCTATCTATCTATCTATCTATCTATCTATCGGAGAGAAGGATAAAGAAAAACTGACAGAGACATTTATTATGTAAAACAGATATAAACGCCGTGTGTTCAGGATGAAAGAGACGCATTAAATCACTGGGTGTGTAAAATGTTTGTGTTTTGCTGCTTTATTTATGTATTTATTTAAGATGGAAAGACACTGTGAATACAGAGAGCTACATGAATTTGGGCGCCGTGAAAATACATATATTGCAGAGTAAAGAGAAAACGCAGACAGAGTGTCTAAAGATCCCAGAGTCTGTGCAAAGATCTAAGAGCATATTGTGTGACCTTCTTTTGCCAACATAACAGTAGTGAGCCTCCTCCGGTACGGGTTGATGAGATTGGAGTCTACAGAGGAAAGGTCCTCGCTTTTCTTTTGTGGACTCTACAGCTTTACAGCTCGTGCAGGATTTCAGTGGGGTGGCGGTCCGCTGGGGATCGGACGTGAAGTGACTCCATCGTATGCCTGGAATATGGATGTCGAGTTTGGATCGTTGTCCTAATGGAAGACGAGAGTTTGACTGTTTCATGGTATTTATTCCATGATGTGACGTACTTTCATAGGGGATCGCCATCATCACCAAAACACTTAACAGTGTCACCTTTATTGGTTCAAAAATGGCTATTTTAGTGCTATTTAGACATTTTCTAGGTTTAGATGCTAAATGCTTGTGTTTTGATACAGAAATGGCTTTCTTTTGGCCCACCTTGCTATCTCATGAAGATGAGAGGGGGTGTGGCTCTGTGGTTAAGCTTCTGAGCTACTGATTGGAAGGTCGTGGGTTCGAACCCCGGTATCGTCAGAGTTTGGGGTGTCCTGTCTGCAATCTTTGTGCTTAAATCATATATATCATAAATCATCTACCTGTCCGTCTATCTATCTATCTATCTATCTATCTATCTATCTATCTATCTATCTATCTGTCTGTCTGTCCGACCATCTATCTATCTATATCTATCTATCTATCTATCTATCTATCTATCTATCTGTCTGTCTGTCTGTCTGTCTAGCTATCTGTCTATCTAGTCTATCTAGCTGTGTCTATCTATCTATCTATCTATCTATCTTGAATCAGCATCAGAATCAGAATCAGAATGAGCTTTATTGCCAAGTATGCTTACGCACACAAGGAATTTGTCTTAGTGACAGAGCTTTCAGTTTACATACATACATACATACATACAGATAACATACAATAACATACAATTCACATACATATGTTCTGATCTAAAGCGTCGGCCAGAGGGTAGCAGTTCAAAAAGAAAGTGTGCTGGGTGTGAGGGGTCCAGAGTGATTTTGTGAGCCCTTTTGCTCACTCTGGAGGAGTATAGTTCTTGAAGAGTGGGAGTGGGCAGGGTGGAACCGATAATTCTTTAATTCTTTCAGCAGTCCGGACTAGTCCGGACTATCCGTTGTATTCTCCAGAGAGCTGGGTGAGTTTGTTCTGGAGCAGTGGTGGGATGATGGTGTTGAACGCTGAACTGAAGTTCCACAAACAGAATCCTCACATAATTCCCTGGTCTGTCCAGATGTTGTATAGAATAATGTTGTAGAGTCCCAATTGACTGCATCCCATCCACAGACCGGTTTGCTCTGTAGGCAAACTGCAGAGGGTCCAGCAGGGGTTCAGTGATATCCTTCAGATACGCCAACACCAGAATCACTTCATGACCACAGATGTTAATCAGGTCTGTAGACGGGTCATTTAGTCCTGTGATTTTGGGCTTTTGTGGGATGGGGATGATAGTGGAGCTCTTAAAGCATGATGGTACTTTAAAGCTCCAGTGACCTGTTGAAGATCATAGAGAAGATAGGTGCCAGCTGGTCAGCACAGGTTTTCAGACAGGCTGGTGACACACCGTCTGGTCCTGGTGCTTTCCTCCTCTTTTGTTTTTTAAAGACCTGGCGCAGACTCCTCTTTTGTTTTTTCTGATTGTCTTCACTGATCTGAAGTGCAGGGGGGGAGGAGAGGGGCCTATCTTTCAGGCCTTTCCACACTGTTGCAGGATCCCACGTTGGCAGAAAACTGGTTCTCCAACTTTTTAGCGTAGCCAGCTCTTCTTAGCCATCCCTTCTAATCTCCTTCGTCAGTGTAATCCTGTCCCCGCTGGCCTGATTGTACACGATCCTCTTTCTTGTGAAAGCATCCTCGTGTCGAAGCTGTGGCTTGTCGAAGCTGTAACCAGGGCATTCAGCCCGTTCATTGTTGTATCTTAAATTAGTCCTTAAATGGTAGGGATGCACATATCCTCACAGAAACTGATGTATGATGTTACAGTCTCTGTGAGCTCGTACAGATCCGTAGTGGCAGCATCAAAAACACTCCAATCAGTGCAATTGAAACAGGCTTCAAGAGACCTCTCCGTTTCGACAGTCCATCTCTTTACAGTCCTTATCACTGGCTTAGCAGTTTTAAGTTTTTGTCTGTAAGTTGGTAAAAGATGAACCAGGCAGTGGTCAGAGAGTCCTAAAGCTGCTCTGGGGACAGAGCGATATGCGTCCTTTATTGTTGTGTAGCAGTGGTCCAAGATATTATTGTCTCTGGTTGGACACGTGATGTGTTGTTTGAATTTGGCAGTTCACGTGTGAGTTTTGCTATCTATCTATCTATCTATCTATCTATCTATCTATCTATCTATATCTATCTATCTATCTATCTATCTATCTATCTATCTGTCTATCTGTGTCTGTCTGTCTGTCTGTCCGACCATCTATCTATCTAGCTATCTATCTATCTGTCTGTCTGTCCGTCCATCTATCTATCTATCTATCTATCTATCTATCTATCTATCTATCTATCTATCTATCTATCTATCTATCTGTCCATCCGTCTATCTGTCTGTCTGTCCATCCATCCATCCAACCAACTGATCGGAAGTTCGAACCCCGGTATCGTCAAGCTGCCACCCTTGGGTCCTTGAGCAAGGCCCTTAACGCTCTGTGCTCCAAAGGCGGCGTATCATGGCCGAGCCCACTCTCCAAACCCCAGCTTCCAAACAATCTGGGATATGCGAAGCAAGAATTTCACCGTGCTGTAATGTATATGTGACAAAACAAAGGATTCTTTATTCTGAGACACGATGATGTTAACGTATCATCCTTAGCGGGAATGTTTCCTTCTCTATGAATCGAATAGCATTTGGCGTCGAATGCTTAGTCGGTGATCCACTCTGGAAACAATCCCAGTGAAAACTGCGCGCTTCTTTCGGTGATGCTTCAGGCCGTCGAGAGTTCGCGTTCGCGGAAAAGCTTCCTTAATCGGGGCGACTGTCAAAACCCATACATCACATGGGTGACAAGCCCTGCGCTAGTCGGAGAGACGGGGGAAACATGTTACGCAAGATATTAATTTTAGCAGTAGCTGTGTCGCTGCACCGTGGCTTTTGAGAAGATCCGTCACCGTGGCAGGTCTTTCTTCACAATAGAACACTATTAGGTTTGGTGCAGATGAACCGCTATTGATGAGAGATGTGGGAGTTTATACATTTGAAGACTGCCGGATGTCAGTGAGCTTTGTATTTGTACCTCCTTCGCCGAACTTCTTGCTGCTGGTCATGGTTCAGCGTTTCTCTGAAGGGATTTCTTTTCTGTATTCTTTTATATATAGGACGAACGAAAAAAAACAGCAGCCAATTAGAGCCGTTCTGTTTCTTTCCGGAGTGTCCCAGAAACCCCCTGTCTGTCTGTCTTCTCCTTTTTCTTGTCAAGAAGTGTTTCAGAGACAAAAGAAGTCGAGGGAAAGTTTGGCGAGTGAATGTGCAAGCCCGATCGAGCATCTGTATGCACATGTGTGACTAAAAACAAGGAGGAGGCTTCAATAAATGGGCGGGTCAGAGGTGTATCTGGCTCCATATCTGCCATGCTGACAGTAGCAGATCTTGTGGCACTTGCACCATGCTGACACTCTATTCTCTCCTCTGACAGCAATAAGCTTCCAGGACCGGTGAGAGAGCACTCACACACACACACACACACACACACACACACGCACACACACATTTTCCTCCCCCACAGTGAACTCCAGCAATCCTTCTACTGTATGTGGCGCACCTTTTTCTCTTAGCTCAGCAGTCGCCTCCTGGTCTTCTCTCCCGAGAGCCCTCAGTCTGCAGAATACAGCGATGCCAAAACCTGCAGGTAAGCAGCCATTAAAGGAATACTCCAGAGTTTTTCTTTCTTTTTTTTCATTTTATTTATCTAATCTCTATGAATTACATCTCGAGCAGAAGGGCAATTACTGTGCACAAGACCCTTGACATATATTTCCCTGTTCCAAGGGAAAATAGAAATGAAAAAAAAAAAAACACAAAAAAAAACAAACCCTCACTTATAATGTAAAAAAATGTAAACATTACAGTCCGAGTACCAAGGTCTTGGGATGAGCAAGGCATTAAAGAAAGCCTGGATAAAAGCTCCTATATGTAGCTTTGACAATAAACGAAGGGATGTGGAGCAAAATGAATGGAAATGTAATGTTTTATTGCCTATTAACATTTTTTAAATATAAAAAAAAAAAACAAAAAAAAAAAAAAACGAAAGACAACTAAAACAACTTCCGCTTGTTTTATAGTCACCCTAATAACTAATAACACGGTAAATGAATTACGCAGGTCATATTGTTATTCTTTACATCTCACGTCTTGATAGTGGTGCATCCAAATACTAACATTAATAGGAAAGAACAGATCTTGTTCAGATCCTGTACTTTATAGTCATTTTGCGTACTTCATACATTAATTTATTTCCTTTTATATATTTTTTTATTTACTTATTTTTATTTACTTTTGTGTGTGTGTGTGTATGTGTGTGTACACAATTTTACTTTTTATAGTTACATTTAAATATTTGCATTTAAACTTAAAGCTTTAACAGAAATGAGTATATATATATATATATATATATATATATATATATATATATATATATATTATATATAAATATGGCCATTTCAACCATATACAGTGCAGTATACAGTGAAACAAAACATTTCCCAGGAAGCAATATAATATATATATATATATATATATATATATATATATATATATATCATATATAATATATCTAATAATATATATATGCTATACTATAATATAACAATGGTATATAAACATGTACCATTCCGACCCCCTATTGGTTTGTACACGATCCATCGCACCTGCACACGACACGAATCATGTCACACTCCAGCAACCAGTGTTTGGGTCATTACTCAAAAAAAAAAGATTATTTCTTAAAAGTTATTATTTCTCCACTACTGGCTCATTTATTCATTCATTCATTCATCCTCTACCGCTTTATCCGATCTTCCCTCGGGTCACGGGGAGTCTGTGCCTATCTCAGGCGTCTATGGGCATTAAGGCAGGATACACCCTCGATGGAATGCCAACCCATCACAGGGCACACACACACACACACACACATTCATACACTAGGGACAATTTTCCAAGGTGCCAATTAACCTACCGTGCGTGTTTTTGGACCGGGAGGAAACCGGAGAACCCGGAGAAAAACCCGCTGAGAAAGAGAACATTCTCCGCAAATGAAGCTACAGTAGGGAGTTCGGTAGAGATGTTTGTATAAACTAACGATTGCGATTGGTGCGACCTAAGCATTTGTCCTAATGGTATTTTTTTCCTTACATTACTATTGTACTTGAAGTACTTTTACACTTTGACTTGAGTAAAATACTTGAGTTGATACTTCTATACCTTATAGAAAAACCCTATACTTGAGGAAGTAGTATACCCTATACTATATGCCTGAGGAATGAATGAGAATACTTTTGACACCAGTGGTGTTGTGTGATGTAGCTCTATGTTGCTGTAGGTAGCAACAGGGTTCAGAGCGCATTCACATTAGGCGAACATCATGGATATATTTTTAGATTCCTGTCCATGCTAATGACAGATACAGTACCCATATAGTGGATGAGAGACTCTTGGAAAAACACTGAAATATACCTTTAAGGATAGATGTTTGCTCCTGGACAGGAAAAGTATCCTAAGGATATTTTTTTTACCCGCAGCTTGTCTTTAGTATGTCAATACTTGACGGACACAAATCCAAATATGTTAACTTACCAGACATTTAAAATGTCCGTGATGATTGAAAACCTTCCAAGACCTCCAACACAGCCACCTGCCTCAGACTCCAGCTGTGAATTACAGCTCTGTGCGGGGATGGAGAACAGAGGAAAGTG
This sequence comes from Kryptopterus vitreolus, assembly GCA_030449085.1. NCBI lineage: Eukaryota > Metazoa > Chordata > Actinopteri > Siluriformes > Siluridae > Kryptopterus > Kryptopterus vitreolus. Next base: position 25,542,933 of record JACRUU010000005.1, read on the forward strand.
CTGAGATGCCCTTTACAGGTTCTCTGCCCGGGTTGTAGAGCCCTCATGGCCTTTCGGACTTGCCCACACATCGCTTGTTTCGGCATCTCACTTCAGGGGCGGTGATTTACAGTCTGGGCTGCCTGGGCTCGTCATTTTCCCCCTCATTACCCGATCCTCTCTCAAGGACCAAGCGGAAAGAATTTTTTTTACAGAAAGTCAATTAAGCTATTCGCCCTGGAGATCCCAGTGGCTATAGATCAACTCCACGAGTTACTAATCAGACCCACGGAGGATTCGACGACCCTGCACAAGCCCGAGGCGGGAAAACCGAGCGGTAATTTATGGCGCTCCTATAAAAGAATTCTACAGGAAAATGAAACATGTTGATGTGCTGGAACAACCCCGAACATGTATATGGAATCAGCGGCCCTTCTGGCAGAGGTACACACAATGCCCACAGTTACGATTCCCCTCAATAGAACGCTCTTCGCTGTCACTAAACAGGCACAGCTATGATTTATGGAAATGCTGCCACTCTGGATGAGTGCTCCATGCCAAGCGTGCTCAGAGAAAAAAAAACTTCTAGGGTTGTCACGGCTTTAGTCGCGGCATTATCTAAATTTGACCCGAAATATGCATAACTCTATCCGGTGTATCCGAGCGAGAATGGCGGCGATGATTGAAAATATGTACGAGACGCGAGGAATGACAGGGGTGAAACTCGTCGCTGGGTTTTTGCGTTTTTAAACAAGTTTCCATTCCGGGATTTTAATGCGTATTCCTTAAGCCGTGTAGTCAAGACAGAAAGATGTCAGGATCAGCCCATGTGTGACACATCCATCAGTTTGCCGCTGAGATCTTTCGTTTTTTTTTTTCTTTTATCAGCACTTTCATCTTTCATCTGCACCTGGGAATAGAATCTTGGAATAGCAACCTTTATCTTGGTACTTGAGTGACAATTTGTGTGTGTGTGTGTGTGTGTGTGTGTGTTGTAGGTTCGGGTGGGCAGAAGGGAAAGCGGAATAAATACGTTATATGTCTCTTTGCATTCACTTGCCTTGCTTCATTGCGATGCTTAACATGCAGTGAAGGATCACTGATCAAGCCTATCGGACAACATGGCTGACAGCTCGGGGCCATCGGGTTTGAAGTCAATTATTATTATTGCGCCGCTACGCTGTCGCACGCAACAAGATTCATAGAACAACAGCCAATCAATGTAGGGTCACAGATTGGAAAATACATTTTATTGATGGGTCTGAATTTGTAACCAATCAGCAGTGCGTTCAGTCCAGTCTAGCCTATATATATATATATATATATATATATATATATATATATATATATATATATATATATATATATATGCAGTACTGTGTGAACACCCTTTGCCTTCAAAACAATACTTCTAGGTACACTTACACACAGTGTTATGAAGGAACTCGTCTGGTTGGTTGTTCATCTTGGAGAAGTAAACACAGATGTTCTGTGGATGGAGATGTTCTCACATCCTTCTGTCTCTTCATGTAAATCCCACACTACACTCCATGATGTTGATATCAGGGCTCTGTGGGGGTCGTGCCATCACTTCCACTACTTCTAGTCTCTTCAAAAGGTAGTAACACCAAATATTGATTTTTTTTCTTTCGTTCACTCACGATGCACTTTGTAAACTGACAACAATCACTCTTTGTATTTCTGAAAGCATTCTCTGTTTACAGTCATTTTTCACACCTTTGCACAGTACTGTATATATGTATACAAAGTATATATTGTATATGTATAAATAAAAAATGTGCATTTACCCTTATCCAGAGCAACTTACAACTGAGCAGATAAAGGTTAAGGGCTTTGCTCAAGGGCCCACTAGTGGCAGCTTGGTGGTGCTGGGATTTGAACCTGTGACCTACCGGTTCACAGCCCAAAGCCTTAACCACTGACTTTCCATTAAATGATTTGCTCATGAGGTAAGCTCATTTCACATATTTTATTTCTCGATTAGATCTCTGGCAGTCGGGCGGGTTTGAAATTTGCACCATTATAGTGACGCCCCCACCCTACGAACAAGTTACATTCCAAGAGTTTGTTCGTAGTATGAATTTGTTCACTATTGCCGTTCACTATTGATTACGCATGTCTCTTAACTATGTTCGTAAGATATAAGCGATAAAAACGGTAATTTACTGCATCCCTGAATTCTGCATTTAAGAAAAGTTATAAAAAACAATAACAGTAATACATTTAAAATGAATGAACAGTATAAAACAATATAGTAATGTATACAGAAAGTACTGTACTTACCATGGAATGTCGTCGTTAATACGTGTGTGGACGGTGGGAGGCATTACACGGTTATAACCTGTTATAACCCGGTTATAGCTCCATGGCTAGCTATCGGTGCGTCCCTACGATTAGAGGTGGCCTGCAGGGCATAGCATTTAAAAAAACCCCTGAATGACAGGACTTGCGTACAACCGCAAACACGGTTTCCAGCGTTTTCTCATCTACTTTTAATCTACTTTTATAGTGGACTTTTAAATCCATAGGAGAAAAAAATACACCGATAAAGGTAAGACGACCTTCTGCAGCGCCCCCGAGGCGATTCAAACACCCATCGTGTAATGTACTAATGTGTGTGTGCTTCAGTGTGCTTGTACACTGGCTTGCAGGATGGGCCAGGGAAGGCAGTCACAGCTTCATGCATGCGTTCCTGCCCAAGGGCTCAGGCTTCGCTAATCTTCGCCTGACTACGTGGGTGATTCCTCAAACGGAGCACTATTTAGCAACTGACACCTATGAAAATTCGCCATTGAGAAGAAAAGAAAAACAGACCTGAATGTAAGAGATTTTAACATAGAATTTATTCAAATATAAATCGAATGACCAAAATACCTTATATTATGTATATCCTGCTTTATATCTCACATACATGTAGGCTTAATGGGGGGCACGGTGGCTTAGTGATTAGCACGTTCGCCTCACACCGCCAGGGTCGGGGTTCGATTCCTGTCTCGACCATGTGTGTGTGGAGTTTGCATGTTCTCCCCGTGCCTCAGGAGGTTTTTCTCCGGGTTCTCCGGTTTTCTCCCCGGTCCAAAAACATGCACGGTAGGTTGATTGGCACCTGGCAATGTGTGTGTGTGTGTGTGTGACCCTGTGATGGGTTGACATTCCATCCAGGGTGTATCCTGCCTTAATGCCCATAGACGCCTGAAATAGGCACAGGCTCCCCGTGACCCGAGGGAAGATCGGATAAAGCTGTAGAAGATGAATGAATGTAGACTTAGCGTTCATAACCTTTTACCTGTGTACGTTTACAACAGGGTCTGCACATTTCTCCCTGCTACTGACTTATAACCTTAGCCTTAACTATTTAGTTGTTGAACCTTTTCACATCTATAGCCTTTATATTTATTTGCTGTACATATATTAACACTGACGCTAAACTGCTTTTTGTGCAATGGCAATAAAATTGTATCTATGTCTAGCATGACTGCTAACAACATGACGTTTATAATTTGGCTCACCTTTTATATCACAATATCATTCAATTGCAGATGATTCTGTTGTGCATGCTTTTAAAGCAGCCTGTAATGGATGGCTTACGGAATATAATGTGTCGAGCTTGAGATGTAAAATGAGTTCTCGGGTTTATGAAAAAACAAAAAGGAACGAAAAACTTTCTGAAGTTGTGCAATGATGCTATTACAAGCTGAAATGGAGTTATAATGGGTTATGACAGGCTCAAACTGTTTAATAGTATGTATCTAAAATAAGCATAAGAGATTTGTAAATACACGTTTTTTTTTCTCTCTCTCCCCCGCAAACGTGCGTATTTACACACAGTGCATATTTGTCATAATGTCATATCAGTGCGGCACAGATGTCACTCCGATTGCGAAAACAACCAAATATCGTTCTCCTCGCTAATTAACATAACCCGATTTATACAGCACAGAGTCTAATTGCTTGTCGTTCTGTTCGCTCGGCGTGTCGTCCTGTCAGACAGTCATTTGCATCCAGTCAGGACGCTGTGATTTTAAAAAGCAGATTGTTTTGCAAGACAGCTTTCTAACTTTAGATGGCGAGTCTGGCACTTTTCCAGCGTTAAACGTGGATTTAAGATGCTTTTGTTCACAACGCGAGGCAAATTTAACCAAAGTCCTACATTACGATATCCATGGTCTACTGAGCAGTGATTTATTTCCATCTGCCTTTGCCCTGCCTGGTTAGAATTGTTCGAATCAGTACCGACCTGCTCAGTGGTTAAGGCACTGGGCTACTGATTGGAAGGTTGAGGGTCTCTGTGCTCTAGGGGGCGCTGTATCATGGCTTACCCTGCACTCTGACCAACAATACGCGAAAAAAGAATTTCACAGTGCCTAATGCGTATGTGACTATAGTCTTATCCTATACGATTATTGATTATATCCTGCTCTGGGAATTTTTTGTCTTTCTTTCTAAGAAGCACGAATAGAAGCACTCAGAATGTCACTGGCTAGTTATTTGTGCAAAATATGTACGTTAACTATTGGGGCACGGTGGTTTAGTGGTTAGCACGTTCGCCATCACACCGCCAGGGCCCGGGTTCGATTCCCGTCTCGGCCATGTGTGTGTGGAGTTTGCATGTTCTCCCCGTGCCTCAGGGGTTTTTCTCCGGGTTCTCCGGTTCTCCCGTTTCCTCCCGGTCCAAAAAAAATGCATGCACAGTAGGTTGATTGGCACCTTGGAAAATTGTCCCTAGTGTAATGTGTGTGTGTGTGTGTGTGTGTGTGTCCTGCGATGGGTTGGCATTCCATCCAGGGTGTATCCTGACTTAATGCCCATAGACGCTTGAGATAGGCACAGGCTCCCCGTGACGCGAGGGAAGATCGGATAAAGATGTAGAAGATGAATGAATGAATGTACGTGAACTATTTCACGGCTACAGTTTTAAACAAGCAAGGTGAAGGCAGATGGAAACAAACAAAAAAATAGGGCGCTGATCCTTTTTTAGCGTAACATGTTTGGCTATAGACAGGTGTCAACAATATCAATGTAATTTCTCGTTCCCCGGCTAGAATATTGCGTTTCCCCATTCTGTCTCGAGCTTCCAGGAGCCGTGTGTAATATACACCTCCAAATGAATTAGGTACATAATAGATTCGATAGCCAATTCAGTTCATGCATGTGACAGATCCAATAATACCAATGTGGAAGGTGTTTGGCTGTTTATTACAGAGGTGGATTTTTAGCATCTGGAAGCAAATACAATATACAGCATGCAAGGCAATATTTATTTCATGGGCAAACAAATAAAACCCAGGAACAAAGCACAAAGTACAAAGAAACCAAAGAATATGAGAACCATGAACAAGATACGACCATAGACAGAATATATATATATATATATATATATATATATATATATATATATATATATATATATATATATATATATATGTACCTTTCACAGCACTCTCTCTATGCATTATATATTCTACATTATATTATTATATGTATTATATATATATAATAAAATATAATTACTTAAATTATTTAATTACTGACCCCCACACTATATATATATAATATATATTATATATATATATATATATATATATATATATATATATATATATACCCCCTCTCTCTATATATATATATATCTATATATATATATATATATATATATATATATATATATATATAGTATGGGGGTCATGGTGGGGGTTGGTAATTAAATAATTTAAGTAATTATATTTCCAGGCTATAATCGTGAGATATATCATTTTCAGTTTCAGGGGTAAATTAAAAGAAAACAATCTTTTTTTTTTTTTGATGTGATCTTTTTGTGATTTGCTGAATCCTAAATGACACCCTAGTCAGATATATTGGATAGACCAGGCCTGCAATGGGAGTTATTTCCTTATTAAGCATTCACACACAAAAGAATCACACTGAAGGGAAATCTGAAGTCATCTCACGTTTTCAGATGAGATTTAAAGGCAATCAGGCCTTTTGTAGCGTCGCTGCCTCAAAACATATAGAGCATTTTACTGAAACATTTTTTTTTTATAAAAGAAGTCTTCACCCACAGCGGAGAGATTTAAGTCCAATTTATCCCTTATTTATTCTCTAAGGCTACTCGGTCTTCCTTAGCTCACAAAGTTGTCGCTTCTTTCTTCAATTATCCTCAGTAAATACTTTATCCTGGTAGAGTGCAAGAAAAAAAAAAACAAAAAACAGTGAATGCTGTATTCAAACTTTTTGTTTCATTTAATTTATTACATTTACATTTAATTGATTTCATTTATACTTGCCTGTAATGTGCAGCATCTAGGTTGACATTTAATATACTAAAATAAAGCTGTATAAAAAAAAAAAACAAAAATAAATAAATAAAAATAATAATTTCCTAGGGGCACGGTGGCTTAGCATGTTCACCTCACACCACCAGGGTCCGGGTTCGATTCCCTTCTCGGCCATGTGTGTGTGGAGTTTGCATGTTCTCCCGTGCCTCAGGGGTTTTTTCTCCGGTTTCTCCGGTTTCCTCCCCGGTCCAAAAACATGCACGGTAGGTTGATTGAGACCTTGGAAAATTGTCCCTAGTGTATGAATGTGTGTGAGTGTGTGTGTGTGTGTGCCCTGCAACGAGTTGGCATTCCATCCAGGTTGTATCGTGCCTTAATACCCATAGACGCCTGAGATAGGCACAGACTCCCCGTGACCCGAGGGAAGATCGGATATAGCGGCAGAAGATGAAGATGAATGAATGAATGAATGAATGAATAATTTCCTGATCCTTCAGAATTCAGGCAATGCAGTGAAAGTCTTGCTTTTCACTGTGGCATGTTTTATGCATGTCACTAATGAAAATCAACATGGCTGTTGTTATTATTGTTTGTTTTCCAACCACTGAATTTAACCTCATGGAGGTGTTTTCTCTCGTTTTCTTTGTCGAATGCAAATAAGACGTTCAGTCTTGGTCCGTCTGTTACCGTGACCTTCTGGCAGCAGTGGATGATAAACTTCTCTCTTTTCATCTCTGTTTCAAAGATATAATGTCTACATCTTTTATGGTTAATACTCGTGTGGTGAGGTTCTGGGTTTCCCAGTGAGAAACCCATGATAAGAAGGTAATGATTTTAACACTTCTACAGTTATACAAAAGTTTTTAGACTTGATTTGACCGGTTTTGTCATTGATTTAGTGTGTGTTATTGCATTTTGCATGCTTTGGATTGATTTATACCCTTCTGGGACTTTTGTAAAGTCTTGCCATTTTGCATATGAACTTTTTGAAAAGCCTTTTCAGGCAGTAGTATGGATTACAGCTACAATATACTTCTGATTTTCTGTAAAAAAAAATAATATAAAAAAATTAATATATATATATATATATATATATATATATATATATATATTATATATATTCACTCAATGACTCTAATGAGTCAATGCAATGAGTCAATGCTCATTGCAATAGTGACCTGTCACTCCAAGTGATCTCCTCCTCATTTTTTATCCAATGACAGTAGAGACTCCTTACCTGTTGGAGTGGCAATACCAAGATCAGGAGGATGGTTTGCCCAAAGCGAGGCTCAGCCTTTGCCCTCGGGCTGTGTTGACCTTTGCGAATTCTCAAAATGTAGGAATTCTCCACTGCATAATTTCCGATAGTGAGGGACTGCGTTCGTGCTCCCCCAATTCTCTTCATAGGATTGGTGTGGCTCAGTGGTTTAAGGCACTGGGACTACTGATCAGGAAGTCATACTGAAAGTCATGGTAATAGGACAGCTAATGATTTTAACATCCTACAGTTATACAGCAGTTTTTGGAGTCTCAGACTTGACTCTTATCACCGATTTTGTCATTGATTTAGTGTGCATCATTGTGTTTGTATGCTTTGGATTGATTTTTAACCCTCCTGGGACTTTTGCAAAGTCTGTAGATCATCTGCATCTAAAAGCAGATGATGATCCCATAATAGGGTTCCATCAGAGCGTCATCCTGAAGAGCATTAATGATGCGTGGGTGTGCACATGTTCCATCAAGTGATCCACAACTTTGAGCCCCAGTATCACCACCCTTGGGTCCTTCAGCAAGACCCTTAACCCTCTTTGTTCCAGGGGTGCCGTGTTAAGGCTGACCCTGCACTTCCAAACAGGCTGGGATATACGAAGAAAGAGTTTCACCGTGCTGTAATGTATATGCGACAAATAAAGGCTAGGCTAGTCTTATCATGGATCTTATAGATTTCAATTCAATTTTATTTGTAGAGCGCTTTTTACAACTTGTTTACAACTTGTGGCGAGGAAAAACTCCCTGAGAGCAGGAAGAACCCTTGAGAGGAACCAGACTCAACAGGGAACCTCATCCACATTTGGGTTGTTAGTTGTGTTTGTGGTTTGAGGATGTTTATTGTGAAGTGTTGAGTGTATCCATGAATTAGTTTGAGGCGTCATCAACCCGGGGGGGCGGGTCATCATGAGGGCCAGACAGGACCAGAGTGCAGAGGGGGTCTGGATCACTGGCAGCTCAGCAGTAGGACATGTAACTCAATGGAGAGAGAGAGAGAGAGAGAAAGAAAGAAGGAAAGAATTCATTTTTAACAGGTGATGGGAAGTAACAGAGTCTGAATAGTCTGTTACTATATATTTTTATACAAATATCTCAATATTTTTTCTCTTCTCAACGTTTCTTGGGTTGTGATTCCTGAAAGAGATTGAGATTCCTGAGAGACATTGACTTATATGTTTAACTATATCGTGGTCCAGGGGTGTCATAACTTTGGTCTTTGGACTTTGGTTCTGAGTTCATATCACAGACACACTGAGCTGCCACAACCTGGGCGCCTGAGCAAAGGCCCTTAACCCCAGAGCTTCTCGCTTGTATTAAACGTATAAGAGATAAAAGCGAATCTCTCTGCATATTTACACCAAACGTCGTAAATTGCATGCGAGTCTAATCTCACCTGCTCCTCATGTCCTAATTATGTGACTTGTTAATTAGAGGTATGAATCAGATGTTGCACCACCGACCCAAATGGGATTCCTGTGCACCGCAAAAATAGAACGGCCGTTTCAACACATAATTTACACTCGGCATGTTAACCCTTCCTCTGAGCACCGAGTTTAAAACCCGTGGTGTCGTTCTTAATAAGCCTGTATGCAAATCTTTCATTGGTGTTCAGTCTTTTTTTTTTTTTAAATATTTATTACACTTGCGATATTCAATAGCTATTCGCAAAAGTTTTATATTCATGTAGAGACCAACTAAATGACAGCTGGTAAACACTTTACAATAACAGGGTATAAATAAGCATGTATTAATATGTAATGTTGTGAACTAATGATGACATAAGGTATTTACTAATCAAGGACCAGTGTTGGGGAGTAACTAGTAACTAGGGAGTAACATGTAACATGATTTAATAATAAATAAATAAAATTAACACTTAATTGTCAGTTACTGAGAAAAAAATGTCTAATTAAATAATAGTTACTTATGAAAATGTCAAAGATTACAAATCCCCCCCCCCTTCCCCCCCCCATTATATTATATTCAAGAAATATAACCTATTTTTTTCCATCGGGTTTGAAATTTTCTTTTTCTTAGAATGTTTATATCGGGGGCACGGTGGTTTAGTGGTTAGCACGTTCGCCTCACACCGCCAGGGTCCGGGTTCGATTCCCGTCTCGGCCATGTGTGTGTGGAGTTTGCATGTTCTCCCATTGCCTCAGGGGGTTTTCCCCTGGGTTCTCCGGTTTCCTCCCGGTCCAAAAACATGCACGGTAGGTTGATTGGCACCTTGGAAAATTGTCCCTAGTGTATGAATGTGTGTGTGATTGTGAGTGTTTGTGCCCTGCAATGGGTTGGCATTCCATCCAGGGTGTATCCTGCCTTAATGCCCATAGACACCTGAGATAGACACAGTCTCCCCGTGACCAGAGGGAAGATCGGATAAAGCGGTAGAAGATGAATGAATGAATGAATGAATGTACATGTCATTAAGTGCCACCTAGTGGACAAATGAAAGTAATCAAAAAGTAAACAAATGTAATCAGTTACATTACTTTTATAAAGTAAGCGAATAAGTCACACTACTTATTACATTTTGAATAGGGTGATTTGTCATCTGTAATCTATAACTAACCTTAACTACAACACAAGTACACATGAATTCATATGAACAACAGGTGATGTATTTATATGTTTGTTAATGAATGTATTAATAAACACTTATGGTTAGCCGTAACTTGCTCTATACGAGAAAGAATCTGAATTATAAGTGCACTATTTACAATTAAATTACAAACATGGTGCTGAATTGTCATCCTCGTGGAGCGCACACATTCACAATAATAAACACCTGCGTTCCCCTGATTATTCATACCTTTCTTATCAACTCTACTCGCCGTGAATGGTTGCAGTGCGCTGCTCTATTATCCTCCTGGGTGAAGTCTTTCACTAACATGTATTCATGAAGCAGCTTTACATTCCAAACTACAAATCAGCTTTAGCATACAGATGGTGGTTCTCTCTGGCTTTAATGTGGCTGTTCTATATACTGGTTAATTGTGTCAGTACTGATCGAGTCTCCTGTCTTTATAGCAAAATGAAGGAGCACGGTAGTTTAGTGGTTAGCATGTTCGCCTCACACCTTCAAGGTCCGGGTTCGATTCCCGTCTCAGCCATGTGTGTGTGGAGTTTACATGTTCTCCCCGTGCCTCAGGGTTTTTTTTTCTCTGGTTTCCTCCCGGTCCAAAAACATGCACGGTAGGATGATTGGCACCTTGGAAAATTGTCCCTAGTGTGTGAATGTGAGTGTGTGTGCGATGGGTTGGCATTCCATACAGGGTGTATCCTGCCTTAATGCCCATAGGCGCCTGAGATAGGCACAGGCTCCCCGAGGGAAGATCAGATAAAGTGGTAGAAGATGAATGAATGGATGAACAGTCTATATGTAAGCACAAATGATTTGCTCATTTACTTCTTGACAAACCACCAAATGACCAAGTGATTTCGATGACCTGAATATCACTGAATGGGATACATGTATAATTGATTAAAAAAACAAAAACAAAAATGTTGTAATGATGTGGGCCTCCAAGCAATGATGTAATAATAATAATAATAATAATATATAAACAGAGTTAGCAATACTGTGCACATGCTCCTACAATATTAGGTCTTTATTTTGAACCAGCCCAACATCCAAAGATCAACACGCTATTTGAGATGGGAGGATTTGAAAATGTACCTGAAGTTCACGGTACAGCGCACACATTCGCCGTGTGAACAGCGTGGTCGAGTGGGAGGTTAATAATAAAAAAACAAAAGCAAAAACAAAACAACAAATACAACTCCAAAATTCAAAAACCTTTAACGCTTCAGAACAACTAACATCAAGATGTTTAAGTGGATCTGCATGTACTCTACATTAAATATAGCATAAAGTGTTTAGTCTTTTTTTTATTACAGTGGAGACCAACTAATTATCTAGAGACCAACTAAGTGATAGCCGGTAAACATGTTACAGTAACAGGGTATAAATAAGCATGTGTTCATATGTACATGAAATGTTATGAACTAATGATGAGGGAAGGCATTTACTATTCGAGAACATAACTAGGTGTTTAGTATAAAGTGTTCAGTGGGTTTTCCTCTAGAGCAGGGGTGGGCAATTATATTTTCCAAAGGGCCACATGAGAAACCTGAGGTGTGTTCGTGGGCCGAACCAACAATAACGTTGTAAGAACAGTTCCTTAACAGCCTCGTGTCATCTGCAGCCTAAGTTCAGAAGATCAGGATCCAATACGAGCGCTCGGGAGCTTTCACAAATGCACCAACACAGGAGATGAATCGAGTAAGGTTTATTTGTTCAGCTCAACATAACATTGTCAAACAGCAGATTATATGCGAGAAAAAACTTGCCCAAATCAAGGGTGGTTACAAACAAAAGCCAATGAGAATGTTACACGGGAGGTGTGTGTTCGAGAGAAGATGAACGGCCTCGGGAATGTGCACATCTTCGTGTACTGATAATGAATGTGTGCGGGGAACATATACTGGAGGGGAGCTTAAGTGTGTGCGTCGGTTTACAACCCAGGATAACAGGTCCGAGGACGTTGCAGGCTTGTTTTCGGCTCCTGTATCGGGCTGATACAGCGAGATCGGGAAGGCCAGGGTAGAGACAAAACAAGTTGCAATATCTTGAGGACATGGCACCAGTCCGTCCTTTTGGTTTGACTTCGACTCATCGAAGAAAGAAAAACACAATCGTATTTCATAAGATAGATGCACAAATATTCATATTCTTTCAATCCCCTCTTAAATACTATTGTGTTGGTCGAACAGGGGGTTATAATGAGGTCGCTGGTTGGGGAGCAACGCCTGGACCATGGCGTATAAACGGTCCATTACACAACGTAAAATACATGGTCCAAATATACAGATGATGAATCCAATAATCAAAACAGGAATGATCATAGCTATGTATGGGGTAAACATTCCAAACAAGCCATGGAACAGGCCCCATCCCCAACTGGGGGCAACTGAGTTACCCTTTTCGTCCCTCTCCAGGGATCGGATGGTGTTACGCATTCTATCCATGGCTTGACCGAGATCATCATTGTCGGGAATATATGTACAACAAGTGTCACCAATTAAAGTGCACACTCCACCTTTCTCGGCCAGTAAAACATCTAAAGCCATTCGATTCTGAATAGTAGTTAAACGGAGGGCGGCTAACTCGGCGTTCAAAGCGGCAAAGGCATCATAAGTTTCATTAGCAAAGGAAGCAAGGCGGTAATGAAAGAGTTCGATATGTTTCCATTGTTTTACAGTACCTATCTGAGGAAATAACGAAGACCAGAAACGCTCCCAACGGGATGAAACTTGATGTTCCTCAGGAGGATACACGAGGTCTTCATTAGTAGACCGACTACGTCTCATGACATGAGTTACGTTAGGGGATACTAAGAGGAACCTGGAACGGAACCTGGTGAGCGCGCAGCGACCAGACCAATTCCGGGGCAGGGATAAATAAACATTTTTTCCACATACCCAATACCAGTCTAATACAGTCTTAGGGGAATAAAAGGTGCCGTATGGACCAGGGTGTAAGAGGGAGCAGGTACAGTTGTCAGGACAACTATTGTTAGAAGAGTATGCGTGTAAGGTTGTATTGCACAAGCTGGGGTGCAGCGTGCCTACAGGGATGGTTGAACTGGGGCTAGAGGACTCGAAGCAAATTGGGAACGGGTCGCCTAGAAATGCAGAAAAGGATGCTATTATAGTACTCCCGTTATTGCTTAACCGTTTGGTAAGGTGGATCAGGCGGGTGTGATCATTGGTGTACCACCAACTGATATTACGGGGATTACAATAAGCTGCATGCACACAGGTGGGACATATGTCATTGGTATCAGTAGCTAGGCAATTAGGTGTTATGCAATAATAGGAAAGAGCCTGTAAGGTAGTTTCAAGGGGCGTGGGCAAGGGTTTAAGAGAGTGTGTAGAGACAGAGGTGGGTATGGCGTGACAAATGTAGCATGATTCATGGGTGTACTGTCTGGCAGTCCAGTTTGCGAATTGCCAGAAGGTATTGTCGTGAGGATGTGCTGTGGTGGCTCCGCAAAGGAGTGTTACAAAAATAATAAAATACATCTCAGAATGTGTATGTGTAAAATGCGTCTTCTATCTTTTCCTTCCGGGCAGGCTCGGCAATTGAGCGGATGCCCCAGCGTAGTTCACCCTTTCGTGGTCTGACCTCGCAAACGAGGGGTTCTTCCTCCGTGCCTCTCACAAGTCCTAGGCAGATTGCGCAGCCAGGCGGGTGGCTGAAAATCCTGCAAAAGAAGAACACAGGGCAGAGCATATAGGTTCGAGGACGCGATGGTAAATGGGTCTCAGGTTTCCTTCCGACGAGTCGATAGGTCAGATCATCCAGAGAGCTCATCAGGATGCCTTTTGTCGCACCAATAAGTCTCCGTTCCAGGCCGGTCCCGGGGGACACCGATGGAGTAGAAGTAGTCAGTAGAAGTAGTCAGTTCCTCGTCAGTAGAAGTAGTCAGCTGTTGACCTAGGCATACAAAAGAGTGACTGGCACGTTTCAGAGTTATGCACAAATGGTCGAAGGAAGATCTGGGCAGATTTTTAGCCGCGACCCATGGATCCACTGTGGAAAAAGATCAGTTAGTACGGCGGTGCGCGTGACAGCAATTACTTCCGCGGGCTCACTGTACAAAGGCTCCATTAGGGAGGTGTCCTTCCCTTGTCTCAAAATCTTGACCAAGACTTTGTCCCCTTCTGTAAAGGGATGTGTGTTTTCTGACGGGAGGTCAGGTTGGCGTTTGCCTACCCTGTCCCAGAATTCTCTGAGCCTGTCCAGCAAACCCGCAGCATACTCACTTAAATGTACATCCAAGTCAGTCGTACCACAAAGCCTGTCTACCTGTACTCCATGGTTGAGGGAAATGGTCTTCCCATAACAATTTCAAACGGGGACAGGCCGTCTAGGGCTGTCTGGGGCATCATTCTCATGTCTGCTAAGACCAGAGGGAGGAGTTCCAACCATTTTTTATGCCCTCTGTCTTGCATAGCCTTTTTTAACTTATTTTTTATGGTACGATTGGCTCGTTCCACAATTCCGGAAGACTGGGGGTGGTATGGGACATGGAAACTCCACGTCAGATTAAGGACTTTACATAATTCTTGTGTGACCTTGGACGTAAAAGGTGTACCTTTATCTGAGTCAATCCCTACAGGGATGCCGTATCTCGGAATTATCTCTTTAGTTAACACCCGTACCACAGTTTTAGCGTTTTCTTTGGCACAGGGAAAGGCTTCAACCCATCTGGAAAACTTATCGACCAATACCAGTAGGTATCGGTAGGGTCCTTGTTTTGGCATGTGTGTGAAATCAACCTGCCACTCCTGGAGTGGGCCACTGGGCAAGGGCAGGTGTTGGTGTTTTGCGATTGGTTTTGAAACGTTATTTTGTGCGCATACCAGGCAGCGATCCAAAAATTCTATGTGTTTGCGAAGTGAGATGTCTGATGCAGAATTCTTTATTCATCATTTCCACTACCCCTCTTCGTCCGCGATGAGTGGGACCATGAAATTCGCGGACGAGAAAAGGCAGGCAGTGGGTTGGGAGGCAGATACGTCCTTGCAGAGCAGAGGTATATGCCGTCATCATTAGGTTGGGCACCGTGTTCCGCCCAATGTTGTGTATCGAGGGTAGTGCCAGAGGCCTGCAAAGAGACAAGGTCCAAAGCAGGTAACAATGCACTACAAAGGGGTGATGTAGAAACCATGGCAGCATTAAGTAATGGCGCTGGAGAGCCGGAACATGCGGCCTGTTTAGCTAAGCGATCTGCTAGGCTGTTACCTCTAATCTCTATCGTGTCCCCTCTTGCATGACCTCTAGTTTTCACTATGGCAAGAGAACGTGGTAAATGACAGGCCGTTATAAGGTCCTGAACCAAAGATGCATGCGAAATAGGTTTACCATCAGCAGCAGTAAAGCCACGGGACTGCCAAATGCGGCCGAAGTCATGCACCACGCCAAAAGCATACCTGGAATCGGTATAGATAGTGACATCGGTGTCAGCTGCAAGGATGCAAGCACGGTTAAGTGCATACAGTTCAGCCGCCTGCGCAGAGGAAAAGGGAAGAGAGTAAGCTTCAACAGAGATATTAGGTAAACGACAGACAGCATAACCCGTAAGATAGACTCCGTCTTGTGGCTTAGAGCAGGAGCCATCTACAAATAAGACATCACCCGAAGGGAGAGATGTGGACTTAAGGTCAGGACGGATACTAGTCTCGTGCACAATTTCAACTATCCAGGTTATCTGTGGCCAGTAGCGTAGCTTCAACAGTCATGTAACTTTTCATAACTTTTTGCTCCTGGGCCAGCACCGCGGTGCCTGAGTGTGTAGCGACGTACAAGGTGAAACGGCAGCGAGTAGTTCGGCAAGCCCAGGGCAGGTGCAGTGCAGAGTGCCTGTTTGAGAGAGTCATATGCAGAGAGCATGTCCGGTGTCCATGTCAAAGGCTGCGCCATCGGATCGTTATGTTGGATCGCAGACCGCAAACATTTGTTATATAGGGAACAGTCAGGAATCCACTGGCGGCAGTAATTCATAAGGCCAAGGAAGGCCATTAGCGCATGCTTTGTTGCCGGTCTTTTTGTGTCCATGATAACCTGCACGCGTTCCGGAGTCAGCTTCCGGGAACCCTGCGAGAGTTCATAACCTAGATAGGTAACATTAGGACGACAAAATTGCAGCTTAGCCTTTGATACCTTGAACCCTTTTTGTGCCAGGAGGCATAGCAGCACTACGGTGGCGTCGGAGCACTGCGGGGCAGTTCGGGCGGATACCAGCAGGTCATCCGCGTACTGGAGGATCAAGGAGCCATCGGGGAGGTTCAGATCAGCCAGCGCTTCCCTTACAGTAGCCGAAAAGACAGCGGTGCGAGTCAACAAAGCCCTGAGGAAGGCGTGTCCAAGTGTACTGTCGCCCCCTGTGCGTGAAGGCAAAGAGAGGCTGGGTCTGCACTTCAACAGGAACACTGAAAAAGGCAGAGCAAAGATCAATCACAGAAAAATAAGAGTGATCGTGTGGTATGGAAGACATAATCGAGGCTACATCCGGTACCACCGGTGCTACCGGAATAATGAGATCGTTAATGCGACGCAAATCCTGGGTGAATCGCCATGTGCCATTTGGTTTTGGGACAGGATTCACCGGCGTGTTGTAGGGGCTGGAACAGGGAGTAAGAACACCCTGATCCAACAGGCTTTTGATGATATTATCAATTCCAGCGGTTTTCTGTGGAGACAGAGGATATTGTTTAACGTACACAGGATCTAGGTGTTTGATACGGGCTTCATACGGTACACAGCGCACGAGACCAACATCATCCTTGTGTTCCGCCCATAAATGGGAGGGAACACCAGCCAATGGAGAGTCAGGGTCATCCTCGGGCGCTGTGACAGAAAGAGCAGATAGATTATGCGGTACAGGAATCTGGTTAAGCGACATAAAATCTGGCACTGCGTTATCAGGTGTTTGGACTACAAGTCGTGATCCAAAGAAGGTGAGGGAGAGATGTAAAGCGCTCAATAAGATCTCTGCCAAGAAGGTTAAAAGGGCAGTCAGGCATAAAAATGAAAGAGTGAGATAAAGAGAGGTTAGGATCAGAATCACAGGTAACATGTTGAAGAGGAGTGAAATACGATTGAAAGGGAACCCCGTTAATTCCCACAGAGCTTACAGGCCGCGCAGAAAGGGGACCCTCATAGTCCTTTCTCGCGGATATAGAGGAATTCGAGGAGTATTCTCAGTCCATCCCGCTAAATTATCTAAATACGGAACAACATAATACGTTTGCCCACAACGAGTCATCCAATCACGAGGAGTCTCATCAGATTCAGGCCTTGGGTAAGACTGACCTCCACCCATCCTGCTTCTGATTCAGGAATGCAGATGACAACGAGTATAATACGCGCGTCTTCCTAACTTCCGCAAAAGTTAAGGTTATCAATATTGCTTGACTAAGTAATCAAGTCTTTCATTCCCGTCTTTCAGGGAGATTACAGATTCATTCCCGTCTTTCAGGGAGATTACAGTTTCATTCCCGTCTTTCAGGGAGATTACAGATTCATTCCCGTCTTTCAGGGAGATTACAGTTTCATTCCCGTCTTTCAGGGAGATTACAGTTCTATCGAGCCGACCAGGTATATGAGATAAATTAGCTCTTACCTAGTCTGGTCGATCACGTCGGGGTCACCAAATTGTAAGGACAGTTCCTTAACAGCCTTGTGTCATCTGCAGCCTAAGTTCAGAAGATCAGGATCCAATACGAGCGCTCGGGAGCTTTCACAAATGCACCAACACAGGAGATGAATCGAGTAAGGTTTATTTGTTCAGCTCAACATAACATTGTCAAACAGCAGATTATATGCGAGAAAAAACTTGCCCAAATCAAGGGTGGTTACAAACAAAAGCCAATGAGAATGTTACACGGGAGGTGTGTGTTCGAGAGAAGATGAACGGCCTCGGGAATGTGCACATCTTCGTGTACTGATAATGAATGTGTGCGGGGAACATATACTGGAGGGGAGCTTAAGTGTGTGCGTCGGTTTACAACCCAGGATAACAGGTCCGAGGACGTTGCAGGCTTGTTTTCGGCTCCTGTATCGGGCTGATACAGCGAGATCGGGAAGGCCAGGGTAGAGACAAAACAAGTTGCAATATCTTGAGGACATGGCACCAGTCCGTCCTTTTGGTTCGACTTCGACTCATCGAAGAAAGAAAAACACAATCGTATTTCATAAGATAGATGCACAAATATTCATATTCTTTCAAACGTTGAACGTAACTTATGTTCAATATGAATTTTTTCCTCTTGTAAAGAGTGTTAAATATCATCATGTTCATTAGGCTACCCACTATCCTTAAGAATAAGGATATTCTATTTAAGGAAAAGAAACAACAAAAAAAATGGCTGTATTTTTCCTTCATTTTTAACACTGAGCATACTCCAACAACGTCAGTGTTGCTGTGTGGTTATACATTCTTCTCGTGCGGCAAAGAACCCGAAGCAGTTCAGCGGGGCCGGATTAAAAGGACCAAGGGGCCGGATGTGGCCCCCGGGCCGTAGTTTGCCCACCCCTGCTCTAAAGAGTAAGCTATTGGCGAATATCTTTTATCAGGCGTCCAAGCGGGTCCCTGATGATGTCTCTCACCCTGTTAAATGAATGTAAGCGATGACGGCGAAGCTGAGGTTCGATCTCTAACAGAAAGATCCGGTTCTCCCCGGTCATTGAATTTTAACCAAGTGAGCTTTTAAATGAATCGGTTCGTAGAGTCGACTCCTTCGTGAACGACACATCGCTTTTTCGATCAGACAAATCAGACAGGTCAATTAAAACTCAACTGTGAAGACATACAAGATCCAGCGGAGTCTCAAGTTGGATTTAGAGGTGTGAATTCGTGTCGTCAGCTGACAGGTATGACGAGATGACGCCAGTTGTGCCAATTAGCAGATTAACAAGACGAATCCGGACAAAAAAACGGATGAGGTAAGAACAGCATGGTTGAGTGGGAGGTTAATATTAAAAAACAAAAATAAAAAAAACAAATAACTCCAGTCATTAAGTATTTATACCATGCTCTTTGTTGCAGACTTTGAATGAATAGTTCATGTAGTACACTTTTTTTTATTTAGCTATTATTTGATTCCAGCAAAAGTTACATATTTACATGTGTGCGTGTGTATTTATTTGTATTGAGATAACACTATTTTATATACCTTATAGTATATGAATGGTTGTTGAACACACATTTTGCATCCGTTAGAAGAATATGGTGTCTTTTCTGTGTGTGTGTGTTAATTAATTCATTCATTCATTCATCTACTACAGCTACAGTATATCGGGTCACGGGGAGCCTGTGGCATCTGTGTCAATTTTCCAAGGTGCCAATCAACCTGCCGTGCATGTTTTTGGACCGGGGAGGAAACCGGAGAACCCGGAGAAAAACCACCTGAGGCACGGGGAGAACATGCAAACTCCACACACACATGACCGAGACACCCGGACCCTGGCGGTGTGAGGCGAACGTGCTAACCACTAAACCACCGTGCCCCCGTATTAAGACATGTACAACTTTAAAATATCATTTTTATTTGTATTTACTATTAATTGCAATTATAGTGCCAGAATGTCTTGTAGATTCATCTGATCGGGACATTGTGTTTCTTGTCTGTGTGAAGCAGGTATGAAGTATTTCACTTATTTAGACAATTATATAATCTGGAGAGGGGCACGGTGGTTTAGCGGTTAGCACATTCGCCTCACACCTCCAGGGTCCGGGTTCGATTCCCGTCTCGGCCATGTGTGTGTGGAGCTTGCATGTTCTCCCTGTGCCTCAGGGGATTTTTCTCCGGGTTCTCCGGTTTCCTCCCCCGGTCCAAAAACATGCACGCTAGGTTGATTTGGCACCTTGGAAAATTGCCCTTTGTGTGTGAATGTGTGTATGAATGTGTGTGTGTCCTGTGATGGGTTGGCATTCCATCCAGGGTGTATCCTGCCTTAATTTCCCATAGTCGCCTGAGATAGGCACAGACTCCCTGTGACCCGAGGGAAGATCGGATATAGCGGTAGAAGATGAATGAATGAATGAATGAATAATCTGGAGTAATAATCAATCACATTCACATCCTATTCACATAGTGTTTTACTAGCTACTCTAATAAACAAACAAACAAAAAAAAACATATCAATGAATTTTCCTCAGACCAGCACCCAAGAACAACACCCCAAATTGAATTATAAATAGAAATCCCACAAATATATGCAAATTGATCATACAAAGAAAAAGTGAGGACCTCTATTTTTGAGGTTTTGTTGCCCGCGTGTGTCCCCATGCAAAATAATTGCACATTTCAGCTGCAGCCTTTCCCCCACTGAGATTAGAACCGCTGGAATCATACCTCAAGCTACAATTGTTTTTTTCTTTACAAATCTCCTCTAATTAGGTTTGGACACCAAATGCTCCATGTTGCAGCCTGTTTGGAGATAAGGGACACAATTTTCCCCTACATGTTCACAGAAGCCTTAGGGGAAGAGAAAAAAAAAAAAAAAAAACCTGACTGGACTCTGTTCACTCCTGTTCCGTTAACTACGCCGGTAAATAGAGCACTTCATTTGACTGGAAAGCTGTTTAGCAGCTCGCGTTTAATTAACCAAATCCCTCATAGCGGTCACGTGACGTGTCAGCATTGTAACACTCGGGTTTATGGGCATTCACAGCAAAACAAATGAAGAAGCATCTGCTCCGCTAGTTAACGCAGCCCCTTCCATCACCTCATACGGGCTAATGCGGCCCGCTTTTACGATCCTTTCTTGAAGAGGCGACATATGGCTGCGATATTTTCACTGAACTTGCCCCATCAATCCTGAACTACAGTGCTTCTGGTGGAGTAAAGGAGAGGGACAACAAAGTGAAGCTTTGGCCACCTGACCATAAGACTCGTATGTGTTTTTTCTTTATCGTCTTTTTACCGCAGTTGATCCCAATTTCGCTTTTACAACTCTTCTAGGAAAATAAATGTGTAAGTAACGCATTCCAGTTCATCCAATAGGGATGGGGTTCAATAGGGTTGAAGCCAGCTCAAGGCTTTTCTCTGTTCTGGCACCGAGGTGGTGGAATGAACAACACTGGTTCATCTTCAAACGACGACTGAAGACCCCTATCTCTTCCAACAACACCTATCCTAACACTTCTTCCTTCTCTCTGTCCAGGAAACCATAAAAAACTGTGTTTATGCTTATTTTGTACCTTAAGTTTGTAATCAATCATACCTGAATTCATTTATTCTTAGATGGAGACCTAAAGCACTATTTGTACCTGGCTCTGGATAAGGGCGTCTGCTAAGTGCTGTAAATGTACATGTAAGGTCAGAGCTCTATAGTACATTTACATTTATGGCATTTGGCAGACGCCCTTATCCAGAGCGACTTACAACTGAGTAATTGAGGGTTAAGGGCCTTGCTCAAGGGCCCACTAGTGACAGCTTGGTGGTGGTGGGGTTTGAACCTGTGATCTTCCGGTCCAGAGGCCAACACCTTAACCACTGAAAGGCCACTCAAGATCTTCTACTATAAATCCATGCAAAGCACTGCCTCTTGGAGCTGGTGTTGTGGATAAGCGCATTTTCATGGCTTGGGCAGTGAAGTGTAATGGGGAGGTGGTAGCCTAGTGGTTAAGGTGTTGGACTCTGGACCGGAAGATCAGGGGTTCAAACCCCACCACCACCAAGCTGCCACTAGTGGGCCCTTGAGCAAGGCCCTTAACCCTCAATTGCTCAGTTGTAAGTCGCTCTGGAAAAGGGCGTCTGCCAAATGCCGTAAATGTAAATGTAATGTAAATGTGTTAGTTCAAGTGAAAGAAAATGTAATGCTATTGCATCTGGTCACATTCTATAAAACCATTTTAACAGAACAAAAAGAAAGACAAAAACCTGGAAAAGTCAGATGTCCCAGTATGTAACGATAGTAACAAACCTAACACACGTTTGAAATGAATATAAATGCATATGAATGGGTTGTGATCATTTTGTAATGGATTTATTCGAATCTTTTCTTACAAGTCACACACTGGGGAAACCTTTGTTAAATAAATCTTTAAAAAAAAAAAAACTTTCATGGTTGATGTAATACATTCAGTTTTTCAGTTAAACATTAAAGAACTCTTTTTTCCCCCCCTTTTTTTTTGCAGTTCAATCCCAGAGTGTGATTAATAGATGATGGATTCCAATTCGACAATTTAACAATGCACATTGTCTCAAAGTAGCTTTTACGCAGACATTGCAGTAAAAGCGAAAAAAAGATTATTCTTAATAAATGGAAGCGCTTCCCTTATGAGCAAGCCGACTGTTGAAAGTGAAAAAAAAAAAAACTCCCTGAGATGAAATAAGAAAGAACCCTTGAGAGGAACCAGACCCAAGATGGAACCCATTCTCATCTGGGTAGCACAGAATGTTATGTTTATTACAGCTAAACGTTGTTGAGGTGATCAAATGTAATGTAAACTCTAGCCTTGTGAATCCAGAGTGAGTCCCAATCCGTATTTCAAAGCTCCATAATTCCTCAGATTTTCCCAGATTATAGGCAAGGAACATCCCAGCAGAGTTGCCTCCAATCAAAGAGAACACCATCCAAAGGCATGCTGGGGCAAAATGAGGAGGTGGGAAGAGAGGGGCAGGAACACTAGTCACTGGTACCTCAGGGACATGTCTTAATCGACCAAGAGAGAAAGAGATAGATCCTCCCAGCCTGGCTCCTGCTATACACCAAACCTATGCTGCTGGCGCCCTTAAAGGCGTAGCTAAATTAATGTTCCTCAGAATAGAGTCTCTGATAACCAGAGATCTTTCACATTTCTCAATGGATGGATAGAACCATGTGAAGCGGAAAGGAACGGACGCTCCCTTGGGCTAACATTAGCATTAGCTTTGGCTTTGTGAGTATGCTGCAGAGTCATCACCTACAAGCCCCGCTGCGAGGGCTCTAATGATAGAGTCCAACTAGATGTTCCCCGGCAGAACCTGATGGCTCTCACACTCATTAAATCTCTGAATGCACTCCTCTAATGCTAGGATCTACTCCGTATAAGATATCCGTATAATACCAAACTTCTCACAGACAAAAATGTTGATGTAGCAGGACTGGCCGTATACTTCACACAATATGATGTACCTGTTGAGGGAAATCAAGACTATATTCAAGACTATTTTGGAGATGGCAAACTGAAAAATACAAACACGATAATCCGGGTAAACAAAGGAAAACAGGAAAGCTACGTCATGCTAAGTAGCAAGAACGCTGTGAGCGATTCAATAGGCAACAACAAAAAAAAAGTAAAATTCTTGAGAGAAATTTGTCAGCGCAAAAGCCTACGCTTGTCTATATTTTCCACTCCGAAGATTTTGGAGTCTCGGAATTTTGAAGGCTCTATATGCCATGGGACTTGGCAGACCTATTAGCTTGTCAAGCTTAAGAGATTAGCTTGTTTTTGGGCTTCTTCTCGTTTTATTCGTGAGGAATGGTGAGGAGCGTGATGTTGATTGGTGGTGACCAGGTGAAACACAGCGTATTCCTGATGAGTTGGACTGTCAGCAGACAGTCATTAATCTCAATTGGTGAGAATGTCGAGGGGATAAACAGGAGAGTAAATTGTTCTTCCTTTTTCCTGGTGGGTTTCATTTATCCCCGCTGATGTGAGTTATTAGGGACTCGAAAGGGATAAAAAAAAAAGTCCCAAAACAGAGGATGTTTACCTCTATTACCTACAATTAATTAGTCAAGTATGCCAAAGAGAGCTTCATAGTAACTGTTTATTCAGACTTTGGCCCTTTATTGACAGAGTAGTAAGTGATTTATTGCTATTAAATGTAAATTGGTGAAAAATATAAATGGCATATTATATATATATATATGAAGTTGATTATTTTGTGTTTAAATTGAGCTTCAGTAAACAATGTTTTACCGGATTGGACAAAGCCTGATTTAACAGCTATCGCCACAGGTATTGTTAATGGTCAGGGTACTGGTGAAAATGGGGCTACTGTAGGCCAAAGGTAGTAATGGAGAGGAGGAAGACATCTACAGAGATGACGAAAAAAGAAGTGAAAGAGACTAACGGTTAGAGTGGGTCCTTAAATATGGGTACTATGACTGGTAATGGGAGAGAGTTAGTTGATATGATGGAGCAGAAAAAGGTGTAGTGTAGTGGAGGTGAAGAGAGTTTCTGATGAACGTGAAGCTGGTATTTGAAGGTGTGGTGATAAACGTCATCAGTGCTTATGCTCCATAATTGGGTTGTGAGATGGAGGAGAGGGAAAGATTCTGGAGTGGTGAAGAGTGTACCTAAGAATGAAAGATGAGAGGTGGTAGGTGGAGACTTCACGTATTGGTATGGCCTTAAGGAAAGGAATGTGGACGGGTAGCTTTTGTGAATGGATGGAGATGGCAGTGGTGAATAGGAGCATAGACATACGGGGAGGTGGTAGTCCAGCGGTTAAGGTGTTGGCCTCTGGATCGGAAGGTCACCGATTCAAACACCACCATCACCAGCACCATGCTGCCACTAGCGGGCCCTTAACCCTCAATTATTCATTTGTAAGTGGATAACGGCGTCTGCCAAATGCTGTAAATATCAATGTATAAGAGTGGAGGAAGGTGAACACAGGTGGACTATATTCTGTATGCAACCTGAAAGAGAACAGAGACCGTAAGGTGGCGGCAGGGGACAGTTTAGATGTAGTGAAGGAAGACATGCAGGTAGTTGGTTTGAATGAGGCACGTTTCGAGGACAGGGTATTATGGAGAAGGATGATGCGCCGTGGCGATCCCTAATGGGAGCAGCCGAAAGAGGAAGTTTTACACTTTATGCTAAACAGAGATACCATATAATGAGAACAGACAGCTATAATGCAAACTTCAGGCATTTCAAGCAGCATATATATGATGCATATTAGTATATAGTAATTGTGAATGCATTATACCAGCACGTCAAGTGGAGGGCGTAGCCGGACCGAACGAGCACTAAGGAGCACCTGAACCTGATGAGGACTCGGTCCGGCAACGGCAATAAAACAGTGAGAGATAACAGCCTCGGAGAGTGTCGCCCGGCTAGGTCGGTGCAAGTTGACAAGGGCAGCGGGAGTGTGGACGGGTGCACATGAGAAGACCCGAGCGGTTTTCCCGTAAAGAGACTGTGGGTATGTCCCGGCGTGAGTAAGGGGCCAGAAAGTGCCGGGACACACATGGAAAGAAATAAAAATGGCTCTCTGCTTGGCGATCTGTTCTCTGTCTTTCTTTCTTCCAGCTCGGACCCGTGAATTGTTTACATGCATGTTATTACTAACAAACTGTGTTAAGAATTAAAGATAGGCAAGACGCTGCACAAAACAATGCTGAAATAAACAACAGAAACAGAACAGACATTACTGAGCCTTAAAGAATAATGAGCAACCTGTACAAATGGAAGCAGAAATGGCAGCATTAAAACATGAATTTTCAAAACACTGTTAATGTTATCTAAGGATAATTCTCATATACTCATAATGCAAAATCACATAATGTAAAATATCAGAATCAACCATTTATATTCAGATCTTTTACATAGATACTCCCTCATCTCTCTCTCTCTCTCTCTCTCTCTCTCTCTCTCTCTCTCTCTCTCTCTATATATATATATATATATATATATATATATATATATATATCCAGTATTGTGATATTTAACCCAGTGCTAGTACCCCAGTAGAGACCCAAACTATAATGTTACATGCCCTTTAATTTCTCCTCATTATGTCAGTTTATTAGCATGTGAAATCTGCAGAAATTAATCAATGTCTCCAAAAAACAAAAGGAAAACATTTGGGGAGGAATAAAGAGCAAATACCAGCAGGAAAATCGTTTGAATATTTTCCAAAAGTATGAACTAACTCTGTAAACCTATGGTCTCAGTGTGGCATAAAAGCCTTTCTGCCCGTCATCAGTTCCACTGACTCATCACATTTACCGGTGCTCAGGGAGCCTTGGGGGCAGTTTATAAGTCCTTCCAGTCTTAATGAGCGGAAGTGCAATCTATGTAAGAGGCTTTCATGAGAACAGCAGAGGAGATAACATACTTTCGCCTGGGATTTTTGCTACAGAGGGAATAAATGATCCAATCAAAGAGGGCTCTAGAGCATGGGGATTCACCCTCAATATGCCATACATGTGTACGGGGTTGGTACTGAAATTTCTCTTGCAAGAGACTCAATTACCATGGAGACTGAGAGGCTGCTATATAGTACTTTAATAGAGTTTATGATCATTTGAAGTGCTTATGTTTCGTTTTGGGGGGCACTTGGTGGTTTAGTGGTTAGCACGTTCGCCTCACACCGCCAGGGTCCGGGTTCGATTCCCGTCTTGGCCATGTGTGTGTGGAGTTTGCATGTTCTCCCGGTGCCTCAGGGGGTTTTTCTCCGGGTTCTCCGGTTTCCTCCCCCGGTCCAAAAACATGCACGGTAGTTTGATTGGCACCTTGGAAAATTGTCCCTTGTGTGCGAATGTGTATGAATGTGTGAGTGTGTGATGGGTTGGCATTCCATCCAGGGTGTATCCTGCCTTAATGGCCATAGACGCCTGAGATAGGCACAGACTCCCCATGACCCGAGGGAAGATCGGATAAAGCGACAGAAGATGAATGAATGAATGTTTTGTTTTGGAGCGCCAGAATGAGACACACCCATGTTTTTAAATTAAAGACACCAACAGTCCACTTTTCTCTCCTATATCTTTATGCTGAGATATTTAAACCTCATTACCCCGAGGCATAAACTCACCTTTCCAGAGCACATAAATTTACGTCGCATTTATCGCTATCATATTTATGCTAATGGTCCAGGGTTAAGGGCCTTGCTCAAGGGCAAGTGCATCAGCTTGATGATGTTCCTGGTTCTCCCAACCTTTCAATCAGTCCAACGTCTTCACCACTGAACTCCCACTTCCAGACTTCTTTCAGCCTCACACTCATTCATCACCTCAGGTTTTAATTGCACACACACTCCCACTGTTAATCATTTATACTCATACTGTACACAGAAACCCGACGTTAAGCTGTAATTCAGTTCAGGGTGCCTTATTTGATATTACAGCGTTAGTTGCTTTTCCTTTGCTCTGTTACTCTTTTCTCGGTTTTCTGGTCTCTGATCTATTGCACTGTTTGCCCCCCAAAAAAACTGACCCCTTGCCAGTTTCTCTTCCCTGCCTCATATTGTGAAACTGTCTGCCTAAACTGTTTGAACTGCAATTGCATCTGTCTCAGCCTCTGTGCTGTGGAATCACGCTGCTTTATGTTTAGAGAAATTGATTTACTGAACTACAGCCAAGGGGTTTATTTTTTTTTTCATACATTGATCAGTTCTGCTACAGTATTTTCAGTCTTATTTATTTCTTTATTTATATTTTATTCAGGTCTGCTAAAATACTTTCTGGATCTGCAAACCAGCACTTGGCGAACCCCTGGGTTCCACCGTAGCTATAAAACAACTTAGACCTAATTCATGAACAGCGTCGCTCTCTCTGTGGGGCGATCTCTCTGATAATTGAATTCAGAGAGGCCGGTAAGATTTGTGCGAAAGTGTCAGTGTGCCGTGCAGAATTTGGATGCAAGCGTTATTTGACACTTCAAAGCAGGAGATCGAGGAAAGACTTGTAATAGGAAAAGTAAAGCAATGAATATATGTGCATTTATTTTTCTTATAGTGAGGCAAAGCTGTCTATTCGAATGTCTCTTATTGTTACATTAAAATTCATTTATTATTGATATCGTACATGAGTTATGGTTTGGTGACTTTGCAGTTTGGAATAGTTTTTAATTCCTGATTATTGTAACACAGATAATATATATATATATATATATATATATATATACTATAGATATATATATATATATATATATATATATACGGGGGCACAGTGGCTTAGTGGTTAGCAGTTTTCCCCTCACACCGCCAGGGTCCGGGTTCGATTCCTGTCTCGGCCATGTGTGTGTGGAGTTTGCATTGTTCTCCCCGTGCCTCAGGGTTTTTTTTTCCGGGTTCTCCGGTTTCCTGCCCCGGTCCAAAAACATGCACGGTAGGTTGATTGGCACCTTGGCAAAATTGTCCCTAGTGTATGAATGTGTGTGTGTTTGTGTGTTTGTGTGTGTGTGTGTGTCCTGCGATGATGGGTTGGCATTCTATCCAGGGTGTAGTTTCCTGCCTTAATGCCCATAGACTCCTGAGATAGGCACAGACTCCCCCGTGACACGAGGGAAGATCGGATAAAGCGGTAGAAGATGAATGAATGAATGAATGATATATATATATATATATATATATATATATATCTATATATATATACTATATATCTATCTATCTATTTATCTATCTATCTATCTATCTATCTATCTATCTATCTATCTATCTATCTATCTATCTATCTATTCCGTCTATCTATCTATCTATCTATCTATCTATCTATCTATCTATCTATATAGTCATATTGTCTATACTTTGTTTATTCTAAACCTTATACTGTTTGCTTTCTTTTGTCTGGTTATTATTAAAACTCTCCTACCTGCGTGTTGTTCATCTACACCTCTTCTCCTGCTACTGCTTTTACTCCGTCTAAGTTGCTCCTGTCTTCATTTATTCCTTCCCTCGCGTTGTCCTGGATTATCCTTCTCATTGTTTTGTGTTACATTTAACTACATAAAAAAAACCTAAAAGCAAGTTCCAGCTGATTTGATTCGCTCCATAACCATAAACGTGAATTAGCTTACGATCGATTCGCCTCCTGCTAATGCAACGTTGATACAGCCAGCTCCGAAAAACATTTCCTTCATATAAATGGCTCGGAGACCGCAGGCTCATGGGCAGAGACAGAAATGAAAGTGTTTACTTAAAGTCACAAATCTAACAGAAAGAAAAATGTGCTGCCTGGTATCAGTGACGGGGTCTAAATGGCACACGACCAGGCCGGTTTTCTGACCTTTTCCTGAGAGGCCAGATTGTCATGGATGATAAATGAGTGGCGGTGATGTATTTCCGCTGTGTTAAAGGGCTAGTAACCCTGACCGCCAGAAAAAAAAGGCGTCCTCGACACGTCTACGTACTGCATAAGCAGCCCAGGCTTCTAACCAAACCCCGATCCGAGACTGAGAAGTGTCGCACCTTCGCTGCCAAGCCCGGTCGCTTATCCGATACAGATGTTTCTCTGTTTCAAGGGCTGAAGGATTGTTTGAGGAGCTTTAGTGCTACTTCTAAGTGCCTAGATTTGTCACTCAGTCCTAAGATGAAGAGAAAGATAAGAGAGAGAGAGAGAGAGAGAGAGAGAGAAGGCAAGGGAGGAAAAGAAAAAGACTTTTTGTGCACGGTTGTATATGAAGAGGTGGAATTTTTAGTTCGGGTACGACGAGATATCGTGGGAATACTGATGACAAATCACTGTCAAATAGAAGCAAAACGATTCAGGTTTTCCGCACTGGAAAAATGCTTAAGGGTCAACGTTAGATGGAAATCTCGGCAGTTTTTACATTAACCATACTCAGCATTTTTTACTCTATAAAAATACATGACATGATGATATTCATTGGTGGAAAGGGAGTTTGAACTTTGTTTAAGAGCACATTTTTAAAAGTGTCTGTAATTTGATAGAATTAAGGTGCACTTTGGTCCTTTTTTTTTTCATAAAACATTTTTCATAAAACATACGTTTGCCTCTCACCGAAAGGATCCGGGTTCGATTCCCGTCTCGGCCATGTGTGTGTGGAGTTTGCATGTTCTCCCCGTGCCTCAGGGGGTTTTTCTTTTTTTTTCTCCGGGTTCTCCGGTTTTCCTTCCCGGTCCAAAAACATGCACAGTAGGTTGATTGGCACCTTGGAAAATTGTCCCTAGTGTATGAATGTGTGTGAGTGTGTTCCATCCAGGGTGTATCCTGCCTTAATGCCCATAGATGCCTGAGATGCCCTGTGACCCGAGGGAATATTGGATAAAGAGGTAGAAGATGAATGAATGAATGAATGAATGAATGAATGTTGTTCCTTGATATTTGGAAGCGAATACATAATTGTACAGATTAGGTGTCTGGAGTAAACAAGCAAGAGCGTTCTGAACGGTGTAAAGGGTCTCGCAGGATCACATACAGTGTAGACCAAACATACATTTACAGCATTGTTGCAGACGTCTTTATCCAGAGCGAGCTGAGTAGTTGAGGGCACCTGAGCAGCTGAAGGTTAAGGGCCTTGCTCAAGGGCCCAAGCTGGGCAGTGTCATACAATATATCGGTTACACACTTCTAAAACATATGTCCATCAACTAAGAATACATTTGTTCTTTTACAGTATATAGCAGACGCCCTTATCCAGAGCGACTTACAAATAAGCAATTGAGGGTTAAGGGCCTTGCTCAAGGGCCCTAGCTGGGCGGTGCTGGGATTGGAACCTGTAAAATTCTGGTCCAGAGGCCAACGCCTTAACCACGGCCATACAATATATCGGTTACACACTTCTAAAACATATGTCCATCAACTAAGAATACATTTGTTCTTTTACAGTATATAGCAGACGCCCTTATCCAGAGCGACTTACAAATAAGCAATTGAGGGTTAAGGGTCTTGCTCAAGGGCCCACTCGTGTCATCTTGGTGGTGGTGTGGTTTAATTGTCGTATTTTTACTGCCGTTGTATTGAAGCACCTCTACTCCACAGTGCACAATTGTGAACTTCAACCCCCACTGCTGACCTGCTCACTGAGATTAGTCTTCGGTCTCGGTCGGACCGAAACTATCCCATAATAGACGAATAGACGTTGCCGGGGTGTTTTGTTCGTGATCTTTCAAACCACATAACACTTCCCTTGCACACTACTCACAGCACCATAAGACGCTCGGAAAAAGAGTGCAAATTGCTCTATTCTGCATAAACGAGCTCTCAGGCTCGCAATGATTGGCTCGTGTCACCAGGGAGAGAGAGTCACAGCCTCCCTAATTTTTACGCTCTCTTTAGAACTCCCAGCCACAGATGGCTGCCGGATCATTGGGATTCAAACCCGTGATCGTGCCATGACACTTCTCTATAGCACCACCTGGTACCGGTGTCTCTTTCACATCTGGAGATGCCTTTGTAAACATCTTTGCGCTTACCGGTTTGGCGGAGTATTAATGCCTCCAGTGCGCGCACGGCGTCTCGGAAAGCACAATATGTTTTCGAGGCGAGGAAACGTCGCCGCTCGATCAATTTTAATATCGACAAAAGATGATGACATAAATTCCCCCGCGCAGGAATACGGATACGCGGCGCTAAGTGTGATGGAGGATGCGAATGTTTGTGCCCTTCTCATGGACCCGGTTTGTTCAAACCGGGATGCATTGCTGCTCTTATACGATCTGGACACGCTGCAACCCTGATCAGGGGTGAAATACTTGACGCAACTACTTTATGTATAAGAATCTCCAGGGCAAACGAAATAATGTTGTTTCTATCCTGTGAATATTATTAGGAGTAGTTTCTTTTGTATTTATTCGTTGACCTACTGTAGATTCGACAGGGGGCACGGTGGTTTAGTGGTTAGCACGTTCGCCTCACACCTCCAGGGTCCGGGTTCGATTCCCGTCTCGGCCATGTGTGTGTGGAGTTTGCATGTTCTCCCCGTGCCTCAGGGTTTTTTTCTCCGTGTTCTCCGGTTTCCTCCTCAGTCCAAAAACATGCTTGGTAGGTTGATTGGCACCTTGGAAAAATGTCCCTAGTGTGTGTGTGTGTGTGTGTGTCCTGCGATGGGTTGGCATTCCATCCAGGTTGTATCCTGCCTTAATGCCCATAGACGCCTGAGATAGGCACAGACTCCCCGTGACCCGAGGGAAGATCGGACATAGCGATAGAAGATGAATGTATGAATGTAGATTCCACCTGATGTGAGATGTTTATTAACCGAGCAAACAGGAGGAAAAGCAAGCAATTTGCATCCCTCGTTCCTACTTGGAGACACAGTGAAATGCCACCTGAGACCTACGAAATTACAATTAGATGCACACAAGCATGCACATATCAAACGCTGTGATGGACTTCGTTTGGTCCACAGGAGATAAGCGAGTCATAATGCAGCTGATTTACAACACACACTGCATCCGCAAAGCTACCAGCATTGTGGACGACATCACACATCCCTCACACACACTCTTTACACTACTGCCATCAGGAAAGAGGTTCCGAAGCATTCGGGCTCTCACAACCAGATTATGCAATAGTTTTTTCCCTCAAGCCATCAGATTTCTCAACGCACTGAACTAAAGTGGAACTGGACTTACACACACTCACACACACTCACACACCATCCACACAGCATTCCATTGCTCTATTTATCTGCCTCATTACTGGCCTTTACATGTTTATTATATATACTGCTCTCACTGACAGTGTTACTGTTTACATGTACATTTTGCACATCTACTTTTTATCACTGCTGCTCTATTTGTTCATTTGCACACCAGCCAAACTGTGATACAATGTTTACAAAACTTTGCACTACATCACAGTGACGGGTCGTTGTTGTGTTTTATCTTATTTTATTTTATCTTGTGTAATGTTGTTGTTATTCACTGTCTCGTGTCGTCAACCCAGTCTTGTTCTGTCTTTGCACTAGGTTGCACACGATGCACTTTATGTAGCTAGGACAAACTTATCTAGTCCTCGGCATTGTGTTCTTGTGTTTGTGGTATATGTTGTTTTGTGTAGCACCAGGATCCTGGAGACACGTTGTCTCATTTCACAGTGTTTAACAGATGAACAGTAAAAAAACTAAACAAGTTTAATTATTTGCAGACAATATGTGTTCAGACTGTGACAGAACTAATGTGTCACACTGATTTTTTTGCCTACGCTGCACTTTGAAATATATGGAGTCTCCATATGGCCTGAGGGAACGAAAGACACGGATGTAGCCTTATTTCCCGGTCAAGAATTCATGGGTGTGATTAAATTAAAGGGTGCTGAGCCAATGAACGATATCTTTGAGTCGGTACAAGCATTAAAATGTACCTTAAAAGAATATAATAATAATAATAATAATAATAATAATAATAATAATAATAATAATAATAATAATAGTAACAATAATAATAATTAATTAATTAATTAATTAACTTATTATTATTATTATTGTTTCACATAAACCCTCATTTAAATAATTATTTAAATTTTAAATATATATTATAACAAACAAAATGAACATTTACAACAATATGATTTCCATAATGTAGGTTAATGTCTAATATCCTATATATGTTTAGCCTCGTATTATCGTCCATTTTAAAATAAATAGTCCTATTAAAATACCATTTTTTTTAAATGTATTCCCTTCTTTTATTGTTTGGCTGATTTAAATGCCCGTTGTATATCATCTTTACTAGTGCAGCGTTTTAATACACCTTTTGTGTGCGTTCCAAGTCTAGAACAATGTCCTGCCTGGCGCATATTTGCGAGATAATAATAGGCGGATTTCTCCATGTGCAATAAACAAGCTCATTTAGAAGCAGACCTATTCGCTGTTGACAAACGTTATATACGGCGTTGTTTTCTGGCTTGTATTCCTATTCACCAGCCAGAGGCTTCTCCCAGAGGGAGACAAGTGTGCTCTGCGGAAATCAATGAAAAGCAGAAGGGAATTGGAGCAGATTAATCATTTCACAAAATCTGCTTTAGCGTCGGCCGTCGTTCTGGGTGGTTTTTCATCTGTGCGAGCTAATCAGCCGTACGCCAGGGCACAGATAAGACGCGGAAGATTACTGTTGTGGTTTTGTCTCTTTCTTGAACTCCACCCCCCCTCCCTTTCTTTCTTTCTTTCTTTCTTTCATTTCCTTAAAAGCAACGAAAATAGTGGAGCTCCCGAGGCAAGGAGGCAGCTGGCTCGTAGGTGTGTTTTTGTCCTATGTGTCCTATATTTAGTTTCCTCTGCATATGTTCCCATTCAGACAGCTGTGTTTGCGTGTGTATTGCAAGTCCCAATGAGGCTGGGATATTTCGTGCTTTACCGTTTTTGTCCCCGTGCCTCATGGACCAGACTTCCAGACGCAGATAAAGGCTTGAACTACGAAGCATTATTTAGCTCCAGCTTCGACTACAGTGTAAATCCCTCTTAGCTCAAGACCTGGTTTTAATCAGTACCCATAAATACGAGCTGCTGGGCAATTTTTCCAGGCCAAGTTCATTCTCGGTTGAATGTCGAAATGAAAAAAAAAAAAAAAAGAAAAAAAAATGGATTACTAAGAGTCAATTTTTCAAATATGGAGAAGAAGGTGGAAAAGTTTTATTAAAGTTTGATTCAGCATTTCTTCAAGCTCTCAAGTGCATGAAATAGAATAAGGGAAAGTAATAAAGAAAGAATGATGGCAGAGCTCATCTTAAAGCCTCAGTGGTCACAGGAGGCATCGGGAGCAGTGACTAAGCAGATTTATCAGACCTCAATCTCGCACACACAGAACAACACTCTGCGATTACGCACTAAAATCTGATTACGACTGAATGCAAATGATAAGCAATATTAGAGCGCCGTCTAACAGGCAGTGAACAGCTACCGGGAACGAGCGTTAAAACGACGCCCTCATTCGCTAGGTGATTTATTCTGGTCAGGGTCAAAGTGGCGAATGTGAAGAGTGCCGTCATGAGGTCAAAAAAGTGGGGCACTTTAACCTCAAATAGGGTGTGTAATACTATAAAGGGCTCCATGTACACACACCTAAGGGAAATTCATTCATTCATTCATCCTCTACCGCTATATCCGATCTTCCCTCGGGTCACGGGGAGTCTGTGCCTATCTCAGGTGTCTATGGGCATTAAGGCAGGATACACCCTGGATGGAATGCCAATCTGTCGCAGGACACACACACACACACACACACACACACTCACATTCATACACTAGGGACAATTTTCCAAGGTGCCAATCAACCTACCGTGCATGTTTTTGGACCGGGGGAGGAAACCGGAGAAAAACCCCCTGAGGCACGGGGAGAACATGCAAACTCCACACACACATGGCCGAGATGGAAATCAAACCCGGACCCTGGCGGTGTGAGGCGAACGTGCTAACCACTAAGCCACCGTGCCCCTA
>JACRUU010000005.1:25583114-25675834 GCA_030449085.1 Kryptopterus vitreolus
TTGGAAAAAGGTCCTCCCGAGACAGACGAGCTCCCGTTGACGCAGCAGGATAATTAAGTAGCCTTGCTGTATATAAACTACAATTCGTTTTGCTGGTCATTTTGACATGTTTGGCATGATCCGTGTTTTAAGGCTTAAACGTTACTATCTCTCGCAGATCAGAGTAAAATGGACGCGGATTGCTTTTTTTTTTTTTTTTTTTTTTTTTTGGAGAAACAGCCAAGCGATATTGACAGGAAAAAACGATAGGCGCGTACAATCGCCTCATGAATCATTGATAGACTGTAATGGGAAACTGCAAAAGAGCATTTTCACCAGAACACGCTTTAGATTGGTTATTTCAAGTGATCAACACGGACGCTCCTAAATAAAACAACACCGTTGGGGGAGTCTCGGGGTGACAGCAGAGCAACGTATTGAAAGTATTGATTTGGTCAAATATACTTGACAGAATCATGGATTATCTATCCCACCCACTACATGATCCCATACAGAAGTTCATTCATTCTCCGGCTGATTCAGCTTTGCTGTCACGAAGGATGGTCCAGGAAATCATTCCTACAGAACACCATCGCACTGTACAATGACTCACCTCTATGCAACAGATGAGAAGGTGTATAGAGGATATAGCGAGATGGATATAGATTATATAGATAGTTAGGTATGATATAGCTATAGATTATTCACTGCCACTTTACCCACACATAGATTTGCAAGTCTTTTTTCTATGTAAACACCACTGTCTTCATCTTATCTCTAGGCCATATTCGACTCTCATTCATTCATTCATCTTCTACCGCTTTATCCGACTTCTCTCGCAAGAGTCTTTGGCCATCAAGGCAGGACACACCCTGTATGGAATGCCAAGCCGTTGCAGTGCACACACACACACACACACACACACACTCACATTCACACACTAGGGACAACTAATGGAAACTAGGGAAACCCGGAGAAATACCCCACGGGGGCACGGGGAGAACACACACATGGTGGAGGCGGGAATCAAACTCCCAACCCTGGAGGTGTGAGGCGAATGGACTAACCACTAAACTTCCATGCCACCCCCTCCCATTATTCTACTCTATTTATTTAAAAAGTTTAAAATTAAATACCCCCCCCACACACACACACACACCTTCTTCTTCTTCTTGGTGTATGAGGATGAGAATGTACATTTCCATGTTCAACGATTCTCTAATGAACATGAACTAGTTTCCCATCCAGGGTGCATTTCCATCTCACGCCCAGTTCGTGAATGCAATGCAAACTGCGCCCTCTGCTGGACTGATATCAGGCTCCCTATTTCCGTTTTTTTCAGGGGCCGTAATGAGGGCTCAGGCCTCTCCTTGATCCAATAAAACCTCTCTCGGTGTCAGGCTCTACGTCCATTCTACCTGGCTTCCACAGAAATAGCGAGCCTGGACTTGGCTCCGAGCCAAACACATTACAGCAGCAGATGAGAAGGCACTCAAATGGAGGCGGAATTGCAGCTTCCAGTAATCAAATTTTCTACACTGATTTGGTAGACTCCATTAACCTCGAACTATTTAGAGATCCTAAGAATTGGCCTGTACAGTCATACTGGTAAAAAGCAATCACGCTTTCTCCCATCATCCACTGATCCAGAAAATGAACTATAAAGTTATAACAACAATAATAATAATAGTAAGTCAAATTATTATTATATTATCATTATAATAATACATTATTATTTTGTAGTCGCAAACGTTCCCAAAATGTTCCCAGCTGTGAGTAATTTCTTTAAGCGTCATCCTGAAAGGAAAAAAAAAAAAGCCAATTTCGGCAGACGCACATTTAAAAATTTAACGTTTGCTCTGAAAAAAACTGAAACGGACGTCCTCAGCTTATGGAGAAGGGAGAGGCAATTCCAATCAATTATTTAACTTGGAGATGTCTGAGGATCTCTGTGCTTTTAAGGCGCATGAAACCAAAAATTCAGTAATGGCTTAAAAGTGTGTCAGATGGATAAAAGCTCAAAATATCTGTCAGAATAGCTTTCATGTGATTTATATATGATTAAAAAAAAAACCCTGTGGTCATATTTTGCTGAATGAGTGTGGGTATGACTTGAAGCACATTTTATACCATTGGTACTTAGAGAAAAGCTACACTCTTTTTTTGTTTTTAGCCTGGAACTCAAATAAACGTTTTCTCAGTGTTGTTTTTGCTCTCTTATTATTATTGAGCTCTTATAGCCGTTATCCTATTAGACCGGTCACTTGAATTGGACAGATTTAATCCAAACCAAAATAACTCAGGAATGAACAGACTTTAGAACTTGTAACTAAAGTGTTCGGAAGTGACACTAAAGTGATGGAATGTTTCGGAAAAATATCAACCTTAGGGGTCCGTTAAAGAACCAGTACATTACCATACATTCATTCATTCATATTCTACCGCTATATCCTATCTTCCCTCGGGTCGAGCCTGTGCCTATCTCAGGCGTCTATGGGCATTAAGGCAGGATACACCCTGGATGGAATGCCAACCCAAGGTGCCAATCAACCTACCGTGCATGTTTTTGGACCGGGGGGGGAAACCGGAAAACCCGGAGAAAAACCCCCTGAGGCCCGGGGAAAACATGCAAACTCCAAACACACATGGCGGAGATGGGAATCAAACCCTGAACCCCCTGGAGGTGTGAGGCGAACGTGCTAACGTGCTAACCAATAAGCCACCGTGCCCCCATTACCGTACACAGTGAAGTAATTGTGAACAAAGTCTAACTGGTTCCGAAATGTCTGTGAACCACCTCTGGTATTATTTAATAGCAATATGGTATCATAGAAGTCAGTGGATACAGGCAGAGTAACTTATAGTATACTATATATATATATATGTGTGTGTGTGTGTGTGTGTGTGCGTGTGTGTGAGACTCTTTAGAACGCTAGATCCATTAACTATCCAATGAGGCCTACGGGAAATCTTTTCTCTTCTGTGTGAGCCGATGAGCCTCCACTATATTGTACTAGTGAATTATTAATTTTGGTTTAGCAAGCTCCCATTACCTACATATGTGCAATTGCTGCCTTTTTCCGCCAATGTAACCCCAATCTCACTGAACCCATCATTTACACGTGGCAGTGAAAAATCACGACTGTTATACTGTCCTGTCAGATTGAAAAGTATATATATCTATTTAATATAAACAGCTATTATCCAGCCCCACCATATTTGCAATTAGTGTTGATTCATTACTTCTCCACCAGAGGGAAATCTTATTCCGTTATTAGGCAGAAGCAGGAGGACAGTTCTGGAACTTGACAATGGCGTGTATATTTGTGAGTAGTATTAGCATCCATATCACATCTGGTAATGGGAATGTATAGTGGATAAACAGCGCTGAGTCATCTCACGGTGTTGAATTCACTCTTTTACTATTAATACAACGCATTAAGGCTTTTAAGCGACTTAAGGCCCCACCTTCTCTAAGGGTAAGAGGTAAGTTTAGTTCAAGGCTCTTCTGTTGTGGGATCGAGGTGGTGGAATGAACTTCCCCTAGACGTGAAGACCCGTCTCTTCCAGAAGCGCTTAAACTTGCACTACTTCCTCTTTGCACTGTCTTAGTTTAAGGCTTATATCTTAATTGTGCAATCCATCAAACCAGTGTTAATTTATTCATAGAGAGACTCAAGAAACTTTATATACGTTTACATTTTGTACATGTAAATCTATATGGTACATTGGTGTGCAGCTGGAGCAGGCCAAAAACAGTACAGTCTTCTATAAGAATGTTCCACGACCTCCAGACTGCCAAACGGTACCAATCCATGGGTCAATCGTTATCGGGCCATACAGAAAAAAATACATATCTTACATTATTTCCGTTTTGTTTATTATCTAATTCTGAACAATGTTTCATTCATTCATTCATCTTCTACCGCTATATCCGATCTTCCCTCGGGTCACGGGGAGTCTGTGCCTATCTCAGGTGTCTATGGGCATTAAGGTAGGATACACCCTGGTTGGAATGCCAACCCATCGCAGGACACACACACACACACACATTCATACACTAGGGACAATTTTCCAAGGTGCCAATCAACCTACCGTGCATGTTTTTGGACCGGGAGGAAACCGGAGAACCCGGAGAAAAAACCTCTGAGGCACGGGGAGAACATGCAAACTCCACACACACATGGCCCGAGACGGGAATCGAACCGGGACCCTGGTGGTGTGAGGTGAACGTGCTAACCACTAAGCCACCGTGCCCCTAGCAATGTTTTATTTGGGAAAATTACTGTATTTTCTCACATCACATCTGCCTATGACTATTAACTCCATCTGCTACCTTCTTTAAAGGGGCTGCTCCGGCTGCTAACACATAATACATTACCGCTAAATTAAAACCTCTGAGTTAGCAAAATGAACAAATAAGTAACGTGTTTGGAAAGTTTCTTTGCGCAGGGTAAAAGAGGCAGTGAGGAGACGGAGGAAGAGCCGACGATGGCAAAGAAAATGAAAAGCTGCATTTAACAGACAATTCCAGGACTTGAAATATGGATTCGTTGCGACAGGTCGTTCCCACGCACCAAACCCCGCTGCGACTGGCTCTCTAATGACGCAATGACGCTTTCAAAACTGCTTCGCCACTCGGAGACCAAACATTCTGCATTAAAATACCAGTGTCTATGCCGGTCGTATCATTTTATTTACTTGTATTTATTCACCACACCTTAAAGGCCGGTGTGTAAAAATATGGTCTGACATAAAAGGTTGGGGACCGGCGTTCTAAATGTAGTGGGGATGTAACTATATAGTCAGAAATATGGTGGCGCAATGAACAATATGTTTTGGTAACTTTGAGTTTAAATGTTCAGTCTGTCTCATTCAGCGTGAACAATGGTGTCAATGGGAGTGATCAGTGGGAGTCATCACTGCAGCGAGAGTGAACAGTCTGGTGAGTCTCAGCTACAGTGGAGAGAGCAGTTAGTCATAATGACAGTAAACAAGGCCATGAGTCTTAGCTATAATGACCAGAGTACAGATAGACTCAGTGACAGTTAATAACGAGTCTCAGTTTCAGAGGTGTCAGGTAATGAAGTACAAATACTTTGTTATCTTACTTAAGTAGAAATTTTGGGTATCTATATATTCATTCATTTATATTCTACCGCTTTATCCGATCTTCCCTCGGGTCACGGGGAGTCTGTGCCTATCTCAGGCGTCTATGGGCATTAAGGCAGGATACACCCTGGATGGAATGCCAACCCATCACAGAACACACACACACTCACATTCACACTCAACCTACCGTGCATGTTTTTGGACCGGGAGGAAACCGGAGAACCTGGAGAAAAACCCCCTGAGGCACGGGGAGAACATGCAAACTCCACACACACATGGCCGAGACGGGAATCAAACCCGGACCCTGACGGTGTGAGGCGAACGTGCTAACCACTAAAGCCACCGTGCCCCCTATCTATATATTTACTGAGGTAATTTTTCACCCAATATTTTACTTCTACTCCTATTTCATTCCGGCTTGTCATCAGTCAAAAAACAACAAAAAAGAAAAAAAAAACAACCTTTCCAGATAAATCGCTCCATCTGGATAGAGTGAATGTTATTGGATGAGATCATCATCCATAATACCATAATCATGTACCATTCCGACACACTGTTGGTTTGACGTGATCCATCACACACCTGCACATGACACAAATCACGTCACACTCCAGCCAGGACATAACCAGTGTTGGGGTCGTTACTCAAAAAAAAAATATTATTATTTTTTTAAGATTATTTCTCCACTACAGGCTTATTTATCAAACGGCTGCTTTCTCTTCATCCTCCGCAAATGAAGGTACAGTAGGGAGTTCGGTAGAGAGACGTTTGAATAAATTATCGATCGTGACCGCCATTACATTACTTTTATATTTTATATAGTTTTGAAACCAGTACTTTTACTTGAGTAAAAATCTTCTACATACTTCTACAGAAGTCTTTTTAAACCCTAGTCCCTGTACTCCTTCCTGAGTGAATATGTTTGACACCAGTGCCCATTTTAATGACCAGCAAGTGTATGTGTGTGCACTAACAAGTCTCAGTGACTGAATGAATACAGCTTCAGCGACACTTATTCCAAGTGTCATCTGTGCAGTGACTTGGTACGTGCAACTCTGCAATGAAATTCTGAGAAAATGAAAAAGCAAATGGTTACTTGGAGTGTATAAGACGCAGAGGGGCACGGTGGCTTAGTGGTTAGCACGTTCGTCTCACACCACCAGGGTCCGGGTTCGATTCCCGTCTCGGCCATGTGTATGTGGAGTTTGCATGTTCTCCCCGTGCCTCAGGGGGTTTTCTTCTCCTGGGTTCTCCGGTTTCCTCCCCGGTCCAAAAACATGCACAGTAGGTTGATTGGCACCTTGGAAAATTGTCCCTAGTGTATAAATGTGATGTGATGTGTGTGTGTGCCCTGTGATGGGTTGGCATTCCATTCAGGGTGTATCCTGCCTTAATGCCCATAGAGGCCTGAGACAGGTACAGGACTTTTCCCCGTGACCCGAGGGAAGATCGGATAAAATAAAGCAAGATGAATATAGAAGGAGATGGGTAGGCGGTTAGGAAAGCTGTGGTAGATTATTTTTAGAAGATGAATGAATGAATATAAGATGCACTGAATTCCCAATGGAGATAAAGGAGATAATCTCATTGGTATCTTTTCGACAAGCCCATGAGTCTAACGGCAACAAGTCTCACAGAGTGTGAAAGGGACGTTGAGTAAAAGTCCCTCGACAAAAAAAAAAAAAAAAAAAAAAAAAGAAAATGCCTGGAAGGAAAGTAAATGCTTAGGTTTCTTGGAATTAAATGCCTGGGTGAGAATATTTGAATCCCACTAAAGATAATCTGTTTGGTGTCTTAGTGAGTCTAAACCTGGGCCACAAAGCCGCTTTACAGGAAACTGCACTGAAATCCAGGTGAATTTTGTAGGTAAAAATCTGCTTTAAAAAAAAACAAACAAACAAACAATGCATGTACTTATACTGTCAAATGATACAGTGGATCCCAGTAAGAGTGAAGTGTTCACTGCAATTAGTCCGAATTGCTCAGTAAGTACACACACACACACACACACACACAC
Source organism: Kryptopterus vitreolus (assembly GCA_030449085.1). NCBI lineage: Eukaryota > Metazoa > Chordata > Actinopteri > Siluriformes > Siluridae > Kryptopterus > Kryptopterus vitreolus. The sequence goes on from JACRUU010000005.1 coordinate 25,590,223, forward strand.
ACACACACACACACTACTAGCAGTGAGAGTGAACAGTGCAGTGCCCTACAGTCAGAATGAAGTCTGTAGAGTGAAAGTTGAGCCGTGTGCACTCTGCGCCTCTTCTCTCTCTCTCTCTCTCCCCGCGAACTCGTCATGTCTGTTCACAGCTGCTATGTTTCCTATACTTTTGATTGAACTATATGGAAATTAAGGTAAGTTAAGATGACGTGTTTGCGTTCAGACGTGCTGTAACCCGTTCATGTTTTTAAACCGATATAGTGTTGACTGTTTAAATGAAGACGCTCCGTGTTTGGATTCACTTCCTTATTTTGTGTCCGGTGCTTCGGGAAGTGAGTTTTTTTCTCTTCATTGTCGTCAGCGTCGGTTCAGTAGCATGTAAACACAAAACGGGGCAAAAACGACCCGATTTTTCTCACCCAGGAAATGAGATCCGAAACAAAGTAGACCCTTAAGACGATTGTCGGGTAAGGGACCGTCTACAAAGTTCACGCAAAGTGTGTAGGATCAAGAGTATGTAAAAACGAAAAAAAAAAAGTTGTGAATTGGCTTTTGGTTTGTTATTATTCTTCTAACTATACTTTTTTTTTTTTTACAGGTAAAATGTATTTTTTTAATATAAAAAAAATCTGCACGTAACATTAAGTAAAAAAAACAACAACAAACAAACCTGTTGATATGCTGACTGTTTTGCAGCCACGTGATTACAGAGGGCCACATCTGTAATCGCACATTTACGTTGTAAATGGGCCCACGTTGTTTATTTACAGCCTGTAGCCTGGTTGCTACTAATATTCTCATGCTTTGTTGTAATTGCTGTGACTTGTCAGTGTAAATTATGTTGACCATGGTTATATTCTGATGATATGAGAAGTAGTGGCCGGCTGTCTGAGCTTTGTTTTGGTGACGGATACTGTTATATTATTCTTTTTTGTAGATTTCCGTGGCAGTTTCTGTATTACACCATTTTCTTTCTTTCTTTTTAAATGATGCTATGGCAAACTCGTACAATACATTTTCTTTTGTGGAAATGTGGATTGTCCAATACCTAGTTCTGTAGGCCTTTGAATTTGTTATTATGGAGGGGGTGTAGCTCAGTGGTCTAAGGCAGTGGGGCTACTGTTCGGAAGATCCGGGTTCGAGACCCAGTATCGCAAAGCTGCCGCCCTTGGGTTCTTGAGCAAGACCCTTAACCCGCTGTGCTCCAGGGGCGCCGTATCATGGCTCTGACCCTGCGCTCTGACCCCAACGACCAACAACAAGCAAATATAGGAAGAAAGAATTTCACTGTGCTGAAATGTATATGTGGACAAATAAAGGCTATTCTTCTTCTATTATGGTACAAACAGACTTCTCTGATCACACTTCTTTGGCCGTCAGTTTTCATCATTTTCAACAGTGTAGCGGCAAAGAGGGGTTTGGGAACGCACTTGCCTGGGCAGTTTGAGATATAATCCAGGACCTTAAAAAGCAGTATTACCCAAAGTGTGATCATTTCTATTATTATTATTATTATTAATAATCAATAATAATAAAAACATTCTCCACAGGGATACCGTTTGCCACAATTGATTGTATCCCTAACAGGAATACCGTGATATAATGTTGTTAAGTAGAATCTAACTTTAAGGCCCCTTTTTAAATCTAACATTCGATAGGATTAATGTATACACATTGTTTGTTTGTTTTTATGTGATGTGTGTTTTCTCCTCCTTTATAAAGGAGAAAATGAGAAACGACCACATGTTCGTGCACTTTTTAGACGCTCTCTTATAATTAAAGCGTCGTTTCTCAATCAGTATTTTTCAGGAAAAAGTATGTAGAAAAACATCCGCATGTAAATTCTTCATCGCACCGTGTTTATTATTTGGTTGATAGGCGAGGTTATGTAGGGGCCACTAGGGGCAGGTTTGAAGTGTATTTGTGTTTTTGACCCTGTGTTACAATATGTCGAGATAAAAGCTGATAGTATAGGACGCAACTGTGGGTGAATAATAAAGAAAGAAGAAAAGAAAGAAGGCGTGTGTATAGCATGTGTTACTCGTGCTGTTGTGATTGCTGATCCGGTTTCACCACCTGCTTCAGTGCCTGTAAGGAAGCCGGATTATTTGCGGAAGTGCCCCGCCGTTCAGCTTTAATGTCGCGGGAGAAAATGCTTAAACATATATATTTGTGAGTAAATAAACATATCTACGTTTTCAAGGGACACGGTGGTTCTAAAAACAACAAGAAGAAGATGATAACTTTGAACAGGCAAGTAATGAAGACCTGCAGGTAGAGATTTGAGAAGAATGGAGGGTGTGTGTGTGTGTGTGTGTGTGTGTGTGTGTGTGTGTGTGTGTGTGTGTGTGTGTGTCGACATATAGAGAGATAACATGACCAGATCTGGAGGAGTGAGATATGGAAATCAATCTGAATTGTTGTTATTTATAGGCACTAATTGGAGATACCAAATCTGGTTTATAGTTTCAATCTGGTTTCCTTTTCTGTAGACCAGCAGCTGAAAAGGTGGAAGGTTTCATTGTTGGCATCCATGTAAGATCATTTGTTTGTTTGTTTGTTTGTTCGTTTGATGTCATTGAGCCAATGATGAGCGAATGGTATGGATAAATACATTCGGGACTGATTTTTTTCTAGCCCAGACTGTAGATTCAGGACTGGTTATATCTGAAAGTTTTTGATGAGTTTTTTTTCCTCTCTATTTGTGTTGATTTAGTGGTTAGCACGTTCACCTCACACCTCCAGGGTCCGGGTTCGATTCCCGTCTCGGCCATGTGTGTGTGGAGTTTGCATGTTCTCCCCGTGCCTCAGGGGGTTTTTCTCCGGGTTCTCCGGTTTCCTCCCCCGGTCCAAAAACATGCACGGTAGGTTGATTGGCACCTTGGAAAAATTGTCCCTAGTGTATGAATGTATGTGTGATTGTGAGAGTGTGTGTGTGCCCTGTGATGGGTTGGCATTCCATCCAGGGTGTATCCTGCGATAGACGCCTGAGATAGACACAGGCTCCGAGGGAAGATCGTATATAGCGGTAGAAGATAAATGAATGAACGAGTTCTTCGATGGTTGTCTTCGGAGGAGAAATTAAAATTGCCTTAAGTTCTTTGTAAATAGTGGTGAAAATTACAGCTGATAGAACATGGACATAGTGTAAGTGTTGATTGAAGTGCTTTTAGCGTACGTGTTCAGTACTAGTAGAAAACATGACATTAAAACATTTCTATATGTATTTAACATTGTCGTTCGGATTGAGAAAATGAAGATGATCAAATATGTTCACGTTTTCAGCTCAAAACCAACGCGTTTGTTCTTGTACGTCGCCCTGGAAAGGGGCGCCTGCTAAATACTGCAAATGTAAATGCAAATGTTTGTGCATATTTGTTGTAATGCAGCTGTTGTGTTTGTCGTTAAGTCAACGTTCAGTCGCTCGCAAAACTGCTTTACCAGTCTGAAAGCAAACACCTGACAGAAATGACGCAGGCGAGAATTCTTTGTTTGTATTTTAGCACCAAAGTCGTTTTTGTTTTGCGAGCGCATTTTCAAACGCTTCCTTCGGATCTATTTGGATTCGCGCAAAGCCCGCGTTAATCCCCGTTTCATGAGAATTGCAGTCTGACGATGATTAAGATTGGCTGTTTCAGCACTGACCCGGCATATTTCGTTGTTTTTCTTTCTCTTAACACACCCATGTTAACTCAGGAGTGACCTTTTGTGTATCAGGGCTGAGTTTCCGAAATGCATCAATGGTCTTTGTTAAATGGTGTGAGCGCTACACTAAATCCTGGCGCTCTCTCTCTCTTCTCTCTCTCTCTCTCTCTCTCTCTCTCTTTCTCTCTCTCTCTCTCTGTGGACTTTTCATTCAACAGCCACTTATGGGAGATTGTAAATGCCTCTAATCTGGAAAGGAAGGAAGGCATTTTCATCACAGACTAGCACAGGCATTTGTGCGCTTACATACGTATATGAAAAAAACAACAACAATTATTCAGTATTTCCATCAGGTTTGTTTAGCTTTCCTGTGGTATGTAAATAAATAAATCAATAGAGTTATGGTTGCTTCATGAGTCTTGTTGGAATCACGTCATCTTTGGTATTTGGAAGGTATATGAATGATTGTCGTCTATAATGAAAATCTCAAAATCTCATCATATACAAATGCAGGTATAACAAACCATGAGCAGGAATGCCGTGAGACATGCAGATTTAAATGTTGTGACAGGAAAACCGTGTACATTTCATTACATTTTTTTTTTTTTACTGTTTCAGACGTGCCTATGGTTGATCAGTTTGTGTGTATGGTAATTAAGACCAATAGTTTACCAAGTTAGCGAGACAACTTTCTTCATACATATTAGCTTGCATTATAGCTTTGCAAATTAGGCAGTGCTGTATATAATGAAAGAGTGAATTTACATGTGGTGGATTGAAAGAAACTGCGGGTTGGTGAACTGATGTTGCAGACCTGTGTGCGCCTTTTTTAAATATATACTACATTATGTATATTTATACATTATTTTATACATTTACATTATACTTACAATTTGGAAAAAAAAAATCTGCAGGTTTTGTTCTTTTTTAGAATAAATGTAAAAAAAAAAATCCTGTTACCTTCATTCATTCATTCATTCATCTTCTACTGCTTATATCTGATCTTCCCTCGGGTCACGGGGATTCTGTGTCTATCTCAGGCGTCTATGGACATTATGTAATAATAATGTAATAATAATAATAATAATAATATATTGAATGCCAAACCATTGCAGGACACACACACTCTCATATTCACACACACATTCATACACTAGGAACAATTTTCCAAGGTGCCAATCAACCTACCGTGCATGTTTTTGGACCGGGAGGAAACCGGAGAACCCGGAGAAAAACCCCCTGAGGCACGGGGAGAACATGCAAACTCCACACAAACATGGCCGAGACGGGAATCGAACCCAGACCCTGGTGGTATGAGGCGAGCGTGCTAACCACTAAGCCATCCTGTTACCTAAATAACTTGAAGGTGAAGGTCTATGGGTGAAATGTATTTCCCGGAAAGAATGCATTACTATATAAGGAGTGATTTTTCAGGGATTCAATTTCAATTCATTTTTATTGGTTTTTAACATGTGACATTGTCTCAAAGCAGCTATGCAGAATTAGCGACATAAGAATGTAAAATATAGTTCTTCATAAGTGTACGTTTGTGCATTATGAGTGAGCCGGTGACGACAGTGGCGAGGAAAATCTCCGTGAAATGGAATGGAAGAAAGCTTGAGAGGAACCAGACTCAAGGGGGAACCCATTGAGGACGGCACTGGATGTCTGTTTATTACAGCTAAACGAGGTTGATGTGATCAAATGTAATGTAAGGAGAAATTAAAATTGCATAAAGTTCTTTGTAAATAGTGGTGAAAATTACAGCTGATAGAACTTATTGTTCTAATATGTAGACGTATTATAGTGTTGATTTTATAGTGCTTTTAGCGTATGTGTTCAGTACTAGTAGAAAACATGGCAGTAAAACATTTTTGTATGTATTTAACATTATAGTTCAGATTGAGAAAATAGAGATAAACAAATATCTTCATGTTTTTATCTCAAAACCAACGCGTTTGTGCATATTTGTTGTATTGCAGCTGTTGTGTTTGTTGTTAAGTCAATGTTAAGTCGCTCGCAAAACTGCTTTACCAGTCTGAAAGCAAACACTTGACGGAAATGACGCAGGCGAGAATTGTTTGTATTTTAGCACGAAAGTAATTTTTGTTTTGCAAACGCGTTTTAAAACGATTCGTTCGGATCTATTCGGATTCATCTCCGTTACATGAGAATTGCAGTCTGACAAGTGATTAAGATTGGCTGTTTCAGCACTGACCCGGCATATTTGGCAAGGAAATTCTCCCTGAAATGGAATGGAAGAAAGCTTGAGAGGAACCAGACTCAAGGGGGAACCCATTGAGGACGGCACTGAATGTCTGTTTATTACAGCTAAACCATGTTGATGTGATCAAATGTAATGGAAACGGCAGCCGTGGGTCAGTGGCACAGAGTCCCAATCCATCTTTGCTCCAGAGTTGCTCCGTAATTTCTTTCATCCCCAGCTCGTAGATGCAGAACATCCGAGCAGAGTGGCCTGTAATCGAAGAGAATACCAGAGGCATTCTGGGACAAATTAGGCAGGTCTGTGAAGAAGGACAGGAATACTGGTCCCCCAGAGGGATATATAACGAGAGAGAGAGAGAGAGAGAGATAGATGTGGATATATGAGAGATATTGCGTACTCCAGGCTTCTTAACCATAATATATATATATATATATATATATATATATATATATATATATATATATTATTAATATTTTAAGATCCAAGTCCATGTTTATGCCCCATTTGCTGTCATAATAATCTACACTTTTCCAGGTAGATGCTATATACTAAATTTCTACTTATTATTATTATTATTATTATTATTATTATTATTATTATTAATACTACAACTACTACTATTGCAGTGTGCTTGTGGAAATTTAACAAATGCTTTTTTTTATTTTTAAATTTAACTCATGGATAAATTCGTGTAAAAATTACACTATTGTTACATTACACTATATTTGACTAATTTTAAATTACACTATACTTTTACAGCTAAGTCGTACAATCCGGATAGAGTGAATGTGATTGTGGTTGGATGAGATATAAACATGTACCATTCCGACACCTTATTGGTTTGTAGGCGATCCATCGCACCTGCACACGACAACAAATCACGTCCCGCTCCAGCAGGGACATAACCAATGTGGGAGTCGTTATTCAAAAACAGATTATTTCTTAAAAGTCAGTATTTCTTCACTACTGGATCATTTATTAAATGGGTGTTTTTTCTTCGTGCTCCGCAAACGAAGCCACAATAGGGAGTTGCGATCTACGTGGTCTAAGCTTTTTATCCTTAAAGGCTTTCTCCCCCCCATTACATTATTTTTATACTTTAATTAGTTTTGAAACCAGTACTTTTACTTGACTAGAAAGTTTGAGGTTATACTTCATCTTCTACAGAAGACTTTTTAAACCCTATACTTGTATAGGGTTGTATCTATACTTGTACCTGAGTAATGAATGGGAACACTTTTGACACCAATTCAAATATAAGGGATGCTGTCGGCAAAGTTCTTTAGTAGGGTCGAAGCCGCAGTTGTACAGCAGGCCACTCAAGATCTTCCACTCCAGTCCATGTAAAGCATTTCCTCATGTAGCAGTCTTTGTGCACAGGGTCATTGTCATGCCGAAACAGGTTTGGGTTTCTCGGGGATGGGAAAATGCAACGTGACTGCATCCATTTGCGGTTACAGTATAGGAAATAATCACAAATTTACAGATATTTTACAGTGGCCTACATCTTCCATTGGTATATTTCCTTTCTGTGTCGTTTTTCAGTACAGTCAAAGCATTCCATACCTGTGTCATTTATTCCCGAGGTCATGCATGCTGTGGAAGGATAGCGCAGTAATTCCGATGAGGGAGGTTGTAGCTCAGTAGTTAAGGCAACTCCCAAACAAGTTCAAATCCCAGTGCTGACACTTAAGAACACGGCACTTAATCCTCATCATCTCAGTTGTATAAAGTAGATCAGGTCACTTTGTATAAGCACGTTTGCCAAATATTGTAAATGTTTGCCCTATGTAAATTATTAAAAAAAAAAAAAAAAAAGATTTAATATTAAACTTAAACTGACAAGTAGTTGAATTTAACCCAGAATGATTTTTCTGGCTCAAATTCATCTCTTTATTTTCATCACAGATTATAAGATCTGTGTGTGTGTGTGTGTGTGTGTGTGTGTGTGTGTGTGTGTGTGTGTGTGTGTGTGTGTGTGTTGTTTTTAGCTAATTATTATACTTGTTCTATGTCTAAAACTAAGATTTACATATTTTTTCACTTTTTAAAAAAAGATTTGTGCAAGAAAGAAGTTGACCAACTTTAACTTGACCAAACCAAAAAGCAACAAACATAGTAAAACATAGTCTCTTTTTTTTTTTTTTTTTTTTATATACTTTATAATACACCACTATCTTTTTTATGTTTTATTTCATTTATTTATTTTTTTGGCCAGATTTGTGAATATTCAGGAACGACTAAAATCTCTGTTCTCCCTCCTTCATATCTCCGTGGTTGTAATAATGGTGTATTCGAAAGACATTTTCTTTGTTCTTAATCCAAAGTTTCCAAGTCATAAAAACAAACAATGAGGCAAGTTCAGTGTTCCAATACATTTTGTTTTCCCGAAAGCACAGTGTGGCAGAAAGATAAGAGCGATTGCAGTACACTGATTGACTTTGTGACTTACAGGCTTCTAGATTCCTGGTGCTCTGTAAATGTGCTCATTATAAGTGTGTGAAAGCCCAGTGTGTTTATGCTCCGAGACTCTTAGGTGGCCATTAACAAAGCTGCACCACGCTGGCGCTCAGGCCAGTTTAAGCAGGTCAGGGGATTTGGGTTTCTCTTAAAGCAGGGGCCTTTGAGTAGAATGCATAGTAAAGGAAAAGTCTGTAAATATGAACTGGGATTCACAAAAATCCCAGTTCCATTTCAATGATCCCATTCTGTAAAGCTGCTTTGCGATAATGCACATTGTGAACAGCGCTATATAAATACAATTGAACTGAATCGAATTTTATTTATTTATTTATTTTATTTAATCGCAATTTAAGCCTGTGAATACAAAAATCTATTACACTTTACCGATTTACGTGCTTTAACAGTGTTAAAAAGCTGAATTAAATATATGACCCCTTTGACAGACAAAAGTATTGGGACAGTTGGCTGTTTTATTTATTTATTTATTTGTATTTTTATTCTTTTTTTTTGTGTAGTAGCATGGCATTGTCACTAAATGCACAACGTGATCTACATGAAAAATACGGTTTCATTAGGTTTCGAGTGGATCGGCAATACTAATAAACACCTTTATAATGTACTGGAACACTGATTGCACTCGTCACTGCGCATCAGTACCTGACTAATAACATGCTTGTGGCTTAAATGAGCACAAATCTCCAAAATGGATTATATATTCCCAGAATATAGGTGGCAGAAAAAGGGAGTAAATATGGAATGTTCAAAATTCAGCAACGAATGTTATGGTCAGGTATCCCCAATGTTCAGAACAAATAGTCAACAGTTAATATGTTATGTAGACGGTAAATTTTGGTAATGGTTCGGATTTCTCATAATATTCTCCTTAATGTTTGTTGTCCCTTTTGCCCTTCATCCGTCCCTCTAATCTGTATGTTCTGTGTTTGTTTTTCCAGGTGCTGGCTAAAGCCTTGTACAACTACCAGGGCAATGGACCCGGAGAGCTCACCATGAAATCTGGCGACATGGTCGGCTTGCGCCGGAGAGTGGATGACAATTGGTTTTATGGTGATGTTAAAGGGAGCAGTGGCCTCGTCCCCGGTAGCATGGTGCAGGTCCTGGGTGAGCAAACGCAAGCCTGTTCCTTTGTGCCGCGCCCTCTACGACTTCGACCTGAACAGACTGGATCCAGATGACAGGAAGGAATGTCTGGCCTTTATGAAGGTATTTGTGTGTGTGGAATATGTTATTTGATTATTATAAAGATTGTTGCTGCTAAATTGATTATATTTCTAAGACAATTTGCAATTATAAATGGGGAAAAAAAACAACAACAGTTTGTCCTAGCGAATGGAGTGGAATGGGTTCCTTCATGTGCATTTATCACGTAATACAATTGACGCAATATAGAACACAGAAGTATCAACAATTTCGAACCTGCTTATTCTACAAAATGGAGTTATCACAACACACATTCTGTGAGTGTGTGAATATTGCTGAATATTCACCTGCTGAATCCGGCCGGTTGAACCAGAATGCCCGCTCCATCATCCATCAGAACCCCCCCCCCCTCCCCCCCCCCCCCCGAACCTGCAGACCTGAACCTGCAGGTGAACCTGTCTACCTGTGTGTGTGTGTGTGTGTGTGTGTGTGTGTGTGTGTGTGGAATGTTGTTCCCGTTTGTTTTTGTTTTTTTTGTTTGTTTTTTTTTTATGCTAATGAAAGACTAGCATTATCTGATATCCAAAACAGATTTGATATTATTATTTATATATATTTGATTTTTACAGATTTGATATTATTATTTTGATTGATTCCAGATAAATAATAGTTTTTTTTATTCCCGTGAATGTAAACTAATAGGAATTTACATGTATTAAATAATAAGAATTGAATGTAAATGTACATATTCACATGAATATTAACAAGAAGAGAGGTGGTATCGCAGTGGTTAAGGCATTGGGCTCTGGACGAGAAAGTCACATGTTCTAATCGCAGTACCACTAAGCTGCCACTAGTGGGCCCTTGAGCAAGACCCTTAACCTTCAGTTGGAAGTCGCTCTGGATAAGGATGTCTGCCAAATGCTGTAAATGTAAAATGTAAAATATGATGAGTTAAAACTATTGAAATTTATTGATCACTCGTTTTTTTTACATTTATTTATTTATTTAGTTTTTACTTTTATATGAATTTCCCACTTGAGTTGCACTTTTCTAAATGCGTAAAGCTCTTTTATACATTATCAATACATTCACTTCCACATCATTACTCAGCCTTTTACACCTGATATCTATATACATATATATATATATATATATATATATATATATATATATATATATATATCTATATATATATATATATATATATATATATATATGACATGTATATATGTATATATCGCCTCAGTAATAATGCATGATGATTATTTTTATACACCGCTGACTTTATAAATGAGTAAGGGTTCTGGCAGTAATGGGATTTGGCTTTAGTTTTCTCTGCAGTCACACAGCCTGTTTCATGGGAGCTTATGTAACAGCTGTGACTCTGTGCAGTCCATTAAAGGGCGTCCTCATTTTTTTTCGTTGTTGGTTTTTTTTTTTTTTTTTTTTGAAACCAGATGGTTTAAATAGAAATAGAGCTTTAAGGAAAGGAGTTTGGGGCCTGCAGATACAAAAAAAGGGCACCCTTTTTCAGCTAAGATTAATTACAGGTGTTTAGGACACCCCTGCATCTTCTTTTTTTTTTGTTTGTTTGTTTGGTTCATTCTTTCTTTTTTTTTTTTATTGTCACTTTTACATCAAAATTTGCGAAAAGCATTTAACGTCTCGTCTAGAAAAAATAAAACGAATAGTAAGGGGGAGGAGGGTGGTATCTCAGTGGTTAAGGCATTGGCTTTTGGACTAGAAGATCCGAAGATTGCAGGTTCAAATCCCACCGTCACCATGCTGCCGCTTGTGGGCCCTTGAGCAAGGCCCTTAACCCTGCCAAATGCTGGAAATGCACATGTAAAAATACATGTAGAATACTTTTTCCAAAAACTGTTAAATCAAACAAAAATAAAATATTTATACTTTATATTTAGATTGGGCTAACGTGCAAAAACTAAATACGTGTGAAGGAGCTGGACCATTATTGTCATTATCGATTAATTCGAGTTTATGGTTTAAGTCTATGTTGAAAAACTAAATTATAGCTTGTTGTTTGGAAGCTGGGGTCAGAACGCAGGGTCAGCCATGATATGGCACCCCTGGAGCACAGAGGGTTAAGATTCTTACTCAAAGAGCGAGCCAAGGGCGGCAGCTTGGCCATACCGTGGCTCGAACCCCGATCTTCCGATGAGCCAAATATGACAGTTTATAGGACACATCAGGTCTAGCATGTGATCACTGAATGTGATAAGATTTTGCATACTGCTTGTTTACTGCCTCGTTATGGCTTTACATCATCTCATTTTGTATGCAGGGCGACGTCATCACCGTGATGAAGAGAGTGGACGAGAACTGGGCTGAAGGGAGGTTGGGTGACAAGGTCGGAATCTTCCCCTTACAGTTTACAGAGGTGAGGCCATTTCAAACGTGCAACAGAAACCTTTTAGAACACCAGTGAATAGGTTATAGCGTAGTGTCTTTGCTTCTATAGCCATCACTTGTATATGTTTTGGGGCTGTAAAGTATAGTAAGTGAGTTTTGGAAAACATATGTCCTTTTAGAGCCTGTGGAGCCTGTGTAGATCAGGGGGTTCAGACTCCCTCGAAGGGCCTTTATTTATATTTTATGAATAAAATCATATGTAGTGAAAAATGGAATGCACGTGCTTTCTTTCTTTTCTTCTCTTTTCTTTGTAATTTAAAAGTTTTGTAATGAATTATGCGAGCAGGCCAAAACGATGGGCGGAGCCAAAACCCGTGGAGATGAGTAAGCCGATAAGCTTTGGCTTCCTTGGTGGAATTTTCCTGCTTTTTTCCCTTCCAGTGTAGGATTTTTTCCTCCCAGTGGGGAAAAGCTGTCATAACCACACCTATACTACAAATAGATCTGTTGTATCTTGTTTACGAATGTAATTAGCTTATAGACGCGTTATGTACAGAGTTGACCTGAGTAGAAGTAGGTCAAAATAAAGGAGATGATGATGATGATGGTTTTTATAATTATAAAAGTGTTTATGATGCTGTTATTATTGTTCTTATTTTTATTGTTTTTATTAGTAGTAGTATTGGTGTTATTATGTAAATCTACATTCTGTATTTTAGATTTAAAGTATGTTTTATAGCATCATTAAGGTTTAACACTTATAATATTATAAATATTAATATTTAAATACATTCTAATAAGCAGGAGGGGCACGGTGGCTTAGTGGTTAGCATGTTCGCCTCACACCCCCGCCTCCGCCATGTGTGTGTGGACTTTGCATGTTCTCCCCGTGCCTCAGGGGGGTTTTTTTCTCCGGGTTCTCCGGTTTCCTCCCGGTCCAAAACATGCACGGTAGTTTGATTGGCACCTTGGAAAATTGTCCCTAGTGTATGAATGTGTGTGTGTGTGAATGTGTGTGTGTGTGTGTCCTGCAGTGGGATGGCATTCCATCCAGGGTGTATCCTGCCTTAATGCCCATAGACGCCTGAGATAGGCACAGGCTCCCCGTGACCGGGGGGAAGATCGGATATAGCGGTAAAAGATGAATGAATGAATGAATGAAAAGGAACATGATAATGAATACAAAGAATTCTTTAATCCACCCATGAAATTACAATTAAAATGTAAACATCTTGATAAAACCATGATAAAACATAGAAAAGAATACAAAACTGATCGCATAAACATACAGTTAAATGACTATAGTGTGTACTTCCATTTCTATGTGTAAGAAAAGCAGAAGGCTGCATGGCAACATTTTCTTGTGTTAAATTTCGATTTTGCTGAGCAAACACCTATAATGTGCAGGTGTGAACAATAAAAGGTCAGAAAAAGGACAGAAGGAGGAGTGTACTGTAGAGTGTGATGAGTAGTTTGTGTTTTTAACAGATATTTCCCTGATATCTCTACAAAGGATATTGTTCCAGTGCTGTTGTGGGTTATTAAGATGCTGTTTTTTTTTTTTTTTAAAAGAGGGAGAGGGAGGGTAAGGAAAGCATAGAGAGAAAAGGGGCTGTTTCCTAGTCATACTATTTGCAAACTGTACATTTTCAGTCGCTTTCATATTGTGCGATCTTTAACAGAAGCACTTTCTGTACCTGCAGCGGTCTGAAGGTCACATGATGTAGCGCTTGTGGTTTTATTTGATATCTTTGAGTAATAAACCGACTGACCTTTGCCGGGGGCACTCAGTCCTGGATATTCTTGTTTTGTCTCCTGACTCTAGATGTGTAAGCTTGTAGAATGTCGATTGTCATTTGGAGACGGCCTTATAACCCTTTCAAATATTATGATTGTCAACACTTTACTGATGTTATGGTTGATTATGCTTTTACAATGCAGAGCCTTATTTGCGTTCCCCTCTTGAGAACTTATGTGGTTAATTCTCAAACTGTCCACAAATGTGGAGGCACTTCATTGTACAGGGATGTCTTTGAATGACATGCGGATATTGGAGGTAGTAAGGGAGGTAGTAGCAAAGTGGTTAAGCTGTTGGACTCTGGACCAGAAGATTATGGGTTCAAACCCCACCACCACCACAACCAAGCTTCCACTAGTGGGCCCTTGAGCAAGGCCCTTAACCCTCAATTGCTCAGATGTAAGTCGCTCTGGATAAAGGCGTCTGCCAAATGCTACAAATGTAAATGTAATATGGTTTTCATGGGTTAGTGTGGAAAACCTTTGGGATGAATTGAAACTCTTCTGGTTGCATCCCAGGCCTTCTCACCCTATATCAGTACCTGACTGAGACACCCTGGTTGCTGAATTTATTATAGAGGGTTATTATAACAGCAAATGGGTGTTTCAAAATGAACAAAATGCTACATGTGTCTACATAAATGTAGTCTGTAAATGTCTGATGGGTAATCTACAAAGAAATCAAAGTTTATTTTCTACGCAGAAGTTGATAGCCAGTTGTCGTTATTTATTTATTTATTTATTTTATAAAGACAGCTATATATTGCTATGTCCATTAAGTTTCTAGCTGATTCTAAATGTGGCATTCATAACTGGTGTCTGTTCCTGTTGTCTGTCTACAAACAGGAACAAAGGAGCTCAGATGCCAGTAAACTAAGCTTTTATACGGCTGATAAAATTAGAAAGAAATCAATGGCAGACGATCACCTGACCAACATCACCCAAAAAAAAAAAAAAATATATAATTTAGGCCAGTAAGCTGAGTAATAGTTTACTCTAGTTAAGGGATATATGTATGTATGTGTATGTATATATGTGTATATATATATACACACATATATGTTCAATAACCAGGAGAACAAAACATTACACAACTAATTACACAGAACAACAGGAGTGCCATCCAGATAAAATAAGCAGCTCAATTTTACTCTCATCCACTGTTTATCCTGCGGGGGAAAATATTTTCTGACAAGCACACAAAAACTTTGGATATAACAGCATTCACTAACCACACTGACCACACAGCTTTATTGCTGGCTGATGTATAGACCAATCTGTAAGCTCTCTAACAGTGCAGGACCCTCTTAATTGTGAATAACGAACACATTTTTTTAATAATGAAAAAGACGTAATAATTGTATGTTTTTAATGTTTAATGAATGCTCTTTTTTTATTTAATGTTATTTAATTCATTTAATGCCAGCTAATTCCCTTTAGAAGGTTCAGCTTATGCAGCGTTGATGCAGTGGGGAAAAAAGCAGCTGGTTTTGTTGTCTATTTTTAAAGAAGTAAGAAAAGTGCTGAGATGGACCAAAGTGCTATTTGAAAAATAATGTTTTTTGTTTTTTTATTTGGACACCTGGCTTTTTTTGCCACATGTGGTTCTTTTCACTTGAACTAGGAGACCCATATATACATCTGAGTGAATTGAGACATCTGGGGGAGGCTGTAAATAATGTGACTGTGAAATGACTGTTTTTGCTATGATCTTAGTGTTTTTGTCCATATAGTTGTTGTTTAAAAGGCGTAATGTACTTTTCTAAGACCAAGTGTTCAAAGCCAAATGTTTTG
Organism: Kryptopterus vitreolus; assembly: GCA_030449085.1. Taxonomy (NCBI): domain Eukaryota; kingdom Metazoa; phylum Chordata; class Actinopteri; order Siluriformes; family Siluridae; genus Kryptopterus; species Kryptopterus vitreolus. Next base: position 25,605,680 of record JACRUU010000005.1, read on the forward strand.
TGTATTCCTCATTCCTCTTCATACTCACTTCATACTGATGTTAGGCTTGCAATTTCTCATCCTAGTGCAGCCGTCATATCTATTCTGTTGGCTCATATCTCTGCAATGTGAAGCATTTAAAGCTCTGTTATGTGCGTGTGTATTTTGGGAACTCTCCTCCCTTGTACACTCATTTGCTTCACTTGGTGCTCCAGAACCCCATGTCTTACATAATAAGCAATGGCCTTCGCTCTTCCTCTGTCTGCGCAGGCCTGTGTGTACCGAGTGTTGCATTTTGCTTTCAATTTCTCATTATATGCCTAAAGTTCGACAGAGTTAAACATGTAAATCATACTCAGACTTTTACTTATTTATCTGTCTGTCTGTCTGTCTTTATGTATGTATATATGTTTGTATTATTAAGTCAATCAATTAAAATATTTAACCGCCATGAAATGTTAATACATTTCATGTTTCTAGTACTCTAACTGTAAGAGATATTATATACATTTCTTTCAAAATCTCTTCCTTTAATAAAATTATTGGTTATTTAAGATTTATTTTACTCTGGAATTTATTATTCTTTTAATTTAAATGTCAATGTTACTTTGTTTACTGGTTGTTTTAATTGTAAAATATGGGACGTGGCTCCTTTAAGAATTCTGTTCCGGTTGCTTTCCATATAAACTGGTGATGTGTTTGGGTTATAAGGAAGCACATTGCATTCACAAAAGAAAAATGTAATTCCATAATTTGGGAATGCAATGCGCTTCCGCAAGGTTCCATACGGTAATATGCGCTATTATAGTGAGGAGCTCGTACCTGTTGTGAATGCGCAGCTAGTAGGTTGTAATGTAGTAGCCTTCTATTTGCCTATGTCTATATATCTAGATATGAGGTGGTCTGCTACCTTTAATTGGAAAAATTTGGGGAAATTTAGGAAGCGTGAGTGACAAAAGTAATAATAAATAAAAATTCTATAAATGTCAATGAAAGTCGACATTGTTTTTCAACCATGTTCGCCAATTACGTAAAAAAATAAACTCAAAAAGGATGGTGCAAATGAGGCATTCATAACCCTCTTAATATTTTGTTGCCAAACACGAGCTTCCTGTAACTGCAGAGTGAAGGAGCAGATCACTCGCATAGCTCCTTCCCTCGTGTTTCTTTGAGAATCATTTGCTTGCCTGTTAGAATAGTCCAATTTTCTTCCTCTTAAAGCGGTTTGTGTGTTTTGGGTCATTGTTGTTGCCATGTGCTGAGGCTTTCTGACAACTTTGGCTAGTACATTTCTGTTAAAATGAATTTGCGTTAATAACCCTGCAAAGATTTTATTCAAGACACCCTGTGCCAGACGAAGCAAAGCAGCCCCAGAACATAACAGTGCCTCCTCCATGTTTCACAGTAGGGACAGTGTTCTTTTCTTGATATGCTTCATTTTTTGTCTGTGAACATATATGTGCCTTGGCAAAAATTTTTGTCTCATCTGTCCATTTTTGTCTCATCTGTATTCTCCCAGAAGCTTTGTGGCTTGTATAGTTGGCATATATCCAGTCTTATATATATATGGTGTCTGTATATATCCTTGGATCTTTGGAATCGATATGAAAGAAAAAGTATGTCACAGAAATAACACTTTGATGTAATAATAAATAAAAATTCTATAAATGGTGCGATCTGACACTGATTTTTTATGTTCACCTTGAATCCTTTAGAAGTCTTTGCGCAACCTTTTAGGCTCTTTTGTCAATACCATTCGGATTATCCGCCCACTCCTCTCTTAGATTTGTCAGGGTGCCTTTTCAATGTTTTTTCCAAAGATCCAATAGGATTGAGGTCAGGGCTCATAGACGGCCACTTTAGAATAGTCCAATTTTTTCCTCTTAGCCTTGGGTTTTTTTAGCTGTGTGTTTTGGGTCATTGTCCAGGGAGGCAAGACCCATGACTTGCGACTGAGACCAAGCTTTCTGACACTGGCTGTAAATTTCTCTCTAGAACTTGATAGTCTTGGATTTCATTGTACCCTGCACAGATTCAAGACACCCTGTGCCTTACGCAGCAAAGCAGGAGAGCCTCCTCCATGTTTCTTAGGGACAGTGTTCTTTTCTTGACCTTTAACATGCTTCATTTTTTCGTCTGAACATACATGTGCCTTGGCAAAACTTCTTTCTTGTTCTCTTGAGACAGCTTTGGGGGGGGGGTACTGGTCTCCTATGGGTCTTACCTGGACCTTTAAGGCCCAAGCTGATACAATGTTGTAGACACCTTTGATCTCTTAGTGGACACACCTCGTATTAACATGTCCTTTGTCACTTCCTCTGGTTCTGCTACCTTTACCTGGACAGAATGATTACAAAGGTGGAAGATGAAGGTTTGTCACCTTAATTCATGTGCATTTTTGTAAAATTGAAAAACATTTCTGACTTTCATTGGTTAACATTTTGACTTTCATTTAGAATTTTTAGAATTTACTTTTATTACTTTTTCAGATTAAAGTTATTTCTGTGACCATTGTGACTTTTTCTTTCATTGACCAAAGGGTACCAACAATTTTGTCCACGTCTGTATATACATGTATATTATACCGTATAATTACATAAACAGGCTTATTAAAGCGAATGTTCTGTACTTTCCCTTTATGGCTATCAGGTTCCTTTTAAAATCAAGTATTGTCTGCATCTTCTGTTAGTCAAATAGGAGAGTTTTCAGTCTTATTGCACTCTGTCCTCCTGGCAAACTTTGTCTCGGCTCTGCCCAGCCAAGCGTGAAGGCGCAATAGTGTTTCCTTTGCTTTGGTGGCATAACAGCACATCACTGTAGGGGGAGAGGGAACATCAATTGTAGCTGTGCTGCAGCAATTGCTGTCTCTCTCTCTCTCTCTCTCTCTCTCTCTCTCTCTCTCTCACTCTCTCACACACACACACACACACACACACACACTTTATTTTTTCCTGAAACTCACAGCAGCTCACAGCAGGGCAGATCAGAAAGAGCAGGGCACTCACCCAGACGTGACTAATGGCTTTGTGCTGTCGTCTTACTTATTGAAAGAAAACTTCATGCTGGATAGAGATTTAGCAGGTGAAACAGCCCAAGAAGAAGCACAGCACTCTATCTCTTCACACTCATTTCCATTCTCTCTCTCTCTCTCTCTCTCTCTCTCAGTTTTTAACATCTCTGCTTTCCACCCCCTCCAGCCAAATCCGACCGCCTTCAAACTCCTGGCGAATGCGAAGGCGAGCGATTTGGCAGAATTTCGTGTGCGGAACGCGAGAGGGAGCAGCGGGAGGGTGAGCCTGGATGCAGGAAACCACAGACGTCTCTTCAGGACGCAGCCGAGCCCAGCCAGGCCTCCTGATGTCAGCGCCCTGAACACTCTGAATCACGGTCACATCCAGACCTCAGCAGCTCCTAGCGCGCCTCTCAAACCCGGCCGACTGGCCGCCGTCTCCAAACAGGGTTCCGGAAGCACCTCGGAGAAGCCTGCCAAAGGTGAGGAAGCAGAGTGTGAGGGAGTGTGTGCGAGAATGCAGACGCCACATGTTATTTTTTTCTGGATTTAATGTTTTAAATCTTTTTTGGGGGGAGAGAAAGCATCTTTGGAAGCACAACATCATGGTCAGCGATCCTGAGTGTGAATTGTTACACGACGAATAGTGACTGTTAAAAGTCCACGGAATCCGGCTCATTAAGTCGATTTAATGCCCTCGCTCATTTCCTGAAAGCATATTTTCGACTCTACCTCATATTAAGTCCTTGTTATGTGTGATTATGAAGGTGGATTAATGTAGAACTGAAAGTCAGTGCTTTTTAACAGGAACAGTGTGTGTGTGTGTATGTAGTGCCCTTATAACTCGCTAAGTCATGAATGATCAATAGCTCACTTCGAAAACAGTCTGGTGTCAGCTTGCTGCCTTTTTTAAATTTTTCTCAGAGCACAGCTCTTTTAGGATCTCTTACCTGTCATTGTTTGTTTATATATATATATATATATATATGATATATCATATATATATATATATATATATATATATATATATATATATATATATATATATATATATATATATATATATTTCTATTTCTGGAGCTAGAAAAAAAAAAGGCCTCCCCTTTTCTACTTTGTAATCTCATGACTCATGTGGTTATGTAACACCCCCCTTTCTTATCTGTTGAAAGGCTTATTTCTCCCGCCCGAGCACAGACTCCCGCCTCTACTCATCCTTTTTCTTCCTTGCGAGATCCTTCCCCTCCCTCCATGCCTCGTTTATCTCGTGCACGGGGCGCGCCATTAATAGATGATTGCACAAATAGCCCGACTCATCATCGCACGTTAAGAACCCGCTCTGCCTCCAACTTTGATTACGCTCCCTTCCATCTCTCTCATAACGATAGACCGATCCGTTTTCTTTCTTCCTTGCCGTTGGGATTCGAAGCCTGACGAATTCAAGGAGCACTTTTTGTTGTGTACAAATGTAAATAGACTCCACCCTAAAGATAATCCTTGTGATTGTCCTTTAAACCAAAGTTTGCTATACCTGAGAAGGGGGGCAGAGACATGTTAATTGATGTGTCTGGTTAAAAAGCACGTTTATTCAGATCGTTTGTAATGATATGACATATAGCAAGTGTGTAAAAGAATTACAGACTTCATTCATATTACCGTATGTTGCTAATATTGTAATATTAATAACTATCCTCTCTTATCCTATATATATATATATATATATATATATATATATATATATATATATATATATATATATATATATATATATATATATATATATATATATATATAATCCTTTACAGCACTTTTCACAGCACTTTTCACCACCTCTCCGGCTGCTCCCTTTAGGGGGCGCCACAGCGGATGATCCGCGCATTTAGGTTTGGCACGTTTTACGTTGGACGCCCTTCCTAATGCAACCCTCCCCATTTATCTGGGCTCGGGACTCGATTTCACTTTTAGCGATTTTCACCTTGGTTTGGCACAGCCAGCTTCCGTAGTTCTCCTTGACTCCTGCCCCGTGTTACACTCGAGAACTACTATGAATGATGAATCCGAAGAGCTTCGTTTTACAAGAGGGGGACGGCGGTTTCATCAGTCGCATGGAAATGGTTTAGCTTCGTGACTTCACGCTTTCAAGACAGAGCCCCGCTGTAACATCTGTTTGTATCAACTAAAGGAAGCGGCATAACTAATTTATTCCAGCACCTTTATCAGAACCATGTTGTTGAACGGGGAGGTGCGTTTGTGGCGCTGCGGGATAAACATGACACGGTCACCCCCAAAATACAGACTAAGAACAGGTAAAAGTAGCACGCACATTTTCCCCATTCATTCATATTCTACCTCTATATCCGATCTTCCCTCGGGTCACGGGGAGTCTGTGCGTATCTCAGGCGTCTATGGGCATTAAGGCAGGATACACCCTGGATGGAATGCCAACCCATCACAGGGACACACACACACACATCTCACATTCACACTCACATTCATACACTAGGGACAATTTTCCAAGGTGCCAATCAACCTACCGTGCATGTTTTTGGACCGGGAGGAAACCGGAGAACCCGGAGAAAAACCCCCTGAGGCACGGGGAGAACATGCAAACTCCACACACACATGGCCGAGATGGGAATCGAACCCGGACCCTGGAGGTGTGAGGCGAACGTGCTAACCACTAAGCCAACCGTGCCCCCGTACATTTCCCCCCCCCACTGTATCCAAAATCGAATTTTATATATATATATATATATATATATATATATATATATATATATATATATATATATATATATATATATATATATATATAATAAAAATCTTAGATTCAATTTATGTTATATCGCCCCCTCAATGAGGCCTAATAGTAGCAGCTTGGTGGTAGTACTTTTTGGTGGTGCTGGGATTCGAATGCTTTAATGCTTTAACCACCGAGCTTCCACTTCTAATAGTAACCTGATAAATAAAAAATTGAAGTAACTAAATCTTAAGAGGTTTAGGGTTATCGTGGATAATATCACTATTTTTTTCCTTCCCTCGACTTAAATGTTTCCCATTTTAGTCCTTTTCTCACCTGCCTTCTGACTCTCATGTAGTGCATGTCAGCTCTACTAGTGTAGGAGGCTGAAGGCTCCACACGCCTCCTCGAATGCAAATTCTACCTTAGCTCTTAGAGAGGGAGGGAGAGAGATGGAGAGAGAGAGAGAGAGAGAGAGTATTCATCAGCCCTGTTCATGATCTCCACATAACCCATCTGATATTCCAACCTGAACACAGTGGCAGGGCTTCATTTCTGCACCATTAAGCCGTGAAATTGTCGAGTGAGTCACCGAGAGTCTTCAAGAGGGTCTGATAGGGAGCGAATGACTGAAAACAAAAAGGCAATCCACATCCACAAACGCTACAATTTCATTATCCAGCATAGCATTATCTTCGCATATCACTTTTTTTGAGCAAGTAGAGTAAATAAATCTGCAACAAATAGGTCAGTAGGTATTTTTATAATAATAAAATAAAGCTATTGTACTGAAATATGTATGCGTACTTCATTTCTGAGGAAACGTACGCATTTTAATGTATAATATTGTACTTTTTACTCTACTGCATTGGGGGGGGGTTGTTGTTGTTTGTTGTCAGTTTGTTATATGAGAACTGATTAGCAGACTTTTATTTAAGTATAAAGGGAACCCAGCCATTAGGGTTGAACAAGCCAGTGCATTCTTAGTGCCGGTCCCAGAGGGTTGCGTTAGAAGGGGATTCGGCGTTCTAAGCCAAAATGTGCAGATCACAACCGTTGTTGTGCACCCCCTACATTTCTGAAAGAGGTTTCGATTTCGATCCGCACACATATGCAGTGTTGGGAAGGTTACTTTGCAAATGTAATTCATTACGGATTACAAATGACCCGATTTAAAATGTAAAGTAACTTTTTCCAGTAGGTGGCACTTAATGGATTGAACATTCATTCATTCATCTTCTACCGCTTTATCCGATCTTCCCTCGGGTCACGGGGAGTCTGTGTCTATCTCAGGCATCTATGGGCATTAAGGCAGAATACACCCTGGATGGAATGCCAACCCATCGCAGGACACACACTCACACACTAGGAACAATTTGCCAAGGTAACAGTTTTCCTCAGTAACTGTAACGAATTACTGATACTTTTATTTTGTAATTAAATGACGTAGCGGCATTACATGGAACTAGTTACTCCCCAACACTGCATATATATACGATCTCATTTATAAATGACACCGATTCACTTCCGAGGATTGTCTGGTATTTACTTATGCCTCAAGGCTACAGTGTATCCTACAACCCACCGTGTACCGTAGCCTACGCCTCTCCAAAAAAAGTCGACGCAGAACACAAGGTCTGTGATTGGTCCTCCTCATCAGTGTATTTACGATGTAGCGTATGTAGTAAAGAAACAAAGCATGGACATGGGCCGAGCAGCCGAAAGGATCATCAAAGAAGTGAGAAAATATCGCCACGTCCATTTTACAAAGATGTCATTGCAGGAATTCGCCATTGTTCGCTACAGAAGAAACCCAACGAAGAAACTCAAACGCCGCTCCACCGCCAACTAGTGTTTGGGAATAGTCACTGCAGAGCGACGCAGAAGCATAAATGGTCACGACGGCATCAGTTAGGCTACAGCGTTCACTCGACGCAGAAGTATAAACCAGCCTCCCTGCATTCACATCATGCTACGTTCACACGTTATTGGTATTTTTTAAATAGTTATTGGTAGACTATTTTTGTTACTTCAGCATGATCTCAAATACCATTTTGGCAAGGATTGTGCAGCCGGACCTGTACCCACATTACACTTCTGATCACAGAGCCAGTCATTTACTCTTAACGATGTGCGCTAAAGGCTAATTCCGCACAATTGTGTAGAAACGCACAGCTCAGCGTTTTGAAGATCCTAACCCTGATCCTGTATTTCCAGTTCCTCACGAAGAAAGTCAAATAACCTCATTATCATTCCCCTCTGCTCTTCACGAGCGGCGTTCCTTTCCGACGACTTCCATGCCGATGACTTTTTCCCGGCTCCGTTGAACTTTTACACTCCGTGTCAAGCCATTCCGTGTCATGAAGCATTATTGTAGCAACCGCTTGCAAACTGCACAAGCAATAATACATAACGACGTGATGCAAGAGCTTGTGAAAGGCACCGGCAGCGCATATCAGATTAGCCGCTGCTTGCATCAGGAAACACAGCGGTCGATAACGCCAGAGCCGGGGTGTGCGGAAACGCAACGCTCGGATCTGAGTCACTAGAAAAAAAAAATACCCATGACTCAAACTTAACAGTGATGAGAGTTTACACCTCGGGAGAGGCCACATTCTGGGCTGTTCCCTGGTTGAGTCAGAGGCGTCGCCGACATGCTAAGTGTTTCCTTATATAACAAAAACAAGTTCCTCTCGAGGATGAAATGTTGCCAGTGATTGCATAAAGGTGGAGCCATTAGACTAGTGTTTCTGCGCAGGGAAATTCTAGAATCTAGCTTTAGGAAATGATTTCCAAAATATATTTGACCTGGATGTCAGGATTGTCACCCTATGTAAAGGATTGTGTATTTGAAATAATGGACATAGTAAAAAAAAAATGGCATAAATTTTACGCAGCACACTACACTGAAACGCCCTCATAACCTGCTGATATACAGAACGGTTAACAATGAACACACTGATAAATGCCAAGACTTTACAATGGATAGATTTACAATGGATAGATTTTTAGATAAATAGTGTCCAAGCTGAGAAGGTTTAATACAGAAGAGGCTTGCGTGGAAGAAAAATGTGTTACGGTTTAACGCAAATTTGAGGATGTGGCGAGTTTCCTTTTGGTGGACTACGAAAGGATTCGCCCTTCACAACGAGACCCCGCTGCTGAAAATGTTTGCCAATCCCTGCATTAGACAATAAGGCACTGCTTTGCTCCATATTTTTCATGATTAATGATTGTAATAGGATGATCGTTTATGCTTGATAATTGCACTGTTGTGATGGGGGAAGGGCCGGGAACGGCTTAAGGGGATTTTGTGCTACAGGTCATCTTAAGGAAAATTTTTTTGCCTTTTATTTAATGTCATCCTAAATGTATGTAAACTCGTCCAATGTGGATAGTACTTTATATTCTTTACTTTGATTTCTAAAGTACTTAGATAATACTATTATCGTTAATTAAGCGTTTAAATTACCTATAAAATTTCCTGTATTTCTAACGTATCATGTAATTATATATTAATGAAACAGTTCAAGTTTTAAATAATGAAAAATAAGTCTTTCCTCATCACCTGAGGGGAGGGGAGGGGATCGCTTATAGCCATGAAACACAAGCCTTATAGGCTCTTCTTATATATGGATGATATGTGTTGATTTGTGGGCAGTGAGTCTGTTTTTATTCATTCATTCATTCATTCATTCATCTTCTACCGCATTATCCGATCTTCCCTCGGGTCACGGGGAGTCTGTGCCTATCTCAGGCGTCTATGGGCATTAAGGCAGGATACACCCTGGATGGAATGCCAACCCATCACACACACACACATTCACGCACACATTTTCATACACTAGGGACAATTTTCCAAGGTGCCAATCAACCTACCGTGCATGTTTTTGGACCGGGGGAAACCGGAGAACCCGGAGAAAAACCCCCTGAGGCACGGAGAGAACATGCAAACCCCACACACACATGGCCGAGACGGGAATCGAACCCGGACCCTGGCGGTGTGAGGCTATTCAAAATGTAATAAGTTGTGTAACTTTTTTTATTCAATTCAATTACTCTGGTTACTTTATAAAAGTAACCAGAGTAATAAATGTATAAAAAGTAAAATTTATAAAAGTAAATTTTTTTTGTTGATGGGGGAGGGGTTAAGCAGTGGTTGTTGGAATTTGTAATCTTCCACATTTTCAAAAGTAACAGTAATTTAAATACGTTTTTTTTCACTGTAACTATAACGGATTACTGTTACTTTTATTTATGTATAAAACTTAAGATCTGGATCATGTCTGAAACACATTACATATGTACTGTAAAGTTAATGAGGTACAATACAGTAAATTGCTCTGTTTTGCGAAACCATGCATTGCAAAGTGTTAAATTATGAACAAATTACATTATACAATGCCATATAGAGACAAACTTTTTTTTTTTTTTTTTTTTTTTTTTTTTTTTTAAACAGGGTGAAAGGAAGATGAACGGCGAAGCTCCTCCAACCATCACCATGGCTCTCATCAACCCACAAACTCTTCCACCGCAAGCGGAGAGCAAACAGTACCCCATTCAGCAACTTTCCATCAGTGTGTGAGTGTCTCTGAGGCGCCTATACACTATAGACACCATACTCGTCTATACGCTATACATTAAACGTATAGACAAGACAAGACGGATTATAAAACATATCCTGATAGATGTAGATCCCAGCCCTGTTGTTTTTGCGACCTATAACCGAGATGAGCCCCAACCATTATCTAATACATATGTGATGAATACATATGTGGCGGCTTTGCACTTTTTCTTTTATATGCTTTTTTTTTTTTTTTTTTTTTTTTTTTTTTTTTTTTTTTTATGGTCCATGCTAATGATATCATCGAGTGGTGATTAATGCATGCTAATAAGGCCAGCACTTTGATTTCAGCCCACAGGGTGCTTATGATTATGAGTCAGATGCGAGTATTTAGATAAATGAAGTTATGCAGACCAGGAATACAAGTAATAGACATTTTTGTGCATCGTTTTGGGGGGAAAAAAAGCACAACGCTACAAAGCGTTGGACTTTAAAAGTGAAATACAAAGGACTTGACAGTAAAGCAAAACCGACAGGTTCCCGGTTGTTCCTCGACAGCCGGGTTTCTCATCTTCAGGAGCCTCGTAACCTATTCTCAGCTCTGCGTCGATATTTATATATTATGGCTTTTTTTTCTGGATGACAGACCTTCCTTCCTTTTTCTAGATGTGCCTGCCCTATACTCGCATACACACCGCACCGAGTCGAGGAGCTGGAGCTGAGCAAAGGTGAAATGGTTGGGGTTTACGGGAAGTTTAAGGAGGGCTGGTTACGCGGACTGTCTCTCAGAACCGGTAAAGTGGGCATCCTGCCCGCTAACTACGTCACTCCCGTGCTAAGGTAAGGTGGCACATCGTTGTGTGTATGCATTGTATACACGGTCACACCCGTTACAGACCCACGACCTGCAACAACAACACATCCTGCAGCCTATTACAGACTTGTATTTGATTTGGTGTTGAGTTATTCCTTCTCAAAAAGCCATTTTATGCTCATATTTACTATTGTGCAATGGAATATCGGTAATCTATATCTATATCTAGATATATCTATATATATATATATATATATATATATATATATATATATATATATATATATACACGTTATTTTTTTATTATTTTATTTACCACATATTTTTATAGTACACTGCACTTTCAAAGGTTTAAATCCGATATCCCATGTATTTGCTCACTATACTAGTTGGCCGATTGTATAGCGGCATGCTCACACCCTCATTTGTTCATAGAGATATCATTGCACATAGTAGTCAAACAAGTGCTAATAGAAAGGCAGGACTCATGCTGCTGTCTGATCTTTTTCAGTGGTGAAGGATCAGAGAATAAGACGGATAATTGTAGGGTTGGGGAATTGGGCTAGTTTCGAAATACTCCATGCCTACCAAGAGCTTTGTTTTCCAGCCACAAACAGAGCTTTATTTCTGCTGCGTTCTATTGGCTGTTGCGTAGCTCGAAAAGGGACTACACAAAGGGTGTCATTTTCTTTCATTAGAAATGTGTGCGCGACACGGTAACCTTGGTCTCCGTAAAGGTTTCTAATTCTAAGAAGTCTTGTGTGTGGATTCTGTAAAGGAGGATGTTTTGTTGTATCTGGCAACCCGGATCTCAGGACAAGCTGCTAAACTGTATGCTTTAGACATTTAACTGAGTGTTACGTGCTCGGACTTAAAGTAAGATTGTACCATACGTCATATATGTAATAGCAACTCATGATAATACTATTCATTTATTTATTTATTTTTAGCCTTTGCGTTCAGGAACATAATGTCAAATAGACAGTCATAGGTTATATATAATACATTATATAATAGGTAGTTAAAATTCAGACACAAATGAGATGTATTACTTTAACGGCTGTATTGCAGAAGCGGAGGCCTGGCTAAATGAAAACATGCGAAGCGGTGAACGAAAATAGCAGGTTAAAGGTGCAGTTTATGGTGATGGAAAGTGTTTAAAGACCTGTAAAAAATTAGACACTTTTCCATCTGAGAGAACTGAAGTTTAACCATGTGGCTGTTTATCATTTCCAGCACCTGAATTGGCTACAGCGTCAGATGAGATGCTGTAAACGTTATATTAGGATTTTTTAACTTTACGTCCAGCTTTCAGTCCCAGCAACGCCAAGCGGCCACTACAGGGCCCTGGTTCAAGGCCCCTTAACCCCCAATTGCTCAGTTTGCCCTAGCTGTTAGGGTTTCACAAGCCAGTGCATTCCCAGGGCCGGTCTCAAGCCTGGAAGGGTTGTGTTGGGAAGAACAAAAACTAATATACGGACAATCCATCCGCTATTGCACCCCCTAACGGGAGAAGCCGAAAAAAAAACGAAAGAAATGTGGTCTGCTAATTTGATTGGTCGAGCAGTGTCCCTGCATTGCAAAAGAAAAGCCTCTTATACATTCTCAATAAAATCAAACAAAATAAATTCCACTTCTTAATTTGAAACAGTTACTACAGTATGGCCAGTGTAATCATGATTGGAACGTTTGCACTTTTATGAGCCTGGTGGTGCGGTCATTTGTGGGGTTGATCGGATATTGTTTGTGGACTTGGTTGTAGAATTGACTGTGAGATCAGTTATGAGATTGGTCAGTTTAGAGGTGTGTGTGTGTGTGTGTGTGTGTGTGGACTTGTTTGTGAGGTTGGTTGTGTTATCAGTTTTGGGGAATCGATTATATGTTCTAACTGCAATTTATTCTACTGACAGTAGGGTTCACATATTACACACACATATACATATACATACATACATAATGTGTGTGTGTGTATGTGTATATGTGTGTGAGTGTATATATATATATATATATATATATATATATATATATATATATATATATATATATATATATATAGCTTTAAGATCCAGTACTTACTATGGTTTGTTTGTTCTATCCCACAGGACCTCTGCAATGTTTCTTGAGCAGCCGAAGCTTTCTGTTCCGAATGCAGCCATAGTCCCAGTAAAGAGACACACAGCCCCAAATCCCCAACCTTTATTGGATAAAGTAAAGGTTGAAGTTGCTGCTCCAGTTGGTGCCATGCCCCCACAGGCAGCTGTACCATCTGGCAGTGCAGCAAAATCTCCTCAGGCAGGAGGAAAGCAAGGCTGGGACTCGGTCAGACGAGCCCTCCAGACTTCACACAGAGGTGGGAAATATAGATTTGAGAAGGGAAAATAGATTGAAATGCTAGATAGATAGAAAAAGATTGAATGCTACATATAATTTGTAAAACAGGCATGGATATATCACCTAGAAACAGAAGTGGCAAACATGTACACGTAAAGTAGTCGGGTAAAAGTTCTGGCTACACTCAAGTCCGTGTCCTAAATGTACCTTAAACGAATACTTTTCAAGTTTTTAATTCTCTAATCACCGTGGGCACGGACAAATTGCTATGCTTTGTGCAAATGTATGTTTATTATTAGTGGAGCCAAACCCAAAGTAGAGCAACATATCCTGGTAACGGTCTAAAAGCTATGGCGGTTTAAATTATTCAGATTATTTAGTATAACGAACGAAAAGGACAGATATTTTATACAGAGTTCAAGTAAAAAGTTGTCGGGAAAAATCACTATTGAAGTACTGATAAGAGAAAAATCGACTTAAGCGCGGTACCAACGTGTTTGTACTCCTGTTATCTGACTAGGAATCAATGCGTGTGTGTTTGGGAGCGGTTTGGGTTTAATGATCCTAAAAGATATGTTCATGTAGAATATCTCGGGTATAAAGATATCTGATCGGAAAGGGTTATTCCGTATCGTCATTTTTATTCGTAAACGCTCGCGTAAAACCCGGCCACTCGCAGAATCCTCGTAGATCTATCCGAACTTTTCGAAATTGTCGCTTTTCAAGGGGTCCGTTCTCCTTTTTACGGATTGTTTACAGGTTCGCTCAGGCATAGCAGCTACCATCCGACAAATCCTGGCTCCACCCTTCATCCTCCGCCTCAGGATTTGGGACAGATCTATGGCTTTGGCCGCTCCCCTGTCCTTCCCAGGAAGAGAAACGGATTGTTTACAAATCCCATCAGGTCGCAGCAATGGACTTATGACGGAACAGCTCCCTCTGCTGGAGCGTACCAGACGACAGATCCCAGATATTCGGCTCCAAAGGAGGCTTCCACGGCACCTCAGTCTATCCTGATCAAACCGGATACTCACCGGCACGGAAACACGGAAAAGGTGAAATTTGCTTTTTGAAATTAAGTGATGCATCATTCATCATTCAGGAAACACCGTCTTAAATACGTCACATGATCCATCTTATTGTTACATTGAATAAATTATTTACACAAAAAGCTGTACCATATTGCAATAGTTAATAGTAAATATTAATCAAGTCGTGTGTGTGTACAAGATTTTGGCAAAATAGTTCAATACAACATTATACAATATATATTTCACTCGACATTAACTTTTCGTCCAACTTTGAGTCCCAGCAACGCCGAGCTGCCACTAGAGGGCCCTTGAGCAAGGCCCTTAATTAGGCCCAATTGCTCAGTTTGCCCCAGCTGTTATGGTTGCACAAGCCAGTGCATTCACAGGGCCGGTCTCAAGCTGGGATTAATGAGGAGGGTTGTGTTGGGAAGGACTAAAACTAATATGCGGACGATCCGCTGTTGCGCCCCCTAATGAGAGAGGCCAAAAACAATCAAACAAACCAAAAAAAAACCTTTCGGTCCGCTAATTTGATTGGTCGAGCCGTGTTCCCGCATCGCAAAATAAAAGCCTCTTATACATTCTCAATAAAATCGAACAAAATAAATTTCACTTCTTACTTTGAAACAGATACTACAGTAGTAGTACATATATATATATATATATATATATATATATATATATATATCTATATATATATCTATATTCTTTTTTCTTTTTCATTCATTCATGAATGTAACGTTTGCCATGTGCTTGTTGTTTTAGCCGGTGAAGTCCGTGAGGTTCTTGGCTGAAGATGTCCCTCAACCCACAACGCGCTTGTCATCCGTGTCATCCGGTGCTCAGGTCATGGGCAACTCTCAGTCAGGCCCTGCTGCACTGGAGCACTGGAACCCGTCAGCCATCATAGGACGGGATGGAAGTACCTCGGTCCTCAAAGACACAAAGACAATCACGCAGAGAAAAGGTCCCGGTCAGAATCACGCCGCCTGGGATTGTCTGCCTTTTGGTACAAAAATGTACACGGTCAACAGCCAGTCTAGTCCCATCAGGTAAATCCATCCTATAGTATCACTGCAGTCCTCATAGAAATCTACTTTGTCTTTATTTGTCATTATTTAAACCATACCTCAAACAGCAGCTACTAATTGGAATAAATGTTCATGGCTATTATTCATATATAAAGTTAAAGGACTGTCAACGTTAATAACGCGTTAATGCAAATTCACTTTAACAGCACTAATATTTATTACCGCGCGATTCACTCCACTCACGCTTCCTAAAATTCCCCAAACTACTTACTATATTACCCTATATTACTGTATGTAACCTAAACATATCACCAGTTTATATGGAAAGCAACCGGAACATAATTCTTAAAGGAGCCACGTACCATATTTATCAATTGATACGACCACTAAAATGTAACATTGAAATGAACAAGAAATTAATATTTTAAAAAATCAATTGAATAATAGTCAAATAAATAATCAATAATGTTATTAAAGGGATAGATTTTGAGAGCAATGTATATAATGATAACATCAGTTAGAGTATTGTAAACATGAAAAGTATTTATTTATGGTACATTGAAAACCTGCGATTAATCACAAGTTCACTCGTGGAAATGGTGCGATTAATCGATGAATTTAAACTCAACGTTGGGAGATATTTCTCCATCATTTCACTTTTTTTTTTCCAAACGGGAGAAAATCCCATGAGATTTACATCCTTTTGAGTCGAGACTAACAACACGAGATGAAAACGTTCACGAGGGTTGAAAGTGATTCTTCTATTGCTAACGTGCGTTGAATGAAAAATGTACAGGATGTAGATTGAGTCAGTTCATTACTAATATTGCTTCTTCTTGTTCATTCATTCATTCATCTTCTACCGCTTTATCCGATCTTCCCTCGGGTCACGGGGAGTCTGTGCCTATCTCAGGCGTCTATGGGCATTAAGGCAGGATACACCCTGGATGGAATGCCAACCCATCGCACAGGACACACACACTCGCATTCACACACACATTCAAAAAGGGACAATTTTCCAAGGTGCCAATTAACCTACCGTGCATGTTTTTGGACCGGGAGGAAACCGAAGAACCCGGAGAAAAACCCCCCGAGGCACGGGGAGAACATGCAAACTCCACACACACACACACACACATGGCCGAGACGGGAATCGAACCCGGACCCTGGAGGTGTGAGGCGAACCTGCTAACCATTAAACCACCGTGCTCCTGCTTCTGCTTGTTAACTTTATATTTCCGGGGTGATTAAGTGGAAACGGGCCTAATTTAACGGATAATATGTGATATTTGAATCATTTGGAATTTAGATCGATTTTTTTCTGATTAATCAAGTATTCGGTTTCACACTTAAGAAGCAGGTAAGATAAGCCCAGATATTGGCTAATTATGTATTATTTTACTTTTGAGCTAAAAAGCAAAATAAAATTTGATGGTCTTCGGAGTTGGGGGGGGGGGGGGGGGGGGGGGGGAACCATTTCAGCAAATAAATAAAGTAACTACGTATGTATGTTGTTTTTATTTCGTTCTTTAAGCCTTGTGGGTAATCTCCCCAATAACTTTTAACAGAAAAAAAGATGATGCAATGTTTTTTTTTCATTCGGTATTGATTGCTTTCGTGCAAACAGTTGATTAAGGTAAATTCTGGACTATAAAGGCACCTGCATATAAATCTGCGCATTTAAAAAAAAAAAACAAAAAAATAAAATAAAATAAGCCGCACCTGCATACAAGCCGCATCCGCTTTAATGTACATGTAAATAAAGTAACCTAACACGTACGGTGGACGTATCCGGAATTCATACAAAACAGGAATTATTAGAATAAAGAACTTCATACGGAGCGGCCAGACATAGGGACAGGATAGGGAGCCTTGCGTTGCGCGCCTTAACGGGAGTACCGGAGACAAAGGTTAGCCATATATCGAGCGTGTGTCCGCGACACTAGGTATGTGCTCGGGGATTGTAGGGTCCCCAATGAGCAGCAACTTTTAAAACGGGACAGAACAGAAAAAAAGATGTCACCTTAACCAGAGTTTGTCCTCCTTTTCCGCTTTACCGACTTATATTCGCATTCTTCTTCTTTGTATTGAGTTTTGATTCTAATTCCTTAGAGCCCCTCGCTGGAAAAAACAGTTGCATGGTTCCAAACCTATAAAAAAGTAGCGGCTTATAGTCCAGAATTTACGGTAGTCCAGACGTGTTGACTTTTAGATCAAACATTTGAACTGCACACACGAACTCTTTCTAAGTGTATTTTCACAGTTTTAACATTAACAGCAGCAGGAAATGAGAAAATTGTAGTAGATCTTTTTTCCTTGTAGAGCTATTAATATTCTACCGTTTAGCATTTTCAAAGGAGTGCTTCTGTCTGTCTGTCTGTTTAGCTATCTATTGCTTTTTCCTTATTTAGATATCCATGGCTTTCTTCTGCCACAGTCACACTTATGCATAATGTGCCCTTATAGGACTGCCATCATAATGTGCCCTCATAGGCCTACTAGAAATCTCTTTGTTTTTGTTTGATGGGTTAATTTTGTGGGTGGGGGTAGAGATGTCCACTCTCTCTCTCTCTATCTCTCTCAAAGCTTTTTACATCTTGTTTCTTACTCACTATAACAGAGACTATAACAGAGTTAAATTAGTTTTAAATTAGTTAAATCCCATATGATCCATACTGGGGCACGGTGGCTTAGTGGTTAACACGTTCGCCTCACACCGCCAGGGTCCGGGTTCTATTCCGGTCTCGGCCATGTGTGTGTGGAGTTTGCATGTTCTCCCCGTTGCCTCAGGGGTTTTTTTTTTTCTCCGGGTTCTCCGGTTTTCCCTCCCGGTCCAAAAACATGCACGGTAGGTTGATTGGCACCTTGGAAAATTGTCCCTAGTGTATGAATGTGTGTGTGTGTGTGCCTTGCGATGTTGGCATTCCATCCAGGGTGTATCCTGCCTTAATGCCCATAGACGCATGACCTGAGGGAAGATCGGATAAAGCGGTAGAAGATGAATGAATGAATGATCCATACTGCTCCGCCCCCTTTCACAAACCAAGTCATTTCACATTTTGCAAACTGTAAGTCTCGCCCATGCACGGTGAATGTTAACCATATTCCTTCGCGCCTATCATTTCAGACACAGGGTGAAGACGGGCTATAACGCGAAGACTGACGCGGAGCTGAACCTGCTGGAGGGAGAAATGGTCCTGGTCCAAAAGCCTCGGTCGGACGGCAGGGTTCTGGTAAAACAGGAGGTCACAGGCGTGACTGGCATCTTCCAAAGCAGTATTCTGGACATTATGGACAAAATTGTCTGAGTGTTGTGTGTGTGTGTGCTTTTGTTTATGTTCACAATGTGCTATCAGGAACACCCTCAGTGTTGGTTATGGAACCACGTAGAACAAATCACCCGCGTTAACAAATAATAATAAATAGAGCAATAAACTCTTTACCTGCGTATTAGAGTGCGTTTCAGTCTACGGCATGCCAGTTAGCCATAAACACACACACACACACACACACTAGAGATTCTTCTCGATTTAGCATTCGTGTCATTTATCACTTCTGGAACATCACACCTCTCTTATGAAGGTCACATGCACACTGAGATAAAGGTTTTTTTTTTAACTGTTATTTCAGACTCTTGTCATGGAGAGCGCAATTTTCTTACACCTGACTGAACTCGGGTTCAGTCAGTCAAATACCAAAGGTTGTGTTTGTTAAAAGGAAAGGGCCTCGAGCTAGACACTGCTGCGCTGTGTGTCGGATTCATGGATATGACCTAATATTTAAACGATATACCGTGTACTCGCCTTGTAAGACTTGTTCTGGCTTGTACATGAAAGATTTGCACTTGTTAAAAAAAATGCACTATGTGGTTTTGCAAGGAGTTGTCAGATTCAACTTGCTGTCTGCCGTTTGTGGTTGTGCACGGAATCTATTTACAAGCTCTCTTTCTGATTTAAGGGGCTTGATTTGGGCATAATAATTTATCCACACGGTACATCACTTGGGTGTTGCATTACATGTTTTTAACACTGCTAATGGTTCAAATTGGGTTTGGGGATGATGGGTTAATTTTGTGGATGGGGGTACAGAGACGTCCACTGTTTGTTGTTGTTGATTTTTTTTGGCTTCTGTATACTTTTTTTTTGGCAGAAAATGTATTTCTGGTCATCTCTGACATGTATGAAAGTCCTCAATCCCATTGCCTAACAGGGCGTTAGTTCATAAGTCCATAAGATTAAACACCAAAACTCCAAACTAATTCAGAGTTGCACTCATACACTAATACACTTCTTGAGAAGCACAGCAATCTGGTAACTTTGATTTTATATATATATATATATATATATATATATATATATATATATATATATATATATATATATATATATATATATATATATATATAATATATGCACTATTAAAAACATGCACTTTACACTGTAATGCTACTACTTTGATAAGTACATGGATTTGTATTCTTTTATTGAATAAACCAGGGGAACGGCATCCATAAAATCTTTATACAAAGACTGCGGGACACGGAGTGAGTGTGTGTGTGTATGATTATATATATGTATGTATACATATATATACATATATATATATATATATATATATATATATATATATATATATATATATAATGTTTTGGATGATTGTCTCATTCAGAGCACTAGATTATGTTCTGTATGTTCTAAGTGCAGTAAATGTAGGATACTTTTGCCAATATACTTCTGTAAATCCCGTGTATCAGGCACAGTTGAATTGACAGCCAACACCCTACTAGTTTATTTTTGTAGTACAGAAATAAATAATCTATGATAAAACATTGTGATGTTTTATTTCCTTGATGTTTTTTGACTGGATTTCGATGTATGATGTTTTGTGATCATTAGTTAACCTAAAGTTATGCAAGATATACATTTATGGCACAGACATATTTGGTGGTGGGGGGGGTGTACTTGCCCATGAAAGGATCTAATCTGGTAATCATGTGGTAGATGCATCAAATTATGCAGAAACATAGTAAAAGGAAACAAAAATTGCTGATCTGGGTGTTCCTGAGCCTAGTTTACACAGAAAGGTGAAAAAAAATATTATTATAATATATTATTTGAATAGTACATTACTTTCAATAGTATGAAATATTATGTTGGATATTATGTTACTGATTGAATTTTTTTTTTATACTAATGTTTTATTAGTAATGGGATATTACAGTCTATTAAATATCAATGGCATTTATGATATTTACATTTATATCATTTGGCAAACACCCTTATCCAGAGCAACTTACAACTAAGCAATTGACAGTTAAGGGCCTTGCTCAAGGGCCCACTAAGTGGCAGCTTTGGTGGTGGTCGGTTTTGAACCTGCAATCTTCCAGTCAAGAGGCCAATCAATGCCTTAACCACTGAGTTACCACCTCCCTATACTGGTAGTACTTGGTTTTGAAATAGTTGCCACCACCAGAAATAAGTATCACAACACCACAGGATGTAGGGATAGGAAGATAAATCAGACCGGTCAGTAACATCTGTCCTGTGGTCAGTGAAAGAGGTAGAATACATACCTGTCCTTCTGGAACCCAAAAATAATACAATGTATAACATGCATGTTATGTTGTAGGCTAGTTCTGAGGCCTTCAACAACAGACACCAACATTACCAATAGTCGGTATTCGTCAAACAGAGAGAATAGGTCATTTACAAAACAATTATGTGAAAGTGAATACAAAAAATAATAATATAAACCAGTTGGTATATATATATATATATATATATATATATATATATATAGATATATATATATATATATATATGTGTGTGTGTGTGTGTGTATATACATGATAAAATGATTGATTGCCTCATTCAGAGCACTAGATTATGTTCTGTATGTTCTAAGTGCAGTAAAATGTACTACACTTAATATACTTCAATCCTTCTGCCAATATACTTCTGTAAATCCCAAAACAAAAAAATAACAATAATAATAACATAATAAACTAACCAGTTGATTATATATATATATATATATATATATATATATATATATATATATATATAATTTTTTTCGAGGTGAAAATAAAATAATAAAATAAAAGGTGATTATAATATATATAATATATATAATATATATATATATATATATATATACTGGTTTATATTTTTCTTTTTTCGAGGTGAAAAATGTATATGTCTATGTAAAAACATGTATATGGTTTATTGTTAATCGTGTATGTGCGTGCGTGTGTGCGCGTGTGTGTTTTTTTCCGTGCCAGTGCGCAGTCTCAGTACATCCCGGTGATCTTATCCCCCTCAGGGCCGCTGTTTGGGATGGGCATCTGAGTATGGACAAATAACACAGCCAGACCCATCCATCAGGACTCTCATCTTTCTCCTTACCTACAGAACAACACACTGAAGATATAAAAATGCCGGTAAGAGTGTCAGAATGTCCATCTTTCTGATCCAGTTCCTCCTTTCTCGCTCCTTTATTTTTGGATATTTGACTAGTAGCTTGCTAGCTTCCGTGCTGTATAAATCCGATAAACGGCAGACATGTTCGTGTTGCGCATTTATATATTGATTACCTGCTGAATTTGGTGTTAATTTATTCAATAAATATATAAATGCATGGCCTCTAGACGGTATTTGGGATTTAGCCGTTAGCTAGCAAACACCGCTAGCAAAATACCGATGGTTGTCTAGACAACTAACTTCCTATTGGCTAGGCTAGGTTAGCACAGTTTAGCTTAGCATGGCGGTCCAGGAGGCAGCAGTTGAAAAGCGAAACTGACAGTTATAGATACGGCTATAACATCGAATTATTTAGTGTACGTAGCCATTAAATAAACAAACAAACAAACTAATTAAGAGATAAGCTATATCTGTTCATGTATAGGTTGCTTGGCATTCTTGTCAGTCATGTATTGACCATACTACTGCAAAGCTGTGCTTTTTAAATAAATAAACATATTGCGTGTTTGTTTATTTTATTTTTTTTTATCAGTGCTGTTTATTTCGTAGCTCTTATTGCTTTTTGCGTGACTGTGATGTCATAATGCAATAGAAATGAGTATTAGAGGGACAGTTTAGGAGATCGTTTAGGAGATAAGGGAGGGGAGGGGAGATTAAGATGGTGTATAGTGGTGGAGTAATGTTGAGCATGGAGCCGTCAGACAGGAGGATTAGAGGAAGGCCAATGTGGAGGTTGATGGATGAAATGAGAGAAGAATCGCAGGTAGTCGGTTTGAAAGAGGCGGATGATCCTCTGTGGCGACCACTAGCGGGAGCAGGCGACAGAAAGAGGCGTCAGGATGCAATGATATGAGTGATGATTTTATAGGAATGGAGATATCCACGTGTTCTGACCATCTCTCTGGTTCTGTCTTGCAGAGCAACAAGCTCGAGAAGCCGGAAGTGAGTGACAACGTGAAGGTGGTGGTCCGATGTCGACCCCTCAACCAAAAAGAGAAGGGGACAGGATACAAGCAGTCGGTGTCTGTGGACGAAATCCGAGGAACCATAACGGTGAACAAGCTGGAGACGCCAAATGAACCGCCCAAGACCTTCACTTTTGACACTGTGTTCGGGCCTGACAGCAAACAGCTGGACGTGTACAATTTAACAGCCAGACCCATTATTGATTCGGTGTTGGAGGGATATAATGGTATGTGAACTAATATCTCTGAGGTGTGTTTCAGCGGGAGGGGTTCAGGCACACTGGAAATCTTTCAAAGATGATGTAACATTCATCAACCTTTAAAATGTTTGGAAACCCCCTGTTTCAGAGGTGTTTTTTTCACACCTTGTGTACAGGGTGGAGGGGGTAGAGTGTGGAGAAAAGGCAGAGATTGCATAAAAAGAGGAGTTAAAATAAGTGAGTAAATGCTGATCATTTGCACACCGACAATGAACGCGAACCGGATGAAGCACCGGTAAACGTGTCACGCCCGATCATAAAAAGTTCGGCAAAAGTTGCCGACGATAAAACCATATAATCTGAATTCAAACATGGAAAAACGGCAAAGGTTAAGGCAAACGCGTACCTAATTTGTGCAGACTGTAGAGACGACGGGGATTTAGTGGTTTAGTGGTTAGCACGTTCGCCTCACACCGCCAAGGTCTGGGTCCGATTCCCGTCTCGGCCATGTGTGTGTGGAGTTTGCATGTTCTCCCCGTGCCTCAGGGGTTTTTTTTGTTTCCTCCACGGTCCAAAAACATGCACGGTAGTTTTATTGGCACCTTGGAAAATTGTCCCTAGTGTATGAATGTGTGTGTGAATGTGAGTGTGTGTGTGTCCTGCGATGGTTTGGCATTCCATCCAGGGTGTATCCTGCCTTAATACCCATAGACGCCTGAGATAGGCACAGGCTCCCCACGACCTGAGGAAAGATCGGATATAGCGGTAGAAGATGAATGAATGAATGAATGTAGAGATGACAGGACCTTGTATGGCGAACCGCGAAACCACTTTTCACTAGTCCCCACAAAACTGTTAAAAAATTAAAAAATCGTTTTTCTAGGACACCACAAACCAGCAACGTGCAGCCAAACTTCAGCTCTGGTCGTGTCGCGGGGAAAACGAAAACAACACTTTTTCTAAACAAAAATAAAGAGTGACCCAAGTGTTCCTCTACCATGCAGAAATATGGGGATAGCTCATTCAATCCATGGGGCAGTTATTGGATGAGACGAGTCCTTTATTATAGTATACTATATACTATAATGTGCACTCAGCCAATGAGCACTCAAATAAATCATGTAATGTAACTTTTCAAATCGGATGAACGATAAAGCACAAAAATGATCAGTTTCTACTTTGTAACATATTTGTGACAGTTAGTACTGGTTTAAGCAATGTGCAACTTGTGTGTGTGTGTGTGTGTGTGTGTGTGTGTATACATCTACAAAACCATCTAAAAATCTAAAAAAGAAAAAAAAAAAAAGGTTTTCGGTTTCATGACCCTTTTAGAGACCCGGCTGTTTGGTCATCGAGTTCATTCTTCCACTATAAACGTTTAGAGCCTGGAAGCATCTGTATCCTTTTTACCCTATGGGTTTTGGGTCTTTGGCAATAGTGCAGATAAAAAAGATTATCGTTATCGATACAGTGGGGAAAATGTGTCTGCTATCTTTTGCCTGTTTTAATCCGGTATTTTGGGGCTGCCGGTGTCCTGTTTCTCCCGCAGCGCCACACACACACCTCCCCGTTCAACAATGCGATTCTGTTTGAGGTGCTGGAATAAATTGGTCATGCTGCTACCTTTAGTTGCCACAAATTTTACAGCAGACTTTGGCTTTTTGAACGTCTGAGGTTACAAACCCGAACCATTTCCATACGGCTGATGAAACCGCACCCCTCTGGTAAACGAGGTCTTCGGATTCGTATTTTCAAAGTGTAATGTGGGGTGGGAGGCGGAGAACTACGGAAGCTCGCTGTGCCAAACCAAGGTGACACCGTAAAATAGATTTTTCAGCATCGACATAAACCGTGAACTCGATATTAATCGATGATGGCGATCACCTTTAGCTAGTCATGTCTAATGTGGCATTAAAAATATTGCCAGTTTTGCTCCAATTCAACCTTTTTTCCTGGCATGAAAATAGCCATTCTAGCTGCCAGATTCTATTAATTCCCTCCAATCTTCTGGGAAAATGTCCCACTAGATGTTGGAGGTTTGTTCATGAACCACAAAGGTGTTAGTAAAGTCAGGTACTGATGTAGGTGAGGTGATGAAGCCTGGGGGTGTAGTCATTGTTCCAGTTCAGGAAGGTAAAAATCAGAGCTCTATAGCAGGCCCGCTCAAGATCTTTCACGGCAGACCTCAATGACCCTATCTTCCTGGAGCTCACATTTGTGCACAGGAGCATTGCTATTCTGGAACAAGTGTGTGTGTGTGTTTGATTGAAAGCCAGTTTGTATTATCCAAAGATATCTGATACAGTTGTGTGCCTTTGTGGTGGTAGTAGTTTTGAGAAGAACATATGGCAGGAAAGGTCAGGTGTCCAAATGTTTTTGTCAGTGTAGTGTATGTATATGCAAATGCTGTTTTATTAGGACACGGAGTGAGAATAGCATCTGTCTAAAACAATGAAGTTGTGCGACTGTAGAGGCTCATGTATTTCATGGGCCGACCTGCCACGAGCAAATTACATTAGACCAGTTTTAAGATGACGCCTGAACAAGCAGATATAAACTGCTTTTGATTGATGGTTTAGGGACATGACAATCAAAAGGTGGCAAAATAAAGATATACAGATATTCCATTGGACTATCAGTGCTGTAGTGTGTTTATCAGTAATTATCTTTAGTAAAATGCTATCATTTTTTACCATTTCTTTTTAAAGAATATGCATAGTGAGGCTTTTCATGCATTTAAACTTTTACGGCTGATTTCATGTGGGAGGAACCTAAACTAACCAAGTGTGAGAGCAGTTTTGCGCAGCGTAAATACAATTTTCTGCTGTATTGAAGGGAGTGGAATGTGAAAATTTCCCTGCCTATAGAAACGGGTTATTTTACTTCACACTGATTTTTATCTCAAAATGTAACCTGAAATTTTACAGTTCTCAGGCTTGGAATGAACGCGTAGTAAGATGGCGGGACTTTTGTTGCTAATTACTGTCTGGTAATTTTTTTTTCTCCTGAGAAAGCTGCCTTTGGGGCAGTAAATAAGGCCTCAAATATTCATTAGCGAGGTTCAAAGCTTCCGCCTATTTCAATTAAAATTACATATTTACACAAATGCATATATTTTATATATATATATATATATATATATATATATATATATCTGTGTGGTATTGTGTATGTGGGTGTCTATATATATATATATATGTATGTGTGTGTGTGTATGTATGTATATAGTATATATATATATATCTATTATATATATATTATATATATATATATATATATATATATATATATATATATATATATATATATATATATATATATATATATATATATATATATATATCTATATATATATACGGGTCGTCTCTATATATATATATATATGCATCTCTCTCTCTCTCGTTTCAAGCTCATTCCTCTTCTCTCTTTTATGGCCACACCAAATGTGCAGATAATAGCAGCAAATAGCATCACCATTAATATCAGTCGATTCATCAGCTGTTAAAGATGTGCAAGGTGTCCACGCACTCCTTCACTACTTCCCCGTTTGTAAAGGGCTTGTTATGGTTTCCTAAAATCTACTGTCATCTCAGTGAACACTCGTTATTGGTCTGTCGGTGATGAGAGAACCCGTGTAGACCATACTGGGCTTTGAGCTCATTTATTTTCAAATGAGACACACAAATTTTGATTCAGAGAGCATAAATGTGTATTTTTCCACTCATTTATTTTCGGAAAAACTCGGTTTAAAAAAAACAGCCGTTTTTTTGGGAACGTCGTTGTTTTTCACTCACTGAAAGTTTTCATCTACACATCACTGTGCGTCTTTACTGAACACGCAGCTGCACGTCTGACCATAGCTGCAGTGAGCCGAGTAACCGTAGGAGAGACCTACAGATTACAAAGTGGCATTTGGCATATAATTATTTCATTATGTGAAAACGCTTTGCGTTCCCGCCCGGCTTAACATTTAGGGACCCCGGGTGTAGAGCATTCATGGACGCTGAGGATGAAAGATATCTACAACGATTTAAAGACATAGATGTTGACCTGTCAGCCTAGGAAGGTTTATAAGGCCTTGTCCATACAATTTGAAGATCATCATTCTACACTGATGAAGATGAATTGCTATTGAAAAATTCCTCCACAATGATGCAGTGAGATTGAGGAAAGCATGAGCATGATTACTTTGTTATTGCGGCTATTGGTGGTTCTATTGAACATGTAATTTGATATGTATTGTAATGGATTTGTGCTTTAGGTGTGTGTGTATGTATGTGCATGTATAATATATAATTAAAATGCAGTTGTCTGGGGAAATTTTAACATCAAGGTTTTTGTTAGCTAGTTATGTTTTTAAATGTACACACCCTCAGTATTCTGAATAATATATAAATACAGGATTGTGAGATTTTTTTTAAACAAATTTCTTATGTAAAATTGAAGGATTTGTGTTTGATTAAAGCAGCCTGATGGACTAAGTGTGGAAATTTTCTCTTTGTCCCAGGAACAATTTTTGCTTATGGACAAACCGGCACAGGGAAAACCTTCACCATGGAGGGCGTGAGAGCTGTGCCTGAGCTGAGAGGAATCATACCCAATTCATTTGCTCACATTTTCGGCCATATTGCTAAAGCTGAGGGAGACACCAGGTGAGCATGTTTTTTTTTAAAAAAATATATATGTTTTTATATCTCTGCTTGTTTTCTGGATTTACATTAACACAATTTTTATGTCATTTTGATGATTCATTTTGTGTGTGTGTGTGTGTGTATGTATGTATGTATGTATGTATGTATGTATATATATATATATATATATATATATATATATATATATATATATATATATATATATATATATATATATACATACATACATACATACATACATACTATATATAATATGTATTATTCATATGTCAATTATATAGGTTTAATTTCATGAATCCCATGTTTCAAAGAAC
The DNA here is from genome assembly GCA_030449085.1 of Kryptopterus vitreolus. NCBI lineage: Eukaryota > Metazoa > Chordata > Actinopteri > Siluriformes > Siluridae > Kryptopterus > Kryptopterus vitreolus. The sequence goes on from JACRUU010000005.1 coordinate 25,633,787, forward strand.
CCACAGATGCACTACTGACCAAATCTTCCTTATTTTTATTTATTTATTTGTTCACAATTACAGGTTCTTAGTTAGAGTTTCATACTTGGAGATCTACAATGAGGAAGTGAGGGACTTGTTGGGGAAGGATCAGATGCAGAGACTGGAGGTGAGAAACAGTAAAGGTCGTGATAACGCCTACAAAACTGATCAGCGATTAAGTAAACGTAATGCGCCTCGGATTTTAGTGGTTTCATGACCTGCCTGTTAATACACGAATGCGCTGGCAGATGGTTTGCATGGCTCGTCCCCTTTCAGAGCGTCTTATTTTATCATTAAGCATCTTATTTTATTGCTCTAGTTTTCACCAGCAAATTATGCTTGCACCACAAGCGTATCAGCTAACCAATCAGCTGTCTAGTGATGAATGCTGTCTTATATTTTCCCCAAGCCTCTCAGCACACCGATAAATCATGTTATTTCTATATTCGTTTATTTTTAACAAACATGACTAGGCATCTGATAATAAGTTTCCAGGAACCGATGTAGTAAACGGTTATGAACTGATGGGTTTGATAAAATGTGGACCTGTCATTAGTTTCTTTCTCATGCTTTTGTCTCTTCAACTTCTTCAACTTTGTTGCATTAGACTTTTTCCTCCTATTTTCAGTGTATTCATACTTTTAAAAAAAAATCCCCAAACCAGGTGAAAGAAAGGCCAGACGTGGGAGTCTACATTAAAGACCTATCAGGCTACGTTGTGAACAATGCAGACGATATGGACCGAATAATGACTCTGGGACACAAGAACCGTAAGCATTTGTTACTGTTTGCATGTCTCTGGTCCATATTTGGTATAAAACACCTGGATGTTGGTTCTTTTTTTTTTCCCCCTTCTTTTCACTGTCCAGTCACTGTAATATTAAGGAAATCATAATTTTATCTATCTATCTATCTATCTATCTATCTATCTATCTATCTATCTATCTATCTATCTATCTATCTATCTAGCTAGCTAGCTAGCTATTTATTTATTTATTTATTTATTTATTTATAACCAAGTTCATTTGTACAGTTAGCTAGTTACAGGACACGAATGCATGCAGGCACACTTTCAGGGATCTCTGTGACTTTGATATGGCATTTTTTGGCACAAGATGACCTGGTTTGATCATTTCAGAATTTGCCTCTGATTTACACAGAATGGAAAGCAAAAAAAAAAAACTTTTAGTAAATGGTAAAACAGCAAAAGCATATCGGAATGTAAAGGCTGGTGCAGATGCGCAACTACAACAGCAGAACACGACGCTGCATTTGATTTCTGAGAACTGAAATCTGAGGCTACATTTGGCTGCCCCACAATGTACACGTGTCAAATGTGCAAGTCTGGTACAAAACAAAGTCACTAAGATGACATTTTTTTATCCCAATCTGACTTGTGATATGGAGTTGATCTCCTCACATGTATCTGCCTGACACTATGCATTCTGATTCTGTCAGAGGATTGGCTGGTTGGATAAATGCATGCATGTACAACAGGTTTCCTGTTCCAGTGGTCTGTCAGTGTGGTGCTAATATAAGATCATATAAGATGGAAACGAAGTAGTTACTGAATAAGTGCTGAAGTTAAATGATCAGAGACGGTAGTATTATCATTTATAGGGTTGGGTATCATTTCAATTTTATCGATTCAGATTCTTGCTTTACAATAGCAACGGGGTAAATGAAGGATCTAAGGTGAGATGCACAGGGCAAAAACAGAAGCGCTTTAAATAAGAATAATAAATCGAGTCGCCCAGAAGACGGGGAAAAAAAAATCCCAGAAGCATGAGAAGCAGACGAGAATATCCAGCGGCGCGGGAAACTCTTCAACATGGCCGCCGAATCGGAAGACCGCTCTGTGAGCCCTGAAGTGCGCGTCAAGGTCCATCTTGTAAATTGATGTTTAGATTAGCACATGGTCCAGAAAAATGGTGTGAATCGATTTCCAATTCCCAACCCTAATCATGTCATTTTTTGTAATGTTGCATAGGTGTGTGTGTGTGTGTAGACAAATAAACGCATGAATTTAAGTATACGAATGAGCCAATTACAGCAAACTTGGTTTGGTGATATTTGTTCCTGCAGGCTCAGTCGGTGCTACCAACATGAACGAGCACAGCTCCCGTTCTCACGCCATCTTCACCATCACCATCGAGTGCAGCGAGAAGGGCGTCGATGGAAACCAGCACGTGCGCATGGGCAAACTGCACCTGGTGGACCTTGCGGTGAGCGGCGCACACTTAAAAACAATCCCCCAACCTGAATACTATTCTTTACTGATGTTCTATGATTGACGTTTCCTGGTTGGCAGGGATCTGAGAGACAGGGGAAGACCGGAGCCACCGGGCAGCGTCTTAAAGAGGCCACAAAGATCAACTTGTCCCTGTCGACTCTGGGGAACGTGATCTCTGCTTTGGTGGATGGGAAGAGCACGCACGTGCCCTACAGGAATTCCAAACTCACACGCCTGCTGCAGGACTCTCTGGGAGGAAACTCCAAAACCATGATGGTATCGTGCAAACACTCTCTGAGATGGGAAAGAATGAAATAGATTTACAGTCTATGTTTTGAACATTCTATGCTAAGAATTATTATGCTAAGGCGGAACTGTTTATTCCTCCATCGTTGCTCTTGTTCTAGTGCGCGAACATCGGGCCAGCAGACTACAATTACGACGAGACCATCAGCACCTTGCGCTACGCTAACCGTGCAAAGAACATCAAGAATAAAGCGCGGATCAACGAAGACCCCAAAGATGCACTTCTGCGCCAGTTTCAGAAGGAGATCGAAGAGCTCAAGAAAAAGTTGGAAGAAGGTACACTTGAACAACTAGTAGACTCTTCTGCCAGTTCATTACAATTAAAAATGCTATTAATAGGATCAGACAGATGTTTCACAACTGGTCCATTAGCCTCAGTTTCAGTCTGATTTGTAGGCCAGCGGCAGCACGGGTGCTGCATGTCTTCTTTATCTTCCTCTTGAATGCCATTTTATCGATTGGCACAGTGTTGGGTTTTGTACACTCAATACTTTGCCACAAAATGCTTTAGAGGAGCATAATGAGCAATTTGAATAACATTTTAATGTTCTTTAATGGTACATTTTGACTGTCGAATGCAAAAATGGTTTAATAATATCTATCTATCTATTTATGTATCTATCTTATCTTATCTTATCTTATCTTATCTTATCTTATCTTATCTTATCTTATCTTATCTATCTATCTATCTATCTATCTATCTATATATCTATATCTATATATTTATGTATATATATATCTATATGCATATATATATATATGCATATATATATATATATATATAGAGGGAGTAGTTTTGGTGTTGATATATTCATACCCTACGCTCTGACCACATCTTCCAAACAAGCTATATACATATATATACATATTCCAAATGTATACGTGACAAAGATTATTCTATTCTAACATTCTAAATATAAGAATTTAGAAACAAATCGGGTATGCATGTTTTATGCATTGTGACAACTGGCTCCAGGTCTTGTGTAATTAATCTATCTATCATTTCCAGGAGAAGAGATCTCTGGGTCAGAGGGCAGCGGCTCTGACGAGATGGACGAAGGGGAGGATGACGCTGCAGATGGCGGCGAGAGACGCAGGAAACGGCGAGGTCGGTGTCTTGCGCGTAGTGTTAACTGGGATTCTGGTGAAAAGGGCGACGTGATGCAGTCTGCGGTTGCTCCTTTACTTTGATGACATGCACCAACGTGCTTACTCATACCGTAATGTGGGGGATTTCTGAAAGTCTTATTACCAATAAACTAATTAGGATAAATGATTAATACGATTGATTTGGCACCTCTTTAATGTTTCACCGAAACAATATTTGTTATTGTTTGTTTGATTCACTGCGATTAAGCAATGAGGCGAGTGAGTCAGAATTCAACCGAGAAGAAATCAGTAAGAATCAGGAAAGATGATTTCTATTCAAACATGCAATCCTACCATTTATTAATGAATGATCTTCAGTATGAACTCAGGCAATCGGTTTTGGAAGGTTTTAGGTGAAAACTGCGCTGTAAAATGCAGAGTAGCTTTTGTGTAGGTTGCAGGTAAAAGTGAAAGTGATGGTAGATTTGATCTTTTTGCCATTACTTGTCTGTTGAGAGATAAAAACTACCAGCAGTTCCTGCATTGGCAGTCTGCGTCTCAATTTGTTCTCCGATTGCTTTGGTACGTTACAATGCCGCTTTAAGCAAGTATATGATTCAATTCTGTAAAATATTACCCCTGCATGCTGCATAGTGTCATAGAACTGGAGCGTTCTTGTTTGGATAGGCAATATCAAGTTTTCTAAAGCTTCCAGTAGTGCTTATATAAGAAAGCTGAGCGGTGTGGACTGGATGGAAGGTTCTTTCCGCTTCAGGGCCAATGTGCATTCTGTTACAGGCGCGTTGGCACACTCTCCTCCCATATGGCCATTATAAATCCTCTTTCTTTCACCACGTGCGCTAACCTCCTGGCCATGCCGAAGCACAGAGCAAGGGCAATAAGAGAAAGAAGGCTAAGGAGAACAGGGGCCAAGAAACAAATAAACCCCATCACCACTTGATCCTCTGTATAGCAGGGAACCGTTAGCTGAAATGAGGATATGTAACGTACTAGCAGACGAGTCTTTGAATCTGGGTCATTTGCAGGCATTATGACATGATCACATACAGTCCTTTCAATCTTTTGATCTATCTCGTCTCTGTTTCTTTTATGCTTCACTTTTGTGTGCGTTCTTCCCTTTCCTGCCAGTTCGACGAGCATCTTTGTTGCGGTCGTGTTTCCGCCTGTTAACGATTTGTCATCGATGACTTATTTTGCATTTTATTTTTTTTAATAAATAATATCTAAAATGCAGATTTGGGTTTTATTTATTACATTAGATGTATTTTTCTTTTTGTAGGTCAGAAGATTGTCTTTTACTTTCTTGAACCGGAATCAAACTCAAGCCTCTAGTCTTTTTTCCAACAGATTGGTCTAGGGGAGGTGGTAGCTCTGTGGTTAGGGTATTGGCATCTGGACCAGAGGATCACGGGTTCAAATCCCACCACCAACAAGCTGTCACTAGTTGGCCCTTGAGCAAGGCCATTAACCCTTACTTTCTCAGGTGTTAGTCAGTCTGGATAAGGGCGTCTGCCGAAATGCAGTAAATGTCTAACGTGCTTATGATTTTTACGTTCATTTATTTTGGATTTTGGATATGGGGCTGAATTACAGGTCACCTGCTTAGTATTGTGTTGGTTCCCCTTTTGCTGCCAAAACAGCCCTGATCCATTGAGCATTAATAGCATGAACAATCTGAGCTACTATTTGAGATAGTCTTTTGTATCAGGCTACAGTATTGGTGTGAATAAACAGTTATACAGGCATTTGAACAAATAACACGTGGTACTTTCAGTTGTTTAAAAATTCACAAGCTTTGGCCTCAACTGTTACGTTTTCTTTCTTCCCTGGTGCTTCATAAATGTATTTTTTTTTCCTCCCCAAATTCAACTTTGAGTTTAGGCTGAACGTCTTGTCAGCAACCTTTTCTCTTCTATCAAAGTAAACGGAATATGCCCTAATAAACAGTGACGCAAGTGGGCTGGGAGTTTGCTATCTCAGCGCTATCTATCTATCGCCTGTTATAGAACTGTTTTCCACCGACAACGCGGAAACATTGGAGCAGGTGCTATTAATGCAACACCAAGCTTCGCGTGTTCATATTGCTACACAATTGCACACGCTCTTCGGTTCGGATGATGTCATCTGGCTAATTTCTAAGGACACATTACAAACGATTTCTGCGAACTCGAGTTTGTAACGTTCTTCGCTGGCTTAACTTCACTTCTAGCCAGTAAGCATCAAAAGACACGGTTTTCCCTGGCCTTAAGTGATCCGCCCACACATTTCACATCGAATTAAAATTAATTAGAATTGAACCAAGTGTATACGATTTTTACGACGTGTGCGGGCAATCAACTATCAAAAATAATGATAAAAAAAATGTCTCCACTGACAGGAAAGAAGAAGGTGTCTCCAGACAAGATGGCAGAGATGCAGGCGAAGATCGAGGAGGAGCGGAAGGCCCTGGAGGCCAAGCTGGACATGGAAGAGGAGGAGCGCAACAAAGCACGAGCAGAGCTAGAGAAGCGGGAGAAAGACCTACTCAAAGCCCAGTGAGTCCTTTTTTTTTTTTTTACATTCCATCAGTTTTTGCATTCATGTGGTTTGTGCCTTCCAAGTGTTATTTACACAACTCTGATCATTAATCCGAGGCACGGTGGTTTAGTGGTTAGCATGTTCGCCTCACACCACCAGGGTTCGATTCCCGTCTCGGCCATGTGTGTGTGGAGTTTGCATGTTCTCCCCGTGCCTCAGGGGGTTTTTCTCCGGGTTCTCGGTTTCCTCCGGGTCCAAAAACATGCACGGCAGGTTGATTGACACCTTGGAAAATTGTCCCTATTGTGATAAGTTAGTATTCCATCCAGGGTGTATCCTGCCTTAATGCCCATAGACACCTGAGATAGGCAAAGACTCCCCGTGACCCGAGGGAAGATCAGATAAAGCAGTAGAAGATGAATGAATGAATGGATCATTAATCCTGCATTTTACTTTGAAACGGGAACTTCTCATGGAAACCATGGCATTTTCTTTCTCCATATGCTCAGGCAACAAAATGGCCAAAAGAATGGATTAATAGAACCCGGAGATGTTTAGTTTAGTCTCGTTTTGATTCGCAGGCAGGAACACCACCTTTTACTCGATAAGCTTTCCGCTTTGGAGAAGAAGGTAATCGTCGGCGGAGTTGACTTGCTGGCAAAGGCAGAAGAGCAGGAGAAACTTCTAGAAGAATCCAACAATGAGCTGGAGGAGAGACGGAAAAGAGCCGAACAGCTTCGCAGAGAACTGGAAGAGAAGGAGGTAGGCTTTCTAACTGGGCGTCAGATAATCTCTAATAAGTCCTAAGCCTGTTTTTGTCAAGATTGGTTTGATTTGGGATTGTTCTCTCTGTGTGTGTGTGTGTGTGTGTGTGTGTGTGTGTGTGTGTGTGTGTGTGTGTGTGTGTATTGTATCTCACAATAGCAAGAGCGTTTGGATATTGAGGAAAAATATACCAGTTTGCAAGAAGAGGCCCAAGGGAAGACTAAGAAGCTGAAGAAAGTCTGGACCATGTTGATGGCGGCAAAATCGGAGGTATTCACGAAAGTGAAGTGTTTCGTTTTTGCCTGTATTTGATAAGATATATATTATATTATATATCTGCCTTTTATATATTACCGCTTTTTTTTTTTATTCAGCTGTTGATATATACACACATAGACCTATATATATATATATATATATATATATATATATATATATATATATATATATATATATATATATATATATATATATATCTATATATATATATATATATATATATATATATATGTGTGTGTGTGTGTGTGTGTGTGTGTATTTGTTTACAATTGTATTTTATTTATTTGTTTGTTTGTTTGTTTTTAGATGGCGGATCTGCAACAGGAGCATCACAGAGAGATCGAGGGCCTGCTGGAGAACATCCGCCAGCTCAGTCGAGAACTCCGCCTGCAAATGCTAATCATAGACAATTTTATCCCTCAGGAATACCAGGCATGATTGATTTAGTATCTCTATAATCTAATACATTATTTCAAGATATTAATTCAAGGATTATCAAATATTCCCCAATCACACTATGAAACGCTTTGATGTGACCGTATGAATGAGATGAGATATTTTGTCTCCCAACAGCTAATCAGTCTAATCGCTGTGTGTTTTAGGAAATGATCGAGAATTACGTACACTGGAATGAAGACATAGGGGAATGGCAACTGGTTTGTGCTTTTGAAATATTTTCACTCCATGCGGCTTTCACTCATCTCTTGTGGCTATATTAAAGTGAAATCTCTCTCTCTCTCTTTAGAAATGCGTGGCCTACACGGGGAACAACATGAGAAAGCAAACCCCTGTCCCAGACAAGAAGGAAAAGGATGTAAATATCGCTTGAATTCATAATACAGTTCTCTAATGCTCTTGATGACACTGAAAGACCTTTGACTAGATAAGGCTTAGTGATTAGTTTGATTACGTTTGCAGCCGTTCGAGGTGGATCTGTCCCACGTCTATTTTGCATATACCGAGGAGAGCATGCGCCAGTCTTTGATGAGGCTGGAGAGGCCCAGGACCTCGAAGAGTGGCAAGGCTAGACCCAAGACTGGGCGCAGGTCAGATCGTATTTCCTATTTACTGCAGAATATATTGCACTAGTGTTGGCTTATGTTTTACCATTTACAACTAAGACCATTTCACACCAAGCAACTTATTTTACATAAGTTTTACACACACACACACACACACACACACACACACACACACACACACACACACACACACACACACGATATATATAATATATATATATATATATTACATATATATATATATATATATGTGTGTGTGTGTGTGTGTGTGTGTTAGAGAGGGGCACAGTGGTTAGCACGTTCGCCTCACACCTCCAGGGGGTTCTCCCTGTGCCTCAGGGGTTTTTTCTCCGGGTTCTCCGGTTTCCTCCCCGGTCCAAAAACATGCACGGTAGGTTGATTGGCACCTTGGAAAATTGTCCCTAGTGTTTGTGAATGTGTGTGTGTGTGTGTGTCCTGTGATGGGTTGGCATTCCATCCAGGGTGTATCCTGCATTAATGTCCATAGACACTTGAGATAGGCACAGGCTCCCCGTGACCCGAGGGAAGATGGGATAAAGAGGTAGAAGATGACTGAATGAATAAATATATATATGTGTGTGTGTGTGTATGTGTATATGAATGTGGGTTTGTGTGTGAGAAAGAGATAGGAAGAGAGAGTGCAGTTTTTTAAATGCTCATAATGTTTTTATCTCAAAAGTGAATCCCTGTAGCCATAACAGAATACCTAATGTATTCTCCATGTTTATTATTCTCTGTAGATATTCAATACATTCGCTAATTCTCGTCTTATGTTTGTAGAAAGCGTTCGTCCAGGCCAGAGACTGCCATCGAGTCCCTGCTACAGTGATCTTCATTAGATTCAGACCGCACGGTTCAGGCCAGTCCTCCGCATCAGAGCGATTTGGTGTTCGATGTGTAAAAGTGGACTGAAGTACTGAAGTTTTGATGAGGGAGTTGGAAACAGGTATTCGGTGTCCATGTGCTGGAAAATTGGAGTCCTTTATGCTTGTTGTAAAAAAAAAAAAAAACCCTGTTCATTTCAACGTGTGTATGCAGCAATTGATGCATTTCTTCTTTTACCACTAAAGAAAACAAAGGTGTTACTTGAACTTTGGCTGACACGTGGTAGTTTCAGGAAGGACCCAGCTCCTCCGGTTGTAGGACGTTACGCCACCGATGCCCCCGCGGATAAGCTCGAAATCTTCAGCTAGCTACTTCAGATATGATTCACATGCTTTGGCGCTTCTCCCCCTTTTTTTTTTTTTTTTTTTTTTTTAGTCTTTGAACTTGATGTGTGTATCGTGTCCTCCGAACCTGATTCGCTGAGGAATTTGACCTGAGAAACCTGCATGCTGCTCAACATCCTACTGTAACGCTACCTAACACTAGCATTTCTATTTTGGTTTTGTTCCATCAGTTATCACACGTGCACTGTAGTCAAATATGAGATCTTTTATTTGCCATAAAATTGTTTACATTTACTATGCTGTACCATGTATACTTGTTAATTTATTAAATTATTTACCTCATATTTACATTTCCCGATTGATTTGGCAAGTGTCAATTAAAAATATATCACCAATACAATCGACTGATGATCTTTCTAACAATTATTTTTCAATGTCATATTTATTAGCAAGTACATTGTTTTTTAGCAGCATTCACATAAATATAAGCACCTCTATTCAGCTGGTAATGAACACCGTCCATGAATCCTTATACTATGGAGAGACGAGATGGATACAACACAAGACAGCATTGAGGCTTAGTGTTTAAAGCATTTAACTTTCAATCTGAAGGACATTAGTTCAAATCCCAGCACAACACCAAGCTGGCACTCCTTTGACCCCAGAACATGACCATATAAATGCTCAGTTGTATGAATGACATTATGTATAGAGCACCCCAAATCCTCGCCATCAACAGCTATTGTTTTTCTCACATCCTGCACTAAAGACACATTTGAAGGTTGTTTAGTATTCATAATTAGCTGAACCCTGTTGCACATTTGGAAATAACGCTTCCCCAATTGTGTCCTGTATGTAAAGTTGGATATCTCCTTTAAAGGGTAAATTGCAATAAATACTACAATGTCGTGTCTATAGACATTTCCTCTCAAATATGCTTGCGACCCAATAGCAACTATTTAGATGATACTTTAGGTTGTGTTTGACCTTCACGTGAACTGCTCAGTGTTGTTATGAAATTACTTTAAAAAACATTATACATTCTAAATAAAAGAACATTAATTCTACGATCGTTAAATATTATATTCAAATTAATTAATTAATTAATTCATCGGGTCACATGTGTACCGAAGCATGAATTGTGATCCCGGAGCAACTGTGAGCCAGTTTATTATTTATATATGGTGCGTTCAAGAAGTCCCTCCGCAGTGGTGAAATACACTTTTATTCTCCTTGTATCGATCTGTACACGGCTTGTGTCTCATTTACTCCGAGACTGTTGATGTTGTCAAAAGTGGAAACCTTAAAAAGACACTTTGAAGAAACTTACTCTCACCAGGGACAAAGAAAATGAATGACCTCAAAGCCCAGTCCGATATACACAGGCTCTGTCTGTCTGTCTCTCTCTCTCTCTCTCTGATATAATGCGTATATCAGTGTTCACTGAGAACACCGTGGATTTTCGGAAAACCCAACAGGCCCTGTACAAATGGGGTGCATGGAGTCTCCATGTAAAACACGTTTGTATGAAAGGGAAACGAGAGAAAACAGAGAGAGAGAGAGAGAGAAGAAAAAGTAAACAAACACCCCTACAGCTACAAGAAGAGCTGAAATATTAACACAGGATGTGCCTTCACGACTTGCTGCACCTTGCACAGCTTTAACAGTTGATGAATGGAGTGATATTAATGATGATGTGCAGCTTGTGGTGTGCATTTTAAGATCGTAATGTTTTTCTTTTTTAAAGACATCTTAGCGTTACAGCACTTAAAAGTACAGAGGGATCAGGCTGAAGCATCACAACTCACAGAGCACCATAATATGTACCTGCACATGTGTTTGTGTGTGTGTGTGTGAGCAAAATTAACGTGTTAACTAAAATTCACTTTAACGGCACAAATGTCATCAACGCACCTCGATGAACGCAGTGGTGCATTACTAGGTGAGTAATCTGCTCCTTCACTGCGCTGTGTTGGCGAATGAACGAACCAAAAAAAGAACAAATGAATGAAGAAACTATATAGATATATATATCAGATATATTATATATATATATATATATATATATATATATATATATATATATATATAAGAGAGCATCCATTCACGCTTCCTAAATTTCCCCGAATTACGCCTACTAGTACTAAAGCATTCGCAACAGGCCTCACTATATTAGCGTATGGAACCTTATGCTAGTCACTAGAAAAATGTGGATACGTAATACGGATTTGGGAATGCAATGCACTAGCTAGGGAGGTTAATTGGCACCTTGGAAAATTGTTCCTAGTGTGTGAATGTGTGTGTGTGCCTTGCGATGGGTTGACATTCCATCCAGGGTGTATCCTGCCTTAATGCCCATAGACACCCTGAGATAGGCACAGACTCCCGTGACCCGAGGGAAGATCGGATAAAGTGGTAGAAGATGAATGAATGAATTAATAAATATTCAAATGTAGAGGCACGGTGGCTTAGTGCTTAGCGCGTTCGCCTCACATCTACTGGATCTGGGTTTGATTCCCATCTCTGCCATGTGTGTGGAGTTTAAATGACTCAGGGTGTTTTTCTCTGGTTTCCCCTTGTCCAAAAACACGGTGGCTTAGATTCCCGTCTCGCCCATGTGTGTGTGGAGTTTGCATGTTCTCCCCTGTGCCTCAAGGGGTTTTTTTTTCCTCCGGGTTCTCTGGTTTCCCCCCCCGGTAGGTTGATTGGCACCTTGGAAAAAAAAATTGTCCCTAGTGTGTGAATGTCAGTGTGTGTGTCCTGCGATGGGTTGGCATTCCATCCAGGGTGTATCCTGCCTTAATGCCCTGAGATAGGTACAGGCTCCCCGTGACCCGAGGGAAGATCGGATATAGCGGTAGAAGATGAATGAATGAATGTATTAAATATGAGTATGTGAGTGTGTATGTGCAATTCCATACAGGATGTGTCCTGCCTTGTTGCCCAAAGACACCAGAGATTCCCCGCGACCTGAGAGAAGATCGGATAAAGCAGTAGTAGTACATTCAAACAAGTACATATTATGTTTTAAACTTCTTTTTGAACGAGACATTTTGTATAACTAGGCTATGTTTTTACACTGAATTTGCCGGGTGTTTTTTTTTTCGTGGGAAAAATGCCAAGAAAGAAATAAACAGAAGAAATGAACAAAAGTTACCATCTATCATCTTTCCGTCAGTCATCGTGTCTCATCGCTCACCGCTCGCTTCACGTCACGTGACTCACGGACAATTTAACAATTTGGGTCGCCAATTTAATATACCTGTCCTAAACGTATCACCGATTTACATGGAAAGCAACCGGAACATAATTCTTAAAGGAGCCGCGTACCATATTTAACAACTGAACCTACCACAAAAAAGTAACTTTGAAATTAACGTGAAATTAATATTAAAAGAATAATTCCCAGGGTAAAACGAATATTAAATAATCAATCATCTTATTAAAAGGAGAGAAATGTATTTAACTAGAGTATCTGTTACCATCAGTTGAAGTATCATAAATATGAAAAGTATTAATTTATTGTGAATTAATGTGATTAACGTGGGATTAATGTGCCATTAATCATAGTTAACTCATGGCAATCATGTGATTAATCACAATTAAATTTTTTGAATAGACTGACAGCCACAACACACACACACACACACACACACACACATATATATATATATATATATATATATATATATATATATATATATATATATATATATATATATATATATATATTAACAGTGTTGGGAAGGTGTTACTACTTTGGAAATGTAATAGGTTACAGATTATAAATGACCCTATAAACTCGGAAAAAGTGGGATATGTGTTTTTGAGTTGCTTCAGAATCAAATTGTTGAGGGGGTTGTTGGTGGGGGGGGGGCTGTTAGGCGGTGGTCGTTGGAATTTTTAATCTTCAGTATTTTACATTTACATTTACAGCATTTGGCAGACGCCCTTATCCAGAGCCACTTACAACTGAGCAATTGAGGGTTAAGGGCCTTGCTCAAGGGCCCACTGGTGGCAGCTTGGTGGTGGTGGGGTTTGAACCCTGTGATCTTCCAGTCCAGAGGCCAACACCTTAACCACTGGGTTATCACGTCCCCCCATTTCAAAGTAGCTAATTTAAATTACATGTTTTTTTAGCTCTAACAGATTACTGTTTATTTTGTAATTATGTAACGCCGTTACATGTAACTAGTTACATGTAACTCCCCAACACTATATATATATATATATATATATATATATATATATATATATATATATATATATATATATAAAACGATATTCTTGTATGCAATTTCAGCAGTAGAAAAAACAGTCTAAAAAGAAAAATGTAACTTTTTTAAACAAACTTTCTTTGTTTTGCTTTGTTTTTTTGTTTATCCAAGTTATGAAATACTTGTTTGTCGCTTTAAATTTTTGTTTCCGTTGATCAAAAATGTAAAATTGAAATCTTGTTTTTGTGGAGGTTGTTTTTGCCTGTTGTTACAGTTTTTCAGTGCCAGTTTTTTTCTTTCCCTTCCCGCTCGTTACCTGCCAATCGCTTAAGACAAATACTATTACCGAGCTGCACCTGTTAACTAAAGCACACATGCCAGGAAAATATCAATTTCAAGTTTTGGCTCCCAAATGAACACTTTGCCTCATAAATATAAATGCACAAATATTTTATTCATAAATACTGCATCAATGTACAAATAAATTACTAATGCATAAACTCTATAAATAATGACATCCATAAATATAAATGCTTCTAAGTATGCAAATTATTTTCCATTTGCGTACTCTTTCTGGGCACAGGTGAGGATTTGATCCAAAAGCTGGTGAAGCGGAACGCTGTCCGGCTCGTCCGGGTCTGTGCAGTTCTGAAGAGAAGGTACAGAGAGGTTTTTTTCACAAATATAAAAATCCATATTAACTAATCTTCTTATAACAGAACATCTCTGTTTTATTTACCTTTTTTTTTTTAATAATATCAGTTAAAAAATAAAAATCTCTTCATAATTGCATTTAAATTGTGGATCGTCTTGCAAAATAGATGTGGTTATCGTTTATAAGCTATTTATTAATTCCGTTGAAAATAAAAAGTTATTAAGACCAAAAAAAAATAAACGCAGCTTGTTGCGGAGAAATCACAAAAAAAACAACAAAAAAAAAACAAGCAGACATGTATTTAAATATCTGACTCAATCCACTGACCATTGGAGACTTTTTCCTACAGAGAACATCGTTCATTCATTCATTCATTCATCTTCTACCGCTACATCCGATCGTCCCTCGGGTCACGGGGAGCCTGTGCCTATTTCAGGCGTCTATGGGCATTAAGGCAGGATACACCCTGGACGGAATGCCAACCCATCACAGGGCACAAACACACATTCACACACACATTCATACACTAGGGACAATTTTCCAAGGTGCCAATCAACCTACCGTGCATGTTTTTGGACCGGGAGGAAACAGAAAACCCGGAGAAAAACCCCCTGAGGCACGGGGAGAACATGCAAACTCCACACACACATAGCCGAGACGGGAATCGAACCCGGACCCTGCCGGTGTGAGGCGAACGTGCTAACCACTAAGCCACCGTGCCTCTCTCAGAGAACGTCATATAACAACAAAAAAAAAATGAAAGTTTGACCGAGTACATTTTGATTGCGCTTAAAGCCAGGAGCTGTGTTGTTTTACGGAGAAAATCACAACCAATCCCAGCTGAGGATTCGACACAGCGTTGTGGTGTGAACAGGTTGTGCGTTCTCAAAATCACAGTCACTTACTTTTGAGTAAGAACGAAGATACCTAGGCAGCCTCCAGTCCCGCTCGCTCATCAGTCCAAGGTCCAAGGCCTGGTATGCCGAGAGCACTTTTCCTGCTTTGCAGAGGATCTCACTCTAGAATACGCATATTAAAGAGTTTTGTATTAATGTTAAATACAATTGCAATGTTTGTGTAATGTAATGCATTTTGGATTTTACTTACATTGCATAATTTTTCCATAAAAACATTCTTGACTTCTTTCTGAAGTGTCTGATTTAAAACAAAAAATATATATATATTATAGTGAGATTAAGTTTCTAATCATTGTCTGGACATTATTTATTTCTTTATTTTACGACTCCCGACGCATAGATATGAATCTTACCTTCTTTGTCAAGTTACTCTTCAGGCTGACGACATTCTTGATGATTTCTTTTAAACTGTAGTGCTCTATATTCTTTGCTTCTAGAGAGACCCGGTGGCTTTCATGGTTGGAGGAGTTGAGTGGCTTTCTGTTTTTGCTCTGATGTTTGCCGGATAGAAATGGTGCACGAGGTGCTGCAGTAACCACGGCAGTAGTTAGGAAGAAAAACATAAAGACGTTCATGTCGTCGTCGTCGTCGTCGTCGTCCCCGGTCCCAGTCTAATCACCTGCTGTTTTAAGTTAGGTGTTGTCTTAACTCAGATGTGTCTGATCTCCTATACATCCTCTCTACTCTTATAGAGTGAGCGCGAGAGGATGTGCGTCATGTCATATGTGTCTGGGAATCCCTTTTGATAACTTGATTAGATATGTACCCTGTCAGACTCTGCTCTGGACTAGTGTGTTTTTTTTTGTTTTTTTTTTGTTTTTTTTAGGTCAAGCTTTAGTGAACTGGATAATTAATTCTGTGAGTGTATTGTGGATTATTAAAGTCTAGATTGCTCCAATTGTGAAACATTAATATCAAATTTACTCGCATTCATTTATTCAAGTTGACTTTTATTAAGTTGACTTAGCAAGTGGAATCCAATTAAAACATTGAAAACAAGCCTATTGTATTCTACATTTGTTCACGAGAAGGTGCGTCTGATCCATAACCAAGCCAATGGGGTGTAGCCATGTGGGGGAATTGGAATCATACAGTATGTTGAGTAAGTCGGTGTGTAATGCTACACGTATTTGTACTGAGATTTTTCGCTATGTGGCTTTCGGTTCGGTACACAGGTGTCTTTTTTATGTGTGGAACACTTCCCTCGGAAATGTATGACGTGATGGACTGCAAATGTATTTTGTCTCCACCTCGTAATTAGTAAACGTGATAATAAGACATTACAGCATGCTGAAATTTTTTCTTTGCGTATCCCAGCCCGGGTCATAGCGCAGAGTCAGCCGTGACACAGCGCCCCCTGGAGCACAGCGGGTTAAGGGCCTTGCCCCGACCCAAGAGTGGCAGCTTGAGCTACCTTGTCTCCACAATAATAATATTTACACAATGTTTACATTGTCACCATGGCAACTCCGGAACCAGAAATGTGATTTCTTTCTTCGCACTGCATGAAAACACTACAGAATCCAAAGCGCTCGAAATACCCACTAAGTGGCTAACGCTGACGAAATTTAAGTTTATCCAGACAATTCCACATATCGAGGGAGTGGGTGAAGGATGGAAGGAAGTATCCCAAAAAAGAGAAAAAAAAAGACAGTTAGGTATATTATACTAAATGTACTAATTGAATCAATTTAACTTGTGCCAATAGGGGCACTGTGGCTTAGTGGTTCTCCGATTTCCCTCGGTCCAAAAACATGCACGGTAGGTTGATTGGCACCTTGGAAAATTGTCCCTACTGTGTGAATGTGTGTGTGAATGTGTGTGTGCTCTGCAATAGGTTGGCATTCCATCCAGGGTGTATCCTGCCTTAATGCCCATAGACGCCTGAGATAAGCACAGACTCCCCGTGACCCGAGGGAAGATCGGATATAGTGTTAGAAGATGAATGAATGAATGAACCACTTAATTGATTAATTAATAATAATAATAATAATAATAATAATAATAATAATAATAATAATAAGAAGAACGAAGAAGAAGAATAAGAAGAAGAAGAATAGAAAGAAGAAGAAAAAGAAGAAGATTGCATTAGATGTTTTTTATTTTGTATTTCTTCCACCTACCTGTATCGGAATGACAGGCAGTAACAGGGGGCCCCCTAGTGGTGAGGAATGAATAGAAACCATTATTAGATAAACTATCATGACTAAATTGGGTATAATAATATATAATAATAATATACGAGAAATGTATCATTATGCTATTTAACTATTAATCAATGTACTCATTTTGCCCACTTTCTTTTTTCCTCTTTTTGATACAATTGAAATGGAAAAGGGCAGAGGCTGGACAGCGAGCCTGAGTCCAGAGTCCAGAGTAAGAATGATTCAGACATACATGTTAAGCTGCAATATCATTATTGTTAGTTGTGAAAACATTATTCTTTTAACATTAAATTTGTCAGTGCACGAAACACATTCACACTATACTCATAACACATGTTTAATGTTTCATTACCATTTCATAAAATCCTTGTACTGCTCTCAACCTGCACAATATTTTGTAAAATATCTCTAAGTATGTATGTATGTATGTAGGTATTTATGTATATTATTGCATATTTCAAGTATATATATATATATATATATATATATATATATATATATATATATATATATATATATATATATATATATATGTTGCATTCTGTCACCCTGCATATAGTATCTGCATAGACTGCCTATGTAAACTGTCCGTGCATTGCTTGGCGCAAGCTCACAAGAGTTTCACTCTTCACACTTGACTCTTTATCCGAGACCTCCCGATACTGTGTGCCTCCTATCCTTTCAGCACCCCTATATGATGTATACCCCGCTCTCTTTCATCTGTTTTTCCCCTCAACCATGGTGCTAAAGCAGAGCCGAAGGCAAACCATAACTAACCAGATGGCCAGTGACTTCCCACTGTGCTAAAGTTTTAATTACATTTATTCCTGCATATCTCACTGTTGTGGGTGGAGCGCTCAAATGTTCAGAAATGACCCTGAGAGACACTGCAGTGGCCCAAGAATGAAAGATATAAAGAAAAGAAAATAGCGTACCATGCCACCTAGAACTGTTACATATGCCTGAAAGGATTGCAGAAGTTTGTCAAATATCACAATGGCTAAATTCCGAACAAACAAAAAAGTAAGATGTGTATTTTCTGTTATATTTTCGAATACCTCTGCTTTTTTTTAAAGCATGAAATAATTCGTTTTCTTTTAAATAGGTCTTGTTTACAAGTTGATATAGTTTGTAATCAAGAAATGGGAATAATTCCCCTCACAGATCTACTTACAGCATGAAACATGTAACTGTAAAGCCCCCTCCCCATTCTGTATACCATCACAACACACACTACAACATGTAAAGATTTGCTGTGAATCCGCAGGGAGAAGTGTTCTCGGTCGGTTTATAGAAATGTCCCACCATCTTTTTTTCCCTTTTTTCTTTTTTTTTTTTAAATAAACTTTTTTAGGTTCGTGAAAACACTCCAACACTTCTATCAAACCTTTCTGTCCTGCTTGTCCCAAAGCAGCTCGACTGGGTTCGGGTCAGACGACTTCGCAGGTCATTCTATTACACACATCACTACCTCCAAATTTCTTTTGTACAGCTTTGAGTTGTGTCCAACGTTCCTTTGAAAATAGGTTTCTTGTGGCTAGGGCACAAGCCAGTCAGGGAAAGAAGCTGATACCCAGTCTAGCGTTACCTGCCTAAATGCTATGCCAGTCATCGTGTCAGGTCGGAGCTTTGTGTATTAAACACAAAGCAGGTGACCTAAATTGTGCGCATTCACAGTGGAGGTGAGAGAAACCTAGACAGTGTTTGCAGTGATTTTCACTTCCTGTTATAAGGTTGTTGTTTTTTTTTAAACAAAGAAAACAAAATCTGTCTGTTGCTTTTTTTTTGCCAAGGGAAATGAGGTTGAGGTTGTGGTAAAGCCGAATCACTACACTTGTACACAGTGCAACACTCTGGAGCTTCCTCTGACCAAGTGTTAGTGTTTGTACCTTCTTTTCGTTTTTCGTTAAAATTAGGAATTTGAACTATGACATGCTTGAGTCCATTAATCCATCTTGATAGTAATTTGTGTTCCTGAAATATTATTGAAGACTGATTCAAATAGGAAGCCATCAAATAAACTGAACCTCACATGTGACCTTGAGTCGCTTTCTAGGGATTAAAAAAAAAAAACAATTGATTCCCTATAAAATACAAACTTTACACCATGCCTTAATGAGATACCGTCCCGAGAATATTCATTCATTCATCTTCTACCACTATATCCGATCTTCCCTCCCCACATCCTATCCACATCCACATGCCTTTTGCAGGCGTCTATGGGCGTTAAGGCAGGATACACCCTGGATGGAATGCCAAACCATCGCAGGGCACACACACTCACAATCACACATATTCACACACTAGGGACAATTTTCCATGCGTGTTTTTGGATCAAGGGGAAAACTGAGAAAAACCCCCTGAGGCACATGGAGAACTCCACACACACATGGCCGAGACGGGACTTACGGGACTCGAACCGTATATATATATATATATATATATATATATATATATATATATATATATATATATATATATATACGCTATATATATACATCATTCAGGTTTACAATGAACAGTGATGAACTTTTTCAAGCTTTTTTTGTCTAAATGCTACGCTGCCCAGTATCAAGATATAGAATAACTCAACTCAGTAATACTCAAAGACACTGTGCACAAGAGCTGGAAGTAAAGTTATTATCAGGCATTAGGGGGTCCCTAATGTAGCCGCCCCCCACATATCAGCACTCATGTAACCACCATTGTAGGCCAATGTACCACAAAACTTCAATAGTAGGAAGTTATTATTGCCTTAAAAATCTCTTTTGGGAAAAAAAATAGTCATCTGGGTATGAATCACTTGCAAGCTGTACAATGCCATTTCCCATGAGCTCGGGGACTTACTCATGAAATGTACAAACGTTTAACACCAATTACTTTGCACTGTGCATTGTGATCGATTTTGCAGATATCCTCATTTCGAGTAACTAACCATAATCTCATTTATACAGCCGAGCAGTTTTACGGCTAAGGGCCTTGTTTAGGGGTCCAGGCATAGCCTTTAAACAGAAGTACTATAGACAATAAATAGTCATTTCCTCCTGTGCCTCAATCTCACAACTGCCATTCCATCCACAAATGATAAATGATGCGTCTTTAAAAAAAACCCCATGTAATTATGAACTAATTAGTTCATTTTGTTAATCATCACCAAAGATAAATTGTACACAAAAATAAATTCAAAAAGAAAAGAACACTAATGCAGCTGTAGGTCATAAAAAATAATCTTTATTTTCATTAGAACCTCATATATAGCAAGTGAAATGTGAATATATTATCATTTAAAAAGGGGTTCATTAACAATAAAATAATACAAAAAATATATATATTTATTTCATTAATGCATTAATAAAAATCCAAAAATTCTCATGTTAAATGCAGGGTATGTGCTTCATTTGATCACATGATGTGTCTATGTACTTCTTCTGAGCACACAGTTTTATGTTTTCCAGTAGTTCGTGAAATTGAACTTGGACTGGTGTGGACGCGACGCTTGCACTGAAGGTTCTGTGAGGCACAAAAAGAAACACAGTGAAAGGTTGAGAAGTGTTCGAAAACTTAGATCCAGATCTATATCCAAGTAGTAGTGATTCAACTGTACATAGTAGGAATAATTCCTGATTAAGATGTGCATTTTGCTCGCTCATATATAATTGGTTTGTTCAGTCTGATATTCAAGTGCATTGTGTCTGGAGAAACATTATATCATTTTGAATATTCATTCATTCATTCATTCATTCCTTCATCTTCTACTGCTTTATCCGATCTTCCCTCGGGTCACGGGGAGTCCTCTCTCAGACGTCTATGGGTATTAAGGCAGGACACACTCTTTATGGAATGCCAACCCATCACAGGACACACACACACACATTCATACACTAGGGACAATTTTCCAAGGTGCCAATCGACCTACCGTGCATGTTTTTGGACCGGGAGGAAACCGGAGAACCCGGAGAAAAAACCCCTGAGGCACGGGGAGAACATGCAAACTCCACACACATATAAGAAATATAATTGATTATTGACTAGATATAAATGCTACTTTCAAGAATTCTTACCAGTTCAATGTTTCTTACACTAATTGCAAATATTTCTTTTGCGTTTTTTTTTAGTACAATTTAACTAAATGTATGTGAATTTTGTTTGTTTCAAGGAAGGGCATTTTTTTTTGTTGCAGTGCACTCACTCACCCTGCTGTAGGCTTCAAGTGTCCTGGGCAGCAGCCAGTCTTTCTCATTTAGTCCCAGCCTTTTGGCATTAAATTTGGACAAGACTTTGCCGGCTAAGCAGAAGTTCTCACACTGAAATGTTGCACAGAGCCAGATTCAATCACATAAGTCCATATATGGCATTAAAAACCAGGAAAAAAAAACATTATGCTTTTTATAAACTTACAGTGCAGCTTGCAGGTGTTATGACGTTCTCCACAAGAATCTGAGGATTCTGTGGAGTGTATAATTGTTACATCATTGCATTGAAACTTTTCAAGACTGGAAAATCCAGCACAATAAATATACTCATCTTACCTTTAGATTTCCTTTCAAGGCGATGACATGTTCTATGATCTCTGCTAAAATACTTCGCTGAAGCTTGCATTCTTCAGATGCACCCCGTTTGTGAGGCACCCCGGTAACCAGCACGATGCCCAGAAGCAACAGCGGAAAGCTCTTCATGGTGCTTATTGTTGGTGTGTGGTCGAGTGCTGTATGTCAGTGTTCTATACGGCCGTCTTTTTTATAGAGCTGAAAGAGGATGCGACGTCATGACATTCATCTTTGGTGGGGAATCCCTCACGTATCTTGATCAAGGTGCCAAAAATTACCCGTCGGAGACTGACGGTAATAACACACCACCAATGTCCCACTGGATAACTTATTAGTATTTATAACAGTATTGTACTCAGACTCTGAAATATGCCATTGTGAGCAATAATAATGGTGGTGTCATGGGTAACAGTCCCATCAGGCAGCTTAAGGACACTTTAATAGCAGTGTGAGACGTGGGTGCATGCTATAGTATCATGTTGATTGACTGGTATCCAGTCCATGGTGTGTTCTAGGCTCCTAGAATCCTGCACTTGCCTAAAGATGCCTGAATGAATGATGCAAATGTAAAGCAACTGCAAGAAGCCGTAAGAAAGCGATGAGCAAGTGTGTTTTATTTCATTCCCAACCACATGGTTTGAGCGGAACAAAGAAGTAAACTTGCTAAATCACTTACAGCAATGCCACTTCATCCCCTAGTTATCAGCAAGCGCATCTGCTTACAGAAAGAAAACAATGATGACAAAAATGATAAGGCGCCACTCGCACAACTGAAAATGATGACGTCCTAATGACAAGCTTTAGGGCCACATCTTATACATAGCCTTTTAAGGCTATTTTCTGCCATAGAACAAAATCTCGGAAGCCCTGAAGCATTATTTTGCTCTCTGCTTCTGTTGTGATTTACTATTAACGACTTCATTCATCAATAATTTGCAGCAAGATAAAAGGCGTATTATAAATGCCAATGTTTCATTCATTCCAATGTGAAATTTGCACTTAAATGTACTGATTCAGAATCAGGTTATCGGATGCCCGTGACTGGGAATTCGACATTTGTCCACATTCATCATACAGGTTTTGTGCAACGTGAGAGAACTGAACTAGATATGGACCATTCATTCATCTTCTACCGCTTTATCCGATCTTCCCTCGGGTCACAGGGAGCCTGTGCCTATCTCAGGCGTCTATAGGCATTAAGGCAGGATACACCCTGGATGGAATGCCAACCCATAACAGGGCACACACACACATTCACACACACATTCATACACTAGGGACAATTTTTCCAAGGTGCCAATCAACCTACCGTGCATGTTTTTGGACCAGGGGGAAACCGGAGAACCCGGAGAAAACCCCCCTGAGGCACGGGGAGAACATGCAAACTCCACACACACATGGCCGAGACGGGAATCGGTGTTATGAGGAGAACGTTTTAACCACTAAGCCACCGTGCCCCGTTTAAATATGGACCAATACAAACATATTTACACATAACACAACCAGAGGAAGAAGCATAGCAGTGGCAGTGCAGTGAGTGTCTAAATGAATTAATGAAATATGTCACACATGGGTATGATATTGCAAATAGCTGGCGTGCAGTATTTTTTTTTTACGGCAAATTCTTTGTAGAATCTGCAGACACACCATTCACAGAAACATCGTGCTTGGTGACGTTCAAAGAAGCTAATCAAAAAGTTTTCTCATGCAAACTCAGCAACGATGAAATCAAGATATGGTAACCCCGGGGCGCAAGGTGGGTAAGTCATACCGTCACATCCTCTTTCAGCAGCATGAGAAAACTGGGTGAGAAAAGAAAGACACACGGTAGCATTAAACTCCCAGAGTGTTTGGATGGGAAACACCAACACCGCTTGGAGCTTCTTGGCTTTTCTTTCACGGTTACTGCAACATCTACATCTTGAATAAAAGATGTAGATAAATAAAACATGAAAGTAGCAGTGGTTGCGTAGTTGTGGCTAAGTGGTTAAGTCTCATTGATCAGAAGATTGAACGCTTCGTGCCCAGGCTGCCGTCGTTAGAACGAAGTCTTTCTCAGACGTGACGTATAATAAGTAGGTCAACTTTCGCGATAGAATATGTTTAATGTTTACATATGCCATCTCCTGTTCTACTGACACCGGGGCACGTTGGCTTAGTGGTTAGCACGTTCACCTCACACAGGGTCCGTCGATTCCCATGTGTGTGTGGAGTTTATGTTCCAGCCTAGGGGTTTTTTCTTCCCGGTGCAACTTTCGCGATAGAATATGTTTAATGTTTACATATGCCATCTCCTGTAGGTCTACGTTTGACACCTTAAGGGGGGAAAGAGGGGCACGTTGGCTTAGACAACCAATGGTTAGCACAGATATGCCATCACACTCAATTTCATGTGTCTCACCTCATTGACAGGGTCCAGGTGTCAGTTGACCGTTCCCACTCTGTGTGTGTCACCCACGTGATTGCAACATGTGTGTGTCACACCAGGGTCTGTGTTAGGGTTGGGTGGGTCTCCCCAGTGGGGGTGCCTCCTCGGGGGTTTTCCGTGGTAGGGAAGCAAACAACACTAAGTGTCTAAAACAGGTGAAAAGGTTGCACGGGGTTTCTAAAAAACGTTGAACATGTGCAGTGATTGGTACGGAACCTAATAGATGTTTTTTGAATTTCTATGTCCAAAAACAAAGGGATTGGCATGCCCTTGGTAGGTTGTGGACCTTGAGTGAAAATTGTCCCTAGTGTGTGAATGTGTGTGTGAATGTGTGTGTGTGTGTGCCCTGCGATGGGTTGGCATTCCATCCAGGGTGTATCCTGCCTTAATGCCTATAGACGCCTGAGATAGGCACAGACTCCCCGTGACCCGAGGGAAGATCGGATAAAGCGGTAGAAGATGAATGAATGATGAATGCTCTACTGACTTACAATACAAACAAACATGTGCCTTTTTCCTCCTGAACTTCACTATCATTTGTACCCTCTACAGCTGATATGGTACACTGTGAAATAAAACAAGGTACTGTTTAGTGTGATAGTTAACCTACTATACACAGTGCTAAGGAAGACAACTTAGACCTATAAAGTGAACATTTGCAAACACCAAAAGATAATACAATTATTACAAAAATAACGATTTACACGCAGCAAAAGACAAACACGACGGTTTTGCCCTTATCTGGAGAAACCTTTTTTAACCTTATTTAACCAACTGAGCAGTTAAGGGTTAAGTGTCTTGGTCAAAGGCCAAAATAAAAGAGCTTTTCTGCGATTGAGACTACGGACAAACCACAAGTGACCCAAAGCTGACCCAGATATGTTTTTGGATCACTGTGCCACATTTGGGGCATCTTATGTGGGCTACTTCTGGTCTTGTCCACATTAGTCGGTGCTCATTATTGCCAAACCTTTGCTAAAACTGGCTCAGATACAGCATGTTTTAGGATCACTGGGCCACATTTGGGGCATCTTATTTGAGCCATTGGGGCTCACTCCCACATATTATGGAGGGTGTAGCTCACTGGACTAAGGTGCTGGTATCGCCAAGCTGCTGCCCTTGGCTCCTTGAGCAAGACCCCACAACAAGCTGGGATATGCGAAGAAAAGAATTGGGGGTAGTGTGTGGGGGGGTTTTGCAAGGTTTCAAAATTTTTTGGAGGTGTAAGAAAGTATAAGCGATTATACTATATTGTGGTGCGTCGAAGAAGCTTCTTCTCCAGGGTAATGTTCACCTCCCTGGTATCGTGCCGAGTCTGATTTGATAAATTTGTGCCATTTTTGCTATTTACATCGATTTTATCCGGGCGATAAGAATTCCAGCAGTGCCGTATCATTACCATCCGCGTGCTATCTGGGTTTCTGGATATCTGCTATCTGCTATCTATCTAAAGTCCATGCTGTAAAGTACTGTACTGTCCCGAGTACTGTGAAGTACTGTAACGTTACCTTACCAAAGAATACAGTCCACCTATAATAATCTATTGCATGCCTGCTGCCAAAGTGGCACTGATCCTTGCATTTTATTCCTGAACAACAATTCATTTATGCAAGCATCTTATCCCACAAAACGCTGCCAACAGTCCTGGTTCCAATAGTTTGTTACTATAACCATAATTCATTTACTGTATACTTATTGCTTATACAATTTACATACACTTCACTTTTAGAATAAGTCTTTGTCTAACCTCATTAAGAGTCCAATGTATTTGAGAGTTATTAGGCTCCTGAGGTTCACTGAAGTGCACAATACCTTTCTTGTTGACACAAGGGAAATTTATATTGAACCTGAAGCAGCACTTTTGCATCAAAAAATATTCAATTCAAATTCTATTATGTCCAAGAGAGGGGACACGGTGGTTTAGTGGTTAACTCGTTTCGCCTCACACCGCCAGGGTCCGGGTTCGATTCCCGTCTCGGCCATGTGTGTGTGTGGGGGCGGGGGGTGTGTGGAGTTTGTGCATGTTCTCTTCTCCCCGTGCCTCAGGGTTTTTTCTCCGGGTTCTCCGTTCGGTTCTCCGTTTTCCGGTTTCCTCCCGGTCCAAAAACATGTACGGTAGGTTGATTGGCACCTTGGAAAATTGTCCCTAGTGTATGAATGAGAATGTGTGTGATTGTGAGTGTGTGTGCCCTGCGATGGGTTGGCATTCCATCCGGGGTGTATTGTGCCTTAATGCCCATAGACGCCTGCGATAGGCACAGGCTCCCCGTGACCCGAGGGAAGATCGGATAAAGTGGTAGAAGATGAATGAATGAATGTCCATGAGGTTTATTACTGTATAAACCATGGGTGGGCAACGTTTTTGGCAGGAAGGCACATTAACTTTTAAAATTTGACATACGGGCCAGAACCAGATGCGTACATATAAAACATATAAAAGGCATTAATATTAATACTTAGAATCACTGAGCCTAATGCGCCATCTGGTGGACTGTCAGGCATATTACAGCAGTCTTGCTCAATTATTTTCTGTTACGCCTGCCCGGGAAGAAGTTTAACGTGTCACACCCCCTCAAACCCCCACCTTGTACGGAGTAGACGTGCGTGCGGGATAGACCCTAATGTCTAATGTCTAATCGGCGGGTTCAGGGTCTACAAGCTCTCCTTCGATTCGCTGTATTTTTCCGTCATTGTGCTCGCTGCCCATACTCCAACAATGTGCAGTTATACTTTAATTTGGACAATTCTGTTCCGATATTCGGCTGGCCGGATAAAAAGGACCAAAGGGCCGTATGTGTCATGCGGGTCGTAATTTGCCCCCCCCCCGGTATAAATTATTTTTTATAATGGTATTTTTCCACAAGAGCCAATTTAATGCAATTTAATTTAGGAAACAAACTAAACTTTGTGATTTTTAGTAAGAAAACCAAAGTTTAGCTAAACATGTTGCCGAGAAACTGAACAAATAACCCTCTGTCCCGTAGAACTGTGGTGGTGTCTTAGTGATTAAGGTGTTGGCCTCTGGACCAGAAGATTGCAGGTTCAAACCACCAAGCAGCCACTAGTGGGCCCTTGAGCAAGGCCCTTAACCCTCAATTGCTCAGTTGTAAGTCGCTCTGGATAAGGGCGTATTCCAAATGGCATAAATTTAAATGCAGAACTGTGAACCAACTTTTGCGAAAGTTCCCGCAGGAACCTGCTGCAAGTGCGTAATAGTGTTACATAGAGAGAAAAACAACATACGATGTACAGCATATCTATTTAATTGTAATTGTAAAAACAGAAGAACACGTATCAACATAAATATATTATAAATAATAACCAATCATGAGTAGTAAGAAATAGTTCTTGTGGTAACAGATAAGAACAGATGATACATTCACATTGATAATAAATATTCTCATTCATGAATCTCACTGAACTCAGTGCTCCTTTAAAGCTCAACATTCCCTGTAATGTTTCTGAGCACACAGTCGGATGTTTTTCAGAAAATGGAAGAAAGAAACTTTAGCTGATGTGGAGTTATCAATATTGCAGTTGGTATTCTGTGTGGGGGGGAAAAAGAATAAAATCACATTAAATCCAAAGTGAAATCATAAGAATTAAAAAAAAAAAAGTAATCATTGCAATGTTTTATCAGGAGAAATATTTTCATTTTATTCAGATTTTCTCCGGATTACTATATGAATATTGCATGCTTGGACATGGGTAATAGACTTCAGTAGTATAATAATCTATTTTAGTTCATTTGATTGCGTATTCTACTGTTTGATTGTATTGCCTGTATTATAAAGCTATATTGCTTGTAGTATAAAGCCACGTTTGAATATGTGTTTAATTGTCTCATGTATATTACAACATAGTTTCATTCTTTCTTGTCCACCCTTCCAAGTGCAGGGTGTAGCCCATAATAGAGGGCTAAAGTCCATGCATAAGGGCCCGAGAGTGCATTGATTTGTCATACTGGGGCTTGAAACCCCAACTTTCCAATTAGTAGCCCAGAGCGTTTCCATTTCCCTGTAACTTCCCTCTTCCCTTCTACATTCTATCACTGGAAAATTAAGATGATCAGGTTCTGGTTCCAAACTTCTATTTTCCAGGCTTTCACATCATTCACTTACCCTGGTGTAAGCTATAAGTCTCCTGGGCAACAGCCACTGTGATTCGTTGAGTCCAAACTCTTCTGCTTTAAATTTGGACAGAACAGCCCCAGCTTGGCAGAAGTTTTTATACTAGATGGAGATTGCATAGTGTCAGATGTCATTACAGTAACATTACATTAAATATAGATATATTTCAGAGATTTAAACATTGTTAACTTACATGGCAGGATGGAGCATCTATCACATCTTCAACAGAAACGTGAGAATGCTGGCAATACATAATTATTTTATCATTGTCATTGCGTTACAGGTTTTACTCATGCTTAAACAATGAAGCACTGAAAATACAACACTATATCTTACCTTTGTTTGAAGTTCAAGAACACTGTCAATAATTTCTTTTAAAAGAATTTGCTTAACCTGGTCACATGGTTCTGACACGGATGCTGCAATAACCAGCATGATGCTCAGAAAAAAGAACAGCAAGAAGCCCTTCATGGTGCCGATCTGTTCTAAGAGTGGAGCGGATCCAGTGCTGTAGGTCTCGCATTTATACCTGTCTTCTTATAGCGCTGAAAGAGGATGTGACAACGTGATGTGGAAAACTGTTCTGATATCTTGATGAAGATGTTATTGATTACTCGGTACACATACATTTCAGATTATCTAGGAGGAAACCAGAGAATCAAACCTCACAGCCGAAAACTGAATGATACATACTATATATATATATATATAATAGTAGTAACGTAAAATATACAAAAATCAACACAACACCAATTTAAAGAAACAACTGAGAGATAAAACCAGGATTTGTTGTAATGCAATATAGTTTCCTTAAATTGTTAGAAACATTTAAACCTAAAAAATTATATATATATATATATATATATATATATATATATATATATATATATATATATATATATATTATATTATATATTTATTTAGTTACACTACACGTTTTTTGAGGGTATTAACAATGGAACGGAAGTATAGTTTGTTATCTTGTTATGAAAATCACTTAAAACCTTTAAACATAAAATATACTTTATAGTTTAACATACATATATGCATTCCTATACTATCTTCATCTTCTCATGTACACATATACATATAGTTACACTACAAGTTTGGGTGTCACCAATGGAGTTGAAGCAATGATGGAAAATGTGACAAGACTCTACCCAGCCTTACTTAAGCCTACTATATATTTCTGATATAGATATAGTATATATATATATATATATATATCTATATATATATATATATATATATATATATATATCATATATATTTTTGGACGGGAGTTTTTTGGACGGGATTTTTTGAACAGTTACATTTTAATGTTTAACAGTTCTAAACCCTTACCAAGTGTTAAGTGTCTGCTAAATGCTGTAAATGTAAAGTAAATCCCCATATTTTGTTATGAGTATGGATATAGCTAAAAGACAATCTGACATTTAATCAGTTACATACATGACTAAAGTAGGGGGGAGGTTATGGTCGAGAGACGGAAAAGTAATGGAAAATGTTGTGGGGCCCTTGTGCAAAGCTTTTGATAAGATTTGGACCAGTTGAACCTTTGCACACACTAACCTTTTTTTTTAGAACTGTTTCAGTCACACCGGTCATTTAATGTCTAGGTGTCTGGGTAAAGACCTTTAGAAATTCTGCATGACTTTTACCCTTTTCCGATTCAATATGCACAGGAAACCTAAAGAATCCATTTAGAATGTTCAATGACATTAAGTTAAACACAAAAAACACGTTCATTTTAATAGACTTCTTCCTGCCAAGTCCTCTAAGTCACAAACTGTCCCATTATCTAATCAAATCTCTAATCTAATCAACACTTTATTAACTGAAAAGAAGACTCATAGCACTTTCATTTCAAAAGGAAAACCCACAAATGCATGATGTAATGGAGAAACAGGATTTTCTCCTTAGCTACGTACATATTTAATCACCCAATCTGTGACTTAAGGCAAAGTCGTGATCCCTTGAGTAATTCCACTCACTTTGCCTCATCAGCACCACATACCGCATTTATCAAGTGATGTAACAGAGTTTTGAGACTAGCACACTTCAGATCCGGTCGCATCACGGAATGTCCTCCCTCTTGACGATCTGGCCCCTGGGGATGAATTCACATCATGATATGCCGCAAATGTTGAAAAAGATGAGTATGCACCTGGTTGACCTGCCGCTCCTTTTTCGGACATGGAGATGATTGCTTTGTCTAGATCTAAAAGAGCTGCAAGTGCAGATGTTAATTTACAAATTAACATTGGGGAGAAAACAACAAAGGACTAGGCTTAGGCTAGAGACCTAAGAGCAAGCTGTAACTCAAATGGAACATAATTTAGCTCATGGGTCCCCAAACTGCGGCCCGTGGGCCGGAATGTGGTGATTTGATCCGGCCTGTTGAATAATGCCAGAGACATATTTTCCAAATTTAAACTTTAATATATGTGTAAAGGATTCATTGGTCTGAGCTGGAAGGAATAGAGACAAACACTTTCAAACATCCATTTACTATCATCTCAGGTGTTACCGATCCAGGAAGTATAATAACTGTATAATAACTAAGTAAAATAATTGTATAATACATACAGTTAAAATCATAATGCTACTAGTAGTCACTCCGGCCCATGACATTTTCTTTTATAAACTGACCCGGCCCCCCATTAAAGAAAGGAAAAATTATGTGGCCCTCTGAGAAAAACGTCTGGGGAGCCCTGATTTAGCTTGTGTTATGTAATGGTTTAACCGTGAAGTATAAAACAAACAAACTAACAAACAAGTCACATAATCAGTGTGGCTGATTAGTGTGCCACTAATTTTATCTGGAGATCAAATATTGCCACATCAGGCAAAAAAATCTAGTCCAGCATTTGATTAAAAAATCTGTATTTTATTATATATATTTAATATTTACATTTATGCAGTGTAGCATATGCCCTTACTCAAAAGTGACCTATAATGATCTTATTTGGAGATAACTGGACAGTAAAGGGATATGGGTCTTGCTCAAGGATCCAAGAGCAGTACATTTACTGTGCTGAGATTTCGTCCAATCAGATGTCTAATGCTTTAACCACGGTTGAACATTCATAGTTAACTCCAGATGTAGGGGGAAAAAATCACATTATGCCAGATGAGACTCAACAAAGAGTCACATTTAATCATTTATTCACTGTACCATGCAATAACTGACAGCACTCATTACATAGTGATAATACTGCCCTCTATTGATGCTGGGAACAATCTTGAATTCACACAGATCATTAGGTACAAACCTATAGGCACTAAACTTAAGTTAAATCTAATCGAATCTTATTCAGTGTTGTATGTATATTCTTCTTTTAGTGTAGGGAATACCTCCTGATATTTTTATAAAGATGTTTTTGTCAGATAAAAAGAGTGTGACACTAATCGTAAATCACTAAGTAGGAGTTCCAGGAGATAAATATCTTTCAGATTTACTGAAATCTGTGTATATGATTGGATTTTATCACACTGATTAATTAAATCATTTGTCCATCTGTTCATTTATGTGCAATAATCTGGAATTAACTTCAGCTTGTTCCAGGTAAAACTGTGCCACTATACTGCTGCCTGATATATATATATATATATATATATATATATATATATATATATATATATATATATATATATATATATCTATATATATATATATATATATATATATATACTATGTTTCATAATTTTCCTTCTAGTTGCCTTCAGTCATAGTAAACTAATTATCACACCACCCTAATATGTTGTACGGACGTTCAGCAAGTAAAGTAAAATTGACCAGGATCCTGGTAATGAATGAATGAATTATAAATGCTATCTCAGATGCAGAGTGTACTGCTTTAATGCTGTTTATGCTATTTATGTTTATATTAGTTCCTGCTCAGTCCAGCACTTCTGTCTGTTGTTTGAGTGTTAAATTGTGATCTGTTAGTTTGCTCTAAACTGGAAACAAATATCTTGAATGCACGCGCATACATGGTCAGTAAAGTTGTCTTCCGATCAAGATTAAGAGTAAGATTAACGAGTAAGAAAGAACAGTTAAGTTTCGTCTCTCTTCCAAGACAAAAAATTTCAGGGATTGAAGTTGGGTAGAGAATTAAATTTACTTTATTTAGATTTAATGAACATCTAGAGATATAGAGACATCGCTTTATCCGATCTACCCTCAGGTCACGGGGAGCCTGTGTCTATATCAGGCATCTATGGGCATTACATACACAGGCAGGATACATCCTGGGTGGAATGCCAACCCATCACATGGCAAACAGACACACACACACACACACACACACACGGCTGCAACATCTGACATTTTTGCCACTTTTATAAAAATATGAAACATTTATATAAGTTTGAAATGCATTTGAAATAATCTGAAATAAACTGAATGATCCCTTTTTCCATTATACATTCTTTTAGTTCTTTGAATTCTTTCGGTTCATTCTTTCAGTTGATTTATTGATTTGTCTTTCTCAACTACATCAGCATTGCTACGGATCCGTGTTCTGGAGTCTTTTTCAGTAATAGTAAAAATTTACAGTATATGTCAGTATATATATCTGCACGCTTAAGGCTATTTCTAAAAATGTTGTCCTCCTACTGGCATATTTTTAAGAGGTAGAGGTAGAAGAACACCCGAAAACATGGATGACACCCACATTGTCACAGATTTTAATCGTCGTACAGACTGTAACATTAATATAAACCTGTGTTAAACATGAACCGATGACTATATAGATGTTTATAATATTAAGCAGCAACACTCACTGTACCACCAGACTATAATGTGCTTGATAACTCAGTCTAATGTATGTAAATATATCCTTAAAATCTCATTTCTTTAAAATAATTGACTTTATATTTAATAGTTTTTGTTTGAAAAACACCGGCAGGGTACGGGTTCAAGTCCCGTCTCGGCCATGTGTGTGTCGAGTTTGCATGTTCTCCCCGTGCCTCAGGGTGTTTTTCTCTGGGTTCTCTGGTTTCCTCCCGATCCAAAAACATTCACAATAGGTTGATTGGAACCTTGGAAAATTGTCCCTAGTGTATGAATGTGTGTGTGTGTCCTGCGATGAGGCTGCATTCCATCCAGGGATTATCCTGCCTTAATGCCCATAGACGCCTGAGATAGGCACCCCGTGACCCGAGAGAAGATCGGCTATAGCTGTAGAAGATCAATTAATGAATTAATGAATATCGAATAGAGTAATACCAAGAATAAAGTAATTAAGCAGGAAGTAACAGAGAGATGACTCTTGGGTCTATTGTACGAAAAAAAAAAAAATTTCAAGTTCCCTTATGGAAAAATTTAAATCAAGGACCGTAACGTCGCCCAGTATGGCGCAGCCAGGGCCCCTCCCTGGAGCCAGGCCCGGGGCTGGGGCTCGAAAGCGAGCGCCTGGTGGTCGGGCCTCCACCCATGGGGAACAGCCCAAATGAGTGACGTGGGGACACCTTCCCGTGGGCCCACCACCTGCAGGAAGGCTCATAAGGGATGTGGTTCGGGCAGTGGTCAAAAGCGGAGGCCTCGACGACCCGACCTCTGGACACAGAGACTAGCTCTAGGGACATGGAATGTCACCTCGCTGGTGGGGAAAGAGCCCGAGCTTTTGCTGGAGGTTGAGAGATACCGGCTAGAGATAGTCGGGCTCACCTCCACCTCACAGTCTGGGCTCTGGAACCATACTCCCTGAGAAGAGGCTGGACTCTCCATTATTCTGGAGTTGCCTGCAGTGAGAGACGACGGGCTGGTGTGGGCCTGCCTAGCCCCCCGGGCTCATAGCCCCTAGTGTTACCATCTTAGCCGTCATGTGTCCCCCCATCTTAGCCGTCATGTGTTGGAGTTTACCGTGACCGGTGAACGTTTTCACCTTCCCTCTCGTTTCCCTCTGGTCGTAGTTCCCTCCCCTTCGGAACGAGAGGGTCGTTTCCTTCTGCGCCTTCGGGTTGGGGAAAAGTCTCTCACTGTTGTTTGTGCCTATGGGCCGAATGGCAGTGTAGAGTACCCGGCCTTCTTGGCGTCTCTGGGAGGGGCCCTGATAAACTCCCCGACTGGAGACTCCGTTGTTCTACTGGGGGACTTCAATGCCCACGTGGGCAATGACAGTGATACCTGGAGTGGCGTGATTGGGAGGAACGGCCCCCCTGATCTTAACCCGAGTGGTGCTCAGTTATTGGACTTCTGTGCTAGTCATAGTTTGTCCATAACGAACACCATGTTCAAACACAATGGTGTCCATCAGTACACAGGACACCCTAGGACGGAGATCGATGATAGACCTTGTGGTTGTTTCATCTGACCTCCGTCCGTGTGTTTTGGACACTCGGGTGAAGCGAGGGGCAGAGCTGTCAACTGATCACCACCTGGTGGTGAGTTGGATTCGAGTCTGAGTGGACCATGTTCTCCACCTCCATTGTTCGATGCAAGCCATTCTGAGCTGCGGCCAGGTAAGGTCTCAGGTGCCTGTTCGTGGCGGTAATCCCCGAACCCGGTGGTGGTCTCCGGAAGTAAGGGATGCCGTCAAGCTGAAGAAGGAGTCCTTCCGAAGCCTGGTTGGCTCTTGGGACCCCTGAGGCAGCTGATGGGTACCGTCAGGCCAAGCGGGCTGCGGCCCGGGTGGTTGTTGAGGCAAAATCTCGGGTATGGGAGGAGTTCGGAGAGGCCATGGAGAGGGACTATCGGTCGGCCTCAAAGAAGTTCTGGCAAACCGGTCAGTGAAAGGAACACTTTGAGGATCTCCTCAACCCCGGAGTCATGCTTTCCGATGAGGAAGCAGACCATGGGCTCAGACGTGGCGTCATCTATCACCCAAGCTAAAGTCACGAGGTAGTTGAGAAGCTTCTCGGTGGCAGAGCAGCGGGGGTGGATGAGATTCCGCCCTGAGTACCTGAAGTCTCTGGATGTTGTGGGGCTGTCTTGGCTGACACGCCTCTGCAACATCGCGTGGCAGCTGGGGACGGTGCCTCTGGATTGGCAGACCGGGGTGGTGGTTCCTCTTTTTAAGAAAGGGGACCGGAGGGTGTGCTCCAACTATAGGGGGATCACACTCCTCAGCCTTCCTGGGAAAGTCTATGCCAGGGTACTGGAGAGGAGAATTCGGCCTTTAGTCGAACCCCGGATTCAAGAGGAACAATGCTGTTTTCGACCTGGCCGTGGAACACTGGACCATCTCTATACCCTCTACAGCAGGGGTGGGCAAACTACGGCCCGGGGGCCACATCCGGCCCCTTGGTCCTTTTAATCCGGCCCGCTGAACTGCTTCAGCTTCTTTGTCGCACCAGAAGAAAGTATAACCGCAAATAGTTGAGAAAAATAAAGGAAAAATACAGCGATTTTATTTATTAATTTCCTCCCCTTCACTTTTCCTTAAATAGTATATCCTTATTCTTTTGGTATCATAATGAACATATCATTTACCGCTCTTTACAAGTGGAAAAAATTAATATTGAACACAAGTTCAATTTCCCTATTTCCCGGATGACAAACTCTTATGAAAGAGTGATATTTGGCTACAGTATATATATACACACATGAGTATATCATGTTTAACACAGAACTATTGAATTATACGAATGATAAAACTTATTGTGAAGAACGTCATTTGATATAGACATTATATGAATTCTGCATATCCAGCCCCCATTAAGGAAATCGCACTGTCGATGCAGCGGAATTGCCAAGACCAGTTTGTGTTGTAGAGGAAAGGGCGGAGGTCAAAGCGGTTGTCATCTGGGACAATGTTCAATGTTATTGTTGGTTCGGCCCACGAACACGCCTCAGGTTTCTCATGTGGCCCTTTGGAAAATATAATTGCCCACCCCTGCTCTACAGGGTGATGGAGGGATCATGGGAGTTTGCCCAACCGGTCCACATGTGCTTTGTGGATTTGGAGAAGGCATTCGACTCTGTGGGGGGTGCTCCGGGAGTATGGGGTCCGAGGCCCTCTGTTGAGGGCTGCTCGGTCTCTGTATGCACGGAGCAGGAGTTTGGTTCGCATTGCCGGCAGTAAGTCAGACCTGTTTCCGGTGCATATTGGACTCCGGCAAGGCTGCCCTTTGTCACCGGTTCTGTTCATTATTTTTATGGACAGAATTTTTAGGAGCAGCCAGGGGCTGGAGGGAGTCTGGTTTGGGGACCACAGGATCTCGTCTCTGCTTTTTGCCGATGATGTTGTCCTGTTGGCTCCATCAGGCCAAGACCTTCAGCATGCACTGGGAAGGTTTGCAGCCGAGTGTGAAGCAGCTGGGATGAAGATCAGCACCTCCAAGTCCGAGGCCATGGTCCTTAGCCGCAAAAAGGTGGTTTGCTTCCGCCCATTTCAGGTTGGTGGAGAGCTCCTTCCCCAAGTGGAGGAGTTCAAGTATCTTGGGGTCTCATTCATGAGTGAGGGGAGGATG
This sequence comes from Kryptopterus vitreolus, assembly GCA_030449085.1. Lineage (NCBI taxonomy): Eukaryota > Metazoa > Chordata > Actinopteri > Siluriformes > Siluridae > Kryptopterus > Kryptopterus vitreolus. The sequence goes on from JACRUU010000005.1 coordinate 25,670,707, forward strand.
GAACGGGAGATCGACAGGCGGATCGGAGCAGCCTCTGCAGTAATGCGGTCGATGTACCGGTCCATCGTAGTGAAGAGGGAGCTGAGCCAAAAGGCAAAGCTCTCAATTTACTGGTCGATCTACGTTCCTACTCTCACCTATGGCCATGAGCTTTGGGTCATGACCGAATGGGCAAGATCCCGGATACAAGCGGCCGAAATGAGCTTCCTTCGCAGGGTGGCTGGGCGCTCCCTTAGAGATAGGGTGAGAAGTTCAGTCACTCGGGAGGAGCTCAGAGTAGATCGCTGATTTCTCCTCTGCTCCTCCACATCGAGAGGGGCCAGCTGGCGTGGCTCGGGCATCTATTTCGGATGCCTCCTGGGCGCCTTCCAGGAGAGGTGTTTCGGGCATTTGTCCCTCCGGGAAAAGGCCTCGGAGGAAGACCCAGAACACAATGGAGGGACTATGTCTCTCGACTGTCCTGGGAACGCCTCGGTGTCCCCCCCGGGGGAGCTAGAGGAAGTGGCTGGAGAGAGGGAAGTCTGGGCATCTCTGCTTAGACTGCTGCCCCCCGCGACCCGGTCCCGGATAAGCGGAAGGATGGATGGATGGATGGATGGATAATAGGGATATATATATATATGGATGGATTATATATATATATATCTATATATATATATATATATAGATATATATATATATATATATATATATATATATATATATATGATAGATAGATAGATAGATAGATAGATAGATAGATAGATAGATATATACTTCCATAATGAGACATATTGTTTGTTAGCACACGGGATCATTTTTCCCCGAAGATGTTTCATTTCAATTTGGACAGCTGAAGATGGGATGATGCAGTGAACATTCTGTGAGGAATAAGTGTTTAACATTAATCCACAAGAAAATGAGAAAGATTATGAAATTAGAATCCATGATCTCTTATCAGGAGGGACCAGGAGGGATCATTTGACCATCTTAGGAAATATAGCCTGTATGTTCAAATGCGCCGAAGTGGTTCATTTGTATGATTTAATAGTTAGTAATGTGAGTATTAGGGTAATAGGATGTCTGTATCATTGAGCATATACATTTTTATACATTGTTATTTTCTAACAAAAATGTTTGAAAAATGTGTTTTTATCTTTAACTAGTTAATAGCTTGAAATAATAATCAGTCCCTCACTCTGCTGTAGGCTAAAAGCTAAATGGGCAACAGCCAGTCTTAATTCATTAGCTCTTTGGCTGTATATGCTGATAGGACTTTTCCTGCCATGCAGAAGTTCTCTACCTGGAGTTGTCATGCCAGTGTAACCAGAGACATATGATGCTAAAATTGTATATATGTGAATTTAATTCATAATCCAGGTCATTTACCCTGCAGTAATGGTCTGGCATCACATCTTGAACAAAAATCCCAGAACTATAGGGGTACAACAATTGTTAGGTCATTGACATTGCGTTATTTGGGCATACACATGTATACTTTCCAGCACTAGGATCAAATCACAAGGAATATTTCTTACCACAGGTAACAAGTCCATCACATGCCTTACAGGTGTTATAATCTCTTTTAAAACCTCAAGTTGAAAATGATGTTTGCTTAATGAAAACTGTGCAAAATGACCATATGCAGTAATGACCACAATGGTGACAAGAAACAGCAAGATCTTCATGATGCTGCTTGTTTGAGTACAATTGAGTCATGCAAGTTCAGGTTTGTCGCTCTTTTTCACTTCTCTTTTTATAGGAAGGTGTGTATAAACCTACAGTATGTCATAAACCTACAGCATGTCCTGTTCCTGTTCCGACTGTTCCGACATCTTGACTGTGATATAAAAGAAATGGAGGAAGTGGACTTTTGTTTATTAGTTTTAAAAAAGACAACAGGTCATTAAAAACTTGTCTTTATAATCAGAAGTGTATTGTCACTTGTTAATTTAACATATTATCATGAGGAGGAAACGTCTTCTTGCTTCTTATAGCATAAGAGGATATTTTGTCACTTGGTGTAAGTGTTTGGAGAATGGATTGAAAAGCCAGTTGTCCACTTTGTCCACTTTGCTTTTAATGTACCTTACAGAAGATACAATTTAGGTTCAATGCATTCATTCATTCATCTTCTACCAGCTTTATCCGATCTTCCCCATGCATGGGATTGCATGGGGCACACACCCGCTCCCACACACACACTTTCCAAGGTGCCAATTAACCTACCGTGCATGCTTTTGGACCAGGGGGAAACCGGAGAACCCCGAGAAAAAAACCCCCTGAGGCACGGGGAGAACATGCAAAACTGCCACACACACACATGGCGGAGGTACGGGAATCGAACCCTCAGACCCTGGTGGTGTGAGGTGAACGTGCTAACCACTAAACCACGGGTTCAATTGAATTCAATTTTATTTATATAGCACTTTTCATCACAATGTTCATTGTCGCAAAGAAGCTTTATAGAATTCAAAATAATGATTATATTCATTGTTATTATTCATTCATTCATTCAATTCATTCATTCTCTTTCGTTATCTTTCCATTTTCAAATTCTCTCAAATGATCTCTTTCTTTCTTTCATTCTACCGCGTTATCCGGCTTTTCTCTCGGGTTGGAATGCCAAGCTTGGGCCATATTTCCACCCATCGCAGGGCAAAAGTTGGGTGTGACACACACATTTTTTCCAAGGTGCCAATCAACGTGGTCTTGGGGACACCGGGGGAGGACAAAGAAACAGTGCACATTTTTGGACCGGGGGGAAACCGGAGAACATGCAATCTCGCCTCTCTCTCTCTCCCTCTCTGTCTTTCCTCTTTCTCTCTTTCTCACTCCACACATGTTGGTGGTAGTGGGAATCGAACCCTGAACCCTCGAGGTGTGAGGCACCATTCGCAGACATTATACATTATTATATATATACAGATATATATATATATATATATATATGAATATATATATATATATATATATATATATATATATATATATATGCACTGTTCTCAACAGGGTCCTTTTTTCGTTGTCTAATTACTGATGTCTAATTACTACAAGTTTATAAGAAATGACGCATAAACCTTGTTTTATTACATTTTATTTCTTAAACAGAATTTGTATTCATATTTTGCATTGAAATCTTATAAGCTGAATAACTGTCACATTATAGACAGTTTGCAAAATGGCAATGAAATACAGCATTTTACAATACTTGAAGTCAAATAAATTTTAACTTTTTTGATACACCTTCTGAGCACACTGGTATATGTTATCCAGAAGCTGGTGAAGTGTAATTAGGGCCGCCGAAGCTGGTTCATGGCAGTGAATGTTCTGTGAGTAAAACTGGATACACTCAGTTGAAACATACATCATGTCAAATATATTTCTATAGCATATATATATATATATATATATATATATATATATATATATATATATATATCTTAATATATATATACTATATAGTACATAGTAGTAAGGTTATAAATAGTGTAACTTTTCAATTACGTTATAATAGGAAAGTAACTTTTTGATTATTTTTAACTGTTACCGTTTTTTTTCCGAATTTTCCGTGTTACCGAATTTCAAAATCATTCATCACTAGAAATAAGTTTATAATAATTAGATTTTTAAGCACAGCCACATCAAAGGCCCCACACAACGACTTCATAACAAAATAATATTTAAACAATGTTTTAGAAATTAAATGTTTGCATATCTATGACAGGACACACTTGCAAGTAACATGGTCGGAGGGGGAAATTGAAACCCCCAACCTTGGAGGTGTGAGGTGAACATGCTAACCACTAAATCACCATGCCCTGGTGAAAGTGCACCAAATTACTATTATTATTTATTTAAAAAAATAATAATAAATTTAAATTGCATTTTTTTAAAAAATTCAACATATCCTAAGTCTTTAAAGAAATTGTTCAGTCGTAACTCTATTTGTAATCTTTAACATTTTCCTAAGTAACTGACAAGGAAAAATCGTGTGTTACTATTTTTTTAAATGAATTACTGTTACATTTATTTTTTTAATTAAATTATAAAATGGAGTTGCATATAACTAGTTACTTCCCAACACTGTATATTCATATATATATATATATATATATAGATATATATATATATATATCTATATATATATTATATATAATATATATATATATATATATATATATATATATATATATATATATATATATATATATATATATATATATATATTTTATATATATACACTTTATGGGTTCAGTCCACTTTATGGTTTATATACACACGCACACACACACACACACACACACACACACACACACACACACACACACACACACAGTTTATGAACCCATTAAGTGACCCAATTACTATGGTTAATATAGTATTAGTTTTTACATGACAAACCAAAAGTTGATGTAAATCCAAGTTACTTACCCTCGTGTAGGCTACAAGTTTCCTGGGTAGCAGCCACTCATTTTCCTTTAGTTTGAGTTCCTCTGCTTTATACATTGACAGGATGTTACTTGCTTTGCAGAAGTTCTCGTGCTGGAATTTGGCATTAAAACACAGTTACAATAAACAGAAAAAAAAGAATCTAAAATGAGAAACTAAGTGAAATGTATTTTCTTCTACTTACAGTGCAGTGTTCAGTCGTTATCACTTTATGAACAAAAACCTGCAAAATGATAACACGAAGCATAAACAGATTAGTCACTATTATGTATGTTCGTTGATTGAATTAAAAAAAAAGTATAAAGTAAAAAATTAATATCTTACCTCTGATTTTAGGATGTCTTTCACACCTTTCACACTGTGGATGATTTCTTCTAAAATCACACGCTGAAGTTTATGCTCCTCTGATTCAGATGCTGCAGCTACCACCATGAGGTTGAGGAGCAAAAACGAAAAGCTCTTCATAATGATGCTTGTCTGAATCTAGTTATCAGCCAGTGGCAGAGTTCAGCGGGTCCAGTGCACTGTGGCTTTTTCAACACTCTCTTCTTATAGTGTTGGCAGAGGATGTGATGGTGCATACTGCACATGGGGACACCTTCTTATATCTTGATAAAGATTCTGATTCTTCTGATTACCCATCAGAAAGGCATTAAATCTAACCACACGACATCATGTAGAGTGTTCCGGCAAATGA
>JACRUU010000005.1:25676334-25916334 GCA_030449085.1 Kryptopterus vitreolus
GAGTACTTTCAGTGGGTTTAGTTGATTTAGTTTAGTCGATGTTTGTGATCTCTGGCTTTTCACTTATCCCGTCCCCTGCTATGTTTACCGTAAATCCGGAATACAATTTTGAATAGTCCTTTTGCAAATGTTACTTGTCGGACTGTACGAACACGATCCGGCTTTCCGACCGTACGTACGACTCGATCCGTGACACGATGCTTGACATTTTCCCGGAGGTGGAGCTAATTGCGTCATCGGGTTTGGTTTCGCCGTAAGTTCCCGCCTGGGATCAGAAAAGTATTCCTAAGTGCGAGTAGGATAGAGGCTTCTAATAGTGACAGAGGGGAAACAATGATCGCAACAAGGATTTATTTGTCAAATCTACAATCAAAAACTACAGATATTTGCGTAAAGATTGTAGGAATATTTTAGGATTTATACAATTTGTCTCAAATCGCACTTTTGGTATAGAAAATCCTGGTGTTTTCCAAAATCTAATGAATGTCTTCCCAGAAGGATGTTGCAGTTGCCAGTGATGTAGTTTGTGTTTTTCTTAGCACAGATGTATGCCTCCGCCCGCTTATTCTCTCGGCCATGTGTGTGTGGAGTTTGTGCATGTTCTCCCCGTGCCTCAGGGTTTTTTTCTTCTCCGGTTTCCTCCCGGTCCAAAAACATGTAGGTTGATTGGCACCTTGGAAAATTGTCCCTAGTGTATGAATGGAATGTGTGTGTGAATGTGTGTGTGAGTGTTTGTGCCCTGCGATGGGTTGGCATTCCATCCGGGGTGTATTGTGCCTTAATGCCCATAGACGCCTGAGATAGGCACAGGCTCCCCGTGACCCGAGGGAAGATGTGGATAAAGTGGTAGAAGATGAATGAATGAATGTCCATGAGGTTTATTACTGTATAAACCATGGGTGGGCAACGTTTTTGGCAGGAAGGCACATTAACTTTTAAAATTTGACATACGGGCCAGAACCAGATGCGTACATATAAAACATATAAAAGGCATTAATATTAATACTTAGAATCACTGAGCCTAATGCGCCATCTGGTGGACCGTCAGGCATATTACAATATTACATATTACATATTACCCCTCAAACCCCCACCTTGTACGGAGTAGACGTGCGTGCGGGATAGACCCTAATGTCTAATGTCTAATCGGCCGGTTCAGGGTCTCCAAGCTCTCCTTTGATTCGCTGTATTTTTCCATCATTGTGCTCGCTGCCCATACTCCAACAATGTGCAGTTATACTTTAATTTGGACAATTCTGTTCCGACATTCGGCTGGCCGGATAAAAAGGCTCTGGGGTCGTATTTGCCCCCCCCCCGGTAAAATTATTTTTTATAATGGTATTTTTCCACAAGCCAATTTAATGTCTTTAGGAAACCAAATGGATTTTTAGTAAGAAAACATAAATGTTGCCGAAATGCAAATAACCCTCTGTCCCGTAAACTGTGGTGGTGTCTTAGTGATTAAGGTGTTGGCCTCTGGACCACTGTGAACCAACTTTTGCGAAAGTTCCCGCATAAATTTAATGGAACCTGCTGCAAGTGCGTAATAGTGTTACATAGAGAGAAAAACAACATTCGATGTACAGCATATCTATTTAATTGTAATTGTAAAAACAGAAGAACACGTATCAACATAAATATATTATAAATAATAACCAATCATGAGTAGTAAGAAATAGTTCTTGTGGTAACAGATAAGAACAGATGATACATTCACATTGATAATAAATATTCTCATTCATGAATCTCACTGACTGAACTCAGTGCTCCTTTAAAGCTCAACATTCCCTGTAATGTTTCTGAGCACACAGTCGGATGTTTTTCAGAAAATGGAAGAAAGAAACTTTAGCTGATGTGGAGTTATCAATATTGCAGTTGGTATTCTGTGTGGGGGGGAAAAGAATAAAATCACATTAAATCCAAAGTGAAATCATAAGAATTAAAAAAAAAAAAACGAATCATTGCAATGTTTTATCAGGAGAAATATTTTCATTTTATTCAGATTTTCTCCGGATTACTATATGAATATTGCATGCTTGGACATGGGTAATAGACTTCAGTAGTATAATAATCTATTTTAGTTCATTTGATTGCGTATTCTACTGTTTGATTGTATTGCCTGTATTATAAAGCTATATTGCTTGTAGTATAAAGCCACGTTTGAATATGTGTTTAATTGTCTCATGTATATTACAACATAGTTTCATTCTTTCTTGTCCACCCTTCCAAGTGCAGGGTGTAGCCCATAATAGAGGGCTAAAGTCCATGCATAAGGGCCCGAGAGTGCATTGATTTGTCATACTGGGGCTTGAAACCCCAACTTTCCAATTAGTAGCCCAGAGCGTTTCCATTTCCCTGTAACTTCCCTCTTCCCTTCTACATTCTATCACTGGAAAATTAAGATGATCAGGTTCTGGTTCCAAACTTCTATTTTCCAGGCTTTCACATCATTCACTTACCCTGGTGTAAGCTATAAGTCTCCTGGGCAACAGCCACTGTGATTCGTTGAGTCCAAACTCTTCTGCTTTAAATTTGGACAGAACAGCCCCAGCTTGGCAGAAGTTTTTATACTAGATGGAGATTGCATAGTGTCAGATGTCATTACAGTAACATTACATTAAATATAGATATATTTCAGAGATTTAAACATTGTTAACTTACATGGCAGGATGGAGCATCTATCACATCTTCAACAGAAACGTGAGAATGCTGGCAATACATAATTATTTTATCATTGTCATTGCGTTACAGGTTTTACTCATGCTTAAACAATGAAGCACTGAAAATACAACACTATATCTTACCTTTGTTTGAAGTTCAAGAACACTGTCAATAATTTCTTTTAAAAGAATTTGCTTAACCTGGTCACATGGTTCTGACACGGATGCTGCAATAACCAGCATGATGCTCAGAAAAAAGAACAGCAAGAAGCCCTTCATGGTGCCGATCTGTTCTAAGAGTGGAGCGGATCCAGTGCTGTAGGTCTCGCATTTATACCTGTCTTCTTATAGCGCTGAAAGAGGATGTGACAACGTGATGTGGAAAACTGTTCTGATATCTTGATGAAGATGTTATTGATTACTCGGTACACATACATTTCAGATTATCTAGGAGGAAACCAGAGAATCAAACCTCACAGCCGAAAACTGAATGATACATACTATATATATATATATATATAATAGTAGTAACGTAAAATATACAAAAATCAACACCAATTTAAAGAAACAACTGAGAGATAAAACCAGGATTTGTTGTAATGCAATATAGTTTCCTTAAATTGTTAGAAACATTTAAACCTAAAAAAATTATATATATATATATATATATATATATATATATATATATATATATAATATATATATATATATAATATTTAGTTACACTACACGTTTTTTGAGGGTATTAACAATGGAACGGAAGTATAGTTTGTTATCTTGTTATGAAAATCACTTAAAACCTTTAAACATAAAATATACTTTATAGTTTAACATACATATATGCATTCCTATACTATCTCTTCATCTTCTCATGTACACATATACATATAGTTACACTACAAGTTTTGGGTGTCACAATGGAGTTGAAGCAATGATGGAAAATGTGACAAGACTCTACCCAAAGCCTTACTTAATAATTTCTGATTAGAGTATATATATATATATATATATATATATATATATATATATATATATATATATATATATATATATATACCATATATATTTCTTTTGGACGGGAGTTTTTTGAACAGTTACATTTTAATGTTTAACAGTTCTAAACCCTTACCAAGTGTTAAGTGTCTGCTAAATGCTGTAAATGTAAAGTAAATCCCCATATTTTGTTATGAGTATGGATATAGCTAAAAGACAATCTGACATTTAATCAGTTACATACATGACTAAAGTAGGGGGGAGGTTATGGTCGAGAGACGGAAAAGTAATGGAAAATGTTGTGGGGCCCTTGTGCAAAGCTTTTGATAAGATTTGGACCAGTTGAACCTTTGCACACACTAACCTTTTTTTTTAGAACTGTTTCAGTCACACCGGTCATTTAATGTCTAGGTGTCTGGGTAAAGACCTTTAGAAATTCTGCATGACTTTTACCCTTTTCCGATTTCAATATGCACAAGGAAACCTAAAGAATCCATTTAGAATGTTCAATGACATTAAGTTAAACACAAAAAACACGTTCATTTTAATAGACTTCTTCCTGCCAAGTCCTCTAAGTCACAAACTGTCCCATTATCTAATCAAATCTCTAATCTAATCAACACTTTATTAACTGAAAAGAAGACTCATAGCACTTTCATTTCAAAAGGAAAACCCACAAATGCATGATGTAATGGAGAAACAGGATTTTCTCCTTAGCTACGTACATATTTAATCACCCAATCTGTGACTTAAGGCAAAGTCGTGATCCCTTGAGTAATTCCACTCACTTTGCCTCATCAGCACCACATACCGCATTTATCAAGTGATGTAACAGAGTTTTGAGACTAGCACACTTCAGATCCGGTCGCATCACGGAATGTCCTCCCTCTTGACGATCTGGCCCCTGGGGATGAATTCACATCATGATATGCCGCAAATGTTGAAAAAGATGAGTATGCACCTGGTTGACCTGCCGCTCCTTTTTCGGACATGGAGATGATTGCTTTGTCTAGATCTAAAAGAGCTGCAAGTGCAGATGTTAATTTACAAATTAACATTGGGGAGAAAACAACAAAGGACTAGGCTTAGGCTAGAGACCTAAGAGCAAGCTGTAACTCAAATGGAACATAATTTAGCTCATGGGTCCCCAAACTGCGGCCCGTGGGCCGGAATGTGGTGATTTGATCCGGCCTGTTGAATAATGCCAGAGACATATTTCCAAAATTTAAACTTTTAATATATGTGTAAAGGATTCATTGTTCTGAGCTGGAAGGAATAGAGACAAACACTTTCAAACATCCATTTACTATCATCTCAGGTGTTACCGATCCAGGAAGTAAAATAATTGTATAATATAATACATACAGTTAAAATCATAATACTACTAGTAGTCACTCCGGCCCATGACATTTTCTTTTATAAACTGACCCGGCCCCCCATTAAAGAAAGGAAAAATTATGTGGCCCTCTGAGAAAAACGTCTGGGGAGCCCTGATTTAGCTTGTGTTATGTAATGGTTTAACCGTGAAGTATAAAACAAACAAAATAACAAACAAGTCACATAATCAGTGTGGCTGATTAGTGTGCCACTAATTTTATCTGGAGATCAAATATTGCCACATCAGGCAAAAAAATCTAGTCCAGCATTTGATTAAAAAATCTGTATTTTATTATATATATTTAATATTTACATTTATGCAGTGTAGCATATGCCCTTACTCAAAAGTGACCTATAATGATCTTATTTGGAGATAACTGGACAGTAAAGGGATATGGGTCTTGCTCAAGGATCCAAGAGCAGTACATTTACTGTGCTGAGATTTCGTCCAATCAGATGTCTAATGCTTTAACCACGGTTGAACATTCATAGTTAACTCCAGATGTAGGGGGAAAAAATCACATTATGCCAGATGAGACTCAACAAAGAGTCACATTTAATCATTTATTCACTGTACCATGCAATAACTGACAGCACTCATTACATAGTGATAATACTGCCCTCTATTGATGCTGGGAACAATCTTGAATTCACACAGATCATTAGGTACAAACCTATAGGCACTAAACTTAAGTTAAATCTAATCGAATCTTATTCAGTGTTGTATGTATATTCTTCTTTTAGTGTAGGGAATACCTCCTGATATTTTTATAAAGATGTTTTTGTCAGATAAAAAGAGTGTGACACTAATCGTAAATCACTAAGTAGGAGTTCCAGGAGATAAATATCTTTCAGATTTACTGAAATCTGTGTATATGATTGGATTTTATCACACTGATTAATTAAATCATTTGTCCATCTGTTCATTTATGTGCAATAATCTGGAATTAACTTCAGCTTGTTCCAGGTAAAACTGTGCCACACTATACTGCTGCCTGATATATATATATATATATATATATATATATATATATATATATATATATATATATATATATATATATATATATACTATGTTTCATAATTTTGCTTCTAGTTGCCTTCAGTCATAGTGTAAAACTAATTATATCACACCACCCTAATATGTTGTACGGACGTTCAGCAAGTAAAGTAAAATTGACCAGGATCCTGGTAATGAATGAATGAATTATAAATGCTATCTCAGATGCAGAGTGTACTGCTTTAATGCTGTTTATGCTATTTATGTTTATATTAGTTCCTGCTCAGTCCAGCACTTCTGTCTGTTGTTTGAGTGTTAAATTGTGATCTGTTAGTTTGCTCTAAACTGGAAACAAATATCTTGAATGCACGCGCATACATGGTCAGTAAAGTTGTCTTCCGATCAAGATTAAGAGTAAGATTAACGAGTAAGAAAGAACAGTTAAGTTTCGTCTCTCTTCCAAGACAAAAAATTTCAGGGATTGAAGTTGGGTAGAGAATTAAATTTACTTTATTTAGATTTAATGAACATCTAGAGATATAGAGACATCGCTTTATCCGATCTACCCTCGGGTCACGGGGAGCCTGTGTCTATGTCTCAGGCATCTATGGGCATTACATACACAGGCAGGATACATCCTGGGTGGAATGCCAACCCATCACATGGCAAAACAGACACACACACACACACACACACACACACGGCTGCAACATCTGACATTTTTGCCACTTTTATAAAAATATGATGAAACATTTATATAAGTTTGAAATGCATTTGAAATAATCTGAAATAAACTGAATGATCCCTTTTTCCATTATACATTCTTTTTAGTTCTTTGAATTCTTTCGGTTCATTCTTTCAGTTGATTTATTGATTTGTCTTTCTCAACTACATCAGCATTGCTACGGATCCGTGTTCTGGAGTCTTTTTCAGTAATAGTAAAAATTTACAGTATATGTCAGTATATATATCTGCACGCTTAAGGCTATTTCTAAAAATGTTGTCCTCCTACTGGCATATTTTTAAGAGGTAGAGGTAGAAGAACACCCGAAAACATGGATGACACCCACATTGTCACAGATTTTAATCGTCGTACAGACTGTAACATTAATATAAACCTGTGTTAAACATGAACCGATGACTATATAGATGTTTATAATATTAAGCAGCAACACTCACTGTACCACCAGACTATAATGTGCTTGATAACTCAGTCTAATGTATGTAAATATATCCTTAAAATCTCATTTCTTTAAAATAATTGACTTTATATTTAATAGTTTTTGTTTGAAAAACACCGGCAGGGTACGGGTTCAAGTCCCGTCTCGGCCATGTGTGTGTCGGAGTTTGCATGTTCTCCCCGTGCCTCAGGGGGTTTTTCTCTGGGTTCTCTGGTTTCCTCCCCGGTCCAAAAACATTCACAATAGGTTGATTGGAACCTTGGAAAAATTGTCCCTAGTGTATGAATGTGTGTGTGTGTGTCCTGCGATGAGGCTGCATTCCATCCAGGGATTATCCTGCCTTAATGCCCATAGACGCCTGAGATAGGCACAGGCTCCCCGTGACCCGAGAGAAGATCGGATATAGCTGTAGAAGATCAATTAATGAATTAATGAATATCGAATAGAGTAATACCAAGAATAAAGTAATTAAGCAGGAAGTAACAGAGAGATGACGGGACTCTTGGGTCTATTGTACGAAAAAAAAAAAAATTTCAAGTTCCCTTATGGAAAAATTTAAATCAAGGACCGTAACGTCGCCCGGTATGGCGCAGCCAGGGGCCCCTCCCTGGAGCCAGGCCCGGGGCTGGGGCTCGAAAGCGAGCGCCTGGTGGTCGGGCCTCCACCCATGGGAACAGCCCCAAATGAGTGACGTGGGGACACCTTCCCGTGGGCCCACCACCCTGCAGGAAGGCTCATAAGGGATGCAATGTGGTTCGGGCAGTGGTCAAAAAAGCGGAGGCCTCGACCTCGACGACCCGACCTCTGGACACAGAGACTAGCTCTAGGGACATGGAATGTCACCTCGCTGGTGGGGAAAGAGCCCGAGCTTGTGCTGGGAGGTTGAGAGATAGAGATACCGGCTAGAGATAGTCGGGCTCACCTCCACTCCACAGTCTGGGCTCTGGAACCATACTCCTCGAGAGAGGCTGGACTCTCCATTATTCTGGAGTTGCCGGCGGTGAGAGACGACGGGCTGGTGTGGGCCTGCTCATAGCCCCCCATCTTAGCCGTCATGTGTTGGAGTTTACCCCGGTGAACGAGAGGGTCGTTTCCCTGCGCCTTCGGGTTGGGGAAAAGTCTCTCACTGTTGTTTGTGCCTATGGGCCGAATGGCAGTGTAGAGTACCCGGCCTTCTTGGCGTCTCTGGGAGGGGCGCCTGATAAACGCCCCGACTGGAGACTCCGTTGTTCTACTGGGGGACTTCAATGCCCACGTGGGCAACGACAGTGATACCTGGAGGGGCGTGATTGGGAGGAACGGCCCCCCTGATCTGAACCCGAGTGGTGCTCAGTTATTGGACTTCTGTGCTAGTCATAGTTTGTGTCCATAACGAACACCATGTTCAAACACAAGGGTGTCCATCAGTACACATGGTACCAGGACAGGACCCTAGGACGGAGATCGATGATAGACCTTGTGGTTGTCTTCATCTGACCTCCGTCCGTGTGTTTTGGACACTCGGGTGAAGAGAGGGGCAGAGCAGGAGCTGTCAACTGATCACCACCTGGTGGTGATGGCGGGGAGTTGGATTCGAGTCTGAGTGGACCATGTTCTCCACCTCCATTGTTGATGCAGCCATTCTGAGCTGCGGCCATAAAGGTCTCAGGTGCCTGTTGTCGGCGGGGTAATCCCCGAACCCGGTGGTGGTCTCCGGAAGTAAGGGATGCCGTCAAGCTGAAGAAGGAGTCCTTCCGAGCCCTGGTTGGCTCTTGGGACCCCTGAGGCAGCTGATGGGTACCGTCAGACCAAGCGGACTGCGGCCAGGGTGGTTGTTGAGATAAAATCTGGGGTATGGGAGGAGTTCGGAGAGGCCATGGAGAGGGACTATCGGTCGGCCTCAAAGAAGTTCTGGCAAACCGTCCGAACAGAAGGGGGAAGCAGTGCCCAGTGCCAAAACTGGTCTACAGGTGAAAGGAACACTTTGAGGATCTCCTCAACCCCGGAGTCATGCCTTCCGATGAGGAAGCAGAGGCCATGGGCTCAGAGGTGGCGTCATCTATCACCCAAGCTGAAGGTCACCGAGGTAGTTGAGAAGCTTCTCGGTGGCAGAGCAGCGGGGGTGGATGAGATCCGCCCTGAGTACCTGAAGTCTCTGGATGTTGTGGGGCTGTCTTGGCTGACACGCCTCTGCAACATCGCGTGGCAGCTGGGGACGGTGCCTCTGGATTGGCAGACCGGGGTGGTGGTTCCTCTTTTTAAGAAAGGGGACCGGAGGGTGTGCTCCAACTATAGGGGGATCACACTACCTCAGCCTTCCTGGGAAAGTCTATGCCAGGGTACTGGAGAGGAGAATTCGGCCTTTAGTCGAACCCCGGATTCATTAAGAGGAACAATGCGGTATTTTTGACCTGGCCGTGGATTGGTGGACACTGGACACCATCTCTATACCCTCTACAGCAGGGGTGGGCAAACTACGGCCCGGGGGCCACATCCGGCCCCTTGGTCCTTTTAATCCGGCCCGCTGAACTGCTTCAGCTTCTTTGTCGCACCAGAAGAAAGTATAACCGCAAATAGTGAGAAAAATAAAGGAAAAATACAGCGATTTTATTTATTAATTTCCTCCCCTTCACTTTTCCTTAAATAGTATATCCTTATTCTTTTGGTATCATAATGAACATATCATTTACCGCTCTCTTTACAAGTGGAAAAAATTAATATTGAACACAAGTTCACCCAATTTCCCTATTTCCCGGATGACAAACTCTTATGAAAGAGTGATATTTGGCTACAGTATATATATATACACGAGTATATCATGTTTAACACAGAACTATTGAATTATACGAATGATCAAAACTTATTGTGAAGAACGTCATTTTGATATAGACATTATATGAATTCTGCATATCCAGCCCCCATTAAGGAAATCGCACTGTCGATGCAGCGGAATTGCCAAGACCAGTTTGTGTTGTGTAGAGGAAAGGGCGGAGGTCAAAGCGGTTGTCATCTGGGACAATGTTCAATGTTATTGTTGGTTCGGCCCACGAACACACACCTCAGGTTTCTCATGTGGCCCTTTGGAAAATATAATTGCCCACCCCTGCTCTACAGGGTGATGGAGGGATCATGGGAGTTTGCCCAACCGGTCCACATGTGCTTTGTGGATTTGGAGAAGGCATTCGACGTGTCCCTCGACTCTGTGGGGGGTGCTCCGGGAGTATGGGGTCCGAGGCCCTCTGTTGAGGGCTGCTCGGTCTCTGTATGCACGGAGCAGGAGTTTGGTTCGCATTGCCGGCAGTAAGTCAGACCTGTTTCCGGTGCATATTGGACTCCGGCAAGGCTGCCCTTTGTCACCGGTTCTGTTCATTATTTTTATGGACAGAATTTCTAGGAGCAGCCAGGGGCTGGAGGGAGTCTGGTTTGGGGACCACAGGATCTCGTCTCTGCTTTTTGCCGATGATGTTGTCCTGTTGGCTCCATCAGGCCAAGACCTTCAGCATGCACTGGGAAGGTTTGCAGCCGAGTGTGAAGCAGCTGGGATGAAGATCAGCACCTCCAAGTCCGAGGCCATGGTCCTTAGCCGCAAAAAGGTGGTTTGCCCACTTCAGGTTGGTGGAGAGCTCCTTCCCCAAGTGGAGGAGTTCAAGTATCTTGGGGTCTCAATTCACGAGTGAGGGGAGGATGGAACGGGAGATCGACAGGCGGATCGGTGCAGCCTCTGCAGTAATGCGGTCGATGTACCGGTCCGTCGTAGTGAAGAGGGAGCTGAGCCAAAAGGCAAAGCTCTCAATTTACTGGTCGATCTACGTTCCTACTCTCACCTATGGCCATGAGCTTTGGGTCATGACCGAATGGGCAAGATCCCGGATACAAGCGGCCGAAATGAGCTTCCTTCGCAGGGTGTCTGGGCGCTCCCTTAGAGATAGGGTGAGAAGTTCAGTCACTCGGGAGGAGCTCAGAGTAGATCCGCTGCTCCTCCACATCGAGAGGGGCCAGCTGGCGTGGCTCGGGCATCTATTTCGGATGCCTCCTGGGCGCCTTCCAGGGGAGGTGTTTCGGGCATGTCCCTCCGGGAAAAGGCCTCGGGGAAGACCCAGAACACGTTGGAGGGACTATGTCTCTCGACTGTCCTGGGAACGCCTCGGTGTCCCCCCGGGGGAGCTAGAGGAAGTGGCTGGAGAGAGGGAAGTCTGGGCATCTCTGCTTAGACTGCTGCCCCCCCGCGACCCGGTCCCGGATAAGCGGAGGAAGATGGATGGATGGATGGATGGATGGATATGGATATATATATATATACTATATATATATATATATATATATATATATATATATATATATATAGATAGATAGATAGATAGATAGATAGATAGATAGATAGATCGATAGATTACTTCCATAATGAGACATATTGTTTGTTAGCACACGGGATCATTTTTCCCCGAAGATGTTTCATTTCAATTTGGACAGCTGAAGATGGGATGATGCAGTGAACATTCTGTGAGGAATAAGTGTTTAACATTAATCCACAAGAAAATGAGAAAGATTATGAAATTTGAATCCATGATCTCTTATCAGGAGGGACCAGGAGGGATCATTTGACCATCTTAGGAAATATAGCCTGTATGTTCAAATGCGCCGAAGTGGTTCATTTGTATGATTTAATAGTTAGTAATGTGAGTATTAGGGTAATAGGATGTCTGTATCATTGAGCATATACATTTTTATACATTGTTATTTTCTAACAAAAATGTTTGAAAAATGTGTTTTTATCTTTAACTAGTTAATAGCTTGAAATAATAATCAGTCCCTCACTCTGCTGTAGGCTAAAAGCTAAATGGGCAACAGCCAGTCTTAATTCATTAGCTCTTTGGCTGTATATGCTGATAGGACTTTTCCTGCCATGCAGAAGTTCTCTACCTGGAGTTGTCATGCCAGTGTAACCAGAGACATATGATGCTAAAATTGTATATATGTGAATTTAATTCATAATCCAGGTCATTTACCCTGCAGTAATGGTCTGGCATCACATCTTGAACAAAAATCCCAGAACTATAGGGGTACAACAATTGTTAGGTCATTGACATTGCGTTATTTGGGCATACACATGTATACTTTCCAGCACTAGGATCAAATCACAAGGAATATTTCTTACCACAGGTAACAAGTCCATCACATGCCTTACAGGTGTTATAATCTCTTTTAAAACCTCAAGTTGAAAATGATGTTTGCTTAATGAAAACTGTGCAAAATGACCATATGCAGTAATGACCACAATGGTGACAAGAAACAGCAAGATCTTCATGATGCTGCTTGTTTGAGTACAATTGAGTCATGCAAGTTCAGGTTTGTCGCTCTTTTTCACTTCTCTTTTTATAGGAAGGTGTGTATAAACCTACAGTATGTCATAAACCTACAGTATGTCCTGTTCCTGTTCCGACTGTTCCGACATCTTGACTGTGATATAAAGGAAATGGAGGAAGTGGACTTTTGTTTATTAGTTTTAAAAAAGAAAACAGGTCATTAAAAACTTGTCTTTATAATCAGAAGTGTATTCTCACTTGTTAATTTAACATATTATCATGAGGAGGAAACGTCTTCTTGCTTCTTATAGCATAAGAGGATATTTTGTCACTTGGTGTACGTGTTTGGAGAATGGATTGAAAAGCCAGTTGTCCACTTTGTCCACTTTGCTTTTAATGTACCTTACAGAAGATACAATTTAGGTTCAATGCATTCATTCATTCATCTTCTACCACTTTATCCGATCTTCCCCATGCATGGGATTGCATGGGGCACACACCCGCTCCAACACACACTTTCCAAGGTGCCAATTAACCTACCGTGCATGCTTTTGGACCAGGGGGAAACCGGAGAACCCCGAGAAAAACCCCCTGAGGCACGGGGAGAACATGCAAAAGCCACACACACACATGGCGGAGGTAGGAATCGAACCCTCAACCCTGGTGGTGTGAGGTGAACGTGGTAACCACTAAACCACGGGTTCAATTGAATTCAATTTTATTTATATAGCACTTTTCACAAATGTTCATTGTCGCAAAGAAGCTTTTATAGAATGGGATATTCATTCATTCATTCATTAATTCATTTTCTACCACGTTATCCGGCTTTTCTCTCGGGTTGGAATGCCAACCCATCGCAGGGCTGACACACACATTTTTCCAAGGTGCCAATCAATTTTTGGACCGGTGCACATTTCCAAGGTGCCAATCAATTTTTTCCAAGGTGCACATTTTTGGACCGGGGGGAAACCGGAGAACATACATGCAAACTCCACACATGTTGGTGGTAGTGGGAATCGAACCCTGAACCCCTCGAGGTGTGACTGAGTACCATTCGCAGAACATAACATTTTATATATATATATATATATATATATATATATATATATATATATATATATTGTAGTGTAGTGCATTTGGATCGACACAATTTCTAAGTGATTCTAAATGACATTCCATAGTTTACGACTGTCACAACTGGCTCCAGTCGGGCTGGGCCAGTCACAGATAAGCTCCATCTTATCTGCACTTCCTGGCCCTGTCACCTTTGACTTCATGCCTCCCAAATACTCAGTTTACGACTGTCATTTAAATCCCAAACAAACCCCCATTGTCACACACACACACACACACACACACACACACACACACACACACACACACACACACACACACACACACACACACACACACACACACACAACACACATTTGCCTATATGTGTAATGTATGTATGAGTTTCTATTTTATCATGCTGAAACTCATAATCTGTGTGTTAACTTGAACAATGTTTTATGAAATTATCATCATTATTCTTATTGTTCTATAAAACTTCAGTTATAAAACAATGCTGTTTTAATAATTAATAGTGATTAAACAATAGGGTTCATCAAAATAATGATTATATTTCTAGAACATTGTTATTATCCCTTATATTAATCATGTAGTGATGACATGTATTAGTATTAAGGCTGATCAGTTCGTGCATCCTTCCATTCTCTCTTTCATTCTTTCCATTTTCAAATGATCTTCAAATGATCTCTTTTCTTTCATTGCATATCAACCCAATGTTTGTAAGTTAGAAGTACTTATATATAATTCTTTGGTTGTTACAATGTCTACTTGGCCGTTCTTGGTATCTAATTGATCCATTCGACATTTCCCACACCATGATGAAGATGATGTAATTGTAAGAGGTTTCAATTCATTAATTCATATTTCAAGTAAATAACTTGATTAACTTTTGGACCATTCCCCATATGCAAATGAGCTTGGGCCTAGACAAAGAAATACCTTTCTGCTCAAGTTTCATGGCATGGCATTGGTTAGTTTCCAAAAGTTGGGTGTGACCCCAGGCCCATAAATCCTGTCTACACTCTCCACAATTCGAGGAAGACCGGAAGAAGGAAGGAGGAGAGAAAACCCACACGAACGGAAAGAGAGAACAAGCCGGAGGGGGGTGAGACCCCCCCCCCCACGGCGAGACAGCATGGGGAGAGAACAACCTGGGGGGACACCGGGGGAGGACAAAGAAACAGCAATTCCTAATCGTCATCTTCAGGACTTCATCTTCAACACCTCGAATCGTCCGGACTTTTGTTCAGCTTCAAACCCAATGCAAGTAACGCTGCTGATCAATTCAGCGTCTGTAAGTTAAGCCCCTTTTAATTAAGGTGAATTTGAATTCCTCTTTACGATTCTCATCAAGGTGTGATAAATTTGTTTCCTTTCAACTCGCCGTCCGTCTATCTCGCTCTCTCTCTCTCTCTCTCTCGTCTGTCTTTTCCTCTTTCTCTCTCTCTCACTTTCTTCCCCTCAGTACTATTGTATATAGATGTTTGTCATAGATTAGTGTGTCATGTGCCGTCTATTAAATGTTGTATATACACAAGTGATTAAAGGTCTTTGTGTGTGCCTCACAATTACAAGTCAATGAATCTTTGATCTTGCTACCTTGCTCAATTACAACTTGTATTATATTAGAATAGTTATTTTCTAGGCCAGGAATATAACTTTTCTTGGGATTAATGAATAATTATATTGTCTGCTCGCCGGACGAACAGATCAAATAATTAAGCTATTGATTCCATTAATATTCAATCTAACATTCAATAGTCATAATTAATTATAAACCATTATAATTAATATGAGTATTTGGATGTACATGTTGTAATTTCAACTTAAATTGTCGGTTACCGACTGGTGGAGAAACATATTGGTTAATTACCCCGTTAATATTAAACATTATATTGGTGGATAATAGCGGGCACCTTGCTCGTTCATTTTCCCCAATATTAAAATGTTACAGATGATGATGTTGGAATGCATGCAGTATTCATTACAGTTATTGGTGAAGACATGCATTCATGAATTTCGTTACAATTATATATATATATATATTATATATATATATATATTATATATATATATGCCGATGCACTGTTCATCAACAACAGGGTCCTTTTTTCGTTGTCTAATTACTGATGTCTAATTACTAAAGTTATAAGAAATGACGCATAAACCTTGTTTTATTACATTTATTTCTTAAACAGAATTTGTATTCATATTTTGCATTGAAATCTTATAAGCTGAATAAACTGTCACATTATAGACAGTTTGCAAAATGGCAATGAAATACAGCATTTTACAATACTTGAAGTCAAATAAATTTTAAAAACTTTTTTGATACACCTTCTGAGCACACTGGTATATGTTATCCAGAAGCTGGTGAAGTGTAATGTAATTAGGGCCCCCGAAGCTGGTTCATGGCAGTGAATGTTCTGTGAGTAAAATGGATACACTCAGTTGGAAACATACATCATGTCAAATATATATTCTATCTAGATATATATATATATATCATATATATATATATATATATATATATATATATATATATATATATATATATATATATATATATAGTATACATAGTAGTAAGGTTATAAAATAGTGTAACTTTTCAATTACGTTATAATAGGAAAGTAACTTTTTGATTATTTTTAACTGTTACCGTTTTTCCGAATTTTCCGTGTTACCGAATTTCAAAATCATTCATCACTAGAAATAAGTTTATAATAATTAGATTTTTAAGAACAGGCCACATCAAAGGCCCCACACAACGACACTTCATAACAAAATAATATTTAAACAATGTTTTAGAAATTAAATGTTTGCATCTATCTATGACAGGACACACTTGCAAGTAACATGGCGGAGGGGCAAATTGAAACCCCAACCTTGGAGGTGTGAGGTGAACATGCTAACCACTAAATCACCATGCCCTGGTGAAAGTGCACCACAATTACTATTATTTATTTATTTAAAAAAATAATAATAATTTAAATTGCATTTTTTTAAAATTCAACATATCCTAGGTCTTTAAAGAAATTGTTTTTCAGTCGTAGAACTCTATTTGTAATCTTTAACTTTTCCTAAGTAACTGACAAGGAAAATCGTGTGTTTACTTCCGTTTTATTTTTTTTAATTTTTTAAAAAGAATTACTGTTACATTTATTTTTTTATTAAATTATAAAATGGAGTTGCATATAACTAGTTACTTCCCCAACATGTATATTCATATATCATACTATATATATATATATTATATATATATATATGATATATATATAAAATATATATATACTATATATATATATATATATATCTATATCTATATATATATATATATATATATATATATACTATATATATATATTATTTTATATATATATTACACTTTATGGGTTTTGGTTACCCAGTCGCACTTTATGGTTTATACAACACGCACACACACACACACACACACACACACACACACACACACCACACACACACACACACACACACAGTTTATGAACCCATTAAGTGACCCAATTACTATGGTTAATATAGTATTAGTTTTTACATGACAAACCAAAAGTTGATGTAAATCCAAGTTACTTACCCTCGTGTAGGCTACAAGTTTCCTGGGTAGCAGCCACTCATTTTCCTTTAGTTTGAGTTCCTCTGCTTTATACATTGACAGGATGTTACTTGCTTTGCAGAAGTTCTCGTGCTGGAATTTGGCATTAAAACACAGTTACAATAAACAGAAAAAAAAGAATCTAAAATGAGAAACTAAGTGAAATGTATTTTCTTCTACTTACAGTGCAGTGTTCAGTCGTTATCACTTTATGAACAAAAACCTGCAAAATGATAACACGAAGCATAAACAGATTAGTCACTATTATGTATGTTCGTTGATTGAATTAAAAAAAAAGTATAAAGTAAAAAATTAATATCTTACCTCTGATTTTAGGATGTCTTTCACACCTTTCACACTGTGGATGATTTCTTCTAAAATCACACGCTGAAGTTTATGCTCCTCTGATTCAGATGCTGCAGCTACCACCATGAGGTTGAGGAGCAAAAACGAAAAGCTCTTCATAATGATGCTTGTCTGAATCTAGTTATCAGCCAGTGGCAGAGTTCAGCGGGTCCAGTGCACTGTGGCTTTTTCAACACTCTCTTCTTATAGTGTTGGCAGAGGATGTGATGGTGCATACTGCACATGGGGACACCTTCTTATATCTTGATAAAGATTCTGATTCTTCTGATTACCCATCAGAAAGGCATTAAATCTAACCACACGACATCATGTAGAGTGTTCCGGCAAATGAGTAGATTTCTTTTGGAAAGGAATCTGTCACTGAAATCTATGGGCTCGAATCACACACACACACACACACACACACACACACACACACACACACACACACACACACACACCAACACACAACACACAACCATATAAATTTTACATAGGTAGTACTGTGCAAATTTTTAGCTAGCTGTAAAATAACATAATTTGCTATATATATATATATATATATATATATATATATATATATATATATATATATATAATAATGTAGAAAATTCAAAATGAGTAAACATAAGAAAAATCTAAATTATTAATGTTTGCTTATGGCTTTGACTTCAACACTTGCACTGATTATAATCAACGATACCAAGTGCTATTGATCATCAATTCCAAATGTAGGTTAAAATACAGTCATTAACTGAAACAGAAACTGCTGTGTGGGAGGATTAAAGATGGGTGAGGAACAGCCAAAAAATGGTCAAATTACTGAAGACAGTTTGATGTGACGAAACAGTCACAAAACCGTTATGCTGCTGATTTCAAAATGTAACGTTTACACAAATGCACAGATGATATGTCAGTGACTTTAGATACAGTGGTCAGACACGGAAACTAAATTCAGAAGGTCATGCTTATTGTTCTTCAACTTTGGAGAAAGCCCAGTAGTCCAATGTATTGTGTGGAGAAGTCAACAAAAACAAACTTTGCACATAAAAGTAAACTGGGGTGCAGAAAACATGGAAGCTGGTGCCCTGATGAGTCAAGATTTAAAATCAGGATTCAGGTTGAATATTTGGTGCAGATTCAAGGCAGATACTTATCGATCATGCAATACTATCAGGCGGATTTTGTGCATAAATTTGTTCTGCAGCAGGACAACAATCCCAAACATACAGCTAATGCCATTTAGAACTATCTTTATTGTAGGAGTCCTGGTCCCTGAGAGACCTGATCTCAGTGTTATTAAGTCTGTCTGAGATTATCGGAATAGACAAATTGATTTAAGGTTGAAGGTTGCACCTGACCAAATGTATTCAAACTAGAATACATTAGAATGCCGTTTATTTGTACATATATATGACATATACAAGTCTTTTCTTTGGGTAAGAGTGTAGGGTCAGCAGTGATACAGTGCCCCAAGAGCACAAAGGGTAAAAGGTCTTGCTTGGTGATATCGAGGCTTGAACCTACAATCTTCTGACCCTGAGCCTTAACCAATGAGCTGCCACTACCACCACAGTGAGCTAATCACTGAAACTATCTCGAATAGTACTAATAGTATCTCTGACACTATAGTACTAATAGTTGTGAGTTATTTAATAGAATAGCCTTTATTTGTCATACATGCATTATAGAACTGTGAAATTCTTTTTCTTCTCACATCCCAGCTTGTTCACTGGTGTCAGAGAGTAGGATCAGCCGTGATACAGCGCCTTGGAGCATAGCCGGTTAAGAACCCCAAGGTCCATAGAGGCCCCATCATCTTGGCGATACTGTGGTTTCAGCCCCTGACCTTGATATAACCTTGATTATGGTTTATATATATATATATATATATATATATATATATATATTTTTGTGTGTGTGTATATATATATATATATATATATATATATATATATATATGAGAATATGATAGTGGTATTACTGCAAACATATAAAACAAGTCATTCAAACCAAATGATGACTTTCTGACAAAAGTTTGGCTAACCGTCAAATTCTTCTTCTTCATGTGCATGCACTGATGAACGATAATCAACTTTAAATGTATTTATTTATACTTTATGTATACGTATTTGTTTAACCAAGCATTCAGTGAATAGTCCTGCTTTAGATAAAGGAGTAGATCTGGGGGACACATGGATGTTGAGTATTATGGTGATCTGGTGTGCTTAGTTGCTGTCTGCCTCTCTCTCATTAATCACTCAGGTTTGTGGTGGTGAGAGTGACTGTTTGTTTACACATCAGGAAAATCTCATGTCTGCGTTTCCTTCTGATTCTCCTTTAAGTTATGCTGTCATAGTTAATCCTGCCGGAGTCCATATCTGCACTCTACATTAAACATACATTCACTCCCACACTGCAACTATGACTGTGTCTAACCACTCTTTTTTCTTCCCTTCTCTCTCTCTCTCTCTCTCTCTCTCTCTCTCTCTCTCTCTCTCTCTCTCTCTCTCTCCATATCTCTGTCCATTGAGTTACATGTCCCACTGCTGAGCTGTCAGTGATCCAGACCACCTCTACACTCTGGACCTGTCTGACCCTCATGATGACCCGCCCCCCGGTTGAAGCCCCCTCCACGCCCTTAAACAAATTAATGGATACACTCCACAATAAACATCTTCAAAACAAAACAAATCACCCAGAAATGAGGATGGGGTTCTCTGTTGAATCTGGTTCCTCTCAACGTTCCTCCCTGTTCTCAGGGAGTTTTTCCATGCCACCGTCTCTTCGACTTGAAACAATTATGGCCAAACTGATTTTAATTTTTCACACATTATAAATAAGTATTATGCAAAGCTGCTTTGAGACAATGGCAAATGTATAAAAAGCGCTCTACAAGTAAAATTGAATGGAATTAAATGACCAGAGAAACGACACTATAATACGAAGAAGTGTTCAAATCTCTTTCATAGTTCATAGGGTTGCAGTCAAGGAGCTGCAATCCTGCAAAATATTGGCACAATATCGTTGACATAAGCATTTTTTTATGCTTTTTTGTTATATCCTGCTCTCAGTTGTCTTTTATCGTCTTTGCTTTTTTGATACTGTCAATAACAGTACTGTTTAAGCTTTCTATTAATTTACAGCTGATTATCATTCATCAGTGCACATACACGATGAAGAACAATTCGACTGTTAGCCAATCTTTTGTCCGGAAGTCATCATTTGGTTTAGTGATAAATTGATTGAGTATCTCCGTAACTGCAACTTTAACCACAACTGCTTGCAGAAAATAAAAAAAGCACTGCTAAGGCAGTCTCATGAAAACTAAAAATGCTGACATCCTCATTATTACACTCGCCTAAATTGTTAGCGTCGTTATCTCGCACTGTCGTAGATAAGCAACCGAACACCCCAGTTTCTTGTTTCTGTGGAGGTTTTCTAGGTTTATTTTCCATAAGCACACTTTTACTTTTTTCCCCCAAGGTTTTTTTATTTATTTACATTTAAACAAATATTTCTAGTAATATATTCACAGTATATATTTTAGAGGTTCAGCATTTTTATAATCTTTAGTCATATTGGCAGGAATGCCCCAAGATGTTGTGTGATACATACACCATGCATACAATACAATACCCTCCAGAACAATTGGCACATTTCATAAACAATTATTCATTAAAATTCTTTACAATCTAGTGGATAAGATGTTGTTGTTTTTTTTGTATGAGTATCACCTTTCTGTTCAATTTATGCTGCGTTACTTTTAGGTGGCTCATTGATACTATTACTGGAGAGTTTACATTTTCTTTGTTTAAATCTGGGTCATAGTTTTTACCATAGGATTTACCACAGGAACACATTTATGAGCACAGTATTGCATTTGGTAGATGCTCTTAACGAGGACGCGTGCTACAGAAAGGATGTGATTGATTTTTAAGGTAAGTTGTCATAGGACTATTTTGTTTTTTACCTCCGTAGGCAACGATGTATGTGTTATAAATTGGTCAGCTACAAGAAAACATACAGTGGCAATTCTATAATTATATGGTTTCATGCATTGGGTTCAAATTGTCCTTTACAGGGTTTTGAAATAATGGTATTCAGCGTGACTTTATCCGTCCCTTACATCATTGTGGGAGAATTTAGGCACAGTCCTTTTTTTTACAATGGTACTTCAGTTTCTTGTTTTTTTGGGGGGGTGGGTGGTGGGGGGGGGGGGGCATTTGTTTATGCACAGATTTCTTAATGCCTGGGCCCAGTAGTGTTGTGCTTGAGATCCTACAGTATGTGTGGTCCCCACTGTGAAGCCTGGAGGAACTGTACTCTGTTGGGGGGTTTTTGAATTGAGGGCTACTACCTTCTATCCCATCTGATTTGTATTTAGTGGGGCCTTAATTTATTACATTTATCCAACAGAGAGACTGATTAGTGCGTTAGATGACATGGCTTCCCTTGATCTGAATCCAGTTGAGATGGGCTAAACCAGAGTTATCCAGAAAAAAAGTGCATTGGATTATAATAATAGTAATATCTAAAATGATATTAAATAATAATAATAAATAAATAAGCAATGCTGGTCCCTAGATGTTGGGGAGAATTACAGCACACTTTTTTTCTTTATTTATTTCAAAAACATAAAGACAGGGAAAACAAGGTTTTCTGACATGATTTGAAGCTTGGCAATGATTCAGCTGTTCAGGCATCTAGGGGAGGTTCATTCCACCACCTTTATGCCAAGAAAGAGAGACAAGTCTTGATGTATACCTACGTCTTACCCTAAGGCACACCTCAAGGACCACTCCAGGGTCATTTTTTTGTCTTATGAATCATTATATGTCACTCGCAATAGCTTAAAATTTGTGCGATTGTCTTAAAATAAGGCTATGTCGCTTTATAGCATGGAAAACATCTCCCACAGTTCATGAGACTTCATTACCCGCGAAGTGATGGCATCCCGTCACTGGATTGCAGTGTGTTCCACATCAGCATTTACCAAGGGCAATATTTCCAACAATTGAGAAATTTCTACAAATCCATCTTAAAATGTCCAGGAAGTGAAAAATTGATGCAGATGGAAGGAACTTTCCAGGAAACCAAGAATGCAGAACAGATGAAACAGGAACAGGAAAAATGTGCTTCAGGGAGAAAAAATGGTATATCTTTTGTGTTATGAGGTGGTGTTGCTCATCAAAGACTATATACTGTCTTATAGTTACAACTAGCCCACACTGATGTGGCCCACGGTGAAAATGAGTTTCACATCTCTTCTCTAAGGGAATATTTGATCATTCAAACAGTGCTGGAAGATTCTAGAAGGTCATCTGCGTTTTGAATGTGATGCATGAAGCTACCAGAAGCCAATGGAGGGAGCGCAGCATAGTTGTAGTGTAGGTTGAACACAAGTCAGCTACGTTTTGATTATTTGAGAGGAGAAATTCCATTCAGAGTTAGACCTTCTGTCAGAGAGAGATGCAGAGCCTGAACTGTGTCAAATGGTTGAAACTTACTCATATTTTGGTGAAAAATACAACAACAGATTCTCACATTTGTAACATGTGACGAAAAGGACAGATGATTGGCTGAAGGAATACCAAGAGTTTGTAAAGTTGTCATCAAATCAAAAAGTGTCCACTTTGAAGACTTGGAAATAAATCAATTATTTTACCACTTTTTTATATAAAAATATAATATTAAAATACAGTGTTGAAAACAACACAAATAATGATTAAAAACAAAGCAATGAATGATAGTGATATTACTGGAAACACATAAAACAAGCCATTCAAACCAAATGAGGACTTCCTGACAAAAGTTTGGCTAACAGTCAAATTGTTCTTTTCATGTGCGTGCACTGATGAACGATAATCAACTGTAAATTACCAGAAAGCAGAGAAATGAAAATGAAGTGTTAAAATCTCTGTGCGTTTAAACTTTTGACAAAGACAGTGCAGATGTATATCACCATGAGCAGAGACTCGAGAATAGGGTGAATACAGCTAAATAAAAAACTTTGATATATATATATATATATATATATATATATATATATATTATATATATATTTATTTATTTTATTTTATTTATTTATTTTTTTTTTTCACTGAAAGTGTGATTTTGAGCATGGGCGTATAATATAATTGGGTGTATAATAATGTCCAGAAAAGAAAATACTTTCTGCTGCCTCTGTAGACACAGTATACTGTAATTAGTGCGAATGTGGAATGTACAAACATCTACAACTGTTCGCATGTTTTGACTGCAGCAAAATAGTTGCAACATAGACTGGGAAAAATATGCTATTTTTGCATACATTAATAAAGATCAGATTGCATGTTTGTTTAATGAAACTCTAATTGCTGCCCTAAGATTACAGTGAACACTTGCAGTAAACAGTCTATGTGCTAAAACGTATAAACTATGCATCAGCATTTTATAAACAAGCCTGCTGAGTGGTATCTGCCTGTTACGTGGCATTGGTTTTTATGAAAGTAATGCCTATGATGCTTATCTCTTGCACGGCTGTGCTTCCTGCCCAAACAAAACTTGCCATGTTGATGTCGAAATAATCATTTGCATGGAAAAGTGAAATTATTTGTCAGAAAACAAACAGATTTATTTTCAGCATTCATATTTAAATGATTCAAACACAAAGCAATACCTGTTCAAAAACGTGCTTCTCAGCAGTATGCACATGTTGCATGGTCATACTTGATTGAATAATTAATGCAGCCAAATATAAGATAAAGATAAATAAAATCCGGTCCAGACCGGATTTTCAGCACACTGACGATCAAAAGATCCTTTACATCTAAACAAGCTGGTTGGATGCAAATTATGGTTACTGATACACACTGTTTGACTAATAATGGGTTCTGTATTTTTAAGTGCAGAAATGTGTCATGATATCAAGATCTCAGGTGGATGGTACAACTCAGTCAGCCAGAAAATAACCTAATTCTCCTATTAGAAACATCGGAAAAAGATCACTGAGTATGAGCATTGACCGTTGTTGTCAACTCTTCAAACATTCCAACTGAGATGCTGCTTTTGAATATGGAGAGCAGAAATCCTACAACTCAATGTTGCATCCAAGCATTTTAACAGAAAGTTGAGTGGAAGGAAAAAGTGTGTAAGAAAAAGATCCACAAACAAACAAGAGAACCGCAGTCTTGAGATGCTTGTCAAGAAAAAAATGATTCAAGAATTTGAGTGATCTTCACAAGGAATGGACTGAGGTTGAGAGCCACTACATACAGCCGTGTCAAGGAATGTGTCTGCAGTTGTCGTATTCCTCTTGTTAAACCGCTCCTGAATCACAGAGCCGTCTTACCTGGACTATGGAGAAGAAGAACTGAAAGTCCTCTTTTCAGATTCATTTGGAAACCAAAGTCCTAGAGTCCTAGAGAAAGGGTTAAAGTAGCTCATAGCCCAAGTTGCTTGAAGTCCGTGATGATTTGGGAAACGATGTCATCTGCTGGTGTTGGGCCACTGTGTTTTTTTGAGAACCAAAGTCCATATATTAGAACACTTCATCCTTCTTTCTGCTGAGTAGCTTTTTAAAGACGAAGATTTCAGCAGGATTTGGCTCCTGCACACACGACGAAAAGCATCAAAAGTTACTCAGGATGGTGTTGGTGTGCTTTACTGGCCAGCAAACTCCGAAGAGGAAAATGAGAAACAAGAGATCAAAAATGTAGGTGAGTTGAAACCCCATCAATAAATATGAGTAATCTGATCAATAAATATTAGTATGAATGAGTAATTAATGCAAAAGTAAGTACTGACTACAATGAAGCCAATGAAGTTTCTTCGGAGGAGTGGACAACATGCCACATCATCACAAGACCACCACAAGTCAATCCTAACTGCCCGCCCAATTGTGCCGGAATCCACACAAGTCAGCACAAGAGTCAACAAGAGTCAAACTACCACCACCTTTACCCCAGAACCCAGCCACAATGTGTCCAAAGGCTCCAGAAAATATTAAACCCCAAAACTGAACCAGAAACTACCCTTAAATATATGTATATATTGTGCATTTTTACAAAATAATCAAATTATACAAATGTAATGCTATAATGTTTTATTGAATCAGAGGGTAAAAAAAAATATCTCAGAAAGAAATCAAGGGAAAAAACAGGGAACAATGAAATCAAAGTCAAACCAAAAGCAAAAGTCACAATTAAGTCACAAGTAAGTAATAATAATAATAATAATAATAATAATAATAATAATGCAAACCAAACAATAAATCAAATGATTACAAAGATTACAAAATAAATTACAACTTCTATCAACATAAAGATAGAAAAAAAAGTATAAAAAAAGTATATTGCATGTACATTCTACTTGCTTATACAATAGGATTCCGACTTTTTAAACATAAATACATTCATGTTCAGTTACATTAACATCTTATAACAGATTCCTCAACAGATTTTCCTCACTTTTCCTCACCACTGTTTAATAGATTTTTCCATCTCTAGATCAGTGTTCTGGTCACTCTTCTTGCAGCCTCTGGAATAGGAGCATAACGATACAGAGATAAAAAAAAAAAAAACTATATGCAAATAAAATGAATAATAGAGAGATAAAGCATGAATCTTACGAAAAGAAAATCTAACAATAAGAATGACAATCACAAAATGTTCTTAAATTCCAGTCTCGGAAATGTGTTTTTCCTTTTACATCTCTCCAGTTCATCCTTTTAGATTGTGTGCCTCATAATTCCCCAGACCATGTTCATCCCATCCACTCCACCAGCAATCTAATACTGATATTAGCCAAACCATATTAGATCATTTATGATGGTATTTATATTCTTTGGTGGATGATTTTTAAGTATTGGATCATTTAATTGTAACTGTAATTACTTAGAATATTAATAATAATTCACTCCGCCAGGGTCCGGGTTCGATTCCCATCTCGGCCATGTGTGTGTGGAGTTTGCATGTTCTGCGTGCTTCAGGGGTTTTTTCTTCGGGTTCTCCAGTTTCCTCCGCGGTCCAAAAACATGCACGGTAGGTTGATTGACACCTTGGAAAATTGTCCCTAGTATATGAATGTGTGTGTGAATGTGTGTGTGTGTGTGTGTCCTGCGATGGGTTGGCATTCCATCCAGGGTGTATCCTGCCTTAATGCCCATAGACGCCTGAGATAGGCACAGCCCCCCCTTGACCCGAGGGAAGATCGGATAAAGCGGTAGAAGATGAATGAATGAATGAAATAATAATTCATCTGGACATTTAAAGCTCTTTACACATTATGAGATAGGGATCTCCTCATCCACCACCGGTGTACAGCATCCACCTGGATGATGCAACGGCAGCCATAGTGTGCCAGAACTCCCACCATACACCAGCTTTACTGGTGGAGAGGAGAAACAAAGATGGAGACAATGGGTAGATATGGTGACGGTTAGGAGGCCGTGATGGTCAGAGGCCAACGGGCGAATTTGGCCAGGATGGCGAGGACACGGCTCTACTCTTTTTCGAAAGACATCCTGGGATTTTTAATGACCACAGAGAGTCGGGGCCTCGCTTTAACGTCTCATCCGAAAGACAGTGCATTTTTGACAGTATAGTGTCCCCCATAACTATACTGGGGTGTTAGGACCCACACAGACCACAGGATAAGCGCCCCCTTCTGGCCACACACACACCTCACCCAGCAGCAACCTAGTTTTCCCAAGAGGTCTCCCATCCAGGTACTTTACCAGGCTTAATTTGGACTGCTGGGAAATCTGGTAAGTTGGCAGAGTTGTCTTGTTTAAAATGAAGTTTAAAACAAGTATATAAAACACAAATAAACCTTTTCTTCAAAATGAATTAATGCAAAATCCAGGGAATCACATGGATTGTGGTCTCCTAATATATACATATATCATTTACATAATTAATTAAAGTCACAATCATGTTTTACTTTTTAACTGATTAATTATTATATGTATTTGTTGTTGAATTTTGTTCAGGTTGATTTCAGCTAACGCCATAAATCGTATCTGACAAAAAAAAAAAACATTTAGTCTTTTGTTTTGTATAATTGTTTTGTTTTTGTTCATAGAAACAGTTTTCTTATGCACAACAATAGGTAAATATGTAGCATTGATTATTAGTACAAATACGACGGCGGCATCTGGAACGCTGAACCTCGTCTCCATGGAAACGAACACGCAGCAGGCGCTGTACTCTCGTCACGTGCTGAGCTCGAGCCGAATGTAAGTTCACTTACAACCACAATGTACTCCAAAATATACTCTTTTTTAATTTATTTATCTGAAACACACACGCACACACACCTCCCGAGCACATTGTTACGCACTACACTACCCATAATGCATCTCCCTCATTACTGTTATTAAACCATGGTCTTAAAATACTAACACTCGTTAACTTTAATATTATTAATATATATTATTAATATATATTTATCTTACCTCCCCCTATATGCGCCCTATAAGTTACCCTATACCTCCCCCTATAGGCCTTCCATCTGCACCAAGAGCCACAACAACTTCCTTCCATGCTATTTCCTTCACCTGCAAGTCTTTATATTCCAAATTATGTAGAACATAAAGAACTGCATTCTTCTCAACCTCTGAGTGTCACTCACTATTTCATTTGTTTTTGATCGCCAGCACGATGTGTACAGTTATAATAATATTTGTACAAATATAATTATAAGAATGTTTTTACGTAATCAAATGAGTGTGAAACCAAAATTAAAACTTTCACCCACTCCTGGCCTTCAAAGTCACCCTCACCCTAGAAAAAGCACAGAAGAACAACAATAAAATTACCAGCACTCTCCCTCATATCAGAATGAGGCTCTAGACAAGAGGCTCTAGATGAGGAGGCTCTAGACAAGAGGCTCTAGATGAGGCAACAAGAGGATGATCAGCAGGATTTTACAGCAGCAGACTTTATAGCACTAGACGTGTTCTTAGCTAAAAACATCTAAGCTTCAGTGAGTATATTAATGCATACCATTCATTTATTTATCTTCTTCCGATATATATGATGTCAAAAGATATTTACTAATCCGTTTTCAAAAAAGAAGTTTGTGATTGTTGAATAAAATGTTAAATGACTTATTTTGTCACTCTTTTTTTTAATTCTTTGAAAATGCTTACAAAAGTACCCCAACTATTCATGAATTATTGCTTATTTGATATTTTAGAAGTTCAAAATACATAGCAATATATATTGCAGGGAAAAAAAATATATATCTCAATGTCAGTTTAAAAAACATTTAGATTAGATTTAGATTCAAAATTAGATTTTAAGAAACACTACAAATTGGGAAAACCACGAATTATGGTATAAGAATATATAACATGGTATAAGAAATCAGGTGAGAAATATAGTTAACCAAACAATGACCAATAAAAACTTTTAGACAGTTTTGTATATCTAACAACTATATATACTATTCATTCATTCATCTTCTACTGCTATATAGTATATAAATATATAGGGATATATATATATATATATATATATATATATATATATATGCCCCCTACACAAACACTATTTTCAATTATATATAAATTATATCTAATATTAATATATATATATATATTATATATATATATTATAGCAATGAATTTATTCAATACAGTTTCACAATTTGGATTGTATTACTGAAATAAATGAACTTTTTCATAACTTTCTAATTCACGGGTATCAAACTAATTATTTTTGACCCCCACTGAGATTATATCAAATGTGTATTCAAGCTGGCCCACCAGCATATAATGAATACACTGCTAATAGTACAAACCCCATAATGCTTTGTTAGTGCGTTGGCACATCAGTCGTGACCCTCAAGCGCCCTCCTCAATTTCTCTCAATAATCATTAACATTCACGCTACTATTCACCTCAGGTAAATTTAACAGACAAATGAACGATGGAAAACAGGAGCTTTTAGGACAGGTGGGAGGCAGATTATCTGTTCACGAACATAAAGGACAGACCGCAAAGTCTTTTTGCTTAATGACATAGTTATATGCTGAGCGCTATTTTGTAATAAAATTTCATTTATATCAGGCACATGAAGGTTAGTAGAGGTGTTCGGGTCTTTCAGCACCACGGGGTCACTACTACAGTTACTCACTATTACTTCAGGTGTGCGTGCAGTAAACACAGCAGGGAGTGATGTGAAAATAAAACTTTCAGTGGGTGACAATGTCACTCTAAAACATAAGGAAAGTTGATGCTGAAAACTGATTTTTTTACCCCCCCCGAAAAAGAAAAATATTAGAAAAATATTTATTCTTCCTGTATCGAAGCTTGTGTGTCTCGTTTTCTTGGAGTCTGCTTGAGATTGTCAAAAATGCAAACATTAACTAGAATTAAGAAACTAAATATAGATATTTTGAAGAAATAGCACGGTGGCTTAGTGGTTAGCAAGTTCGCCTCATACCGCCAGGGTCCGGGTTCGATTCTATGTGTGTGTAGAGTTTGCATGTTCTCCCCGTACCTCAGGGGTTTTTTCTCCGGGTTGTCCGGTTTCCTCCCGGTCCAAAAAACATTGATTGGCACCTTGGAAAATTGTCCCTAGTGTATGAATGTGTGTGTGTGTGTGTGTGTGTGTGTGTGTGTGTGTGTGCCCTGCGATGGGTTGGCACAGATAGGCACAGGCTCCCTGTGACCCGAGGGAAGATCGGATAAAGCGGTAGAAGATGAATGAATGAATGAAGAAATTTACCATCAGCAGTCTGAAGTAAGGACACAGAAAATAAATGAGCTCAAAGCCCAGTATGAGTGATCTACACACTGAGAGAAAAGACTGTTTATTGAGATGTTGCAACTTTGCTACCACCTACTGATGTACTATAAAATTGCACCAAAAGAAAACTACATTTAACACTGCATTGATTTATAGTTATTCTAAAAAAAAATGTTTGTCTTTCGGCTGCTCCCGTTAAATCAGAGCATTTAGGGAGTGTAGCTGCCCTTTGGCAATCAAAAAGAGACTCTGTTTTCAATGGGTGCTTCTTTCTTTATTGTTGATCGTTAATAGTGCTATTGCAAAACTACATAGGAAAAATAATAAAAACAATGAATACGGCTTATACAGACAAAGATGGTAAATAAAGTTCAGTACAAAACAACAAATCAACAATTAGAGCTTAACAGCCAACATATACATATATTAACAAACACACAGAACCATATACACACCAAGTCCACATACCTGGATCTATACATATTCTGGATCTAAGCATTTACTGTTTGAAAACCTGTACCTACTCTTCAGTATTGACGGAGCCTTTCCAAATGTGCAAGCTGCGAATTTCATAGACAGCAATGCGCTTCGATAGCTTCATTTGGATGATATTGAGCAATAACAATATTGAGCACAAGGCAGATGACACTTGACACAGATGACAGTATTTTACACTTGACTTTCCCCCGTCCCAACTTTTTCAGACCTGCTCCAGACAAAAAAAAAATCTGAGATACCTTCTATTTTCCTTAAAATAGTGCAATTCCTCAGTTTAAACATTTGACAGATTTTGTTACATAGAATATGTTTTTTGAGATTTGCTAAATATTGCATTCTGTTTTTAATTTACATTTAAAAAATGTAATTTATAATGATTATAATTTGCATGCATTTGGATGTGCTTTCGTTTTGCTATATATATCCGATATATATATATATATATATAGGATATGTATATATATATATAGATATATATATATATATATATATATATATATATATATATATAGATATATATATATATATATATATAAAAAACACAGTTAACCCACAAGATGGCGCTATTTGCTATTTGGCGTAGTTTGCGCTTTATGTTTTCATCATATTCATTATAAGGACTTTTATCCTGCTTTGTGTCAGGCTGGTCCTGTCCAGATATAAATCCTGCACAAACATTATTCTATCTATCTATCTAATCTATCTATCTATCTATCTATCTATCTATCTATCATCTATCTATCTACCTACCTCTATACCTACCTACCTACCTATACCTACCTATCTACCTATATCCTACCTATATCTATCTATCTATCTATATCTATATATATATATATATATATATATATATATATATATATATATATATATATATATATATATATATATAAGCTGACTTCCAGGATCAATTTAACCACGACACTTGAAGCTGCACATCATGTTTTCAGAAATGCAATATGAATACACAGCATGCTTTGATTCATCTGTAGAGCCGGCAGGTAGCAGAAAACAGAGTCTGCACACAAAGGCACATTTCAGTTTCATAAGAAGACCTGAAACCCTGTGTAGATGGAAACATGCAAATTTTTTGCAGAAATTTAAGAAAATACAGAATCTGGAAGATCAAGTATCAGTTTTAGTGCATCACCAAACTTATGCAATACAGCAAAATAATAATAATAGTAATAAACAAAGAAACAAACAAAAAAAGATTTCTTCATAAAACTATCCATTTATCTGTCTAATCTATTTTTTTTTAATTCAACTGCAAAATAAAAAGACAATTTACAATATGGAAATAAAAATAATAGAAAAAACTAACAAGAATTAAATACATTCAAAATGAATCCTAGGCCATAAGTCAGCTTTTTTTTTCTTCAGTTTTTAGATATGCATAAGAGGTGGCCTCGACAAGATTGATTCTTATCTCTCGCTCACTTCCTGTACGATAACATACAGTCAAACCATGTGTATCTTGTTCCCATCTGGAGAAAAGTGCCGAAATAATAGTATGCATTTTAAAATGTTTAAAATCTGAATAGATCAGTCCAGAGTTAAAAACTGGCAAGGAAATATTTATACTTTTTAATCTTGTTAAATATTAGATGATTTGACTACTCACTTGAATTAAACGAACTGAATTCAAAATAACTTTAAATAATACATTTCACTTTAACTAAAGAATTGTTTAATAACAGATTGCACGGCTGCAGGAAAAACTTAAAATTATTTCTAGTTATTAAACGCGTTTCTTAACAGATCTCTTTTTGATATAAATCACTTTAAAGCCCTGAAATAAATGTTAATAGAAATTAAATAAATAAAAAAATAATCTGGCATTAACATTATGTGCAAGTGGCATTAAAAAAGTAAGGCACTGCCTTATCAAGCAAAGGCAGAAAAATAGAGATAATACTTTCACTCATACATTAAGTCAAAGGTCAGGCACGCTGTAACTGCTATGGTGAACCCAGTGCAAGAACGTGTGGAGAGTTCAGTGCTCTCTGCTGGAGAATGTGAGGAGGTTCAGTTTCTGTCAGTCCTACTTTATACATTAGATCAGAGATGCCCAAAAGAGGACCCACAGGGCAAAGCTGGCCTGTGGTGACCTTTGTTGAAATATAAGAAAAAGTCGGGGCTGGGGGTTGGCATTTATAAAAACTCCAGCATTATGTCTCATATTAGAAGTCACTGAATAGCTGCATTAGGCTTTGAACTCTATTATACAATCATTTGGATTGTAACTAATGTAAATAATGTATACCTTAGTGTTGTCACGATACTGGAATTTCGAAATTCCATGTCATACCTTGAAAAATATCTATATTCGATACCATTTTCGATACCACTGAGAAAAAAACTGCCACAATCTTAAGGGGTAAATCTTTTTTTTTTCTTCTTTAATATAAAGACAGGGTCTGGGTTCGATTCCCGTCTCGGATATGTGTGTGTGGAGTTTGCATGTTCTCCCCGTGCCTCAGGGGGTTTTTCTCCGGGTTCTCCGGTTTCCCCCGGTCCAAAAACATGCACGGTAGGTTGTTTGGCACCTTGGAAAATTGTCCCTAGTGTGTGAATGTGAGTGTGTGCGCCCTGTGATGGGTTGGCATTCCATCCAAGGTGTATCCTGCCTTAATGCCCATAGACACCTGAGATAGGCACAGGCTCCAGTGACCAGAGG
The DNA here is from genome assembly GCA_030449085.1 of Kryptopterus vitreolus. NCBI lineage: Eukaryota > Metazoa > Chordata > Actinopteri > Siluriformes > Siluridae > Kryptopterus > Kryptopterus vitreolus. The sequence goes on from JACRUU010000005.1 coordinate 25,709,772, forward strand.
GAAGACCAGATATAGCTGTAGAAGATGAATGAATGAATGAATGAATTTACATTTTTACAAGTGTTTGCCTCAAAGATTTCTTGGTCAGATTATATTAACTTTAAGTATTACGGTGGAAAAACGAGACAACAATACTAAGCCGTTTTAGTTAATGATTCAGTAATGCAAATAATCCACAATGTTTTGCACGGCTTGTATTCAACATGCCCGTGTTCTCCCACACCATCCCACCACTGTTATTCAAATCGCTGAAGGCTGATTTATACTACACAACCTGACGCACAAGTCTCCAAAAATGTAACTAAGCTTCTGTGGTTGGTCGGCTTGACAGAGTATTTTCCGGTGTAGCATTGTACTTATTCCGGGACATTCCTCTGTACCGACATTTTTAATGTCCGTGCTGAATAAATGTAATATTTTTAACAAGCTTTAGTAAATTTGAGGAAAGTTTTTTGACTTTTATCAGCCCTGTTGCAACATAAACAGCTCTGTTTCAGTCGCCATCGTTGCTATAGCAGAAATTTATAACTCCAATGAAGAAACGCAACACCACAGAACCGCCAACTAGCATTTTGAAAGAGTTACTGCCGAAGTATTGTGGCATTATTAGAGCCTTTTTTTTTAGCTCTGTAGCAACACTCGCATATTGGTTTGTTGTGTCCTTCGGCTTTCCGTGCTCATTTGGAAATGTCCATGTTCGTTTCCTTGCTCGTGTTCATGCTTCATATGCAAAATATTTCCAGGTAGCACACCTGCTGGCACTCGCCGCACTCGCCATCTTTCTATTAGCTTCACTTATGCTATTTAACCAGAGTGAATGGAACAAGACCGGCACTGCGGTCACGTGTGGTGTTTGTCAACGCGTCATTAGAGAAACGTGAAAGTGACAGCGTGACTTAAAAAAAACCCACAACAAAGTTGTTAAAGGCTAGTATCGGTGTATTGATACCTGGGGAAATTATTATTGGTACCCTTTCAGATATTTCACTATGGATATTTATCGAAATATTGATATTTCTGACAACACTAGTAGTTTGACACCTGACCTACTCGCAAGGTTGCACTTCACCATAGGATCACCACTAATGACTGAGAATAAACCAGCACTCGAATAGATTTACATTTATCCAGAGTGACAATTCTCAATTAAGGGTCTTGCTCAGGGGCCCAAGAGTGATAGCTTAGTGTTGCCAGAATTTGAACTTATAACTATAAGTCTCTAGATGTCTACACAGTTGAGCTATTTTTTTGCCTTTGTATACATGGTCCTGTGGTACCTATGGGGCCCGAACGTACAGTGTAGCTGGGTATAACCTATTTTACATAGACAGACAAATGGGTTACAGTAAATTCACTGTGGGTATGGAAAACTGCCGCATACCAATCTGCTAAAACAAAAGTGTGTGCAGGTCAGAGTGCAGCATGGCACTAGGGTACGAAGCGGCAGTGCCAGCGAAATCCACAACTGTTTATCAAAATCAGGTTTTTTTTTTTTTGTTTTTTTTTGCACAATGCGGTTAAGTGGAGCTCAAATCCGGATACAGGACCTACAGTAATAGAATGTAGTTTTATTGTGTAACCTTGAACAACTTCTCATTTTACCTGCATGTGGTTATCCGTGTACTTTCCATCCTTCGCGGCATTTGTCAGCATTTTTCTGCCATCTGGTGGATGTACAGACAACGCGGTGACCTTACAAAGGAGACAGCCAAGGAGACAGTTGGGATGTTTCTGTGGAGGGAAAACTGTCAGGTCATTCCGTCGAAATGCCGTGAGTCATTTACAGTGTGGTTTGACCTAAACGTAGATTGATACTGGGCCAAAAGCTGTAGATCAGAACGAGCGTAATGGCAGGAACGAGGCTGAAACTTCCTTCAAAGCACATATCATCACACAATCTCTCGTAGGTGAGAGGAACTCGAACACCCCCTACCAGAAATAGCTGCTAAGTAGCAACCACTATCCTCCAGACACAAACTAGGCCCCTACACATTCTTGCCTACGCAGCACTCATCAGATGATGGAACTCTTGCTAAGAATTTTAAATCCAGGTCGATTATGTCTAACTATGCTGGGGAATAAACAACAAATATTTTTTTCAGTATGAACACATGACAATACATGTTTACTTTTTTTACAGGGGGGGGTAAGTACCCGCCAAATTATTATACTAGAGTTCACAGACTAATAGTGGCATTTCCCTCATATTCACGCCCACCCTGAAAAAAAAAATTAAAATGACCTTTTGACGCCTACATTTCATATTGCGATTTTTCTGTTTAAACTAACACTAGCTGCTAAAGGTTCAGCCAAGATATTGATGCAGTGACAGCAGGTATCAGTTGTCGTTTAGCCTGATGATTTTGCTGTTTTTATTTAAAGGTAATACAACAAATATTGCATGAGGTAAATGTAGGAAAAAAATATTAAAAATATGCAGTCTACGTTTAAAAAAAAAGCCCCATTTGGGTGGATTCCACTGAACATAAACATGGCGGAGGAAATGGATACACTGTTGTACCCAACGTAGATGGTGTGGAGCAGGGGTCACCAACGTGGTGCCCGTGGGCACCAGGTAGCCCCCAAGGAGCACATGAGTAGCTCTCAGGCTTGCTATAAAAAGTGCACAACTCATCAGTGAGATGCGTCTATAATGTAAAATGTAGTTAATTCGTTGTTGATAGTCACTGTCAAGTGTATTTACATAGATAAATGAGTATCATTAATAATAATAATAATAATAATAATATATAACTAAAGGTAAATTTGTTATTTCAGAGGAGTATTTCAAACTGGTAGCCCTTTATATGACTCGGTGTCCATGTAGTAGCTCTCAGTTACAAAAAGGTTGGTGATCCCTGGTGTGGAGACAAGCTCGAGTGTTGTTTAGTGAGTCAGAATCACGAAAAGCTGAGTAGTATGCACAGTCAGAGAATAATTATGATTAGCTCAGTGATTTCCATGCAACGCGATGGACGATTGCAAAGAAATACTGGAAATGTGTACCGCCAAACAGAAACAGGTAGAAATAATACTAAAAGAAAAAATGAGTAAAACAGGTTTAACAGAAACATCCTGCAGCATTTTCAATTACAAGGCTGACAAGCAAAGCGTATAGAATAACAGATACATACTGCAGACGAAATATATAAATGCATCATCGGCAGAAATGAACGAGGCAATATTTCTCAACAGAAAAGAATGAACAGTGTATAATAAATTCTTTATTCAGAAAATCTAACATGGTGCTATGGTGTCTTAGTGCTTAGCACATTCACCTCACACCTCCAAGGTTGGGGGTTCGATTCCCGTCCTCGCCATGTGTGTGTGGAGTTTGCATGTTCTCCCAGTGCCTCGGGTGGGCTTTTTCTCTGGGTTCTCTGGTTTCCCTCCCGGTCCAAAAACATGCACGGTAGGTTGATTGGTAAATTGTCCCTAGTGTGTGTGAATGTGAGTGTGTGTGTGCCCTGCGATGGGTTGGCACTCCATACAGGGTGTGTCCTGCCTTGGTGCCCCAAGATGTCTGAGATGTCTGAGGCACAGGCTCCCTGCGAGCCGAGGGAAGATCAGCTAAAGCGATAAAGGAAATAAATGAATAAAGATGGTGCTAAGGCATATAATATTAGGCACCACAAAATAATACATATTTTAAACATATGATATCTTGAGTTGGAAAAAGGGGAGGGGGGTTTAGCTCAGTTGTTTAAGGCAGCGGGCTACTGATCGGAAGGTCGGGGGTTCGAGGCCCAGTATTGCCAAGCTACATTTAGGCTCTGTGCTCCAGGAGCGTCGTATCATGACTGACCCCATCGATCAAGCGTTCAAAGAAATGCCCTCTTGGGATCAATAAAGTATTTAAAGTATAAAATAAAAAATATATAAAAGCATATATATACATAATTATAATATATATAATCATATAGTGATTTGAGAACAATGTGGCGTGGCATCATTTTTAAACACATGCTTTCTACAAACATATGATGGAACTTTTGCTGAATATATCTTGGCACAGAGCCCAATGCCTACACTTCTGAAAAAATTTTAATACCACTGTAATAACCACTTCCTTCATTGTCTGACTTGAAGATCATGCAGCATACTTCACCGTATCAACAATAACACAAAGTGTTTATGTTTATTTTGATTGTCTTCAGTACGTGTGCCATGTGCAAGTTTCTGCGATACTGATAATAACGCGAAATAGAATAAAGGGGGCTTTACATTTACATGTATGGCATTTGGCAGCTGATCTCATCCAGGGTGACTTACAATTATCTTATTCATACAACGGAGAAGTTGATGATTAAGCGCTAAGTTTTGGCGGTCTCAACCACTGACATGTCACTTCGCCTTTTAGCCTGTGAGCTGGCACTCATTTTAAGTTAATGTCAATGTCAATCCTGTTCAATTTTACAAAATGAATCTGCTGAGATTTGAAACACGTTTTTTCAAGGTGTCAGGTGTGAACACATGCTTTATACCGAACAAAACTTTTCGAAGAGAAACCAGTTGCGTGTTTAATGGTAACTATTCTGTCAAAACTTTCAATACCACTGTAATAAACACTTCCTCAGGATTTGACATAAATACCTGAAGCATGCACAGGGGACTTTAAAGAGGGGATGCTTGTAGAAGCTACAGGTTCATTCCAAAGATGAAGTATTGAAAGCAGGGTGTTTTTAAATGCTAATAGGTATTCATATAATGGGAAATAGGTAATCACTCATACACACCCACCCTCACATATATATACACATGTATACATACATGTGTGATATGTATGTATGTATGTATGTATGTATGTATGTATGTATCTGTATGTCTGTCTGTCATACAAAATTTCTATCTATCTATCTATCTATCTATCTATCTATCTATCTATCTATCTATCTATCTATCTATCTATCTATCTATCTATCTGTCTATCTATCTATCTACTTATTTATTAATTATCCAGTATATAAGTGGGCCAAAATATGATGAAAGGCTGGAGGATGGCCATACAACGGAATAAAAAGAAAGAAGGATTCGCTATAGTATCTACACTAACTGAATCACTAGTTCTAAGAATCGATTCCTGAGATCAACCCACAATAAATTGGATCTGTACATTTCCAATCACCTAGCAAATCGCATGCTTACATTTGCACATTACCGCCATTGCCAGAAGATGAACTGGCTGTTCATTTGCTGCATAATACAGTGGTTGACAGTAACAAAGTAAATGTGATTATTAATTGTGTGTAAGTAGTTGTTTCTCGTATGTGTACTTTACTTTTAAACCCTCAGGAGACCAAATCAAAAAAGACAGGAAAAAAAAAGTGGTATAGGAAAATGTGCAAAAGATAAACGTGTGTGTGCAGCTCTATCTTTAATAACTGTATACCGTTAATGTTATGCTGTCTTAACTGATATGCTTTTACACATAGGGAAACACTATTTCTATATATAGTTTGCATAACACTATTTTTTATATTATGCAGGTATTTATAATATGTGTAGCTTTTAACAAATTGACAACTTACAACTATTCATTCTAGCTGGAACTGCCATTGCCGTGTCGTGGTTTTTTCTTAGCATGAAAATCAACCATCAACCACAACATTTTGATAGCAATAAATGATTAAATAGACTTCTGATTCGAACTTGCCTCAACGAATGATTTCAATGTTTTCAAGGGTTTAGGCCCATGATCATTTATTAGACTTGATTAGACATAATCCTACTACTGGTAATGGTGTACTAAGAGTACATCCAATAGCTTATTTTCATCTAAACTGGTACATTATAGCCATAATGAATCGGAGTACTTGGAAACTTAAGTAAATTTGAATAGAAATACTTTGTGACTTGGAAATAGCTTTTTTTGAAATTGTTTTACTCAAATAAAAGTATAAATGGAGCATTTCTACTTTTACTGGGGTAATATAATATTTTACCTATCTAAACATTTATTCAAGTACTTTCCTTTGTTTTGTGTACTTCATCAACTAATATATCCAACCCTTTTGAAGATGCCATTATGTAAAAGATGAATGGTTGAATGAGTTCAGTGATTGCAATGCTATGGCTGATCTCACCATATTTTTCATGGATCATTAGTGTATCTACAAACATCGCACACTGTGCATGCATGAATACCACAATGCTGTTAAATCCTCATATCTGAAAATATGGATTAAACGTTAATGCACTTCATCAAATAATTGATCCTCATATAATATAACAACCACAACAACAACAAAGGCAACAACGATATTATTTCAGTCAGAGCTTTTTTTCCCCACTAAAAACATATATCTTTTATAAAAAAAGAGAAACTATGTATAGCTGTAATAAAGAACTTGATTTGAGAATGGTTTATAGCAATTGCATTATGTAATTGTATTAAATGCCTAATCAGTCGAATCATAAAATAAATAAATAAATAAAAAATGTATCTGGTGAAAAAAATGTGAGATTACTATGACATGATTTTTTATTCACTCTAGAATTGATTCTAGGAGGGGGTGGATAAACACACTTATAAATCAAAAATTATATATATATATATATATATATATATATAGATGAGAGAGAGAGAGAGAGAGAGAGAGAGAGAGAGTAAGAAACTACAACTACACTGTAAGAAACCTCAGTACCAACTTGAATTGGCCACATGTACAGAAATCGGGATTTATTAGTCTCTAGTCATTTCCTGAATTTATCTGGCTTGCTGATCATTCTTTTATTTTATGATTTATGCTAAAAATTGCCATTGGAAATATTAAGTAATACTACACTCAAAACACTGAACACAAAAGTTTATTTTAATAAAGCAAAGTCCCTGGAAGAAACCTGATTCATCATCTTACCCGTATATCCATACATGTGTATATATATATATATATATATATCTATATAGAGATATATATATATATATATATATATATATATATATATATATATACATTATATATAAATTACCCAGATACATATCAGAGATACGTGACTAAGGGCTTTTTTCTTGACGGCGTTCTCTGTTCTCTTTCACATAAACTGACATCATCGTCTATTTCTGAGGTGTGATCCCCTAAACGCGAAGTTATTTCCTTCCTTAATATGTAAAGTGACAGCTACGACACTTAATGCACTATAACGTCAATGCAAGCCTACAGATTACACAAAGCCCTAGCTGCAGAGGCTGATTTATATGGTACAAGAAAATACCCAATCCCCAACTCCTCCAGGAGATGGAAAGAAATACTGTTTATTCAATTGGGACAAATATATCTTTTTTTCCCCCTCAGGGTGCAATTAAATTAAAACAAGTATGATGTTTTGCTAACCGTAATATGAATTTTGAACATATTTAAGTAAATACAAAAAAAACACAACTGTATCTGCATGCAATGTTAATGTACTTACAGCAGATGCTTATTTTTGTGTATTTGAACCTGTGGTCTATATTGCATGTCAAATCTAAGAGCATATCTTTCACTGATCTTATCGATTGCCACAAGCCAGTAATATTCTGCAGTAAAATGTAAAAAGGTGTTACATAAACCAAAATCTGATAGAGAGTTTGACAATTAAAACATTATGTATACGAAAATAATTAAATCATAGAGATATTTTAAACTAGAGCGTGCCCTTGATAATTAGCTTCACAGGTGTCTCCAAACTCGTGAAATGTAGTCAGTGTGCGGTTTGGTATCATGGTGTACTCCACACTGAACACTGACCAAACTAAGTAGAGAGTTGTCTCAGGAGATTACTTTCTGGACCGAACTGCGCAGCCTTTTGTCAAAATGTATTCAATTCATTATTTTCCTTAAAATCCTACAAACAATATCCCTTAAGGGGCACGGTGTCTTAGTGATTAGCATGTTCGCCTCACACCGCCAGGGTCCAGGTTCGATTCCAGTCTCGGCCATGTGTGTGTGGAGTTTGCATGTTCTCCCCATGCCTCTGGGTTTTTTTCTCCGGGTTCTCCGGTTTCCTCCCGGTCCAAAAACATGCACGGTAGATTGATTGGCACCTTGGAAAATTGTCCGTAGTGTATGAATATGTGTGTGTGAATGTGTGTGTGTATGTGCCCTGCTATGGGTTGGCATTCCATCCAGGGTGTATCCTGCCTGGGAAGATCAGGATAAAGTGGGAGAAGATGAATGAATGAATGAATATCCCTTAATGACAATGTGAAAAATGTATGTGTATGTGTATATGTGTATGTATGTGTATATATATATATATATATATATATATATATATATATATATATATATATATATATATTTTCATATTTTTTTCATATACCACCACCGCTTTATCCCATCTTCCCTTGGGTCACAGGGAGCCTGTGCCCATCTCAGGCGTCTTGGGGAATCAAGGCAGGACACACTCTGTATGGAGTGCCAACCCATTGCAGGGCACACACACACACACACACACACACACACACACACACACACACACACACTCACACACACTAGGGACAATTTTTCCAAGGTGTCAGTCAACATACAGTGCTTGTTTTTGGACAACTGTGCCCCTATATGTGTATATATGTGTGTGTGTGTGTGTGTGTGTGTGTGTGTGTGTGTGTGTGTGTGTGTGTGTGTGTGCATTACATGTTTATTGTATGTAACGGATTACTGTTACTTTTTTTTGGAATTAAATGATAATTTACACTCAAACTTGTAATCAGGGATGGAATATTTCTGATGATTGGAGTCCATCTGTGGTAAACTGGATATGATTGGTAAAGTTACACCACCTGCAAATTCCTGCAGCATTGAAAGTTCCAGTAACCACAGTGAATTCCGTCATTCATGAACGGATGCATTTTTTGAACCAACACTGCATCAGAACCTAATGGTCACTCTAAAATAGTATCTGTGGTCTCTCTGGAGATAGGAGAACCTTCCAGAAGAACAACCATCTGTGCAACACTCCACCAATAAGCCCTATAAAGCCAGATGTAACCCATTGGTCATTGCCTATGCACAACTGAATGCACATACCTATGGAATCTTGTTAATGTCTTCTTTCACTGTATGAAATTAAGTTGAACTCCAACACCATTCGTTTTCTTATGAAAAGCAATTTTTCCATAAACTATTCAAAAGAAAAATCACCAAATATAGACACTATTTTTTTTTGTAATTTGTTTGATGTAAGTAAGAGTATTCTGAAATACATATCCTATTCCATATCTTATACATATTCTATCTACAAAAGCATTTAAAACATCATTGGTAATACAAACCAATGACTCACTAAGTGTGTGTATTTTTGCATCAATGCACTTCTGGGAATATAATGAGAAATGTAGAATTCTTCACAGATCACTGTGGGTGGCACCTTTGGCCCAACTGGCCTCCAAAACTCAAACAAGTTGTCACCTCTAAATAAAAAAAAAAATGTTCGGCCATTAAAATAGTAAAAAAAAAAAAGTTTTTTTTTCTTTTTTTCTTTTTTCTTTTTTCTTTTTACCGTCATCAGTGAAACCAACAGAAGAAGCTCTTGGTGCTAAAATAGGCTGCAGAGTTTCTAACTACAAGTTACGTTATTGACCTGTGGTGATGTGATGAAACTTGTAAAGTAGGACTTTTTAGATATGAATATATCAGCAGTAGGTGGTAACCAAGAGGTTATACCCTGGTCACCCTGGTGACTTACGCTATGAACATTTATTAAGATTATATCATCCTAAACCATCACAGATATAATAAATGCAACAAAATTATTAGTTATAGTTTCCACTTCCATTTTAGTGGGTAAGGGAAATGAAAACAAATAGCGCCTTGAGCAACGTAAGGTTGCGTTCATGCCTGCGAGAAAAAGTGATACGTTTAAATGTTCTTTAACAGAAGAAAATAATGAAAAGTTGATCATATATGTGACTGCTCCTTGTTGTGTCAATATTACAATTAAAAAGGTGCACACGTTCATTTTAAAGTGGTTTAAATTACAGAATTGTACATTCATTTGACCACACAGACATTAAATATGTTTATTAATGGTGAATGTCCCTGAAGCAGTTCCTCTTCCTTTAAAAACTTACTGTATGGCAGCTATACAGTAAACCTCCATTACCTCACCATCCTCTCACTTTTCTCTTTCTTTAATGTAAGAATTATTAAACACAAATACATCCGCCCTGGAGATGGAGCCAAGATGACTGTGATCCTAACGGTTAATACAGACTAAATCTACCTCATCAGCAATTTTTCCTTTTCCCAGTAAATTATTCTTCCAGAATGTCTGGTTCCCACTGTGGATGTGTAGGTGTGATGGTGTAGAGGTGTAGAGGTGTAGAGGTCAAAATTGAGGGCACAAATAACCAGAATGGCTACCATTTTGCAGTGTACATTTTTGGGGGACCGTCATTTTCTGTCCAAGACAACGAACCGAAACACACCTCTAGGTTACTTGATGTCAGATATCCTCAAAAATCACCTGATTGAAATCTATTGGAGACGGCTTAGGAAGAGTTGGACCGGACATTAATGGAAAAGTTCTTAAAAAAACCCAATCACAACCTTATCAGGGTGACTGGGAGAATGTGTAAAGCTGTCATCATGGCAAAAGGTGACTACTTTGAAGAATATATATATATATATATATATATATATATATATATATATATGTAACTGTAATGTAACTGTAACTGTAATAGTTGATCAGTACCCCTTAATAACCCTTACCAAAAAGAAGTCAAAAGTAAACAACAAAGCTCTCTAACATTGGTGCACCTTTGATAAGACAACCATTCAGCAACAAAGGAGCTGTTTTCAGATTTCAGACTTTCAGTTTTAAGAGCACCCTTTACTCTCCACACAGAATATAAATAACACCCTGACTATGACACAAGTTATATATTTACTTCAATTTAAGAACAGCCATGTTTCTCTAAAATGCTTTGTTGCTTTACATTTAGAGGGACATTTGGAAGGCCGCTTGTCCAATCAAATTAGTGGCCCAGTTCTAACTGGTCATAAAAGAGAAACAAATAAATGACAGTTATTCAGGCATTGTGTCCAAGCATCGTGTACATCTGAATAAAATTAAATATGGCTATAAAATCTTGTATAATGTGCAAGATGGAAGTGTGTGACATCTGTGTAACCTACTAGGGGAAAATCCAATAATCGCAATCAGAATCCATGACATGAATCCAAAACAGGAAGGGATATGCAAATAAGGATAATCTATGCGTCATACTCAAAATCAAACAAATGTAAAATATAGTAAATAATTATAAAAAAAAAAAAAGCTGACCAAGGCTATATAAGAGGTGAACACAATAGGGTAACCAACCAATAAGAAGGAGGATTGGAAACTGTACTAGAAGGGGAAAAAACAGAATATAATGTTTGGGTTGGGACAATAAAAGTAGTTGTGAGGTTTTCTCTTCCTTTTCTCTGTCAGACGAGAACTTCACAAGCTTCAGACACAAACTGATAGTATAGACAAGCACAATGAATCATTGTTACTTGAATAATACAGTAGGTCTATTGTAGGTCTAACATATTGCAATTGGTGTCTCTAATATTAGTTTAAGAAATAAACTAATTGATTGAAATTGTCAAAGGGAACAAACGGTTATATATATATATATAATTTTAATTATGATTATTAATATATAGGCAAACTCATTTGCATGATGACACCTATATAAACAAGAACCATGTGATTCTCACACAATAACACAGGGTTTTCTGTGACTGTATCCAATCTTACTGCAGTGTCATCCCTGTAGGGTACGCTTAAGGTTGTAGGCACTGGAGAGCCATAGGGATTTAGTTGACACCTTGCTGTGTTCGGTGGCCATGTCCTCGAACTCTCCAGATCTCCTGTTAGGTGATGATAACTATGTCTTCAAATTTCCAACCCCAAATGAAACGATTAAATATGCAGCCGGGTTCATTATGTCTTTAATAACTGGAAATAATCACAACATCTCCAGATATTACTAGTGTCTGGGAAAAACTATTTTCCCCGCCATTTTCCTCGTGATTCTCTCTTTCCTTTTTGTCCCCGTGTATTCATTTCAAAATTCATTCCACCTCTGAATCCTGGTAACACCGGGAAGTCTATATAACATTCCGAGTATGTTACAAGTGCCTTCAATATTCCTTTTTCAACTAATAAAAATAAGGAAAAACCTTTTATACATTGAATATATGTATGTAAACCTTGGTTAAAAATGTTCCATGACACGCGTGTGTAGTGGTTACTGCATTGGGGTTTTTTTTTTCTCTCTCAGAACTTCCTGTGTGGTGTATATAAAGACAGGCAGGCAGACACCGAAAACAATATCACTAGAAAGTGTCTCTGAGAAGGGGAACCATGAGGAAGACACTCATTTTTCTGTTCACACTGTCTCTGAGCCTATCAGCGACCATTCCTAAATATCGTATAACCTTCAAACACATCATTGACGATCTGGATAAGCTGAAAAACCTCACCGGGGAATCTGTAAGTAAATAAACGAATGCCTCAATTTCACATAATGTCGTTGTGTTTCAATATAAGTTGACATAAACTTCAGTGTACATTATTTGTAATATTTGCATAATGACAAATAAAGATGTCCAAATATGATCTCTCTCTCTCTCTCTCTCTCTCTCTCTCTTCTTTAGGTCTCACCTCCAAAATACAAACAATGGAATGTAAGTGACTTATATCTAGAAATACAACCAATCAAATAAAGTATTTAGTTAAACGGTAATGCATATTAACCATATTATTCTTACTATTTTACTCTAGTGTAGTCACACCGTAGAGGCCTTCACACAGCTGAAAGGGGCCCTGAACAATGTCACAGTACCCTCTCAACCTGTCCTGAAAACCCTCATTGAAAATCTAGAGGAAATTGATGTTTTACTGAAAAAGCAAAATGTGACGGTAAGATTTTACGATTTTACCACAAACAATATTTAACTATAACTAAGATTATGGACGGATGTATGAAAGCTTGTAATGAGTTGTAAAATAGCTCTTTATTTTATACCAATATTTTTATCTTAAGTATTGGATTGTTAATGTTGTTCTTTTTTTTGTATTCTTTTTCTTAAAGGGATCTACCACTTGTCCCATCAAACGGAGACCAAAAACACATTTGGAAAACTACTGGCACGTCCTACGGTGCCTTTACCGTAACTGCACCGTTACCTCGATGAAAAGCTAACGTGTGATCTTAACTTATATAAAATAACTATTTATTGCCAGAATGTTATTTATTTATTATCTTGTGTATTTATTTTTAACTTAATGATATGTCTCAAAAGAAGTAAAAATGTCTTCATTGAATGTAAACAAAATGGTACATATTGCACGAATGCAATTTCTGTTTGAAATGTATTGCAACAATACAGCATATTAAATGTTTACAGACTTACAGTAGAATAGTGAGGATAGTTTGTTTGGGTTTTTTTTATCTCGAAGACTTTAATCCACCTGACTGTAGTCGCTATGCAACATTCATTTTATAATAACTAATGTTCGGATGCTGATTTGATTCAACAGATGCACAGTTCTACATTGAAAGTGATGCATGTTCTATGCTTCTTATAAGACTTAATAAAAACCTTATTTATATATTTTAGTCTGTGGTGTGAAGTTTTATGAAAGCTTTAAAGCCTTCTTTTTTACAGAACAGTGCCCTCTGCTGGAGGAATTGTGTGAATTGGGTAAAATAGCATGTTCATTATGTAAAGGACAAAGGGGGCCAAAACAGATCAGATATTATAAAAGTACTTAAGAATGTCATCTGATTACCAGGAATTCTAACACAGCTTCAGCAATTTACTTTGATATCAAATTAAGTGGAGAAGTGAAGTTTGGTCCTTCTTAGTGATTCAAAGAAATTAAAAAATGTAAAGATTAAAAAAATTCAACCAATCAGTTCATAAAATAGTACATCAAATACTACATTCTTTAATTAATATCGTGATGGACTAACGGGAATTTAGAGTAGCCTAGCTCAATGCACTGCATGCTGGGATGAAACTGGAGACTCCTTGAAAGCATTCAGATAGAAACTGCACTTAGAGAGGGGATCCAGGAGCAGTATGCTGTTCCTCCATGTTGTTCTTCTCCTGAAAGTTTCTTAAGAAACAAGGGGCTGTGTGATATCCATTGCTTAAGTGTGATAATCCACGATCACCATAGAAATTCTGTGCCCCTTGAGAAGCAGCTTCACTGACACTCCTAGGCCGATGCAGTGACTGTGCAAATTCATGAAAAAAATATGGAATAGATAAAATATTGGGAAAACTGTATGTATTAGGGGAAATAGAAAGATGCATTGTAAGGTGGGAGTCTGGGAAGCTGCCATGTGAGATCTATTGTGGTGTTCAAATTGAGAGATGTCTGTGCTGTGATTCTCCCGCACTGAAGCAGGTTACGCAACTAGAAGTACAAATTTAAGTGTTTTTTTTTTTTTATCATATCTGCTTATACGCAACAATGCGCCGTTGTGCCCACTGGCTTTGACTCAGATACTCAGGACACTGACTAGAAATTTACACCTGACTGATAGGAAGTGACAAGCAAAGCTGTACAGTCTTAGAGTGTGCTGCAGTGATTTGATGTTTCAACCCCTATATCTGAGTCCACAAACACTGACTATCTATCTATCTATCTATCTATCTATCTCTATCTATCTCTATCTATCTATCTATCTATCTATCTATCTATCTATCCAGCGAGCGAGCTAGCGAGATAGAGAGCTAGCTCTAGCGATGCTATCTATCTAGCGAGAGCGAGCGATCTATCCCGGGCGATGATCGAGAGAGAGAGAGTAGACCAGAGATAGAGAGAGAGATGAGAGAGAGATAGGATAGATAGAGGATATATATATATATATGTATATATATACATATATATATATATATATATATATATATATATATATATATGTATATGTACATACAAGCCATCAGATTCACTGATCTAAATATTACAGTGATATATATATATATATATATATATATATATATATATATATATATATATATATATATATATATATATATATATACATTTGCAGCATTTAACAGACGCCCTTATCCAGAGCGACATGTATGTATATATATATATATACATACATACATACATACACACATCATCTCATCTTACAACTCACATGCTCCCTCCTAAAGACATTACAATGTGTGGAAACCCGAAGAGACAATTTTTTTTTTACCACCGACTGACTTTTACAAAGTGCTGATGCATATCATACAAACTACCTTGTTAGTGCAACTGCGCCGAGATCAACCACACAGATAACGTTTGCTAAGTGGTGGTTGTATTTCCACCTTTGCATGAGTTTATATATTACACATAAACACCTAGTAGGCCATCAGATCAGCAGTGACGAGTCTGAGTCTACCTACCAGAATGAAATGGCTCTTCTGGCTAAGCAATGTACAACCTCAAGCACAATCTGAAAAAAAAAAAGCTGCTGATTGATTCTCATGCGAAACCACCTCTGTGTTTTCATAGGTTAAGCAATAAGCTGGAAACAAAATAGCATCATGGACCCCACATACAGTACCTGGGAACTATCTGTCTGAAACTCCCTGCAAGTGAAGAGTACTTCTCCATCACAAGCACATGATGTCTGAATAAGTTGAGGTCATTCCACACAACGAGCCATAAATCTGATGGCTATTATACATTTTAATTAATTTAGTTTAATTATACATTTGAATGGGTATTTAGTTATTCTGAATATAAACAGACCCTTGCTAGCAATACATATACGGTTGTTATTAGTGCAATATGGTGCGCTATTCTAATTGATACCCATGTAGATACTGTTTTTGATGAATATATATTAATTCTATTAATTATATTTCTGATATATTTATCATACAGATTTAACTTAATCCACTGACAGAAGAATTATGTGTTTTGAGTAGGCGTTTATTGGTGATAAGTGAGAATCATTTTTGGTATTGTTGCTTCTGTCTTTCACCTACATGCAAAAATACATGTGAGCACACACACACACACACACACACACACACACACACACACACATTGCACATTGTAGTATTGTGATCATATGAGGGGGGACAAATGGTCATTATTGTGACATCAATAGTGTTGTATTGTGTGATGGAAGGGAAGCCCCTTGTCCTCCACAATGGGTGTGAATGTGTGTGTGTGTGTGTTTGTGGGAAGGTGATGGTGATTTCATGTTGATATTTTTGCATTCGGCCATCCCCTTACTGAGTAAGTGAGGGTGGTCAAGACTGTGAAGGGCAGACACTTGTGCAATTTAATATGACAGTGAGCACGAGTGCGAGACCAGCTGCAGGTTGTTCCTCTGATCATCCCCTTGATCGTGTGTTTGAAGTGATGATTTACGGGTGGCCACTGGCCATCTTGGTCCTTCTTTGATGCTTTTAAAGTAGGCCCACATTTATCACTACAGCCCCCAAAAAATCAGAGGCTGCACCTGTGCTTCTCTTTTTCTTTCTCGCTCTGTCCCAGTGTAAAGCAGGTGACCTACATGGAAGGAAACATTTATCTCGCATTACTGATCATGCTGTAAATTCTCCACTTAGAAAGTGACATAGTACAGTGGCTGTGGGGACTGAACAAATTGTATATTCTAAAAGGTTCAAATAGTTTGAGCAAAAACCGAACCATAGGCACACGTTTTTTTCTGTCACTACTCCTGCTAGCTGCTCTAGTGATTACAGTGTTAAGTATCAGTGAATATGTTAGCACCTACTATATACTAGAGTCAATGCACGGTAGCTTAGTGGTTAGCATGCTCGCCTCACACCGCCAAGGTCCGGGTTCGATTCCCGTCTTGGCCATGTGTGTGAGGAGTTTGCATGTTCTCCCCGTGCCTCAGGGTTTTTTTCTCCGGGTTCTCCGGTTTCCTCCCCGGTCCAAAAACATGCACGGTAGGTTGATTGGCACCTTGGAAAATTGTTCCCTAGTGTATGAATGTGTTTGTAAATGTGTGAGTTTCTGTCCTGCGATTGGCTGGCATTCCATCCAGGGTGTATTCTGCCTTAATGCCCATAGACACATGAGATAGGCACACTCTCCCCATAACCCGAGGGAAGATCGGATATAGCGGTAGAAGATGAATGAATGAATGAATGAAACTCAGTATGCTGGTCGTGCTTTTTGATAAGGTATCTGAAAAAAAACAATTTTGTTTTAATGATTTTTGAGAGACACATGCATTCTCCTTTTTTTTCTATGCAATCAACTAGTACATTTAATTTCCATTGAATGAATCCTTTGTTAGTATGAATAGCAGTTTTACACACTCTTGGCATCCTGACTTTTCGCTTCTCCAAAAATCCAGTCGAAATACTTTGCCACGCCCCTTGTTACCCATGCCAAAGGAGTTCACTGGTTGGTGATCTAGATCATCCCAGATCAGTTTAGCAGTGACTGGACAGGCTATTTTCTGATAGATAACACCCCAGCCAAATGTTTGCTTTCAAAATAACCCTAACAGTGCTTGGAGGCTTGCTTCAGTTCATTGTTCTATTTTATGTATATGAAATATTGATGAAATTGAATGGCATTGAAGTATGGAATGGCATTGCTCATCACCTGCCAATTAAACCTGTTAGACAAGGCTCAGGACCTCAGTTTAATGGTCCACACTCCTAAACAACAAGACAACACAGGAGTGGCTTAGGGACAGCTCTAGGAATGTTCTAGATTGGGTGAGCTAGAGGTCTACTGTGCTCCCCTGAGCCCTAGTGTTTTTTTTACATTTATTACATTTTACAGATGCCGTCTGTTCAATTTGTGAAAATGACATCACTTTTTGTAAATACCCATGTGGAAACATGACTCTTAATTAGGAAATCATGACAAGCATACTATTTCACACTGTTTGCAAGTAATTACATCCGGAAATCTATGACGCAGAGGTGTCATTTTTAGTTCCTATTTGTTTACTTGTTTCTTAATGGTTCCTGTTTGCGGTTTGTAGTGGGAATAGATTATGCCCTCCCACCTAACTGACTCTTCCTTGAAGCATATTTGTAAAAGGCTCTTATCTTTTACATTAATAAAACCTAGTACAGCTTTTAATATATTGACTGGTTTTGTTAAAGATTATATATATATATATATATATATTATATATATATATATATATAATATATATATATAATCACCTTCAAAATGGTCCCCTTCTACAGCAATACAGTCAAAATCAAAAAGTAATCAAATGTAATCAGTTACTTTACTTTTAGAACACGTACACATATACATATACATATAAATGGTCAGCCGTGTGTTTGTGAAAATGACGTCACTTTTTGTAAATACCCTTCTAACCTATGTGGAAACATGACGTTCTATGTGGAAACATGAGTGCTCCCAGCATTCAGGAATGTGTCCTGGAGGTTTTCTTTTTAAAAGTGTGTCGAGCACCTTTTGTGATTTGTGCTGGATCACTGTAATGATGTCAAAGCAGCAACCTTTGAGCTGGATTTTAATCTTGGGGACGATCGTGAATTCCGCAGTCACGCACCAGTTGCCTAATGGCTTGGACATTTTCAGGGATTAAGCTTATTGAAGGTTTTCCGGATCTCTCGTTGTCTTCCAGTGTTGTACTTACACTCTTGAAACACATTTGCCACTCAAAAAATTATTTTGCCACTCTAAAAAACACATAAAAACACAAACCACATTTGCCACTCTTAAATGACTTCATGTTAAACATGATGTAACAGGATTTGTCCAGTTTCCTGCAGGAGTCCCAGAGTAACGATGGCTCAATTTTTGGTTTCATTTAGCTTGCAAAACTGGCTGCGTACTGCATATGTGGAACAATACAAAGAAAGCACACCTAATGTGAATATTTGCACTTGTTTTCCTGTCAGGCTATAGTGGACAAGTTGGGTTTTGTGCTATTCACTGAGGTCATGATGCACCATAGGTTCTAAAATACTAAATAATTAATAGGACTTGATGGCAGTGATGTCCCACGCAGTGCAATAGTGGGAGTTAGTCCATTAGTGGGAGATACACTGGAATTTTTCACCATATTTTCTTCTTGTTTTCATTGGTAAAGCTTGTGTGTGTTTTCTTAATTATACATTTTGAGCTCTTTTTTCTGCATTGCATGGTTGGATTGCCTGTTTCTATATACAGACATGATACATTTTACAGAAGATACTCAGAATACTTTAACCAATAAAAGTGCCAGATGAGGGTTTGCTATCAGTGTTAATGAGGAAATACATTGATTAATATAGCGTATCTGTGATTATATTGAAAAATACCAGTTTGAAATGCTAGACAATAGAAAATAATGGTGAATGGATTCAAAATTGATCATTTATTTAAGACACGATCTAACCAAGCTAAACAAGTAATGACAATGATGATAATAATAATCAGCAGCAGCAGCAGCAGCAGCAGCAGCACCATCATCATCATCATCACATGGATAATAACAATCATATTATTATTCATAATTATATAAATATGTTATTTATTATATAAATTGATGTGAAAGCTATCATGCAACATTTTCATATCATGCAACATTTTATGAATCTTCTTTTTCCAGTATCTCCAGTATCTCATCAACTACTCTCACTCCAATATCCCTCAGAGCTCCGAATGTAACAAGCTCATCAATAGCTTTCAAAAAGAAACAGGGAAATATACATTAATGTAGTGGCTCAATGCTGTTTGTCCGCCATAACACCATGGTAGCTGGTACGAAATAAAATGTTACTATGGGACCTGATAAGAAATGCATTGGTTTAACAGCAGGGGCAGTAAATATGTAGCAATCATAATGATGCCTTTCTTACCGCAGCTACTGCGAAAACAGTTCATCTGACATGTTTACAATACAATCAAACGTTCTGTATTTGTGTCATGTCATGATAACCACCCACAAATAAGTATTTGAAATCCCCACCATGCTCCACCTCTGCCTGTATACTCAAATAATGAGTTGAACAAAAAACATGAACTTCTTGAATTCCCGTTTTTTTTTAAATGGCAATGAAGTATAACCTATTGTGTGTGTGTGTGTGTGTGTGTGTGTGTGTGTGTGTGTGTCTTGTGTGTGGTGTGTGTGTGTGTGTGTGTGTGTGGTGTGTGTGTGTGTGGGGAACTACTTATCTGTACCCATAAGCCTACTCATTGCTTTTTTTATACCCAGCCCTCTCTGTTACCTCCTCTGCAATACGCCTGTACATGTGAAAGAGGAAATCATCGTCATCAAAACCGATTGCCTTCAGTTTATGCAATGTGCCGTTTTGGTTTCAAAATGAAGCCTCTTTCAACAAAAGAGGCATGTGGCAACAATGTCCAAACACTTTTGCTTCCATTTGAGGCATGGATTTATGGATATTTACCTGTACTCTAATACACACACACATATATATATATATATATATATATATGTGTGTGTGGTGTGTAATGTTTTTGTGTTTTCCTAATATACATATGTTACAGTACCTCATAACTGAACCCTTTCTCTGTACTCTGGATGAAGTGTTCTCAGATCTCATATATATATATATATATAGATATATATATATATATATATATATATATATATATATATATATATATATATATATATATATATATATAATATATATACAAAAACTCAATACGAAGACAAATTATTCTTGTAAATGTTTTGATGTTTTGAGGTAAGTATGGTGTTTTACATTACACTATTTATTAGGACACCAAACAGAACTGCTCCTCTGTTTCCACACAGATAGATTTAATTGCCGGATGTGTGGATTTTGGTGCTTGATTTGAGATTTGAGAGCCGTATTAATAAAGAAAATGTTTTAGTGAGTAAAACTAAGTTCTGGGGAGTTTATTTTGTTTTATTTTTTTATACCACATTAAAGAAAGCACATAGTGAATAAATGTGTTGCAGTTAAGATTTTCATTTTGTTCTTTATTATTTATTTATATTTTTAAATAAAAATGGTCACGCAGGAAAGCATGCGGCAATAATCCTACATTTATTAAAAAAAAACAAAACAATTAGAGCCATTTAAATGAATTAGTCATTAATTTTGACACGTCTAATGTGTGCGTGTGTGTGTGTGTGTGTGTGTAAAATTTTATATTAAAGACTGCAAAGCATAAATACAACTGAAGGTGAGAGAAAGCTACTGGTCAGAATAAATCGTCCTTTGACAAAGCAGATAAAAAACGGCTGTGGTTTCTACTTCCCTTCTACTTCTGATTAAACATAAACTGTTAAAAAAAGTGACTGTTTTTGTGTTTTCCTAATATACATATGTACAGTACCTCATAACTGACCCCTTTCTCTCTACTCTGGATGAAGTGTACTCAGATCTCATCAAAGCCTAGTGGCTCTGCAGATAAAAACCACCAACTGTTTTATTAACAAGTGAAAAATATTTATCCCTTTAGGAATAGTAGTCAAAATCAGCTAACAAAGTCAATTTTCTGTGATGTTGAGTCAGGAGGTGGCAGGTTCAGAATTCACATGAATTCGATTTTTTTTTTTTTTTTATCGTATTTTAAATACATATCAGTGTGAGGGTTCTACGGTTGAACCTGGCTGTGATTACGCAGATTCAGAAAACGAAACACAACAATTCGCAATGAATGGGACAGTTTAAGAATGCTATGACCGGACAGAGCTTGAAGAGCTGGAAATGATCTGTATTCAGGTTATGGTTCCCTCTGGTGGTGTGGTGGGGATATTGCTGCAGGAACTGTTATAGAACTTAGAACTGCCTTAGCAACACATACAGGTGTTCTCCCTTTGTCGTCCACAGGGTCTCGGTGCTGGTGGGTCCGGATGCTCCCTGTGAAATTTTTACGTGAGAGAATAGATGGCCCAGCTATGTTTACTCAATATTATTCCTTCGGCCCAAACATCTATTACGTTGTAAAGCTAGGCTGGTGCACCATCTATTTCCAGTGGTGGTAGCGGGCAGTTCCTGAAGAGTCTCATTCATGAGAGATGAGTTCTGCAGGTTTGAGAGGGGGAAACATAAAAGATGGGAGAAATCCGATAATGAGTTGACTGGGTTGATTCATCGGATGATTCTGAAAGCTTTTTGCAGGGTCGTATTAATTTCATGTTTCATATTGATAACCACAATATCTGTCCTGGTTGATGATAGTTTATTTGTAATTCCTGAAGCCAAAAGGTCCTCTGGAGGCGTACGTGCTCTCGCCCAAACCTCTATACTGTGGTTAAACCAGTTATTGACAGCTTGGACAACCGAGTTTTCCACTGCCCATGGAAATAATGGTGGCCTGATGTGAGACTGACATTGATTCCCAGTAGAGAGCAAAAGGAGTGCCACACCAGAGAGCTGAATCTAAGGTAACCTTACATAACAGATTAGTAGGAATGTACAGCTTGTTTGGGGTTGTGGAGCTGGGGCTTGGAGGGCATGGAGTTTTCTGCATTTCCTCCATTATTTCCCAACGAAATAATAATGGGTGCAATGATGACCTTGGGTCGCAGGATGGGTTCTGGTGTCCGATGGTTTATGGTTAATATCCCCACTGAATTATGGGGTTATTAAGGTACTCAGCCAATTGATGGCAGACCCTGAGTCTACAAGAGTGGAGAAAGTATTATCTCTGTTAGTGAAGGAAATTGTACCAGTAGTAGGAGACTGGAGGACCAAGAATTGGAATTCACCGTAGGGGTCATGAACAAGGGAAGATATTTTACTGGGAAGAGGGCACAGTGGTGGCCTAATTTCCACAATAATAGCACAATTGAAATGGCATGGATCTTCCTGAGAAACCTGGTTCTATCTAGGTGTATCGGCTCTGGGGCGTTGGTGATCTCATTGGCTTGCTTGGCATGGTGAAAATGTGGATGAAATACAAATTTATTGCTTTGGTTCCATAGTAAGTTATCCATTTGAATGGTTCTGGATGATATTTTGAGCTAGGGAGGTGTTCTTGCAGGCCAACTCAGCCTGTAGTGCAGAATTCAGTCAGATATGTATTAATACCCATAGACGCCTGAGATAGGCACAGGCTCCCCGTGACCCGAGGGAAGATCGGATAAAGCGGTAGAAGATGAATGAATGAATGAATGTCCAGCCCCCTGCTAAGTCCTTAAGAAACCATCTGAAATGAGCATAAGAACTTTGGACAAGTGCGTCATTATCCCAATACGTGGATGCCCATTCTAGTTCATTTATCGCTTTGCAGGGTTAGCAGCAGAGCAGATTTAGCCAACATCTTGCTATTAACTTAGAGGCAATGAGCAAAATTTACCTCGCATTGCTAAAGATATCCATGCCAGCGATTCACCGAACCAGCATAATTGTCCTGGGACGGCCAGTGGACATAGCGTTGTGGGCTTGGAGGAGGTGCATGTTAGTGGTCTGGTGAGCCTTGAGATACGCAAGATAAGCTGCCAGCATTTCTCCCTGGTAAATGATGACTGACTCCAAATGGTGAATTTCGGCTGGTTCCAAGTAGGCAAAGTCTTCTGTGACGCCGAGGTGGAGGCAATAGGATCCATATGCATTTATTTTAAATACATACCATTGTGAGTGTTCGATGTGCTAGGCTTAGGCAGGTTCATAATACGAAAGTAAAATCAAACAGGATCGACCAACTAGAATACCAATAGTAACCCTCAACTGCTTAGTTGTAAGTTGTCTGCCAAATGTAAATGTAAATGTATCTCACATAACTATAAAGCAGTAGGATAGACAGGACATACTACAGTGCTGTTGGTTGAAGACAGATATATTTATGTCTATTAGGGCAGTTGATATCAGTCTAACCTAAAATTAAGAACACGCACAGTAGCATTAATGCAGTCACTCATTGAAATACATAATGTACATGTTGAACGTATGTAGTCCAAGAAATTAGCCCAAACGCATAATGACCCTGTGCCCGTATTTGGACATGTAGGGTCCATGTCTCAGTAGATCGGTATGCATTGAATGGCCTCTATACTGAACTAGAACAAGAGTCAACACGTATAACCCCCTAAACTCTGGACAGGTAAACACAGGAGGAACAGGGGTAAAACAACGAGAGGTGTGAAGAAAATTCAAACCAAAGAATACGACAGAAAGTTTCCAAAGCTTGACATCATTTCAAACTAAAACAAAGAAAACACCATAGTGTGTGTTTACCGTTTTTAATTAATTTGAAGTTTTGATTTTTGTTTCTGCGTACTTAAATATTTTAATGGAATATAATCAAATGTACTAAATGTGTTTTGATTTCACAGATATTCTTGTATGCAAATTTCAGCAATGAAAATGTCATTTTTTTCTAAAATAATAAAAGTCTCTATGAATAATGGCTGCCAAAGCCTATAAATGTAGGATTTGTAAATTTCTTTTTAAATGTCATTTCCTTTTGATAACAGTGTATAAAACTTTACCTTCAGATCCTTAGTTGGACTAACAAAAGCACTTAACTGAGTATAAAACTGAGTTTTTGCAAAAGCAAAGCAAGGTTTTGAACAGGGTACCCATAACCACAAAAACAATTTAAATGATGTATTTCACAAACAGTTCCTATAAGTTAATAGGTAAGCTGCAATAAGTAATAATAAGAGTAAAAATATCTGTCCAAAGGCTTCAATGAAAATGTAAATGAAGACACTGTTTTAGACATCTTTTTTTTACAGGAAAGATATACTGTAAGTATATTAATATTAGCTAATGAGTATAAAATTGATTTGCATTCATAAACATTGAGATACATCTTACTTTTCATAGTCATCCATTTGATTCATATTCAAATTTCACAAAGCATTTGGAGGACCTTTGACAGAATCTCTTCCAAGAGTAAAAACATATGTAAAAGATAGACATGAACATATTTCTATGTGGCATGGTGGTTATAATGTAGTAGGACATAACAAAGAAGAAACATGTAGCGTTACTATTTTGAGGCCACAAATTATTATGCTGTGGTGGCTAAAAACTAACGTCCTGGACTGTTTCAGTTTAATATTTAGAGGATCTCCAAATTTATTACATGGTCTTAAGCTACTTATAAGGCCTTACAAGTATTTTTTAATTGAATTAATAAAATAGATTTGCTTTCCAGATTTACCATAATGCAGGCCCATGTCACATACATGTTACGGTTCTTGTCCAATATTTTTTTTATCCAAGATCTGAGCTTTTTATGCAAATAGTTGTGTATTTTATGTCACCTTAACCCTCAAGTGCTTGGTTGTATAAATAACATACTTGTAAGCCTGGAGTCTTTCAAATGCAAAATATACCTAAACATATTTATCTTGTGGCCTTATATGATTAATTAATAAATCATTAATCACCATGTCACTTCAGCAGCTCTGTACACGAACCAAGTTAAAGCGTCATAAATTTTTAAATAAGCTCTGATATGTCTTATAAAGTAGAACGTTGATGCTATGTATGATACAGCTTAAAATATCTGTTCAACTAAATTACAGTGAGAAAAACAAAACAATATCATTTGTTTTTTTCCCATCACATAAAGGTCACTTCTGGATTCGTGTTCTACATAGACCGGATATGTTTATTCTCTCCGCTAAATCTCCAAGCATGATTTATTGTATGTTTACTTGCAGCATTTAAAATAGTATACTCTACACGAGGTCATGTGCAAAAATGTGCAAGGGCGAGAATGTTATGCTTGGTGGAAATGCTGGCTTGATCCCTGTGAGCATACAAAGCAAAGCAAAGCAAGCATGTATTTAACATATCAATAGTGAATCAGCCACTTGTGTGAATTCGACCGTTCACCGCGCGCGCTACGTTTCCCTAATTAAAATGAAAGGGGCAAAATGAACACAATTATACATCAGTGCTTTACCAACATTTTACCACTCATCAGACTCAGCTGCCTCACAAAACCACTAGCATATGCTTCAGATTGAAATACGAACTGTGAATACAATCAGCCGAAAGAGCAGCTGCTCTTTATCTCAGACTTTGCATCCTCATCATAGTGAATTTTTCTATATGAGAAATTTTTCTATATGAGAAAAAGGTCTTAATAACAGCATACAAGGATATTACATAACATTCTTTATTGCATCATGCTTGTATACCATACAGGAATATTGTTACATAATGTATTCATTCATTCATTCATCTTCTACCTCTATATCCGATCTTCCCTCGGGTCACGGGGAGTCTGTGCATACCTCGGGCGTCTATGGGCATTAAGGAAGGATACACCCTGGATGGAATGCCAACCCATCGCAGGGCACACACACACACACACACACACACACACACACTCACACACACACATTCACACACACACATTCATACACTAGGGACAATTTTCCAAGGTGCCAATCAACCTACTGTGCATGTTTTTGGACCGGGGAGGAAACCGGAGAAACCGGGAGAAAAAACCCCTGAGACACGGACAGAACATGCAAACTCCACACACACACATGGCCGAGATGGGAATCAAACCCGGACCCTGGCGGTATGAGGCGAACATGCTAACCACTAAGCCACTGTGCCCCCTACATAATGTATAGAAATGTTAAATTACATCCACGCACTAGTTAGCAAAACTAAATGTTAATTAGCCTCAAAATAGTAACGCTACATGTTTATTCTTTGTTATGTTCTACTACATTATAACCACCATACAACATAGAAATATGTTCCTGTATATCTTTCACATATGTTTTTTCTCATAAGTGATCCTCCAAATGCTTTGTGAAGATTGAATATTAAACAAATGTATTAACTGAAACAATACACAACCTAGCTTTGAAAATAATCCAACATCCTCGGGTTGTGATACCATATTGTTTTCTTATCACCCAGAAGTTGATTATTTTCCTTAAGTCTTTAACAATCGTAGACATCATTTGGGCCGTGATTTTTAATTAACACTACATTTTTTAAACTTCATTTTTTACTTCCTCACATCATAGACACATTTCCTAGAAGCCTGTGGACATTCAAGCATTCAAAAGTGTAATGTTATAGATATCCCACAGACTGTTTCAAAGCACTAACTCTACATATTGATTTCAAAAACATACATCTTTACAGTACAGTAAATGTCACCTTGACAACAATTATAGATGTGTCTTTGCTTAATAAATGCACCGTTTTCATTCATTTATTATTAGACCCTTTTCAGATTACACCAAGCATGTGTCATACAAGTTCATGTAACTGAGTTGGTAATATAGAAACAGTGTTATATAAAAAGAAGCCCAGTCATATAAACCAGACATTTGCTTCATTCAGTATTAATGACAGAGTGGTTATTCAATAATATCAATCAACACCACTGTGTTATAAATATAAAGACGGTTTTCATAAGCGCCATGAATCAATGAATTGGAAACCCATTCATTCTGAAAGTCAGTGTGAATGAATGAGTGCCTTTCTGTGGATTTAATCTACAAAATTAGTATGCAATCAACTAATCAGAACCGTGGACTGTTTTCTTTCCTTACAAATTGTTCAGCTGAAAATATTTTTTCATCAATGATTGATCTAAGACCAGGGGCACGGTGGCTTAGTGGTTAGCACGTTCGCCTCACACCGCCAGGGTCTGGGTTCGACTCTTCGGTTCGACACAGGTCTCGGCCATGTGTGTGTGGAGGTTGCATGTTCTCCCCGCGTCTCAGGAGTTTTTTCTCCGGGTTCTCCGGTTTCCTCCCGGTCCAAAAACATGCACGGTAGGTTGATTGGCACCTTGGAAAATTGTGTGTGAATGTGTGTGTGAATGTGAGTGTGAATGTGAGTGTGTGCTCCTTGCGATGGGTTGGCATTCCATCCAGGGTGTTTCCTGCCTTAATGCCCATAGACGCCTGAGATAGGCACAGGCTCCCCGTGACCCGAGGGAAGATTGGATATAGCGGTAGAAGATGAATGAATGAAAAGTATTTAAACCAACTCCATTTCAGATTGACAGGATGAAGAACTACAAAAGCACAGCAGGCTGAATAAAAGAGTTATTTAGGTCATAACGTGTTAATCAACTCTTAGCGTTAAATAATACTCATACATTCGCCATGTTGAATTAATATGTTTATGGTTGACCTAGTATTTTGTGCTGTACTAATATCATTACTGTCAATAAATGCACCATTAATCATATCGTTTGGACATGGCATAATAACGTTTGGCATAATGTTGTTCTGGTTCATTCAGGACATCCCTGTACATTTCAAGTCTAATTTGTTTGCTCTAACTGAATACTAACACTTTGGCTGTGCCATAATCTCCGAGTGAATTCATTTTGTTGTTCTCTCAAGTGTTGAATTAACACTTGTACCATTTATCTCAATATGCTCCCGGAGATTGTCATTACTTCACTGTCGAAAGACGAGATGAGCAAGTGATGACACAGAAGTGCATTTGCTTAATTTTTTTTTAAACCATTTTAAAACGTAATATGTCGGGATGTCTTTTTTTTTGGTACAAAATGTTGTATTACAACCTACAGTGAAACCCTGTAAGACCAAAGCACTGATGCACTGAACATTATTTTATAGCACAAATATATGTATACTTTTTAAGTTAGTACAATGGGCACTGGAAGTTTTATCTTTCAACACAGCACTAACTTTTTTTGTTATTTTTTTTGGGGGGGGGCGGGGTTGTTTAAATACACAGTATTGAATGAAACCCTTGAATAAACGCTGATCATAAACACGTGCAGTCTTTTTCCGCACTTTTTATAATGAGTGTGAAGCTGACGGAATCGGGGACAGTAGAGGATGTCCTTGGGGTTTAGGTTGCCGCTGGATGAAACCCGAAGCGCCGAGTGTGCGCGGCGGAGGGGAAACGGCGCCTTCTCGCCACTCGACGTCAGTGCGCGTCCCTCAGTCCGGTCCAGCTGGCTCACACCGAGACGGACGCAGCGGAGTGCACACTGCGCGTTCACACTCTATGCAATGCGTGCACGGATTTTCGTCCAACCTGAGGAGCAAGCTCAACGTGCGTTCTTTTTTTACAGGCACATTTGGCAAGAAACGGGGATTTTAAAACGCGCGTGGTTATAAAAAAATAAGAAAGAAAAAGAAAGAAGTTTATATGCGTGGAATGAGAAGCAAGGAATAAACAGATGGAAGAACATTAGGATAAAGGGTGATCCCCCCCCCCCCTTTTTTTTTATCAGAAGAATATAACCCGGGGAGGAAAACAGAATATATTTTTGGGAGGAATACAGTTTTGCCTGCATGTAATGTGGAAATGTTGTGCTTGAAATTCTTCACTTTTTTTTTTTTTTCCTCATGTGTCTGACATGTGACTAAAAGGCAGCCCTGCGCTTTGGATGACTCCGGATGGCTTTGCTGGAAATCATTAGCATCATCATTTTAGTGCAAAGACAACTGGAGGAAAAATTAGGGTGAGTGCAATAATAATAATAATAATAATAATAATAATAATAATAATGTTGGGAGTGATGATGATTTGGGGGGGAAATATTGTTTATTAATTCGGAAGGAATTCATTTGCACACAGTGACCTTTTGATATGCAAGCGCATAATTAGGATGCAGCAAGGAAAGCAAAGCGATGTCTTCCCAAAAAAATATCGCTGGATATAAATGTATGAGATTTTTGGCACTAAGCGGAAGAACCCAAATCCCATGCCCTATAGACATTGGATGCTACTGAGCTCATCATCTATCTGGCTGTTTTCTTTCGGAGGGCTTCTTGCCTCTTACGATGCAGTGACTTTCGGAAAAGGGGTGGGGAAAAAAAAAACAAAAAACTGGCAGTGATGGATTTAAATTTAACAGTGATTGACAGCGGTTTGTTGGAGAGCGACCAATCAACACGAGTTCTTACCGGCTGCTTCCTGTCTCTCCTCATTCTTTCCACTCTGCTGGGAAACACGCTGGTTTGTGCAGCAGTCACCAAATTCCGCCATCTCCGCTCCAAAGTCACCAACTTTTTTGTCATTTCGCTGGCTGTGTCGGATCTACTGGTCGCCATCTTGGTCATGCCTTGGAAGGCTGTGACGGAAATCATTGGCTTCTGGCCGTTTGGATCATTCTGTGACATCTGGGTGGCGTTCGATATCATGTGCTCAACAGCATCCATCCTCAACCTTTGTGTTATCAGTGTGGACCGGTACTGGGCCATTTCCAGCCCGTTTCGCTATGAGCGAAAGATGACTCCCAAGGTGGCATTTGTGATGATCAGCACAGCTTGGACGCTGTCTGTGCTCATTTCCTTTATCCCGGTGCAGCTGAACTGGCACAAGGCGCAGCCAGCAAGCTTCCCGTCGCAGAATTCGTCTCGTGGACCACCTGTAAAGGACAACTGTGACTCTAGCCTGAACCGGACATATGCCATTTCTTCCTCTCTCATCAGTTTCTACATCCCGGTGGCCATCATGATTGTGACCTATACGCAGATTTACAGAATAGCCCAAAAACAGATTAAGAGGATCTCAGCGCTGGAAAGGGCTGCGGAGAGTGCCAAGTTCCGGCACAACAGCATGGGCAGCAACTGCAATATGGACACGGAGAGCTCATTTAAGGTGTCCTTCAAAAGGGAGACCAAGGTGCTGAAGACTCTGTCAGTAATAATGGGAGTGTTTGTGTGTTGCTGGTTGCCCTTCTTTGTCCTTAACTGCATGGTGCCCTTTTGTGAGCGCAATCTACCATGCATCAGCCCCACCACCTTTGACATCTTCGTGTGGTTCGGATGGGCAAACTCCTCTCTCAACCCCATTATATATGCTTTCAACGCAGACTTCCGCAGGGCTTTTTCAGTTCTGTTGGGCTGCCCTAGGCTTTGTCCAGGTCACAATGTGATAGAGACACATAGCCTAAACAAAAATTAGAACGACCTAGCTAAACGATTCTCCTCCTCCTCCGTGGGGTCAGAGGGTATCCTAATGTATCCCAAATGCAGCCTATTGCACATTCCCCAGTGCCAGAACCATCACCAGTACAAGTGGGGTAAAGGGATTTGGTATTAATGCTCTGAGAAGAAAGCCCTCCTGCAATGCTGGGCACCAGTTCTGATGTTTCTGTTAAGGGGATAATCTTTATGACAGCCAGTGTTTCTGACTCCAAAGACTGATTGCCTGGAAATCCTACAGCTATGTACTATTTCAGGCAAGAGCTTCAAGGGACTTTGGCCTTTAGGAATTTTGTAGTTCCTCCTCGGTGGATATGTTCCGCTTACGGACCCAAAGAATGATAACGAACAAAGAAAACTGTTTATATGGGAAGCATTGTCAAATGTGACTGAAACTTGCGTAATGAACAGCGGGTATTTATGAACTGGATTTGAAACTGACGACTTCAACTAGGCAAACACAGAATACAAAGGGATGCCTTTTCTGTGCAGCTCATTTCCAGTTTTTATTTCGAACCATTAAGCCAAAAGACAAGACCTCAATAGAAAGAATGGCTGGCATAAGCAGGCTTGCCGTTCGAATCAGTTACTAAAAACACATAATTATAACATTGCATTGTTATTTTGAATTTTAAGTTTAATTCTTAAGGTTCCTTTTTTTTTTTGCAGAAACCATAAGCAGGAAATTGTAGGATATGTAATATGGAGCACGATATAAAGAAGATTAGCCGAGATTGTAGATTCCAGTAGACTAATTAAACAATTGCACTCTATTGATACATCATCAGATGGGACTTTCTGGAATTGAAATGCTGCTCTTAACGTGCAGTAGTGTTGCTCGACATGCCATCAACCGCGACCATGTAATCCCTTTATTGTTGAGCCACTAATAGATATTCCACCACAACCCTTTTATCCAATATCTCAGCCAACAACCACTGCTAGCAAGGAAAAAAACCTCAATATGAATTTTATTTGTATGTGGATTTCTTGCTTTTCATAACATATCCCTTAACCTTACATTCTTCAAAAGATGAAGCTTTATATCCTGACTTTTTATTTTATTCTTTTTTTTTTTTCAAAACAAGAGGGCAGATGGTCAATTACGAGAGGGTTGTTCCGTGATTGTCATTACGATTACGTATGCAGTTCATCGGCGCCGGTGCTCCTCTAAAGTTGCTTTCCTATTACCAAACTCTGACAGCTAACTGCCAAGACAAACAGAACAGATGGCCATTAAATATGAATGCAGAAGTGGAAACGGACAATGATGAGAAAGCCCCGGTGAATGTGTAATGCTTTTTATTGTTATTATGACCGCTACTGTATTCGAAAGATGCCTATGCTGCACAAAGGGTATTCTACCTTCATCTCAATAGCAAACAGCATCAACTGGTATACGGATTAATGAGTTATGTGCAATTCTACTATGTAGCTCTATTGCTCAAGTGCTTTATGAACAAGAAAATGGACAACGTTTAAAGGTGTCCGAACATTTTTTTTTTTCCTGCAGGAGTTTCGAAAAATCTGACCTTAGTTACTTATTTGTTTGGGAGAGAGAATATAATGACAGAAGTGGGGGATTAAATGACCAAAGCGTTTACTGAATGGGTGTCAAGATAATCAGCTTCCCCTATTGTTATATTAAATGGTGAATGGTCAGCAACAAGCTTGATGCTCCTCCGTCAAATACACTTTTGTACGCACACCTAGCAAAACTACTTCCTTTAGTCTGAAGCAGTAAAATATGAAGTTATTGATGTCTTACTGTATCACTGCTGAAAATGAAAACGAGTGGCGTTTATTGACTGCCACTGTTGGAAATAAACCCCAGGTGATTTTTAGCCATAATGATAAATGTCCTGTTGTGCTGTATGTAATGTAATACATCATGTCAAACAAGGTATTAAAGTCATTGTGGTGTACAAGTAGTTTTATCAAAAGATGGACTTTGTCAACTAGAAAGACCCAGAAAAACAACTTGGCCTAACTAAATGGTCACGCTGTCCGAACCCACAGTGTCAGAACTTCTTTTCCCTTGCTGCATTAAAGTTTGTGTTGGTTTTGTTGCCAGACTTCTCCTGTCTCGTATTTATCTCGCATAAGAGTGACGTGAGCCTGCGCTGTCAATGCCGCACTCTTTGCTGCGCCGAGAGGCCCAGAAACAATCGTCTTTGACATGTCACCCTCTTGTCCTGTCCTCGGTGTGATGAAATGTGAATGGGAAACAATAGCAGACGGGAGAAACTGGGCCTCGGCATCCTTTACGATTCCGCTCGTTTCTGCGGCGCCGTGTGACCGAGCGCTACTGACATAAATACAGATAATAAGCTCAAGCCCAACTGGAGGCACTCCAGACTCGGAGGAAAGATATTTCTGCACAGCCGGACCTTTGTGACTTACTATGTGTTTAATTCGACCGTGTGCAATAGGGCCCTCTATGCTGTCATTACTGGTCAGGCTCAGATTGAAAGCTCTCATGTCAGACACAATGGGCAGCATATTGAGTGACTCATTAAAAACTCGACCCAGAGTGAAGCACCAATATCACAGCGTGTGAGTCACTGTGGTAATCCAATGCCGTGCTTGGCGCACTAAGGCACACTTACAAGCCCAGGTAGCAATGGAAACACTTACTATAATTACCTGCACAAGTTCATTAGTATTTGATGACATGCTCCGTAGGGAACACAGTCAAAGCAGTGTTACACAAACTCCGGCGGGGTGTAAATTAAATTTTTTCTCCGTCGAGGTTGACACCCGAATACCTCACGATGCTGAGTTCCTTACAGTGAGATTAGATTAACACGTGTAATACAATAAACCAGCGTGACATTATGACAGTGCTTCCAGGACATCTGAATTAGCATAACATCCAAAGCTTTTCAATTTATAATCAAGGCACACAGGGGTGAGAAACATGGATTCCTTTATTTAGAACTAGTCTGCTGCATTACAAGTAACTCTGTGCATGACCACTGGATGTCAAGGTCACTGAGTAGCTTTAGGGAGTTTGATGCTGGCGAGTGAGTATGTGTGTGTGTGTTGTGTGTGTGTGTGTGTGTGTGGTGTGTGTGTGTGTGTGTGTGTGTGTGTGTGTGTGTGTGTGCGTGAAAGAGAAAGCGAGAGAAAGAGAGCGTGGCAGACATGCACAACCTGACAGAGATATTATCCCGACTTTTGTTTTGTTTACGAAATGCTCCAGCACGTCTCACTTTGGGGCTTGACAGGGTTGGTCGGTACCGGCTCTCAGGGTTAATGCAAAGTCAGAGTGTGAAATTGGAGCCTGGGAAGTGTAATCAAGTGCTCGGATAAATCATATTCACTCTTGCTTAAAAATTTAATAAATCTCCGTTGATATCGTCAAGGCTCCCAGAACTAATGCATTCGTAATGGATCACATGACATTGCTGTGACAGACTAATGAGAAGGGCGCAGGGGAGCTGCAGCCGACGCAGAGGGGAAACGTGTCAGCTCGTACACACACGCTGCCTGGCACTGTTGCATGTTCCCACCCCGTCCCTGTGGCCGAGTGTGACTGGGTGTCTCAGTGTAGCCAATGATCGGGGGTCTTTGTTTTTTTCCACAGTGGGCAGATTAACAAACCTCACCAGGATCGATGTGATTGTTAAACCTGCTCGAATAAGCATCACAGCTGTTGTTCCTGCTTTCTGTATCATTTTTAGTATGGAAATATCTACTTTGTCATGGTTAATTTCCTGTGAGAAATTGTAAAACTACATAGCCAAGTGATTTTGCTCGAGCTTCTGAAGTGAAGTTGGACAAGAATTACTGGCTGCAAGCCTTTTTTTCTGTCCAGAGAAGCACCGGACAATCTATTTAATATGTTGATCGGAAATTCTATTTTTAAATTAATACTTGCGATTACTTCCTTTAGATGAAGTGTTACTTGCATGTCTTTCTTCATTATACCCCTAAATCTCAAAATCGCCCGAGATTACCCAGCAAAATCCTCAAATCACAAAGTTTATACATCACGGTCTATTGATCCGATTAGGCAATAGAATGACTTTTACAGCTCTAATTACTTTTAAACCTCAAGCTTATTTAGCACTCCAACGTTTCCATCCAAAAAAAAACTTTCAATTTGATTTTTCCTCCTCCCAAGAAGCGGTGCCAGTGCCAGTCATTACCCAACCTCATTACACATGGAAATGAGCAGGGAGCGCACCATGCGGGTTGCAATAACACAACTCCCTGCGAGGATAAATCAAAGCAGCCATCAGGCATCCTTCCCCATTAATCCTCTCTGATGCACATGGCCCATTGACATGTCAGGCCCAAATGCTACATCTGCCTCATGTCTTCCACCATTCCACCGACGCCCCACGGTTCTACTTAATAGGGATGTTCCTCCTGAAAAATGAAAACATGGACACGTTGGTTTCCCGAGTCGGATTACACAAAATCAATCGAGCAAACTGCTGTGTATACAGAATATAGTTGTACCAGTAGCCTCTATTGAATCGTCCATGTCAAGATTCGCATGAACAAACTGTGGTACATCTGATTTTTATCCTGTCAAATACCATGCTTCTCAATCATCCTTCGGGTTAAACATCTAAACGCGAGTTAATATTAGCATTTTGACGGCCTACATAGGTTCACAGCACGCCATATTACAAGGTCCTACTTGAGCCTATTATTGCCTTTCAGATCACTTCCACGTGCGTCGAGATAAATGTAGAATTCCGCTGATGAATAATAATCGGTGATGCAGATTAGACGTGGATGGATTGGCATTTGAAGGACGGTGCGAAGGGAAGCCGTGTCATGTTTGAATGGATGAAATGCTAATGCAGCACCCTTTGGGCATGCTCTTGAAGTGCTGTCTGTCCAATCTGACTCATCTCATCACATCAGTGCCATTTGCAGACAGATGCCCTCTATCATCAGAACAAGCAAGCGGCGTCAAGGGAAAGAGCCAGAGATCAGAGCAGGAGAATAAGAAAGAAAGAAAGAACGTGCGACAGACAGACAAAGTATTACGTCCATAATCCTTCCGACTCCTTTCTCTCTATCTACAAGCCCAATTCCTACTTCTGCTTTTACAGTATTGTTGATTTATTTATTTATTTATTTATTTATTTATTTATTTATATCATTTTGTTTCTGATTCTTCTAATTCTCCTTTTTCATCGTATTCCTCTTATTATTATGGAACCATCGAGGATAAAAAACGGGTCTTCTTGTCTTATCAAGACATTTTTCTAGGACACGATTTAGGACAAACGCTAATGCTTCTACGGTGGACCGTGCCAATTCCCTGAACCCGAGAGGCAGCTGTTATCTCAGGTGCCAATTGGACACGTTTCAAAAAGTACGAAACGTGTCCGAATGTGTCCGGAGCTCCTGCTGCTTCTGACATTCAGAGAAGGATGTGCGACTCTCAAATAATGAAGAGCTTATTTTCGAGAGCGCCTGAGCACCCAAACACCGCCGTATGAATCACTCCAAACACAACAAACAGGAACACATTTTTAAAGGTCTCTTAATACAAAACAAAATACCTTATAAATAAATCTCTGAATTTGGGTGTAAGTCGTTAAATGAAACAAGGTTGAAACAGTGTGGGTCAAAATGGTAAAAAAGCCACATTTAATTCCGATTACTTTTTACTTCATAGTGCGCGAGACCTATTGGGGCTGAGGGCCTGATTACATAGCAACGAACACCAGTGCAGTACCAAGCTGTGCAAACGTTTCGGTGCTTAAAAAAACCTCCCCTGAATGGTTTTACACTGAACCCTTGGTAAGGAGGACTCAAATTCCATAACTACAAAGAAGGCAGTAAACAGCAGGCTAAATCTGGCACCACAATAGCCAGGCTCTGTCGCATAGGCAAGGCAGGTAGCAAAACAAAGCAAAAAAAAAAAAAAAGGTGATAATAGTCATAAGAATGATAATAACCATTAACATTATATTCTGCCAAAACCACTGCTGAGAATTTTCAGGGAACTGGCTTGTACCCTGCATGCTGCGCACACATCAAAAACAATATCCAAAAACACGGATACACGAGCCAAGACTCTACTGCAAATTACTGTGTCCTATACAAAAATCCATTTTTAGAAAGCAATTTGGGTAAACAAGTCTGATAACAATCCTAAACCCTTTTCCTAAAAAGGAGGTTGCACTCGTTTTAGATACTAATAACCAATATAAGACAATGTATGTAGGCAATACTACTAATAATAATTATACTAGGAAAAATACAAATAATTATCATAATCAACATCTATTTTATTCATTCATCTTCTACCGCTATATCCTCTGTGCCTATCTCAGGCGTCTATGGACATTAAGGCAGGATACACCCCGGATGGAATGCCAACCCATCACAGGACACACGCACACACACATTCACACACACATTCATACACTAGGGACAATTTTCCAAGGTGCCAATCAACCTACCGTGCATGTTTTTGGACCGGGAGGAAACCGGAGAACCTGGAGAAAAAACCCCTGAGGCACCGGGAGAACATGCAAACTCCACACACACATGGCCGAGACGGGAATCGAACCCGGACCCTGGCGGTGTGAGGCGAACGTGCTAACCACTAAGCCACCGTGCCTATATCTACTTTATTATTTAACAAAATTTTATAAGCTTTTTTTTATTTCTTTTTTTGTCAATGAGTACATAACAAATAAAAAGATATCATTTGGCTCCTAAATACCATCTTAAACTTTCATACTTTGATGTTTAATATATATTTAATGACATTAAATATAGCAATTGCGTGTTATTAGCGTGGGCTCCAGGTACAGTACTGTATATGATTAATTAAATTAACTAATTAGATGCAAAGTTGATCAAATGTTGAAGAAAAAAAAGAAACTTCATTTGGTCATTTTAATCATATAGTACAAAAAACAACACTAATGAGATGAGACTGTGATGCTTTAGATCTGTGGTTTGCACCCGAGGTACGCACATCCTTCTGTAGAAGTACAGATTGTTATGCTTTAAAAGACACTGGTAAAAAGCCAAAATACTGACTAGACTTTTATCCTCAAATTAAAGTAACGAATTTTGTGGTCTGACATTTACTTAAGTAAAAAGTAGCCATGACAACGACCTGTATTAGAGCCACGCTGGAAACTGGGCCTTGGACTGGGCCTTAGTTTTGTACATTAATACAAAACTAATTATAAATGTTGTTATCTAATAAATGTACCTATATTGAACAGCCACCATATACAACACAAACAGAGGACATATGTAATAATATGTAATGAAACAAATCACTATGACTGTCTCATCCACATTAGCCAGACTTCTTGTTGCCTTCTGCCTCGCTCATTGTTAACTTCATAAGCTTGCGTACATCTGTGGGGGGTGATAGCCAGGAAATGATACACCAGTGGTAGCTAGAAAATAGAAAAAAAAAGAGGAAAATATTGATCATGTCACCAAATAGATTCAAACTGTAGTAAAGATCCTGGTTTGAAAGTGTAGAAAGGTTATGAGTACATATATGTGTGGAAAAAGAATAAAAGTAAGAAAAATGAACAGTGACGAACTGATACCAGAAAAATCGACATAAATACATCTCTGCAGCATCATGTCTTGGGTTATGATTATGTTTAGGGACATTGTATAAAAGTGAAATAATTGTGCATCAGCTAGATATAAGGGATGCATTTGGGACTAAAGCCGAATGCAAAATATCTCACAGATCATTTATTAAACTGATGAAGCAACGTTGCAAATAGTGCCTTAATATCCAGTTTCTCATATTTTTATAATATTCAGGGGTTTTTTTTTAGTTGTCCTAAAAATACCTTGCATTACTTACAGAAAAAGCAGTCTGTCATGTGAACTAACGAGTCCAGAACAGACTGTTGACTCAGTAAAGATGAAAATGCTGCTATAACCGATTTGAGGCCAGGGAAGTACAATGCTAAAATGTAGGACACCGTCGTGAGCATTCCCAGGAGGCCATTCAAGAAAAAGCAAATATGTCTGTTTTTAAAGCTCTGCAGTAGGACTTATGTAACGACTGACCTCAGTGCGTAGGCAGCGTTTCGGGTCAATCCACAAGACATTCTTACAGTTGTTGCGCCTTTATCTGCCTGATCAGTCAAACAATTCCAATCAAAGGACCCCGAATGTTCAGCAAATACCATAAACCCCCTTGAGTCCCGCATTCCACCCAGTAGTCCTTTAACCTGTGACTTGTAGAATCTCCCAGAGAGTTCCCACACGCTGCATTTATTACAGCTTTGCAAATCACACCATGTGAGCTCAGAAAACACAACCCATGGTTTGAACAACCATAAAGCTTTGCAATAAAAAGGACACGTCCTAAGAGGGCAGGGGTTTGTATACTTTATATCTCTCTATAAATAGGTCCGTACAAAAGTACTTCTCTCTTTTGAGTGCGGCAACAGCGTGACCCAATTCTATAGATGGCTCGCTCTCAGCAGGATAGGGGAAGTTAAGGTGAAGCGCAATTCATGGGTGAAGGCATCTAATGTGGCTTTATTTTTAGACTGCCAGGGGAATAAAGTCACTGGAGTGTAAGGCCTGGTTGGGCAAAACAGCATGCACTTCCACAGCTACACGAACAGACCCCAGAGTCCACGATGAAGAGAAGATGCAAACATGATATAACATTCTCAGACAGTAATGGCCTAAAAGGGGTGAGAGGTGTTAACTGTGATCTATATAGTCTTCGACGAGGTTTGACTCTTTTCGCAAACATACTTGTAAATGCTGTTTTTATTATTACAGAGTTGCTAGATCTGTATATGATTCTGTTTGTAAAAGAAATCTTATTCAGAATGTCTTATTTACCCTTGTGTGGTTTCCTGTTAGCATTTTTCTTTTTTGTTGTTTTACTGCCGGGAATTTGGCTTTCCCCACCAGGGAGACCAGAGCTGCTTAGCACTAACCCCTGTTAGACATTTTGTACAGCGTGGATGGGATTGGGGTGGGGGTGGTGGATGTTTTACCAGGAAGCTGTTACATCCTCTGTAGGACATACAAAAGGTTGAAAACAGCTGCCATACATATAAATCACCTCATGTGGTAAAAGTCTGTATGAAACAAAGTTTTTCCTAAACAATTATGGCAATTTGACAATAAACCACATCTCCCACAATGCATGTGACTACGTTACCCGCGAAGTGACAGCATCCTGCCACTAGATTGCAGTGTATCCCACATCAGCGTTTAGCGAAGGCGATTTTTCCAACAAGCGGAAGTGAGGAATTTTTACAAATTATTCCAAAATGTCCAGGAAGCGAAAAGATGATGCAGGTGAAAGACACTCCCAAGATGTTTATCATCAAAGAGTATAAACTTCTACTTACAACTGGTCCTTCAAAGGCAACCATAATGCTGATTCGTCCCACTGTGCGTTTTCAAAATGATAGCGAATTGAAAATACGCCGTCAAATTTGCAAAAACACACAAAAAGTTTGAGAAAAAAGACGATGCAAAAAAAAGGAATTATTCGCAAAACCGTAATGGAAACGTTTTTTCCGCCTTCCCACGTCACATGGTATACCTTGCCTTGCCTTGGGCGCGATGCTGCAGGTGCTACAAGAGGCTCTATTGCACTGCAGAGCTCAAAAAATGTGGACAAGTTCATCAGGAAATTCTCAATCCACAGGTCCTCTGTGAAATCGCACACTATTGCCTCCCAGAACAAGTGCATACGTGGCCGCTCCCAAGTATAGGGGGATTGCCGTTCCATTAATGCTTGTATAATGTGCCTACGTCTCCAATTACACATAAAAATGGCTAATGCATTGGTAAACCTGCCGATATCTGTCTCCATTTTTTTTTACTTATCACGAGAAGACGAGTTTTAGTCGCATGATACGGTTAATGGGAACACAGACATTTCGTAATAGTTTTTTATCGACATTTAGAAAATATCGCAAAAGTTAAATGCGCCTCGTGACTTTGACACCCCCAGATGTATCATTTGCATGGTACAGAGAGACACAAATTTTTGTTTTCAATAAATATACAATAATTACATTAGACGGCGAATATATTGACTATATAAGAGCCACAGAGCATCATGTTGATGAGCTTGCTAGCATAATGAAGTAATGAATTTAAAACTATAAGTGGTATATATATATATTTTTTTTTCGATTTCCTTAACATCAAGCAAATGATGAACAAATGCCATGACTAGTTTCTTTCACCATAGAGGTTAAGAATAGCTGTTGTATCCCCTGTACAAAACAATGACTCTGAACACGCATCACAAGCTGCTAACTCACATCTAAAATCCACCTGATGTGGGGAAGCTCTTATGGCACAATTGCATTCTTGTGAGGCGCATTTCACTTCCCAGCTCTTAAGAGAGCAGATAAAACAGGATCTGTTTCATATATTAAAACACACACACACACACACACACACACACACACACACACACACACACACACACACACACACCTGCTCATGTGCTTTGAAGACAAGATGGGATTTACCAAATGGTATACTCAGGAACAAAAGAGTGTTTCGATGTGTACTGTGCTGAGGGAAACACTCACTACTCACTACCGTCTTTTCTGTTCTTTTCCACATTGCTTTATAACACAGTCAATTGTGTTGAGATGTTGAGAAACAGAATAATGTGCTATCTCAGCCATCTGCCGCCCCTGTTCTAGGTCAAGTGAACTGAGAGGGAAAAAAAAGAAAAGAAAGCAAAGCAAAGACTACATAGGAGCAGACATAACAAATATAACATGTATATTTGTTTACTCTATAGACATTCAATATTAACCTTATCTTAACCCACCCCAAACACACACACACACACAACACACACACACACACACACACACACACACACACACACACACACAAACAACTTAGCTATTCTAGCTATTGGCATGACACTGGAGAACCCAGATAAAACCCAAACAATCTGAAACTTCACACAGACGGTAACCTGAGACAGATACACAACATAAACGCAAGTGTTATTACAAATATTAATGATTATTCACACAATTCTACTAATAATAAAACCTGAAAACGTTCAGTGAATTACATAAGGTCAAATATATGCCAGAGAGAAAAAAAAAGGAAAAAAATACAGTAATCTGCTATGACTTTGCGTAGCACTTGTTTGGCAGAATATTCCATATCCGCAGGTTTTTTTAGTTTTCAGGTGTGATTCCGGACTGCACCAGGGTAAGACTTGGGGAAGTGCAGTGGACCAGGAACTGCTTTAGAAGCAAAAATGAGATTGTTTATAGCAGTAAACTGCATGTGCAAACAGGAAGTCAGTGTAATGTAGAGGAAAATGAAAAAAAACAAAAACTGATGCAATAAGGTTGTATGAATTAGTCAGACAGCTTTCAGCATTCTGCGAATGAATAAAAGGTTTAAACATGAAATCTATACTTTGTGGTATTCTGCATTGGCTGATATGATAGGGATGGAAAAAAAAAACGTTTTTCCGCAACCAGTACATAAAGCAAAAAATAAAACACATTGTTGGGAAACAAATACCTTGTATGAAATTATAAAGAATAGTAATGACGGAAACATTTACTATAATGATACTCGGTATGGAGTTGACCCCAATGTTAAAGAAAACAGGCATTGTTTAGCAGATGATATCTTCAATAGAATCAG
Organism: Kryptopterus vitreolus; assembly: GCA_030449085.1. Lineage (NCBI taxonomy): Eukaryota > Metazoa > Chordata > Actinopteri > Siluriformes > Siluridae > Kryptopterus > Kryptopterus vitreolus. The sequence goes on from JACRUU010000005.1 coordinate 25,752,220, forward strand.
AAATAATACAACAAAACTGATAGTGTGACTAAATTCATAGATGGAAAAAAGTATGTAATCCTCACAAAATGAGCAGCACTGCCTATACATGTTGACAGAATTTCTATGGTAATGTACGTTAAAAATGAAAGTACTAATTCATAGTTTGTAGAACTGGAAAAATTAGTATTATTATTATTGCAATAAATTATATATATATATATATAGTATATATATATATCTATATATATATATATATATATATATATATAACACATAATATTTTTATTTTGGTGTTGACATATTAAGAAATCAATGCTCTTATTTTGTGCTTATTGTATTGGGAAATGGACTATAATTTATCTGGTTCACCTTACAAATGTCTACATCCGACATATCACTGTTACAGCTAAAAGCCATCTCCATTAGCAGCAATTGCTAAGCAACTCTAACCATTAAAAAAAATAGTGACAAGTTAAATGGGGGAAAAAACACACACAAAAAAATATGCCCCGTCGTGTTTGTCGGCTAATAGCCACCATTAAAGCTTCACCTTGTACATGAAAATGAACATTGTTATTCCAATAAGATAATCCATTAGTAATGATGCTGATGCTGGTGGTGATGTGTTTATTTGGGACCAAGACATATAATTTATCCATCACTATAGTCATCACACCATTCAGTGTACATTTTTGTGCTGAACAAATGGGAACAAAGTCATCCTGGAAGCCGACACAGCAATCAGGGTGGAAATGTTTCATCATATTATAATTGAGACGAGTCAGAAAAAACATGCAATCGGTTTTATATTCAAAAATGTACTCCTACACTTCAAGTGTGACCAGAGGCACAAAGTCGGACTTATATGTTGGAGGCAGGAATTAAATTTAAAAAGCTCATCATCAGGGAAAAGCTGCTTAACATTCAGGAGACCTCTAGAGGCCGGGAGGGCTACTGCATCAAGCCAGTGTGAAAAGCGGAACATGCATTTTTACAAAAAAGATAAATAAATAAAAATCCTCCTAATTTGGCCAGAATAACAGATTTTCATTTTCCAACAAAAAAAACAACACTAGCATTAGAAATACCCCCTTGAAATAGTAAGCAATCCCATGCCTCCTTTAAAAGGTGTTGCATGGCCACTCTTTGCATCCTAAGACTTTGATTCTGTAATAGCGCAATAATTGTCTGCTTTGAGACCATTTCCCTTGTGAAAAGCGCTTTAGAAATAAAGTCACTGACTTTAATATTCATTCAGATTTCTCTAATAGACCTTCAGCCCCTGTTTCACTTTATCTAGTGTCTGCAATCATCTAAATCCTCTGAAAGTATTTTGAAAAAAAAAAATGAGGTTATTAAGTTGAAAGTGACCTTGGGAGACTGTCAAATGTCAGACATCTGAAATGGGAATATGTCGTGGTTCCATCATGAGAAAAAGAGTAAAATATCTTCATTTTATTGTTAAAATGTATGCAGTTATGTTTAAAAACATACCCGACGTATATTATTTTGGCAAAAAAACTGTTATCCAAGGATTCTTACATCTTGAATCCAAGCACTAAGCAGTTAAGGGTTAAGAGCTTGACGCAAGAAACTTCTGAGTTTCCAAACAGGAGCTTAATTCCTTAACCAAAGAACTGGCATGACTTTACATTCACTGACATCATGGCAGCTATTAAGAGCATTAGTAATGGGTTTAAAATGGCCTTTGTGCCATTTTTGGATAGGGATTTCTCTGCATAGCAACCCAAGGCATACGACTGATCCCTTCTACACTAAAGCAGTGCATGGATAAATAGTCATTCTTTTTTTTTTTTCCTTCATCTGATAGCGACATACAATCTTTTTTATACAGTCTATAAATAGAGTAGAGCGAGATAACATCATGAGTCACCGCATCAAGGCTTTCCTTTGACTTGTAGCAAATTCCCATCAACAGATGTGCAGAAATTGAATCTGCATAATTCCATTCAGCGTAAACATGTTTTGTTTTAGTTTTTTTTGAAAAAGCTTAGTAAAGCTGTGTGTGCTTTTTTTTTCATCCGCACAAAGATTTAGCTTTTTGCTCGGCTGAGCTCAGAAAACAGCCGTGCCACCGGTGATGTTGGCAGGTATGTACGGAGAGAGCTATGCAGCAACATCGCTTGCCTTCTCCCTCACCCTATCAGAGCCATTGTGCTCTTTGTCAATCAGCTGTGCACTCCTCTGAACAATTATGCAGCCTTGTACTCCTTGTGCTCATTTATTCCGAGCAAAAATAATGACGGCAATAATACGCGGGCATCTTGGCACGCTTAGATCTTGTGGAGCATCTACGATGGGAACAAAGGTTTTAGTGGCGCATCAAGCAATTTAAAAGCACAATGGATGAAATCGGTACGAATGCATGATGTGTTATTGCATGTTGCTCTGCGTTAAAACCAGAATTACTGCTTACTGATTCAGCATTATCATTTATTTATTTATATAATTATCAGGATAAACAATTCACTAAACATGCTATGGCGCATAAATAATTAAGAGGCCTCTCTAGTGTCATTGCTGTGTCTGTAGCGTATCTAAGCGATGACGTAAATAAATGTATGTAATTGCTTCATTAATGATATTATTTCCTGAATTAATTTATTGCATAGCTTGAATTGCTGAGGTTATTATGGGAAGGGGGCACGGTGGCTTAGTGGTTAGCACGTTCGCCTCACACCGCCAGGATCCGGGTTCGATTCCCGTCTCGGCCATGTGTGTGTGTGGCCATGTTCTCTCCGTGCCTCAGGGGGTTTTTCTCCGGTTTCCCCCCGTCCAAAAACATACACGGTAGGTTGATTGGCACCTTGGAAAATTGTCCCTAGTGTAAGAATGTGTGTGTGATTGTGAGTATGTGTATCCTGCGATGGGTTGGCATTCCATCCAGGGTGTATCCTGCCTTAATGCCCATAGACGCCTGAGATAGGCTCCCCGTGACCCGAGGGAAGATCGGATAAAAGCGGTAGAAGATAAATGAATGAATGAATATTATGGGAATTGTGGAAAATGAATGTCAGGTTGGTGGCAGTTATATATTTGCATACACACACACACCACACACACACACACACACACCACTCTGCAAAATTTGTAGCACATGCAGGTTGTGGAAATGCTCATAATATCAATGTACAGTCAAGAATACATTTATTATGGAAACAAGGAAATGTGAAGGTTCATAAAAAGAGGAACATTACTGTAACTGTCAGGCTGGAACATGAACATATAGGGAGAAAAAAATAGGTTCTCTAGGGAATTCACCAAACGACACCGTTTCACCCACAGGCATGCTATTATGGGGTTTTACATATCCTCTATCTCTCTCTCTCTATCACTCACACACACACACACACACACACACACACACACACACACACACACACACACACAACGCACACACACACAACAAAATTGCTTTGGAATAAGACTTAACCAAGAGCACCACCTACAGAAACCTGCATTAATCAGCATTCTGATTGAGAAATTTGTCCCAATTGCATTACTAGGCACTTAAAAAAAAAAAAAAAACACTTATTGCACAGACATTTGAAAGAACGCTACATTTAAAACAATCCATTGTGTATAATGAAAATGATCATGGTAGTGAGAATTATGCGGTTGATTATAAGGGCATCCAACTGTAGATGGCGCTCTTGCATATATGGCCATGACGATTTGTGCAGTATTTGTTTACTTTTTCGACACTTCTAGAGTGGTCAGCTTAATCCTGTTTACTGTTATCATTTAGCAGATGCCTTTAATCGAACGCATTTTACAATTGTCCTGCCTTTTATACAAAATAAACACTTATTCTGATATCAATTTACCTTTGTTTTGTTACCTACGTTTTATACAGTGATAGGGCCTTGCTCATGTGCCTGGCAGTTTGGTGCTGCAGGGATTTGAACAAATAACCTCGGGACTCCGTCATTTTAAACCGATAAACTACCACTTCATAATAGAAATAGAAATAGAAATGGGTTTTCAGAGAAGGTTGTACATTGTGAAAGTTTACACCTCAGGAAATCTTTAGAATCAATAGAGAGATCTAGTGAAGCTTTTCTGGGGTTGCTGCACCTCCTGACACACTTTTATGCTTCTTTAATTTGACACAAATTTGTATTAATAGCATAGGGAACTCTGTATAACCATTGCACTTTTGGGGTATTTGGGGGAAATTTATTTAGCATCACAGGAAGCATGCTCATTAGCTAATAGGCTTTTTTTTTCTTCATGTGATGCTTGGAAACGTTGCCTTTTGAACACACATTCAGGCTAGTTTAATCATAAATAGGTTCGCAAGCCTGAAATCATCTGTAATTTGTGCGCATTAAAGGCCTATATCGGGATTAGACTAAAGAATCTCGCCACCTTTGTAGACCTCCCAGGTTTGAAGCATTTCAAAGCGTAGCAATCGGTCGAGTGCGCAGTCAGGCAGTCGACTTGGCACGGAGCGCATGGATTTTCAACCCAAAGGGGTGAAGCTAATCTCTGGAGCCGAAAGGCAATTTTGCACCTCGAGAACATTCTGCTATCAAACTAATGCCAGAGCTTGTTTTCAAAACAAAGGGAAGGAAATGGACTGTGAAATCGCTTGTAATTGTAACATGGCTCCACAGGACAGAGAGGCAGTCAGACAGAGACCAGTAAATCCCACAGTTAAGTGCGAGAGTGAAGGCCAATCTCAAAATGTGTTCTGGCCCTTATCACCACGCACGGTACATACACATGATTTCACAGCGGTTAAACTGAAATTGGAGGTCAAGCACAATTAAGTAAGGGTCTGGACGACATGGAGCGCGGCGTTTAAGATCATATAAGGCTGATAAGGCGAATGGTAGATCTGACTAGCTTTGGCAGGGTGAAGATATATGAGCTGGGAGCCAAGGACCAATAAAGAACAAGAGTTCAGTTTCAAGAGTAGCGTTTTTCCTCAAGGGTACAGGTTTTAGGAACCTCTGATCCCCTGCTCTGAACATTATAGTGATTTCTCTGCTTAAATAAGCGGTAAATTAGATGATCAGTTGGATCGGGTGTTCTGGGAGCGGCTAAAAGAGGATCAGGTTTGGGAAGCCGGGCCTTTTCATGGATGGCGTTTTTACGCCGATGATTCGCCGAAGCCACATGTCTGTGTGAAGTTTCCCAGCACTTTGATTTTCTACCTGTTGCTTCAATTCTTCTCGCCTCCAACAAACATGACGTTTTCCTCGGCTTGGCTGTGGGTCCACGAAAACCATAACCAGGATAAAGGGATTACTTTAAAGGAGTTTGGATGTTACATGTTTCTAGGATAAATATAGGATTTTTATGGGAGGGGTGTGGTTCAGTGGTTTCAGGCGCTGGGCTGCTGATCAGAAGGTCGGTAGCACCAAGATGCCACCCTTGGGCCCTTGAGTAAGGCCCTTAAGCCCTCTGTGCTCCATGGGCGCGGTATCATGGCTGACCCTGCGCTATGGCCCCAGCTGGGATATGCGAAGAAAAGAATTTCACTGTGCTGTAATGTATATGTGACAAATAAAGGCTATTTTAAAGTGTAAACAAGATACATTACATTTTCCCGTTCTGATTGTGAGGAGACTGGGGAAAGAATGCTTAATTAAGTGATTTGTGTTAAGTGCACTAATATTAACCTAATTAAAGATGCATTATGTCTCCTGCTTGTTGCATAAAAAAGTGACACCCTGAGTGAGTATAATAAAGACACTAAACAAAACAAGGATATCAATGAATGGCAACAGTGTTGTCTCTTCAAATGTCATTATCTTTAAAGGTGACATTTTTGTCCAATCTCCTGTTAATCTTGAGTAGCTATAAAGTAGTGTTGCATCCTTTATATCTCTGAAGTCTTTAGTATGAGTTATAAAAGGAGCTTTAAAACAGCGGCGCCCCTGGCGCTTTAGCTCTCTGGGCAGAGCTAAAAAAAAAAGGCGCAATCATGGGCCGCTTTTGTTTAGCAATCGTCTGCATGCTGTGACATTACTATATAAAAAAAACAGCAAGGAAAACTTTTTAATAACTATGACTAACAATCAGATCCATCTGTATATATGTCTGATCCAGAATCAGATCCTGAGTTTAAACATCAAGACCAACAGAAGTAACAATGACTACTATAGGACGTGTATATATATATAAAAAAAAAAGTTATTCATATATATATATAAAATATATATATATATATAAATATAATCTATATATATATATATATATATGGTACTGAACAAGGTTCTCCTTTAATCCCATCTAAAAACACGCAGCTTTGCAGACATTCTATTTAATCAAGTACTAAACGAACCCAAAAGAGTGTGTTTGGAACAAAAATAATTCAAGTCCAAATATTTTTTCACCAAATTTAGCATCACAATTCAACTGTAATAGTGTAAATATCGAATATAGAATTCATTTGAATTAGACAACCCTCTCTATTAAATATGCAAATCATGGACTATTTGTTAGACAGGAGGCGGAGCTGGAGTTGAGATTTTAATTGGCAGTGACGAGGATGGGCAAGGATTAGATACGAGTTTGAGACAAGGCGAGCAGGCGAAAGAGGAAGAATTGTTGAAGTATTTGGCTCACAGAAAACCTGCTCACAGAAACCTGAATGAGTGCATAATTGAATGCAAAAACACTTGTTTGGTCAAACAGATACTGTAGACTTTTAGTTTCTTTAATAAGGAAACTGTTGTGATTTACTGTTGTATGATTAAAGTACAATATGTGCTTTTCTAATTCCAATTTATATTGATTTTTCAATATAAATTTTCAATTATAATAATATATAATATATATTATAAAGCAAACAAACAAATAAATAAATAAATGCATTGTAACTTAAATTCTGTTTCTTCTATAATTCTCCTTTAATATGTAACCAATTTTGCCTGCTGTTAGACATCCATAGACTTTCACTACCCTAACATATGCCTAACATTAGAGTATTGGTAATTCTATTAAAATTCCATGTCCTAGGTCAGGTCCACCGTCTTGCCAGCCACAGATATGTTGTGAACACATGGTTTGATTGATTTAGAAAACAAACTATTATAATTTTTGTTTCACTCTACTTCGAAAAGGAACTGATTCCCATCATTCAGTGGTGCTTTCAAAGAAATATATTATCACGCCTGTGCTGCAAGGAATTAAAGAGGACACTCCTCAAAGACATGCAAAAGTCCAAATAAACATAATAACTGAACTTAAGTACCTTGAGAAATCCAGGTACGGTCTTGACTAATTTGAATACAAAACTGTTATTATACTATTCGTTTTAACTCGCACTTAATAACAGCCAGGCTGTAGGACAGGGTGTAGTTAATCGGTGCTACTACGAAGACAAAAGATTGAAAAGTTCAACATGTCAAACTCAATAGGGAGCCACATTCCTGTACTTATACACAGAAGGAGTCGAACCAGCTTGAACAGCTTTCGGGAGAGACCCGGTGTTTCAGTGTTTCAGTGCGTCATGTAATGACACCGTTTAATTAACTTTTCCCAAGACCACCAGGACGAGAAAAGAGCGCTATCCAGATCAACCTCAACATTTCAAAAGATTATGAGCATGAATGCCTAAAAGCCTCTTTTCAGCAGCTCAATTTAAAAAGCATTAGCAACCCTGCAGCCTTTGGGGCTGAGCTTATCTCACATTCTCAAAGACTACATCATCAATTCCAATCAAATCATTAAAAAAAATGGATTCCCATATATTGGTCTGTATTCTGTATTAAGCGGACACCAGATTACTGATCAATATAAATGCACCAAGTCTCAGCTCTAAATTTCATTTAATGAAAAGCAACAATGTTATTAGAAAACATATTATGGTACATTTGTTCCTCATACTGTATAAATATACTTATATGACCACTAAAAAAAGCCATGAGCAGGTATATAGAGCTCATGTAATCATCTTATTTGGTTTTGTACGTATAACATTTCCTCTGAAGAAAAAAAAAGTGCACAACAGCACTTGAAGATGTTTAGATTTGTGTGTCATCTAAAAAAAAGTCAAATACTGAAGTTGAAGTTCTGCCTTATTTTAAAAGTCCAGGTTTCCTTTGTACATTTTTGCAGAAAATAAATGTGCAGAACAAAAATTGCATTCAGTTTTAGCCTTCGACCTATCCAGTTATATTAAATAGTTCAGTATATCCAGCATCTGAACCCGTATAGTCTTTATAATAAAGGTGCATTTAGATGTAGCCTTCCCCAATCTGTGGCCTTTAAGGATATTTTTTTTTTCTTTGCTGTTTTTGTGGAATTCTTGACATCTGTTTCACAGCCTTTAGAAAGCTGCTACTACTGTCAAGCAAAATACATGTAGTATTTTCTGTTGTTCTGGTCACTGCTTAGATTATATAAATCATCCCGCTGGGCAAAAATGTTTAGGCACTGACAATCAGTCTTGAGTTGAGGATGGGGAAAAACAACAAAAAACACAAATCCATATTGCCTCTCAGGACAAATGATACATACTATAGGCCAAAGGTGTAGAATAAATCCCAAGTGGAGGCATAGGGAGCATGTATCTACGTAAAGGAAAATGTCCTGATTGTCCATAGAGGAGTGCTGCTGCTCCCTGTGGCTGACTGCTAAGATGAAACGGAAAAGAGAGGCCCGAGTGCGTCGATGGCTTGGCCGCCATTTTGAGCTTCTCGATCTCAGCTTCCTGCAGTCGCTTGGCTTTGGCGCGTCTGTTCTGGAACCAGATCTTCACCTGGGTTTCGGTCAAACAGAGAGAACCGGAGAACTCAGCCCGTTCTGCGATGGAGAGGTACTGCTTCTGACGGAACTTGCGCTCTAGGGCCAGGAGCTGGGCCGTCGTGAATGGGGTGCGAGGCTTGCGGTTCGTCTTGTGCTTTCTCAGAGAACACGAGCTCGGACCCAAGTGCCCTGTAACAAGGGAGAAAATCGCAATATCTTCCCTGATCAAATATGCTTCATAGCCACAAGAATAAATTCCATTACAAATTCTCATTATGCACTTCTTTATACTTAGATATACCAAGCTTTTGTTGTTTAATCCAATGGCTCTGAAACCAGGGGTCCATGAGCTATTGCCTGAGGAGGTTTTTTTTTCCTAGTCATGTGAATTTAATGGTTTTAAAGGCACTAGCTTTGCGTGAGAAGTTTTTTTTTTTATAGTTTTATATGTTAATTTATAGTAGTGATAACATGATACAAGTGTTCTCAGTATATAAACCATGTACATGGTGTCACTTCTCTCAACCGAATGTTCTAATGCATCAAATAAACACAGTTGTATATTTATTCTATTGTTTTTACTGTTTAATTTGATTAGATGAAGCAGAGAAAAAGAAAGTTCTGCCTTATTTTAAATGTTCTTGAAAATAAATGTGAAGAACAAAATAATTGGACCTTTTAGTAAGTAACGCTTTAAGGCAATAATAATATGCCAGTTATAATACATATGAGTAAAGTCTAAGTCCGCATTTAAGGAGATCATTTAAGTCCAAATACCCCTGTGGAAAATTTCTGTGTGTAGACTACAACAAATAAGCATTAATGGGTGAGACAGGAATACATATTTAGGATTTATTTGTGGAAAGTTATTTTAAAGAAAACGGCAAAACAAGTTATAATTTCACTTAACAAACTGAAGCAGGAGTCGCCACCACAACAGCACAGGGAAAGGTGTTCAACTTTACCTGCTACCTGTACTTTTTCCTTAAAACGCTGTTTATCGACATTTCCCGGTTGCATTTTTGTCCGGGAAAAAACGATAAACACGATTATTCGAAGCTGCCGTAAAAGAAAGAAAGAAAAGAAATATATTTGCGCGTAAACCTACGTTGCTGCGGGGAGCACGCAGACGTGGACCAGGCCGGCTCGTCTCGGTCCGACGCTTCCGACTTGACCGGGGACGTGGGCACGCGTTCCTCCGGTGCATGTGGCCCGTACAGGAGCGTCGAGCGCGCGTTCCCGTAGCGAGGCGTTTCCGCGGGCGTCCTGGCTCCGGTGCGAGCCATGAGCGCGTCCACGCTGAACGGCAGGCTCGCAGCGCGCTGAGCCGAGCACGCGGCGTCTTCGCGGAGCTCCGCGCTCATACCTTGTCGCATGCGTTGCCTATGGAGCAATCAAACGCGCGCCTGAATAAAAAAAAGAAAGAAAGAAAGAAAGAAAAGGGAAAAAAAACAAGAACTCGCCTCGGTGCTCAGGCTCTCGTGTACTCCGCTGAAAAGTTGTCAGCGTTTGAAGAGCATCCCGGAGTAAAGTTGGAGGCAGTCTCCAGTCACCGCCCAGCCAAGGGGGGGAAAAATCCCACAAAGTTATTGAGGGAAGTGTGTGCGTGCCATTGGCTCGTTTTAAACGCGTTCGTTTCGTCCATTATACCTGATTAATAGCGCAGAGATAGGGCAAGGGCAGGCCTTGGCATTTAATGACGGGTCCCATTAAATCCGTTTCACGGCGTATAGTTCACTGGAACAGGAAAAGAAGTGCAGTGAACGGAAACTTTCCTGGACACTTTGCGCATACACATTGTACGTGTGTGCTTTCTTGTCATTTGCATTTTACCTGGATAATGTACTTGCATGTAAAGTATAAATTAAACAAAAACCGAAACCGTGCGATTATTCACGTGAAGTATATGCCATGCATGTCAGGCAAGTCATTTTAACCAATTATAAAAATTTTTCTATAACATCAAGTCACCAAAATGCAGCAGTGGGATATTTGACAACTTCTCCAATGTAAATGTGCCGTTAAAATCTTACTGTAAAAGATCTTTAAGGCGTAGCTGAACATTCACAAGACAACCGAAAAGAACAAGAAACAAAAAGACAACGTATAAAAGCGCATACAATCTACCAGGATTAATATTGCAAATCAAATGCTGCTCTCAGAAACGAGGAGCTCCTTTGCCCATCGTAGGTGGTCTCACAAAATTCGCAACCCGTAGTGTGTATTCTTTTACTCAGAAAGATGCATTTTAAGGTGCTTTTTAATAGCGTGTATATAAAGCAGAACATCAGCCACAGTAACCTTCAGGCATTTAGTAGAGTACCCGTACCGAAGGAAGCATGCTAAACTGTACCTTAACTTGTCGCTGACATGGTAATAGCACTCTTTGTATCTTTCATCTTGAAACGGGCACCTTTACAAAGAGCATGTCAGGTACATAATTGGACCTTTTAAAGTAAAGCTTTATGGGAGATAGTATGGCAGTTATAATACATATCAGTATAGTTTTATATTTTAAAAAACACTTCTTGATTGACGCTTAAATGTAGAGGAAAGAAGAGTCATGTGGAAAACCAAAGGTAAAATAAACATGCACTTCATGTTCAAGCTGTGTGGAAACCAAGGGTCTTAAAATCTACATGTGATTTTTCACGTCATATGTATATAGTTGGAATTATATCCAATGACTTACCCATCATACCTTTTTTTCCCTCCCAGACTTAAACAATATCGTCAAAACTATCGTCATCTGGTATTTGTTACCCAACTGATCCAACTGATGGCAATTTTAATGTACGATACAGCAGCATTAGTTCGAGCTGTATGTATCATATATCATTTCAACAACATGCACTTGTGATGGAATACAAATATCTACAGAATTAGACTAGAAAACACCAATCAATAGCAATTCAGACCAGAGTTATTCTCAATCTCTGTGCTGAGTATAAGATCGGTGTGGTCCCTGTAAACCCCCCCCCCCCCCACCCCCCCCCCCCCCCCCCCCCAAAAAAGGGGTAAATCTAAGACTATGAACAACCACATCATTCCATTTTTGTCACCACTGTTTTCACAGCGTTTTCACACAATTCATTATTCATTGCTTTCATCCTGCAGCTTTATGTCCTCATCTATATTTGAACAAGAAGAAGAAGTAGTAACCGTACATGCTGGCTTGATAAGGTTAAACATGTCGGAAAGCAAAATCTAATCCTCTTTGAACTTTTGTATAGCAGCAGTGTGACTAATAATTCAAGCACAGGAAAGATGATTGATAAAGGTAATCCCCCCCCCCCCACTTCTCTTAGCAAAGCTGTGAAAGGTCCTGGGATTGGGCTAGCCCGAAAATGACTGTCATTACATTGTTATTATTAACACCTTGTAATTAGGCCGTTGGAATCCGGTTCTTTTAACCGGGATTTAACGGTAATGACACAAAATTGCTACCTTCCCGAGGTGTATGGCGCCCACGCTGATTAGCCCGAGACTGTCATTTTAAAAGCTATGAATTTTCCTCTGCTGTCATTTGACCTTCAAACTGTACATAGCGCCGTATCGGCAACAATGCAGTGACTACAAGAAGCCAAGCATGTGTTTATCCGGCTAAAATTAGATGGGTTTTGTAGTCCAGGTGTGGAGCACAACTTTAACAAATGTAACGAAAAATGGCCGGCCACTTATTCCAGATATGATTTGAAGTTAAATGCATCTAGCTTCCTGGATGCCCACGGCCAGCTGCGTCTGATAACAAGATTTACAACGCGTCACTGACAAACTGTAAAGAGAGCCCTTTCCTCTATAAAGTGCACTGTGGTAATTATTTGATTCACTCTGGGAATGCAACAGTACAACTCGAGAGTAATAGTTAAGTGCCTCCACAGAGTCTGGGCTCCTGCATTCTTATTACAGCCCTCGAGGGGAACGCTGCTCTGTAATTGTGACAGGTTTAATGCCGTGGAGAAGGCCTCGTGGGCTTATGGGTTCATTAAGGTTTATGAATCGCTGTGTTCACAGCTTGACTTGTTGGTGTAAATGCCTGTAAATCAATTAAGAGCTCGCCTTTTCATCTTTTTCGCCAGCCGCTTTCACAGAGGCGGCGATTAAGGAGTGCTCGGTGGGTTCAAAATCAGAGCGAACTTGTTCCTCGGTGGCTAATTTGGAGTCTTTAAGTTACTTAATGAGAAGAAAGAGAAGACGTAATTAGCAGGAAATTCTATTACAGTGGAAGAGCATATCCAGGAGCATAACACTCATTAGCGGCTGAAGGGAGAACACTTTGTATTTAGTTCTGCCAGGTAATTACTTACAATATTAACACACCTCATGGAGTACTAACCACAAGAAAGAACGTTGTGAAATAATGAAAGAGAGTGCGCTTTTTTTTCCTTTTTTTTTTTGATAAACAAGGCGTTCTGACAAAAGGTGTGTGAAAATGCTTATGGCCACGAATCAGGAAGGTTTGGAAAATAATCTAGTCCGTGACGACAGTTGCTTTTTAATGCTTCGCTGTTAGTGGCTTCATTCCTGTGAATAAAACCATATGAATTGGTTATTTTGCATTGGCTTTTAAATAAAGCATGCCCCCCTTTTTTTTTTGCTCAACTCTGTCAACACTTTCTGCCATGTACAGGAAATAATGATGATGCAAAAGACGCGAACCTTTTTGTCCAATAAATTGACTTCACCCAAATCATTTGTGTGTGTAATTATACGCAACAGGATAATTTACATAAATTGCATCATTACAGATGAGCTCTGTCGCCAACCATTGACACTTCGTAGATTTTATAGATCGAACTGTAGCATAGAAACAGCATGCACACATGCCGCAAGCTTACCCCGGGTTCACCCTGGTAACAATAAGATACAAGACTCCACTGTTATTGTTTATGGGTGTGAGCTGTCAAGTTCTGATCACGAACGGAACCGCCCACATGTTAGCATTGTTAAAAGCTAACTTAACTAGGTACACGCCAGCTCACTCTGCTACTCCTTTCCAATCTCTTTTTCTCAAGTAAATATTTCATGCTATAATGGACCATGTAGGACAGAATAAGTTGAAACCACCATAATGCATTATTTTAAATGCATTAAACATCAAAAACAAATAAAAGCAAGAATGAATATGTTAACATGGGGAAGTGAAATAACTACACATTTTAAAGAAATGGTTAATCTGTGGGATTGGACACATCATATTAGCCTATAGCCAAGAATTGCATGAGAGCATTCAGTGGTGAACGAATCATGTAAAATACACGAGATGAAATATGACTATAATACAAACATATTTTCCTTTCAAATGTACTGTAAGCATCCAAAGAAGAAAGATTTCAAAATGGCTATAATGTTCCTATTATCCTATTTGTCTCAATTCTCTTGCTTAATCAAGTCCAAATGTAAAAAGACTATTAATGAGTCTATTCAAATATAATTATGCATTAAAAAGAAATAATGAAATAAAACAAATCTATTAAAATCACCGTAAACTTCTTTCAACTATTTCATAAAATAAAATGGGGCTTGCTGTTGAACGGACGCCGTATGAACTATATGTTTGTGATAGTTGTGAAGTTCAAAGATAAAATCAATGGCAAATCTAAGTGCAGATATGTGAATAATAGAATTACATTTACTTTAATACTGTACACCCTTACCTAGTGTGCACTTATCATAAAAAAATGCATATATCATCTATAAATCTCAGCCTCATAGCCTTTTGTCCTATTTCTGTTTTTAAACATAGGAGACGCCCCTCTTGCTATAAATGTCATGTCTTAGGAGGGTCTTCTACAAAGAGGCAAAACCCAAAAGGACGCCTGAAACAGTAAACAAAATCAAACTCCTATTTCAGTTCAAAGATGTGACAATGAAAGCACATCGCTAAGTATATCAAAGCGATTACTGTGTTTACAGAATGCTCCCGAGGAAATGGAGCGCAGCGTAAACCATTCGGCCCTCCGTGTTTACTTAAACATGCTTTATGTTCTGACAATAACTTCTTAACTGGTTTTAGTAGCACATATGCTAAGCGGACTCTTTATGGTCAACAGTTTAATTCTGGTGTCTCTCTTTTTTTTTTTTTTACCCCTTGCACCAAGTAGTTTGTTTAAACACCAATGTTATGAAATCTGGCCTGGATTTGTGTAGCCACAAATGTGACCTAAACAGTTTTGATTGATGAAGGCATTTAAGAATCAATCAGTTCCACACCCATACCGCTCTAAATTAGTATGGGAACCATGCGTAACGCGACCGATGGTTTCTCATGCAAATCAACGCAGTAAAAAAAAACGCAACAGCTTAAAAACAAATTCGGCACTAAACATCGGGGGGTGGGGGGGGGGGTTAAAGTGGCTGGAGGAAGACAACACCTAAACTGTGTATCTTAACTTATTTTTAAAAGCATTAGTCAGAATGTGAAATTAAAAAAGGCACTCTGAGGTTCAGAGCTCTTAACGGTCACGCTGCTTGATGCCCTAAAACAGCCAATTTCTGTTCGTCAGGCTACAGTGAAATGTAAGCAGACCATTACGAACAGTTCAAGCCCCAGGAGACAGAGCAGCAGACAGCTCCACTTTTAGGGCTGGATTGCACCACAGGAACATTTTACTCCAAACAGAGCTGCCTTTGGCCGTATCCTTATCACAGCAGGAAAAACAAAACCCGACAGAACGGTCCAAGCCAATTCAAACACCGACCGACGATTCGGTGAAACCATGCACAGTGGAATATGCATGGGTGTCAGAAGCACTAAAACTCTTAGACGTCAAATCAGCACTAATGCTCGTCACACAGATGGCTTGGCTGCCTCTCAGCTGTATGGATGCAGCTCCAGGTCTTATCACGTTCTCATCAGCGCTTACATAACACATGGCGCCGAAGCTCACTCCTGCCCTCCATAGCGCACACCTCACATTCCTCTAGGCGGTGTGCAATTATACCTGAGCTCTAGGGTTAAACAGAGAGGCATTTTTTCTGAACGAGCCGAATGACAGGCTAATTATCAGTTACATGTCACAACCTTAATTTACAGGCCATCAAACGGTGATTAACGACTATGCTGTCAGACGGGTTGAACATCATTTTCTATTAACCTCAAGCCTCCTAGCACATTCGTTCTTGCAAACAAGTGTCAGCTATTGGTTATAGGTAAAAAATAAATAAATACAAATCTATGGTTCATGAGCTTGATAGAATACGTTCATAAGATTTATATTGGCTCAGATTAGACTGCAATTAGAGCGACTGATCCCTGCACCATGCTTTCAATCTGTCAACTTTGTACACATGGTCATACGGATTATGATGTAAATCACAAAGCTTTTTTTTCCATCTCTTATTTAAAGAAACAAAAAACTCAATACATCAATATTATTTCAATGAAATAAGTGGATTTTTAAAAATTATGATTGTTTTATAAGCCCTTCTTAATGATGCTTTTATTTTTACATTTTATTTTCTTTCTGAGTGTGAGTGTATATATATATATATATATATATATAATATATATATATATATATACATACATATATATATATATATACATACACACACACACACACACACACACACACACAGAGAGTCGTCAAGGTGTGTTATGGAGAAGGATGATCAATTTAACATAGGCATTAAAAATGTTTTACAATATATCCAAATTAATAAATGAAAGAAAATATTTAGCATAGGTGGCAAATGTACACACATTCTTCACTTAAGTGGAAGTACATATACTCATGTTTTAAAACTCTCAGCTAAAAGCTGAAGTACCGAAGTACACTTTTTTTACTCAAGAAGTATGGGCTCTGATGTATGTTCTTAAGTAAAAAGTACCTTAAATGAATACTTTTCAAGTTTTTGATACTCTAATCAACATGGACATGGACGTATGGCTATGCTTTATGCAAATACATGTTTATTATTAGAGAACCAAGCTCAACATAGAACAGATGACAGAGAGGGCAAAGCGCGCCCCCTGTCTGTTCAATATCTTACAAATAGCACAGTGATTTGTTAGTGTGTGTATACAAATAAAACTAAACCCTTTAAAGATTCAAGATGACCGGAAATAGGTTGATGGGCCTGAAACTACATGCAATAATAATAAAAAAAAATCAACAAATATATTAAAACGAAATTAACGAGCCTGGTTTAAAAATGTAAGAAGTAGAAATTATTGCTATTTGTGTAAAAATGTCATTAATTGAATCTACTTGAAAGTAAAAATTGCCAAAAAATAAATAAATAGTGGAGAAAAGCACTGATACCTGGGAAAATCTACTTAAGCACAGTAATGAAGTATTTGTACTCTCTGCACTGTAGCTATCGCCTCCTTCCAACTCTTCACGTAAGAAAAAAAAAGCACAGAGCTACACATTTTGTATACACATGCAAGTATTTAGGAAGAAAATTCAGTAGGAACAATTTTGGTAAAATATACACTGGTTACATAAAACAATACAAAAATATAATTCTATGTGAAAGTATGTATGAGCTATACAGATTTACACAGCTATACAGTGTGCAAAGTGCAAGGACTAAGACTCACTGACTCAGTAATGGTTGCAGATTCCAAACGGACTGCCAAATAAAAATGAAATTTTTAGACCCTCAAAAGTGCCCCCCAAAAAATTAATCAACAAATAATATATATACATATATATATATATATATATATATATATATATATATAATATAATAATAATAAATATAATAATAATAATATCTTCTAAGGAAGGGGCAAGGTGGTTTAGTGGTTAGTACGTTCGCCTCACACCTGTGGAGTTTGCATGTTCTCCCTGTGCCTCAGGTGGTTTTTCTCTGGGTTCTCCTGTTTCCTCCCGGTCCAAAAACATGCACTGTAGGTTGATTGTCACCTTGGAAAATTGTCCCTAGTGTGTGAATGTGTGAGTGTGTGATTGGTCGGCATTC
The DNA here is from genome assembly GCA_030449085.1 of Kryptopterus vitreolus. Taxonomy (NCBI): domain Eukaryota; kingdom Metazoa; phylum Chordata; class Actinopteri; order Siluriformes; family Siluridae; genus Kryptopterus; species Kryptopterus vitreolus. The sequence goes on from JACRUU010000005.1 coordinate 25,769,857, forward strand.
CATATAGGGTGTATCCTGCGTTAATGCCCATAGAATGACCCATAGAGATGAGATAGGCACAGGCTCCCCGTGACCCGAGGGAAGATGAATGAATGAATTCTAAGGAAAATGACTGGCCCTAAATACATATTTAGTAAATTGAGTAAAAAGGAAATGAAAACTAAAGTGTCTAACTAAATCATTACATAATGTAGACTGGGGTTGTAGGTTTGGGAGAAAGGAGATAATAAATATGAAATAAATATCAGATTAATGATATTACTGTACTAATCTTATCCTTAAGGAGAATAGAACAAAAACACGATGCTAATTCAAATAAACATTTGATAAAAAAAAAGATGAAAAACATGCATGATTGAGACCTCTTAGTGATCTGAGGTAATTTGGTGTGGCGAAGCATATTTAAAAGGAGCATCTTACACTTTAAACCACCCACGTGGCCACGCGCTGCATATAATGAGTGCAAACTTTGTATAATGGCTCCATACAACACAGGTTCGAGTTGAAAGCAGGAGAATCACAGGACTTGAGTTTACTGTTTAGTCTTCAACACACCCAATTCAAGTAATGAAGGGCTAAGTAATGAGTTGAATCAGATATAACACTAAACTCAGCGGTGTGTGGCCCACAGAAAAACTAACAGCGAGTCATTTTCCTGGAGCCTAGAAATGAGGGAATGAAACGACGAGTGAGTCACTGACGTCTGAAGAGCTCCCAGAAAGCTCTACGGAAACAAAGCCCTTAAAAAATATCGCCATCACGCTTCACTTTTTATTTTAATCATGAATATCAGCTACTGTCTAGGGATTTTATTGTTTGTTTTATTTTTTTAAGTTACCACATCTTAGCCATATACTCACTGTCCACTTTAATAAGAACATGCTATTAGTTATCTAATGAGCCCGTCAGCAGCACAATCCAACAGAAATCATGGAGTTACATTCAAAGAGCTTTGGTTAATAGCCAGTAGGGAGAAAAAATTGTGATAGCTTGTGATTTTGGCATGGATTTTGATATCATTGGACTGATTTGGCCATTTCCATACACTAAAGACCTACTAGAATATGACTGAATCATAGTAAGTATATGGACAATGCATATTCATCCAGCATATATTTAAACATATCATTGTTTGAGCACTTTTGAGACCACATGTGGAAAGATGAACACAGCTAATTTTAAATGAGGACTAACAGGTTTCAATGCAATTTTTAGCCCAACAATCTTTAATAATAAACAAAATATCCCCCCCAAAAAACTTGAGACAAACTATATTTACTCATTTTCCATTAGCAATTGAAAACGTAGACAGAGCTTTCATAGCCTTTTGGAAGTGGGGCTTGAAATGCCCATTTCTCAGTCTCTGAGTCTAATCTTACAATGCATATGGCTCTATATACACATATATAGATACACATACTCTTTGTCTGATATTTATTAGATTTAATAGTAATCTTTTTGGACGGAACACCACCAAGAACGTATACACCTACTCAATCTGGCAGACCCATTATGCGTGCCGTTCCATTTTTGACCATTAGGTTCAATAGTAACTCCATGAAAGCAAGTACCCTGATCCTTTATAAGAGCTGAGATTAAACCATCCAAGGGTCAATTATTCTGCATCATTTGTGTTCCACCCAAAAGAAATAACCTATTAAAAATAAATGAACCTGCTGCGTGTAAGGAAATGAAAGAAGTTAGTTCGTAGATTGAACTTGGAATCTGTGTACACTGAGTCAGTGTGGCCCAATTTGACCCGCTTATCCCTAGAGGGATAATTGCCGTTTGTGTTTTTCCTGTTTCTCTACCCGCCATTATGGAGATTATATTGAGCAGAGGTGGCATATTACAGCAATTAAAGGCTGGGTGGGGCTCTATTTGCTTTACCCGTTTCGAACATATGACATTAAATGAGCCTAGTGGTAAAAAATAATTACAGCTTAATTCGTCAGTGGTGTCTGAAGCAAAATGTACATGGCCTTAATAACGTGGCGTGGCCACAGAAAACTTCTCACTGGGTTTTCCCTTTAGAATGCCGTCCAGATCTTGGGTAGACTGATTCAGCTTTAATAATTAGAACGGCAGATCAGAGTTAGATATCCGGTAGGATTTGCTATTTCAAGACTTCGCCCCAACAAAGTCAGATCATCGTCTTTACCACAAGTATTGTGTTTTCAAAGATAATAAGTCAACCAGGTCAACATTAAGGCATTATATTAATTTCCAAAACAGCAATGGCAGGATCTGACTCAAATTCAGAGGCCTTCAGAGGTCCCCATGAAACCGAGGTGAGAAAGCACAGGAAATATCATCAAAATATTAGTCACAATTAATCTAATGTTATTAAACTTTATCCACAGAATCTCTTAAAATTACCCATGGCCCTTGGTTCAAGAAAATTTGCAGTTGGTATGACACGACAAAGGAAAAAGACAGTTTTCATTAATGTAGTGATTTTCAGTAACCACTTTATCCTGGCGGTGTTCCCAGAGCCGATCCCAGGAAGACTGGACATGAGGCAGCTCCTGGGAAATACTGAAGATGGGAAGACGGGAAGTCAGATACCATGCACACATACTATAGCCACACAGCCATTTACAACTAATGTAGGAGCCTTTTAGAAGCAAGGGACACGTTTTTGGGAGATGGGGGGGACAAACAAACTTCACAGAGACAGGAAAAATGGAAGGAAGCAAAGGAAAGAATATTTCATAGAATCGAATACACAGGAAAGAGAATGCATAAAACAAGCTTTGGATTTGTCGCTTAATCAAGGATTTCTAAAAATGGAATACATTTCCATTGTATGATGCATTTCACTGCATGTTGTACCATATATGTATGTGTGTGGAAAATAAAATATGACATTTAAGTCAGGCAAGAACCAATGACTGATTCCGAATAATTTGCCCTCTTTGTGAAGTCAGATATAGTTTTTTAATATTCAAAATTACTAAATTTTGAAATACCATGCAGACTGTATGATACATTTGGGCAACATTTGTAAGCAGGGTTGATTGAACAAGAATGATCACTTCTTATAAAAGACATTTAGTGTTTCTTTTAAAAGAAAAGCCTGCAAACTTGGTCCTGCAAACCAAATGGAGCCATAAAACAGTAAGAAACACCCCAATAATCACCTTTTAGGCCACTGATATGGTGAGTATCGACCCAGATTATTGCATAAACATATTGTACACATGCATTATAAAATAAACACTTTTGCTGCATTGGGTGCAGAACAGTTCTTTATAAGTATATTTAACCTCTCAATCCTAGTTTACATGCCATCTTTGAATTTATTTGTTGCACTGTAGAACATGATCCAGTCAAAAATAAAAAATCCTAAGGAATTGGCTGATAGTGTTAATATAGTAATACAAAATAAAACAGATATTAAATATAGATATGGATATTATAAAAAAAAAACTATCAATGCAAATATTTACATTCTCAGACATAAAACAAACTTCTTTAAAGTTAACATGAAGTACTAAAATATACTGGAAGATAGTGTTTACTGTTGCCACTGCCGTTTATAAATATATATATTGGCAGACATAGCTAAAAAAAATATGTTGTCAGTTGTTTCTAGCTAATTGGCCCACATTTACTGGGTGCTTTTGCTTTTCGTGGTCCAAAGAATGCTGCCGTCTCTACCCTATCGAATCAAAGCAATCATTAAATAATCATCAAATAACTTTTCAACAATGAACATGCAGATGTATTTTTGTGTTTATGTAATATTATCTATATCTATCTCTCTATCTCTATATCTATATATCTATATATCTATCTTATCTCTCTCTATATATATATATATATATATATATATATATTATTACAAACACACACCACACACACACACACACACACACACACACACACACACACACACACAAACATACACAAACACGATGGTAACCCACTGGAACTCAGGGGATTTTAAGGGCCTTGCTAAAGGACCCCCCAAGAGTGACAGCTTGATTGAGCTCCATTGAGCTAACCCTCTTTGTACACACACACATACATGCATTCGTGAGTATGTTATATTATATATATATATATATATATATATATATATATATATATATATATATATATATATATATATATATATATATATATATATATATATATACATATAGATATATATTATATATATATCTATAGGCCATGAGATTGGGGGGTCATGACCGAAAGGGCAAGATCCCGGATACAGGCGGCCGAAATGAGCTTCCTTCGCAGGGTGGCTGGGCGCTCCCCTTAGAGATAGGGTGAGAAGTTCAGTCACTCGGGAGGAGCTCGGAGTAGATCCGCTGCTCCTCCACATCGAGAGGGGCCAGCTGGCGTGGCTTGGGCATCTTTTTCGGATGCCTCCTGGGCGCCTTCCAGGAGAGGCGTTTCGGGCATGTCCCACCGGGAAAAGGCCTTGAGGAAGACCCAAAACACGTTGGAGGGACTATGTCTCTCGACTGTCCTGGGAAAGCCTCGGTGTCCCCGCGGAGGAGCTAGAGGAAGTGGCTGGAGTGAGGGAAGTCTGCGCATCTCTGCTCACACTAGACTGCTGCCCCCGCGACCCGGTCCCGGATAAGCGGAAGATGAGTATGGAGGGTATATAGATATTATATATTATATATATATAGTATATATATATAAAATATATATATTTTTTTTTTTTTCTTTTTTTTTAAGAATTATATGATGTGAATAAGTAAATGTATTGGGGAAAACAGCAGCTTTTAGCAGCAGGTCATAAAATTTGTTACATGCCTTTATGTCACCGTGCACACGAGACATGTCTTCTTAAACTGACAAGCTGTCAAAATGAATCACTGCATTCTCCTATGCAACACAAACACAATGACAAGTATTTAAACAACCAGAGATACATCAACAAGCACACACTTCCTTTTTGGCCAAAATAATATTGAAGATTGGCAGTATTGAAATTTTAACTGTTAAACCTAGAAAAAAAGACATTTAATAAACTATCCAAAATAACTCGCATTTTTATTCAAGTGAGCAGTTGATGGTTAAAGGTTTAAGGACTCATTAGTGGCACCTTGACAGTCCTGGGATTTGAAATCACATCTTCCAAACACACATCCGGGATCTTATTGAATGAGCTACCACCAATGTTTAATCAGGCCATTTTGAGAATAAGATCCAAAAGCACCATTTGTTAGTATGAAGTCAAAACGATTAATTCCTATTATTCACCCCTTAAGCGTATGTTAAATTATACAAAATTGTAATCCAAGGAAAAAAGTCTTTTGGACTTTTGGATCTTTTTATCTGCTCAATGTGTGTGTGTGTGGGTGTGTGGGTGTGTGGGTGTGTGTGTGTGTGTGTGTGACAAGTAATATAGAATATTCTAAAAACTGGCAAACACAACAGTGACTGTGTCAAAGAAATTATTTTCAGTCTACAAGTTCAAACAGGGTGCGAACATCACTGCTATCAATAAAACATACATGTTCACATGCTTACTGAAAATAAACTGTTAAGCAAATTCCCAAATACCTGTCAACATCAAAATAAATGACGCAGCTCCAAAACCTAAACAGTTCGTTTTAACCGCCATTAAAATGTTGAGCGTTCATCTATTCAAAGCTTATATATAGCGCCATCTAGGGTAATATATATTGTGTAATATTTTCAACATGGATTGAATATAGCGCCATCTACTGTATCTAATATATATATACTCTAATATATCTAGTACTGTTTTCAACATGAATTGTTACATACATAACAGCAAACTAAGTGTCAAGAAACGTTCATGCAAATGTCTTCCAACTCTCTCTTTAGGATTCCAGATAAACACAGAGACACAAAACACAAAGAGCTTGCATATATACATAACAAAAAATCCTCTCAACTTCTGCAAGGAAACAAACCATAGAGACAAATTTTCTAACAAAAAGGGTACTCTGTCTTAAGTAATATGTGCAATAACGAATACCTTGAGTCAAAACAATATTCCATGTTTGTATTTGGATCCACTCTTATTTCCTGCCGTTCGGATTCTGTATCAGATTTCAGAAAACATTCACTCAATTAACAATTGTACATTCTGTGTGTTCATTGTTAATGTAATAAATGCTTAGGTTTTACAGAAGATAAAAAAATATTTTCATACAAATGAAAACAAAAAAACAATAAATAATCTATATTGCAGTGTGCTTTTAAAATCGTGTCAGTTTAAAGATGTGCATAAATGAATGGTGAGGAATTCACTCATATGAAATGAAGCAAATATAATATACCATCTAAAAACTTCCATTGCCATGGCCATTGCCATGCTAGAACTTGTTTGAGCCTCTTGGCTCCAGGAATAATAACTCTACATAATTAATGTACTATATAAAGGAATACTACATAATTGTGTGCTTCCGTCTTTGGAAGACTGTTGAAGATTTTCACATAGTTATGGCCATATAGTATATCCACATTTAATTGTCTTAAAAGTACCGTGGGAGCCATTTAACAACAGCACATCCTGCTATCACCATTTGGAATTTTGATACATATTTTAGGGGAAGAAAATTTTTATTTTTTCAGTATGGGATTTACTGATTTAGGTTTATTTTTTTATTTTTTTATTTACATCTGAATCATTATGGTTGTTGCTGGTTAAGATTTTCCGGAAGCAGAGCAGCCATTTAAATTGTTTTACGGTGTACCCAGGACTATAATTGTTTGACCACTAGAGGCCACTATTAGACACTTGAACCCGTGAAAAATGACCAACTTCAAAAATGCATTTATTTTTATGCCTTTTTTACCCCAACACATACAACCAACAAAGCTGCACATGAATAGAGGTTATAACTCGCAAATCCTAACCTCGTAACAGAAAGAAAATTAAAATAAGGAGGAATTCAGATCCTCTACTCCATATTCTGAAAGGAGTCAAATCAACATAGCACTGACAATTATTATTATTATTTTTAATAGAGCATATACACGCATATACACGTGGGACTATTGCACAATAAATTCACAGAATTTATGCTCATTATGAATATTTATTTAAAAGTTTTTTTCCCCTTTAAGGGGTACTCAGGCTGCATCCTGTTTCACTTGTGCAAAATCTGGGCCCCAGGCCATTTTAAATTAATATGTTTCTTTTGCAGTCTTTTGATTTTCTGACTTATATTGTACATAGGTTTGGATTTTACCTGAGATAACCGGATCCAGTGCTCCCTGATGATCCTGTTCTCCTGCAGCATCCTGGATATTGTCTTCAGTACATTCGTCTTCATTTCAGACTGATAGAGAAACATTTAAGTGCTGCTGTTAGTAATAATAGTAGTAATAATAGTAGTAATAATAATAATCTACATTCGCATCTGTTATAAAAATCAACAGGAAAAGGTAGGTTTCTGACAGACTCCAGGAAGTCTTTTTGAATTCACCGTGAAACTAATTCCAACTTACAGTTCTTTTCTCTTTTCCACCTGCTGGGCCATGCAACAACTCTGCCAACATGAAACATATAATGTTAGAATGTTTTAAATAGATGCTTTGCAGTATTCACGTTTGTACAGTTTTGGGGAACCTGTGCTCACTATAGAACTTGTGGCCCAAGTTTCAATGTGGGGTGCAGTCTGAGCTGCTTTATTGCTCACCACAATTATAAAAAGTGAATGTCTGAGTTACTGCAACCATTCTGTCAAATTAGTCTGAGCATCCACTGTTGGTGTCTCTTTGTATACATGTCCTTTATAAAGAAAAAAAAATCCTTTATAAGGATGAAACTATAGTCTACAAACACTTAAACTTAAGCTCAGGATTAAACCGGGGAAGAGCCCTAAAAGCATTATACTAATAATACTGAAAACATTGCTTGGTAATACTCTAATTTTGTTTAATATGTGCAGCCACAGAAATGCATAATAGATTCATTTGAAAACAACAAACAGTACAATCAATATAGATGAGATTTTTGTAATATTACCTTTTTCATGTTCTTCATTATCAAAAGAATAGGGTTCTGCATCTTTTAAGGGAGATAGATAAATAGATAGATGTATTATTTCTACATGTAGACAATTTGTCTGGACATGTTTGGTTTTGATGGTGTTTAGAATAAAAGAAGAATTATAGAAGAAATAGAAGGTCTACGAGGGAATTATTATAGGATAATTATATAAAAATGGCATACACACACACACACAATATCCCTATGATCTCTCTCTCTCTCTCTCATATATATATATATATATATATATATATATATATATATATATATATATACATTAAATACTAAAAAAACCATTTTCAAATAATTATCCTATAATAATTTCTTTTATTCTCTAATATAGTGAGTCTACCTGGTGTACAGACAGAGCTCGTCTCTCTCTCTCTGCTCTGCTGGCAGGACTGAGTTGAGCTGACTTGAATTTTCTCCTTCACTTTTAATGAAGAACTAGACTTGAAGTAACGACTTCGTTTTGTTTTTGTTGATAAACAGGTCACAGAAATTTCCGGACTTTTTCTAACAGGCAGCGTCAGAAAAGCCTTACTAACCACCATCTTCGTTTTTGTTTTCCCCAAAGCCTTCGAGCCCTTCTTTCCTTTTTGGCGTTGTAAACGAGACTTTTCTATAAACATAGCGCAACGTAGGACTATTATTATTATTATTATTATTATTATTATTATTATTATTATTATTATTATTATTATTATTTATATGTATTATTATTATTTATTATTATTATTATATTATTATTATTATTATTATTATTATTATTATTATTATTATTATTATTAGTTTTGCAAATTATAGTTGTGGTGTTTGTCCGTTCGTCAACCACGATTGTTAACTAATGGTCGAAATTCCCGCCTCGAGCCGCGTTTCCGTCGACGTCATCTTCTCTCCAGCCATACCGTGACAGAATTAATCACGTGACCCGTCCAATCACGTAGCAAGCATCCACGAGTTAGATTGAAAGCGAGGACTTCGTCCTAAACGCTGCACCCGTTAGTTTTACACTTTACTGCTGTTATTATACTTTCAGTCTAATTCAGTTTCATTTGTACAGTGGTGTTAAAAGTATTCCCATTCATTACTCAGGTAGAAGTATAGATACTGGGGACACAACCTTCTGTAGAAGTATCAACTCAAGCTTTTTACTGTAGTAAAAGTGTAAAAGTACTGGTTTCAAAACTACTTAAAGTATAAAAATAAAAGTAATGTATGGGAAAAAAAATAAGGTATTAAGGACAAAAGCTTAGGCCTCACAAATCACAAACGCTAATTAATTCAAATGTCTCTCTACCGAACTCCCTACTGTAACTGGGGAGGTGGTGTAGCCCAGGTTAAGGTGTTGGACTCTGGACCAGAAGGTATATATATATGGGCTCTGGACTGAAAGGTCGCAAGTTCAAATCCCAAATTTTATAAATTATAGCGCAGTCCAATAACTTTATGTAGAAATCTTTATAATGGAAAAAATATTTAATAGTCAGTTGCTATTTAGCACCAACAACTGGCACAGAATACAGCTGCATCATCAGTTATATTCGCACAAACAATGTCAAGTATTAAGGGTAGAAAGTGGAACATTTGAATACAGATTCATGATTAACAAGTTTATTTTTATATGGAAACAGGAAACAGTGTGTAACACCATACAATCACATTCCTACTCTTGGAAACCTCTTGGAGAACATGGAAAACAGACAGAAACAAGACAATGTGAGTAATGCTTTTTTTCACTGCATTATATGTTTCAAGCTGCTTTGAGACACTTTCCATTGTTAGAAGTGCTATATAAATAAAAATTAGATTAAGCGAATAATAGATATAGTGTGCTGAAGAGAGAGGAACTCTAGACACAAATGTTTTCATTGCAGTTGTTAAAAAAATTTAATTGAAAGTATGTGTGAATAACGTACAAGTAAGGCCTAATGTCACCACCAGGAGGTGCTGTTGTTTATTTAGAGCACCTATATTAGAGGGGCAGTATGTAATTTCAAGAGTGCGATCATGGACATGCACACTATATGGCCATAAGTCTTTGGATACCTGTTCATTACACCAATATATATATATATATAATATATATATATTATATATATATATATATATATATATATATATAATATTATAAATAAATTCATTCATTCATTCATTCATTTTCTGATCTTTATCTGATCTTCCCTAGGGTCACGGGGAGTCTGTGCCTATCTAAGGCGTCTATGGGCATTAAGGCAGGATACACCCTGGATGGAATGCCAACCCATCGCAGGGCACACACACACATATTCATACACTAGGGACAATTTTTCCAAGGTGCCAATCAACCTACATTGCATGTTTTTGTACCGGGGGGGGGGGGGGGGGGGGGGGGTGGGGGGGGGGGGGGGGGGGGGGGGGGGGGGGGGGGGGGGGGGGGGGGGGGGGGGGGGGGGGGGGGGGGGGGGGGGGGGGGGGGGGGGGGGGGGGGGGGGGTGGGAGGCACGGGGAAGAACATGCAAACTCCACACACACATGCCCGAGACGGGAATTCCCTGGCGGTGTGAGGTGAACGTGTGCTAACCACTAAGCCACCGTGCCTCCCCCCCTTTATATTGTATATATATATATATATATATATATATATATATATATATATATATATATATATATATATATATATATATATATATATATATATACAATATAAATTTTTTTATTTCTATCTATTGCCACTATGGTTGAAGCACATAGTCGAACAGTATGATGTAGCTTTACAAATTACACTTCACTGGAATACAGAAAAGAAGAAAGTTACTCTAACAGGAAATCTAAGATTCATACTTGAACAAGTATATATATATATATATATATATATATATATATATATATATATATATATATATATATATATATATATATTTATATATATATATATATATAGCCAAGCACATATGCCTTTGGACAGCCACATTATTTCTTTTATGAATTTCTTAATTTTGCTAAAAAAATGGTTTGTATTTACAAATATATTGCATTAACCTTTTTGGGGAATTTCAACCATTTATAATGCACAGCCATTTGATTTCATGCTTGTCTGCTTTGAATTGTATACTGTATTGTGTGCTCAGTAAAGCATGATTGTCAACTTTGCCAACAAAAATAATGCTAAAAATTGTTAAAGGTAATGTGTCAGGTGCTCAGCTCTATGTGTTTATTTTCTTCATTTCATTGAAAATGGGAAGTTTTGAGGAAAACAGACTGAAAACAATATAGGAAAACATACCGGGGCAGCAGCATATGAAATCAGTCGAAAGGAAAATCAGAATTTTTATTTGCTTTTAAGCAAATTTCATGCATTCTGTGTGTGTGTGTGTGTGTTAAAAATGCCTCAGGCAGTTACTGTATTTATGCCTATACTGCTCCACTTCTGCCGCAGCACACCCTTTAAGACCAAATCTAAAAATACACCTGACCTCGTGCCAGAAAACCACAAGATACCTGCCTACCTGGGATTTAGGTTACACTCATGCACACACACACACACACCACGTGCCATTTTGTTCCATAATTATGCATTTTTCGATCAGAAAATTCCACTACATCATTTCTTGCTATTAAGTTTATTCATTCAACATTTCACAATACAAATACTTAAAAATTAGGCATACTGTTATAAATAGCTGGCTGCAAATAATTCAAACTCAAATACAACAGCATACTGACTAACCCGACTATAAAACAACGATTTTTTTTCTCTTTCCCACAAATCCATACGGTGGTAAAATATATATTAAAAAAAAAAGAAAAAAAAAAGAAAGAAAGAAAAAGAAAATCTAAACTTATAAATGACATAGCAAAAAATTAGAACTCTTATAAAAATCTATTGATAAATACAACCTTCTGATAGTTATAAACTATGTCAATTTAAATTAGCAGTTACACCAAGAATATTCCGATACTTTTTCTTATTTTTCCGATCGACATGATGCACGATATCGTGATTAATAAAAGTTGAAATTCTATCAAGCGTACCAATTTACCAATTCGCTAGTTACGTCTGAAATGACAAAAGTTTCAACATTCCAATTGAAAATATAACGTTTCGTACGTTCTTCACTGGATATTTACAATTGTTTTAATCACAGTAGCATAAAATAAAGTAGGAAAATATGTGAATACACAAAAAGTAAAAAATAACCTTTTTTTTGTTTAGTTTTTTTTTTTTTTTTTACACATATTAGTGGCATTTTAGTACAAATCAGAGAATGAAGAAAAGGTTTTAATGAGACGAGGTGGGTCTACGAGCAACTCCAGAAATACACTGCAGAGATTTTTGAGAGAAAACCATATTGCACATAATTTGAGGTTATTTTGCAAGATGTATCACATTCAAGTCTCAGAGGCCCGAATCACTGTGGGCTTTATGAGGGAAAAAATAAATAAATAAATAAAAAGCAAATCTTTTTGAGTTCTGGGAATCTTTTGAATCTATGTTATGCTAGATATTATAGTTTAGAATTTTTAGAAAGCTATAATTGTTGGAAGAATTGACAAAACATTATTGTGATTTTACTGCAGCCATATCATACCATATTTGCTTAAATTTAGCTCATGCATATGAATATACATATATTAGCCTGTCTTGCATTCGGGTTTATACTTATTATGTAATGCACTACCAGTCAAAGGTTTGGACACTATAGGACCTATAACAGATGCCTTAGATCTGTATTGAAGATATATTTCTTTTAAGGAAAATGCAAATGGTAGTTTGATTTAAATAGTGTTCTGAATCTAAATATGAGAAATCATTGTTTTCCCATTAAAATAATATTGTTTTAGAAACTTTAATAGAAGAAAGATTGTTGTGACAAAAAGTGTATTAGGATTCATGTGTAGGAATTTAGTCTATACAATATTTGTCACTGAATGAGTCCATATGTCTTATTATACTTTGTTGTTCATAAAGTCGTAAATATAAATAGTCATTTAATAGCATACAGCACGGATGCGTGTCCACACGTTCGACAGGTAGTGTACACTTATTTATATACCTCTATAGTCATAAGCGTTAATTCACTATGGAACATTTCCTAATTGTGGTACAAAGTACACTCTACCATAAAACTTATTTACACGGTTCATAATTTTTATTTAATTTCCACAATCACTAACAAGGAAGGTAAGATCAGTTTCCTTATGGATAGCAGGTTGGAGATTTTTAAAGTCGTCCATCATTGCAAGACTTCCTCCTTTTTTTTTTTTTTTTTTTTAAATAGTTAAGATGTACTCCTGCAATATTTATTAAATGCATATTAATATATTGGTTTCTTAATTCTTGCCTTAAATCCAAGTGTTTTCATAACAAAGGTACAAAATCTATACCCATAAATTGAAAAACAACAGGAAAGAAGAAAAAAAAATGAGGTATTGCAAAAAGACCTTTTTTTGTGGAAAAAGTGCCTAAATGACTAAAAAAAACCAAACAAACAACCAAACAAACAAAAAAAAATATATAGAAAAAGTAGTGCATATGTTTATGTTAATGAGAAAATAACCATCTAGAAAACACAGTACAAAAATTAGCATACCATGTATAAAACAACATCTCTTTCTCCGATACAGAAAGTTCTTCAAAACGTGTTCAGCTACTACACTGTTCGATTAGAACGGCAAAAACTCTTGGGAAAAATAAGAACATGCAATAAAGCACTACCAATACACCACGTGGTAATTCTCATTAGCACTACAATATTTGCACAATTTCCCTGACAAGTGAGCAAAGTTACCGCTGTTACCATCACAAGCATTATTATTCTTAAGAAATCTTATTATACGTGTCTTTTTTTTTGTTGTTGTTTTGTTTGTTTTTGTTTGTTTGTTTGTTTGTTGTTTTTAATCAAATGTCAAACACCAGTCCCGCCCTACTTGCTTTGTACAACAGTAATTTTCAGGGAGGTCAAGACATTTGTTATCTCTAAGGCTTATCTTTGGTCAGTCTGACCTGCGGAACAGGCGCCACAAAAGTGCGCTTACTCCTTGAGATCTTTAGACATAAACTGAGCACATCATGTGATTATAATCCAAGATGATCATGTTAAAGTGATCGCAAGTGCCTGCAGTGAGTGGAATTAATAACAATGCATATTTACATAGACTATTAGCAGTACGTCTGCCTCAGTGACCAACGCGGTTCCACCTAAACGTGCCGGTGATGCGAGAACAGCCTTTTTTAAAAACCTGCATCTTGTTAGTTTTACAGTAGGTTTGGTCTCTTGCTAGTAAGGTCTGAGTGTTTCTTGCTAGAATAGTTACTACATGTGTTTATTTGTGCAACTATTTGAGCTTGTGGTCGCAAAACTAGTCAACACCATGGTTAATTTCTGTTTTTTTTCTCTTTTTTTTTTGTAATTACAGTGAAATGTGCACCTTTAACGCTCCTGCCTAACGATTCTCTACCATGCCAACTGCTGTTTAAAACAGTGGTTCTGTCCACATCCTAAATGCGTCCCGTCACAATAAAAAAAAAAAAAAAGGAGAAAAAAAAGGCAAGTTCTCGACAGTAGTATGATAAAAAGTAAAACAGCAATTTGGACTCAAGTCACTCTAAACACCTATATCGAGGAGTCTAATGCATTCAAGTTTTCATGCACACCAAATTAAGACGTTCATCAAATAAAACTCTTTTATCAATCTAAGTTGGCCGGACCGCAAACACAGCCGACAGGGTGGTGAATGAATTTCTGGTCAACTTGAATCCTGCGGGTTCAAGTTGCACCCTGTCTTTCTCCCTGTTGAATGTCAGTGAGACAAATAGTTTGTGTAAATATCTTATCTAAAATGCATGCGCCATAAAAATGTAGATCAGGGACATACAGGAATTCTATATTGTGGGGATATGATCCTGGGTTCTAGTTTATTTTATTTTTGATACCTTTTTGTTTTTGTTCAGTGATACTAAATGTATTATGCTGGGTATCACCATCACAACGCAGTGTCGAAATGATGAAATATGATCTGGGCAATCTAAGAGCTCTGCGACGTGTCCATTCCTTTGTTGTAAACTTAGCCCTGTTGGCTATTGGTCAAATAAACATTTTTTTGTATGTGATTTATATGTGTCTCTATCAGTGAGAGTTCCGACGTAGGGCAGCCATTTATTGCTGCATGCAGTGTTCATGTTTTTTTTTTTCTCACTTTTTTTGCACGTGAATATTGCAGCCTCAGCAAATAAATAAATAATAATTATTCATACTGCCAGTCCAAAACAAAAAATGACCGCTTAAGAACCCTTTGAGATCGTTTGCATGCGTGATTCAAGAATAAGGAATCAATAAGTCAGTCGTTCAGTCAGTTAGGGATATTTACTATTCTTGGCCGTCCTATTTGGCGGTCCGGCAGAAAGTAAAAAAACAACAACAACAAAAAGATAAAAAAAAGAAAAAACTGAGATCACACTTCTTTTTTTTTCTTCATTATTTCCAAAAAATTTAAAACTTAGAATAAATTAAATTTTTAGACTTTAAAAAAGAAATCTAAATAAAAAGAATGTAACAAAAAAAGGAAAAGTGCATGTATGCTAGGTCAGTCATCCTGTGTGCTGGGGTCAGTTCCAGCGGAAGGAGATATGGCGAGGCCGGTCTCCTCCCTCCTTCACCAGGGGCTTGTGGAACTCTCGGCCCGCACGCGAATGTATGGCTGCCCAGCAGTATTCACAGTAGTACTGCAGACAGGTGACATTGGCACAGAAGAAGGGTGCAAACTTGCCCCCGCAGCGTGTGCCCTGGCACTCATCACACAGCTGGTCATCCAGGACATATGGCTTCACTTCCACCTGGAGAGCAAGAAGGATCATTAGAGAAGAATGGGAATGGAAGATGGCCACAACGATGAATCATCAGTTAAAATGGTCTTGTTTTGGTTACAGGCGAACGCTCACATTGGATTCACCTGCGAAAGTCCAAACAGTCCAAAATTCTTTTTAAATAAATGAATAAACTACAAAAAAAGGCTATTAGGTACCATTGGAATAGCATGGTTGTAATTATGCTGCTCTTATTCGAAACAGAAAAAAAACAAACAGTCAATGATCATTCCGTTATGAGAATCTACAGAAGCATGCCTAGATAAATGGTGGGAATTTCTCTTCTGCCATAGTCTAGAAACTTGAATGATTTTCATACACACACACATACACACACACACACACACACACACACACACAAACACACATACACTGTCAATTGATTAAAATATCTAATGATATCTAATGTTATAATTATATATATTTCTCTCAAAATCTCTTCCCTTAGTAAAATCATTCATTAATTATTTGATTATTATTTATTTATTTTACTATGGAAGTTATTTATTTATTGTTAATTTCAATGCTACTTTTTAGTGGTTGTTTCAATTGTTCAACGTGGCTCCTTTAAGAATTATGCTCTGCTTGCTTTCCATATAAACTGGACGTTTAGGTTATACGGAAGCACACTGCATTCACAAAAGCAAAATGCGGTCGTGTATAATGTGGATTTGTACTACTATGTACTACTATGTACAAAGTAATACTATGTACGAAACCCAAACAATAAATACATTTCAGTGCATCCACACACGTTTCCTAAATTTGCCTGAATTATGCCTACATCAGGTATGAGCTACTTTCTATAAAAGCGCATATTACCGTATGTAACCTTAAGGAAGCGCATTACATTCCCAAATCCGTATTACGGAATCACATTTTTCTTTGTGAATGCAACGCGCTTCAGTATAACCTAAACATATCACCAGTTTATATATGGAAAGTAAACCGGAACAGATTTCTTAAAGGAGCCACGTCACATATTTTACAATTGAAACAACCACTAAAAAATTTACATTGACATTAACAAGAAATTAATATTGAAAGGTATAATTTCCAGAGTAACAAATATTAATCAATAATTGTATTAATGGGAGAGGTTCCGAGAGAAATGTATATAATGATAAAATCTGTTACAGTTAGAGTCTTAGAAAGATGAAAAGTATTAATTTACGGCACATTGAAAATGTGCGATTAATGCGAATAAATACTTTTGCATGCAAAAAATATATTGCATGTTTGTATGTGTGTGTGCGTGTGAGAGATAGATATATATATATATATATATATATATATTATATATATATATATATATATATATATATATCTATATATATATATATATATATCTCACATGCACACAAATATAACATATATACATAAAATAACAAAATGGAGGCCTGACACAAACACATATCTGGACAAAATAACTGCTGTAGTCCAGTTTTCTCCGATTATCAGTGTTGATTATAGTGTTGGACTGTAATTGCATCTTTGCAGTCTGTTGTGTGGGCCATGAAGCTTCGCAATTGGTTGTGTGGGCCATGATCTATAAAACACTGAGCTGGAAACTCTGATCTTGTCATGCGTTTCTCAGCTACCTCCCCTCTTCCCCACCATCCCACCCCCATACCAACCCGTTTATCAATTTCTCCATGCTGCAGCTGCACAAATCGAGCGCTGATAGCAGCGATGTAGCTCTGCTGGTTGGAGAAGGCCACGCGTCCAGCTCCCTTAGGATATTTCAGCTCAGGGTCAGTGTCAATGCCAGCATAACACACCCCTCCGTACAGCCTGTCCATGATCATCGCAAGCTCCACTGCCATACGCCAGAGACAAACACACAAAGGTAGTGTCAGCACATTGGAATTATTTCTGTCCCAGAACATGCGCATTATACCCAGTGTCTGCAGCACTGCAGTATAGATCCTCTTATGTCTTAGATTATTACAAGTATTGATGAAAAAGAGTCAAATTCTTTTAAATCACAATTTTTTTGGATTTCTCAATTTGTAAAAAACAAAAACAAAAGAGTATTAACAGACTTAGCTACAGTTAGCCTACAGACTGATGCTGTGTAGTGACCTGTGTTAAATCACTGTGGCTCTAATCATATTTGTTTTTTTCTACTAGTACTAAAATGCACCAATAGTACATTTTACTACTCATTGGATCAATCATCTTACACGACAGAAGCTCCTTTTAGAATCAGGTACATGTAGGGATGTTAAAACTCCGCCCCTAGCAACGTAACCCTACATTACACAACCCTGACAGGAAGTTAACCTGTGCTGCATTATGAGTAAACAAAGATCAAGCTTAAATGTTTCTGGGACAGTCTGATCACTGAGAATTAATATTACATGCATGGCTGTTTTGCAAGGCCTATTTCAAAAAGCTGTTTTTTTTGTTGTTGTTCCTCAGATATATGCCTAAAATAGCCTTTTACAAATGTTTAGATGGACCGATAGCAAATATTATAGACAACCAAATAATATACAGTAGTTCCCCGGATATTGCAAGGGTTACGTTCCAAGACCCGTCTGGATATGCGAAATGTAATGTACATTACTTGACCTAATTCACACGCATAATCAACAAATGATGCATAAAACACATTTAAAGAACATTCTTAACATTCAATAACAGTACACTTAAAACAGTTAACCAAAGTAAACCATGTGCAAACTCGGCGAGAGGACACAATGTTTTCACTACAAAAGAGAGAGAGAGAGAGAATGGGCTTCCTATTGAGCAACATGCTGTGTTCCTATTGGCTAAGTACAGAACCGTCGCTTGCTGACTGGCGGAGATTACTTGGAGAAATCTCGGCGTGGGATGGTTCTTTCACTGCGTTTCTATGTATAGTACAGTACGTAAAAACGTGATTACTTAATATGAATAATACAATAATATGTTTTAAAATTTGTTCGGGAACATCCGGTCTCTTGGCGAATTTGCGATATAGTTCATATCGTTATGTTGTATATGAGATTTCGTGGTCGCGATATTTCAGGGAACTACAAAAGTACCCAAAATTCCTAACTGAACATGTAACAAATGACAAACAATAAATAAGCTTAGTAAGGACTCCTTAAATACAATCTTTTTTTTCTTGAGATAATGCGATTCAACATGAAAACAGGGAAAGAGAATCATGTGAAATGATGAGAGAAACTAAGGCTCCTAGCTGATATGTGGAATATAAACTCTTTTTACAGAAAACATTTGTCATAAAGACTAATTAACCCCAAACGATAAAGCCAAAACCTGGTTGTACTACCATTCCACAAACAACTGCTTTCCACAACTATGCTTTTTCCACGTCAGCCAGTTTCATCTTAAATATTCCTTTAAGGCATATTCCCTTAATTATGGTGATGATTGTTCAGCTGTTTGGCTATATTTAGGGTCAACATACCATACTTTTCACCATGTCCTGGCCAGTTTACCATACATTTTTTCCCGTCTTTTGAACCTCATCATGATTTACAGCCCTGTATTAGTAAACCCTTACCCGGCCTGTATTATAATGTACAAATGAATTGATCGCCTGATTTACGTTTCCTTTTTATTTTCCCACCTTTTTTTTATTTTTTTTATTTAATCTCATACATTATATAGCTGAAGTTTGTATCTCATACACATATTGCCTCTAGTATTATAATGTAGATTGAAACAAATGAATTTATGCCTGATTTACGATCCCTTTTTTTTTTTTTTTATTTAATCTCATACATTATATAGCTGAAGTTTGTAGACACCTGACCATTTTTGCCTCTTAATGTGCTTTTAGAAACCCCTATTCCAGATTTAGTCCTCGTTTGAGGTTATTGTAACCACCATGGCTTTTCGGAAGACTTTACGCTGGATTTTGGAGTGTTTCTGTCAGGATTTGTGAGCATTTAGCCACAAGAGCAATAGTGAGGTCAGGCACTGGTGTTGAGTGAAGCCTGTGGGCCAAACGTGTTCAGTGGGATTGAGGTCAAGGTTCTTCCACTCCAAATTTCGTAAACCATGACCTCACGAGACTCACATTGGTCCGTCCAGGCACATGTTTTATTCAACACAGAGATGTGAAATTGTCCTGGAGAAGTGCCTAAAAAAGCTTCAGACAAATGTTTGCTTATACCGTTTTGTATAAGCAGTCGGATGAAGGGCCACATATGGTCAAGTGTCTATAAAAAATTGTTTGAATGGCCAGCTTTATACCTGCTCGAAGAGGTCGTGGTACCCCTCCTACAAAGATGGTTTTTCTGGGGTCCAGAGGCTGAGACCCATCCATCACAAAATCACTGTCATTTAGATTCCATGGACGGATTTGTACCTACAGAAATACAAATCGCTTTAGATGAGAATTAGATTAAAACAAAAAACACAAATATCTCATTTGTAGTTATTTAATGCACTTCACCCTATAAATAATGAGTTTGGTATCGAAACTCATTTTAATGTGCAAAAATATGCTTTCCATGGGCACAAAAACCAAAACTGAGAAATTGTAAAAAAAAAAAAAAAAAAAAAAAAAAAAAAATAAAAAATAAAAAAATGCTAAATAACAAGAGTTACTATATCTGTTGAAATCCTTCATAACTGGTCTGAAAAAAGGGATCCCTGATTTTGAGCTACTTTTCCCGATACCCCAAAAAGGTGCTGTTAAAGATTGCGTATTTTGAAGCAATAGGCCGAATGTTTACTTTGGCTTGCTCAAATCTCCAACACACTGTACCGTGGCCTGCAGAAGGTAACATAACGCAGTGCAGCACGGCTCCACTGACCCACATGCTGTGCAAATGGAGCACTGTGTGCACGAAATGTCCAGAGTTACTCTGTAGGTTTATATTTAACTGCACCTACTTAGAGGGCAGTGTTGCAAAGCGGCAACTGGCTCTTTTCATGAATCGCGAAAGGAGGTTAAAAATAGGCCGCGAGACGGGGTGGATGTGGAGGCCGCTGGTCAGGCTTACAGGCTTGTCTTTGATGGTGGGGCTTGACACACACAGGTAGAGCTTCCCTTCCTCCTCCATGCAGGCATCTATTAGTGCCTGGACCGAGCTCTCATCTTGAAACAGCAGAAACGCGTATCCTGGGGAAGGAGAACGCGTTTGCACGGCTGTTTAAAAGGAGGAAAATTGCAACCTCGATTGCGTTATTACAAAAAATATATACTTGACATTTTTGTATTTACTTCTTTCTGTGGCGAAAGAGTGTATACCCCCAAACACACTCCTCCAGGTAGCTTACTTACAGTAATTGGGCCTAATGACCCAGGTTAGTAGGCTTTTATAATTAGGGCATTTATTTTAATGAGATTCTATTTTAAATGATACTTCAGAACTACAGTAGTTTCAATTTCCTGTTTTAGCTTTTGGCAGCGATGAAATCTATTTACGTACATCCCTAAGATATACATATACAAGACATAAACAGGACTTGTCTGGAATGAGAGGATAGAGAATGTACAACTTTGCACGACTTACCTTTGGGAGGAAAATAGGACTTGCTTTCTGCTTTGTGGGGCCAATCCACAAACAAGTGTCCAAACCGACGGAAGCTAGCAGTGATTTCATCTAAGGCAAGATGTTAACAATGTACATTTTCAGCATTTGGCAGACAACAGGGAGAATAACAACCGAGCAGTCGGGGGTCAAGGGCCTTGCTCGAGCTTGAGCAACTTTGTGGTGCTAGGATTGGAACCTGCGATCTTAGCCATATTTTAATTTGAACAGAAAATACCACATCAGTAACTAGGAATGATTTGAATGACAGGTGTACGTTAATTTTTTTATGGACCTTAAGGAAGTTTTTAATTCCTGAACAAATGCAAGTATTTTCCTTTTATTTATATAAAAAAAAGAAAGAAAAAAGAGAACATTCCTAAAACTAGTTTTATGTCAAACAGAACAGCCTGCAATGTTTTATTTAAGCAGAGGGACCTGGCACACAGAATATTGACTTAAAATTCAACTACTAACAGTTAAAAGTTGCATAAGCGCTATAACGGTAACAATCATGATTACTACAGTGCAGCGGAAACACAAAACAGGAACTCATCCACAAACTGTAGTTCTTTTTCAGAGGAAGTTTGGGAACCAACTGTCAAAATATCAATATGCCTGTGTGTAGATGCTGGGGCACAATGACTTAAAAATGGCCGGTTGTACTACCAGCTTACCTTCGTCGATATCGGGAGGTAGTCCACCGACGAACACTTTGCGAGAGTAGCGCTCGATGCGCTCGCCGTTCTGATGGGGGAAGCAGTGTGGGGAACCCAGACCGCCAAGGCTCTGCTCAGACCTCTCATCATCCCCGAAACTGCGCTCATCCTCCATAGGGAACAGGGATGAGGGACCTGGCACACAGATCCCCAGGCCGTTATTAATTATCAAGTGGTAAAAGACAAAAAGAAGATTTATAAAAAATAAACAAAAAACAATCGGGATGGGATATAATGAGTAACAGACATTCATACACACATGGTCAAAGACCTGAATCCAAACTAAACACAGAAAAACTCCATGCAGCAATTACCTCGCCGTCGTCCATAATTCCTCGCTGCGTGCAAAGTAGGACAGAATAGATTTCAGTATAGATATCGCTCAGTGAAGTCTAATAATGTGTGCATGTGTGCAAAAGAAAAAGAGATTAAAAATATGACACGACATACCATTCCCAGAGAGAGAGCCTTCCTCAGGCGGATGAGAAAAGCCAAAGCGACCTAAAGCAAAACCGAGCACAGACTATAATTATCCTATAGGCAGTGTTGTGGAGTAACTAGTTAGATGTAACGGCGTTCATTACAAAATAAATGTAACAGTAATTCGTCACAGTTACGGAGGAAAACAAATGTGTAATTAAATTAGTTACCCATGAACCCCGTCAACAGTTTGATTCTGGTGCAGTTTAAAAAATATAACGTGAATTTTTTTTTTTCCTTAGAATGTTAAGTGACACCTAGTGGACAAATGAAAGTAATCAAAATGTAATCAGTTACTTTACATTCTCAAAGTTACCTTCCCAACACTGCCTGTAGGCCAATATGCAAAATCCGATGTTAACCGAACTGAATTATTTTATTTGTCTCAGGTCATGATCGGAGAAGCGTTTAGCGCGTTCCTCCTCTTCGCGCCAGGCGAAGGCGACGGAAACTGAACGAAACAATGTTAACCCACGCCAAATTCCGACGTTAGCTGAAGGCGAGAGTGACGCACACAGAGGTACCACTGTATTTAACACTAATCGATCAATCAAGGCATTCAGAACTCACCACTAAAGACCAGATTAGTATAATATCTATAACTGAACGGAGGTCCTAATCCTGTTATATATCCATGTCCCATGTTGCTGAATTAATGTCAATGTATTTTTAAATAAAAGTCTGCCTGATCTAATGCCTGTGGCAATACTTTTCTCATTTCTTACATTTACATTTTCTAATATTAATGCTCGGTGATTTTTCCTCCTTCCAACACAAGAACCGACTATTCCGATTCCTTCTGATATGCCACAATCTCTGACAAGAGTCATTGTACTCAATTTTATCCTCTTGACCTGTGAGTGTGTTTGAACAAGGTAACATCATCCATAAATATACAAGTTTTAATCCAAATTTTCTTCCTTAATGTTTTTTCCTCTTGATTGAAATCTAAATCTACATCCAATCCTGTAAAGCAGGTTTGGGACAATTTCTGCTAAAACTGAATTAATAATAATATTGAAATAATCAAAATATGTAAAAATAAAAATAAAAAAAGAGGCCAGTTGACTATTTAAGTTGCTATATAGTTCATTCATTCATTCATTCATCTTCTACCGCTTCTATCTCGGGTCACGGGGAGCCTTGTGCCCATCTCAGGCGTCTATGGGCATTAAGGCAGGATACACCCTGGATGGAATGCCAAGCCAGGGCACACACACACTCACATTTACACACACATTCATACACTAGGGCCAATTTTCCAAGGTGCCAATCAACCTACTGTGCATGTTTTTGGACCGGAAGGAAATCGGAGAACCCAGAGAAAAAAAACCCTGAGGCACGGGGAGAACATGCAAACTCCACACACATGGTCGAGATGGGAATCGAAGCCGGACCCTGGCAGTGTGAGGCGAACGTGCTAACCACTAAACCACCGTGCCCTGCTATATAGTTGTGTTGGAATATTTTCTTGCTTGAAAAACATGTATAACAGGAAGTAAAAGATTTTCAGGACAATTAGTGATCAATTAATATTCAGTAAATGGCTCCAAAGTAATAATGATGTTGCTCTGTAGCTAGATTTCATCATCGAGGTTTTATTATTTTGCTTTTAGGTAAGTATGTCCATCTTTCCACAGTCTCCGTACTCATTATTGCTTTAATGTCCCATAAGCGACACGGTTTCACAATGGTCACAGTTGCAGCTTCATAAGAATTAGATCTCTGCTCTTTTTCCCTGTGCTGGATTAGCCTACATCTGAATTTGGTTACATAAACAATTACATTTATATAATCAGGGTGACTTGTCTTTATGCAATCTATTTAACAGGTCCAATGTTTTTTAAAGCACAAAATTCTGTAACTAAACTATGCTTCCTAAATATCCTGTGAAGACATAGGGTTTGAATAATGAATGAATAATAATAATAATAATAATAATTTAAAAAAAGTAAACCAAGACAAAGGAACAAAAATACTTGATTGATTGACGAGTTGTGGATGCTGGAAGGCATAACGCGTTCATATCTCGCAACCCTTCTTGGAAAGTGCAAATGTTATCATATCCTGATATCAGCAAAGTGAGAAAAATCCTCCATTTAGGGTGTGATTTCGCTGTTCCTGCGTTATTGTTGTAGAGCAGATTAAAATCCTTGTCAGAAAAGCTCGTCATGGGGGAATTTTTGTAATCCTGCCACCTGTCATGTTTCAAAGTCGAAACGGATTCAGTACAAGCTAAATATTTGCTTTTATATCAACTGACTGAACACTGTGACACATATTATGTCCAAAAACAATCAGTCCATTAAGTCAGATGCATCTCACAATCACACACACACACACACACACACAAAATCCTGTCAGCAAAGTAGAAATGGCAATTCTTGCTTCAGCACACACACACACATAACATATACATATACTATATATATATATATATATATATATATATATATATATATATATATATATATAGATACATATATATATATATATATATATATAATATATTCACACATATATATATATACATATATATATATATACACACATAATATACATATTACACATATATATATATATATATATATATATATATATATATATATATATATATCGATATATATATATATATATATATATATATATATATATATATATATATATATAGTAGGACAGGCCAGAATAATTTAAATACCATTAATAAATACTAAAATATTTCTTCTGTATATTTGTATTCCTTCATATTCACAAGCCTAGTTTCTGTATATACAAATGCAGTTGAATCAAATGAATACATAAAATATGTTAAAACCAAAAGGAAATAAGGAATCACCTAAAAAAAAATAAATCACCCCAGGATGAAGTTGTACTTTAATGGAAATCATATCATTTAAAACCTTTTCACACAAGAAGTGGGATGAAAACGTGGAACAAGCCATTACAATGAAGACAGGATTGTTATAGTAACATTTATTCCAAACCTCACTCCAGGGTGCACATAGGTTTGGATCGGATAACATGCAATATGCATTTACGCATGGAATGTAATCAAGTTTTACATTAGAAAAAGTGTGCTCTAGTGTAAAGAGAAAAAAAACAGCTTTAGATTAATTGTTGTGGATGAACAACGGAATGATCACATACAAATTACATGCCTTACTCTAGTGTTCCCCAAAGATCGCTGCACAAATTCAAGGAAAAGGGATAGCAATGTGTCTAAATCGACAGGTAAAATGCATGTAAAGACAACTCATTGTCCTGAATAGTCGAATATTCGAATTTCATATTTGCTTTTCCTTTTTTTTACTGAATTAAAGGGTCTAGGCCTAGGCCTCGGGACTAGATTATGAAAGATGGAACTTGTACCACATCAGGCATATCATGACTAAACAAAAGGAATAGTAACACAGTGTACAATATTGACAAAGAATGATCAATGGGTGTGTAAAGACACCTTATGTGTTTTTTTTTTTTGGATATACTAGGTTCATATCTGCGTTTCACCCAATCAAAAACTGAAGACAAAAATATTAAATGTAGCGGTATTTCCTCCCAGAAAATAGCCACCGCACTGGTTGTCCGTATCCACAGTATTAGTTTCAGATGCATCAATTATTGGGGGAGTTTGTTACACAGCGGTATATTACATACCTTTCAGAGAATCCTGCTCAGCTCTCATAATGTCAATCAGTGAGTTCTCCAGAGAGTGCATGCTGAAGCCATCAAAAGACCGACTGCGCTCCTGTTGAGGACCCAGAAAAGGCCTGTTAGTAGTCCTAAGAGATTGAGATCCACCTCTATCCCGTTCATTTTTATACACAGGTACGTCCCCATTGAGGGATAAAGCAGACAAATGTCTATATTCCAGCTCATCATGCAGAGGTATATTTATTCGAAACATGGTGCGGTATGTACACAAATATTACATAAATTAAATGTATATCAATATAGGAGATAAGAAATAAGAATTATATAGATGGAGATCAGGATATTTACCCCGAACCTGGATAACCTACAACAATGCCCTTTGGACCAAAATGTAGGGTTATGAATAGGTATATGTTTTTTCTAGGTCTGTGCGTATTGGTTTTTTTTTTAAACAGCAATGACATTGAGAGTTACAGTAAGGCCCGTGCACATATTTGTCTGCGCTCCGATACTGACTTGCAGTAACCCATAAACCTGATCTACCCTGAGCGCTGCAATGCAATGGAAGATCTTTAAATACTTAAACAGGCCAGCCCTAGAACCATCTGATAGATTGTCTCAGCAAGTCTGCAATGATGTGATGAAAACGGAATAATCCTCATTCTGTGATGGATTGCACAAAGCTATGAAGTAGGGCAACGCATGACAGATCGCTATCATTTTGCACAATAAGGCTGCTATGAAGAAGTAAACGCCCGGCGGCACTACACAGAAAAACAGACTTTCGGAAAAAAAATTCAGAAACACTCAAGACTTCAAGGTTAGCCGTGTGCTTCAACAAATGTCTCGTCTTAAAAGCGGTTCCAGGAATATCGACACTCTTCATGAAAATTGACAAAGAATAATGTACTATATAGATTTTTAAAACTATTTCTATTTCATCCGTTCCTTTTTGTCGTTTGATCGGTTCGAACCAATCGCCGCTATTAGGCGTAACCTGCTTTGAGAGAACCATACTGCTGAGCCACTTCCTGTAATGTGTAACAAGGTTACAGACGTTTGTACAGGATCTTAGATCATCCAATATAGCTTGTTCTTATCCATGCATGTAGACCACCTCTAGATGCTAAGATTGGGGGAGGGCACCAAACACTCATTTATAATAATAATAATAATTATAATATCCTTTATTTGTCACATATACATTACAGCACAGTGAAATTCTTTTCTTCGCATATCCCAGCTTGATGTTGGTAGCTGAGGTCAGAGGGCAGGGTCAGCCACGATACGGCGCCACGGAGCACAGAGGGTTAAGGGTCTTGCTCAAGGACACAAGGGCGGCAACTTGGCCATACCGGGGCTCGAACCCGGATCTTCCGATCAGCAGCCCAGCGCCTTAGACCACTGAGCTACACCCTCCCCAATTTACTGTTACCACATCTAATTGTGTGCTGATTTGAACTATATTTTTTGGGCTAAAATATAACAATTGACTTGGTTAAAGGTGATCGAACCGACCCGAACCTGCCCCAATGCATTTACGCATCACATCTAGTAATATTCCTCGTGTTAAAGCTATCCTAGACACCAAAAGAATTGAGTTAAACGTCTGACCAAAATATACATCGCTAGTTGGCGTTATTATGACATTTCATAATATTCAAGTGCCACATTCTCTCTCTCTCTCTCTCTCTCTCTCTCTCTCTCTCTCTCTCTCTCAAGAAGAACATAATGTGTCACTTTTCGTCGTGTAATGGCAATGGTTTCAAGAAATACTAGCTTTTGAAAAGAATCAAAAAAGGATGTTGCTTACTATTGAATCATACAGAAATGTATAAAAAAATTTTTTATGAAGGCTAAAAAAAATAATAATCTGATTTGAACCAAAGCTAGCAGGGCATATGACAATAGTAAATGATGAACTGGATGACACTTTCAATTACCTCAGAATACCCAATAACCGGGGTGTAGCAGTCATACATAATTAGTCATATTAAGCGAAAAGATGTGAGCGGTGTTCATGTATGTCCACGAGACTGTGGATATTTCCACAAGACTGACTAATGTCATGCGGTTCCTCATCGTTGTGAACTGTCTGTTGGTAGAACAGGCCTGGTCTAAAAGAGGAGGGCAAAAAAAAAAAAGCTTGCAGGCACAATACAAGCTCTGTTCTTGGAATTAGGCTAGAAGCTGTGCAGAGGGGAGGACTGACTAAGCATATGAAACAACAGTGTGTGTTTTCAAAGTCCCCACTGTTACCACTGGGTTCAAATGAGAACACCATCTAAGTAAACATAAACGAAGCGTGCAACAGTAAATATTAACCAACTAGCGTGTGCGCGAGCGCGTGTGTATATGTACATACGTGCTTTCAAGTTAGTCAAAGGCAGAACACCGGATTGCAGTTTAATTTCACATAAATCACAATTAAGGCGCGATTTGACGATTATGTCACAATTCCACTGTAGCGCCCAGTCACTACAACATAACAGGTGGCGGCGGGAGCCGAGTGATTTTTTTTAGACCCTGGTGTTTTTCCCCCCTTCCTGAAGGCCAGAATTACTGATAATCATGCTGTCCTGAGCCATTAACAACATCAGACACCATTTATCTTCCTATTTCCATCTCGCTCCACGTCATACAGACTATCCTCTGACACTGACTCAGTCATCTGTGTCTTTTTATATCAGCGACACACTCTGCTTGGAGAAGTACAATAGCAGAGGCGCATTGCACATCTGGGCCGTGATCTACCACATCCATCAAGCCAGGCCTCTGGAGTGCCTACTAGCCATAACAAGATTGCCGGAAAGCAAGCGTAGATCGCAAAAGGCTATGAACATGCGTTGCCGTCATGCATCATGTGACTGGGATAAAATTCCTTTCAAAACCTTTTTTTTTTGTCTGACAGATGCCCTGTATTCCAAGATCTAAGCTTTTCTTCCACAATAGAAACAAACAAGAAGTAAAAGTAGCATGCATGCTCAAGGCCTCTTACCTGAAACGGAAAGAAGCTGTCATTGCGGTTTATGCTATCCTCCATCCACGGCTTGGGGTTGAAGCATGAGCTGTTGCGGGCATACTTCTGTGAAGAAGCCTGGCTGTTCGGGAAGGATTTCTTCAGTGGGGAAATGGAGTTAATTGCAGTCATGCCTCCATTCAGGCCTCGCCTGTATTCTCGGCCCTGAGAGCCTCCCCATCCTCCGTACCCTCCACCTGGACTCCATGAGCTGGAGGAAAGGGTGGAGGATTGGCTCTGATAATTTCCCCATGGTGAAGGTGGTTTGTTTAAGTTATTTCCCAAATGAGACAGCTGGCTGAACGCAGCGTTGCGGTGGTTAAAGGGAGGAGGAGGGTGTGGGCTGGCTGGGGACCTGCGATTCTGCTGGTGCTGATTGTGGGGGTGCTGGAAGTGAGGAGGAGGAGGAGGAGGAGGGTGGTGCTGGGACAGTGGGCCGATCTGATGGGAAAAACTGCCCCCGAACCCAGGACTTGCGTGATGAGAGAAGTTTTGGAACAGCAACGGAGGCGCCGTGTTAGCAGTGGTGGCTGTTTGACTAAAGAAACCCACCTCTTCCATCATTGCCGAGGGGTTCGTGGGAATAGCTGTGGACCAGCTGCTGAAGCCGGGCAAAGAGGAGCTGCTAGACTGCGCAAGTGTCCCAATGCCGGCCGGTTCTTGGTAATCAAACCCTGATAACACGGGCGATTCAATTCGCAGGCCCTCTTTTCCATTGCCATTTTCCACAGCCACCTTGTCCAGCTGGCCTTCCTCGGGCATGGCGTTTTCCAGCTCAGACATGATGCTCACTGTTTCTTGGTGGCTCTGAGGAGTATGGGGTCGCTTTTCCTGTCCGTCTTGGTCTTCTTGGTGCTGCTGTTGTTGGACCTTGCTGGCTTTGTCAGAATCCAGGATCTCATCTTGTGCATTAGCATGGGCTGTTACAGCAGGGAAAAGCCAAGCAGAACCTGCATTTGCACCACTCGGGGTGTTGCTGTTTATGTAAGCAGGTGGACTTGAAGGTTGGTGGACCGGATGTTGCAGGTGCGGGTGGATTCTGACCGGGAAGACAGTTTTGTTCGACGCGTTGTTTTTTACCAGGACTCCAAAACTGTAATCCCCCATTTAGGAAGCTTAATCCGGAATAGGTTGACTCCGTATTTTAAACAATTTCTTCGGATAGCTTGGGAAGAAAGGGGGGGGGGGATTTTTTTTATGCCATGTCAGTACAACCAGAATTGGATAGGGATCTAGCAAATTCATTCATTCATTCATTCATTCATTCAAGCCATCCATTTCATCATTCACCTCACCTCCACCCAACACAAAACCCTTTGGTTTATAGAGAGAGAAAAAAAAAATACTTGCACGTAGAAAGCATATGATCCGCTCCCTGATGTAACCATCAGAAAGAAACGCTTAATGCATTTCGGATGCCTCATCGGCAGCACAAATGTGCATGCACGAACTTAATCGTTTGGACGAAATTTGATCGAATGCACGATTTTTTTTTTGTTTTTTTTTTGCTTTTTATGTATTTATTTATTTATTTATTTATTTTTACTATGGGCCAGAAGTGGGTGTATAATTTAAGCCGAAACATATGTGCATATCATGCTAAACGCTAACCAAGGTCCACCTTACACCAATTGGATCGTGATAAATAATAATAATCATGGTGATAATAACAATAACAATAAAAAGGTGTGTGTGTGTCGGTGTGTGGTTAAAGCAATGCGACGTCCTCCCGGCGTCGTGATATCGAATCAAAGAAAGAAAATGGGAAATGGACCTACCGTGTCCTTTTTTTCGCCGGTGACCTCCTCGGTCTCGACCATTTAACTACAGGAAAATGCTGATGACGTTTCTCCTGTGTGTGTGTGTGCGCCTGTGTGCGCGCACGCGTGTGTGTGTGTGTGTGTGTGTGAGAGAGAGAGAGATGGGGGGTAGTTTCCCTTCTGCTCACTGTCACAGCCGCTCCGACGGGTTTTCGGCCACCGGAGACCTCTCGGAAGGGCAGCCGGTGAATCGTTGGGCCCCGATGGCTGAATATCCGGCGCTGAAATCTTACAGATATGTCGGTGTGAGTGAGGCCACAGCCCCGTGAAACAGCATTCAGTGTTCGTGCTCCGGTTGCTTGACTACACAACGCATCACTTTCAATGAGCTACTACTGCCAGACACAGTATATGCGTGTGTGTGTGTGTGTGTGTGTGTGTGTCAATGCTGCTACTCATAAAAACAGATCAGAATTTACAAAGATCATGCTTTTTTTTTTTTAGACTAATCGGATCTCTTTAAATGTATTTTATAATAATTTTCCTGGATACGTTCTATGTGCCTAACCTCAGGTCTGACAGCTGAGTATGCCAATACTACCGAACTTCCGGCTTTAGCCACGCCCTGTTCATTCTAAGCCCTTCCCAGTGCATTCTTATTGGACATCATGTTTCATAGGATTTGAATAAAAAAATTTTTTTTAGGTTGGGTAATGTACATAATTTAGTAAGAAATAATTGAATTCTGAAGAATTTAGTAAATAAGGAAATGATAATAAAGCAAATGCATTCCTGAGGCCACCTGCACCACCGTTTGGGTTATAGCTATACAGTGTTCTTGTGCACAAAGGTAAAATCATGACATACATTAATTTAGCCGGAGCGATGTACTAAAAAAAAGGGTCTCAATCAATGCATAAATTACCACTGGTTTGACTGATTACAAACTTAAGTCACAACCAACTTTTACTCTGTTAAAGTTAGGTCTTCGCTCGTCGCTTGAAGATTGGACCACATCATTTCCCTGCTAATTACTAATCAAGTGTTTTGTCGCAAACCAACACTGAATGGAAGGGCGACGAATCTTCTTTCTGTAAAAAGAAAACGGTGAAATTTTACCCACATGACTTAGACAGCTATATAAAAAAGCTATTCAATATTAATTGGCTTTATTGCATTGTTCCTTTATTGATCATTTCCTGACCAATGATTCTTTAATATTATAGTTGAATACAAAATGAATTGCAGCCTGTCTGAAAATGAATGACAACACAAAACATCCAGTGAGTGATAAGAACGGTCCTACCGTACGCCATTGCACTGTACAATGACTTGACTCACTGTCTTTGCAACAGATAATAACAACTTATATAGATGCTATAGATAGATATAGATACTAATAATATATACATATTTTTTAGATATTGATACTTAATACTTAGTCACTTTACACAAGTACATCTGAATATTTCATTTCTTATGTACTCTGTTGGGGGCACATTTGCCTCACACCTCACACATTCGCCTCCCCCCAGTCCAAAAACATGCACGATAGGTTGATTGGCACCTTGGAAAATTGTCCCTAGTGTATGAATGTGTGTGTGTGAATGTGTGTGTGTGCCCTGCGATGGGTTGGCATTCCATCTAGGGTTTATCCTGCCTTAATGCCCATAGACACCTGAGAAAGGCACAGGTTCCAGGGAAGATCGGATATAGCGGTAGAAGATGAATGAATGAATGAATGAATGAATGCATTCTTTTTCAGTTTTATTGACTGTCGCCACACACAAACACAAAAACATATACATTTGCACATTTTATTTCTTATGCACTCTGTTTTTTAACCGTCACTTTACACAACACACACACACACACACACACACACACACACACACACACACACACACACACAAAGATTTTCACCTTTCATTTCTTAAGCACTCTGTTTCTATGTAAACACCTCCATTGTTTAAGTTTAAGTTGCTGGTGGTGTAACACAATAATCTCCCTCACATAATCGATAAAGCATTTCTAAGTATACACGCATCTAAAGCTATACGAAATAAACATACAGTTTTCATTCATCTTCAGAAAGTGCTTAATTTCTTTATCCTAGTCAAAGTTTCAGTGTATATGAACACTATACCCAGGCCACCCAGAAATACATCCAGTCCACTTCAGGGCACCACACACACACACACACTCATTCACACTATAGGGAAGCCTTAGTATAGCCTACATATTTTTAGATGGTGGGAGGAAACCAGAGAACCAGGAGGAAGTAATTTATAAGGAGTACATGAAAGTCCACACAGTGTAACCTGAGCTCTGTAAAATTGGAACTTCGTGCCTGCACTATCACCAATCACCCATGAACAGCAGTACTTTTGTGTTCAAATTTTGCCAGGATGTTTTTTATTTATTATTATTATTGTTATTATTATTATTATTATTATTATTTATTTATTTATTTTAATTATTATTATAGCTCTGATTGTGTGCAATTTTGCTGTATATCAATGTACTTTATGTACATTTTATATCCATTGACTAACTTGTAGGTAAACTTACATCTGTCTCTGTCGAATGCACTTCAGGTTTCATAGGAATAATAGATATTTTACATATGGGCAACCTTGTATTTACACAACAAGGAAAAGGGGCAGGGTGTTTCTGGGAGTTGAGAGCAATATTTTTTTTTATCACATTTGACTTGTTTAAGGGGAAAAGTGTATCAGTGTGCGTTAGTCTTGTTTTATCTATTCAAGTGGCAATTGTTTTGAAGGATACCAAAAGTTTGACGTATGTTACTGGTATTGCATTCTGTGCCCTGTTATACTGCCTGGAAACTGCCTGGAATGTCTAATTTTTTTGGAGACACATGTATGTTGGCTTTTGTTTATATGCAACAAACTAGGTTACAGCAAAAACAGCAGGAATTTGAATGGAAGAAAGTTCTTTGGACAGTTGAGTTCCAGTTTTGACCTTGATGCGACATTTAATAGAAGAAATTACCAGTTATGTTACAGATGTAAGAAGATGTTAGCAAACTGCCTTGCCCTCGGAATCAAACAAGGGGGTAAAAGGTTAATGGGTTCATTTTGTTTTCTGCTGGGAAGGCTGCAGGATTAATCCGGATGAAAGGAATATTCAACCAACATGGCGACCGTTCCATACAATTTTCTCTGGATTGTGGGTCCAACGTAACCATACACTAAAAATGAAATTTTTAGTCAGCAAACAATTTCATGTAATGCCCTGCTCATTCACTGCAACTAAATCCTATGGAACTGCTCTGGGATGATCTGGATCACAAGGTCAGAAAGACTATCAAAGTAGAGCTAGAACACCATTTCCTGGTTTTAAAAGGGGCGGGGCAAAGTATTAGAGCTGAATGTTTATAGAAACTGAGTGTCTGAATGCCAGTGTTAAAACTGTAATTCATGCAGAGAGGATTTGTCACTGGAAATAAAATTTACCATCAGTACATGCATATATTTGTTTGAGCTAAACTGACCTTCATACTGTTGTATTATTTAGTTTGTCGCAAAGAAACCAACAAACATGTCACGGGCCCTGTATACTGGGTAGGCAGGAAGACAGTCCATTTCACCACAACAATTAAAAGTTATTGACGTAAAAATATCCAGAATGTTCCTTTACATTCATTCACTCATGAGTCTTTAGGGTCTTTTATAAACTAGACTGTTTTTTTTCCCTTGTTGGTTACTTGACGAAGTGGATTCTTGGCAGACACACATCCCTTAAGGCAAGTTTCTCTTCAGTTAGCTGAAGTGCCTCTTTTTTTTGGTCTAAGATAAAGACTTATCTCCATTTGCTCAATTTATTCTCTAATTTCTAAAGCTGTTTTTGCTTTGTTCTGGATTGCTAGTGACAACGAGGTACTTATTTGCTCAAAGTGATGTAATCAGTTCTTCTTCCTGGTCTCATATTGCTGCACTAACTCTTCTTTATGAAGTCAACTCTACAGTTTATTCAACCTGCTTCTTGCATGACCTTTTTTTCATTCTTGTTTAAATAAACATTTATATCTTATAGACAATTGCCAGCTGCTTCATACATTAGGAACACCTAATGCATTTATGCATTTTTTTTACCATTAGTAATCATTACTTGCCTATACTTATTAGGTTACTTATGTACGGGAAATCCATAACTGTGCTATTCTTTATAATGGGACCAGATATTATTTGAGTTCAAGACCATTCTTAGTTATCTACACTTCATTGACTACACGTGTGTTGGCACTGGTAAAGTATCAGTACATTTACATTTGGCAGACGCCCTTATCCACAGTTTACACCTGAGCAATTGCCACTAATGGCAGCTTGGTGGTGGTGGGATTTGAACCTGTGATCTGCAGGGTCATAGGCCGATGCCTTAACCTCTAAGCTAGCACCTCCCTGTACACGTACACCTGTACACTTTCAGTACTCTTACTAGACGTCAGTGATAAATTTGCAAGACTTGTTCAGGAAAACCATCTCATGTCATGTCAACTAAACCATAGTTTTGTAATGATTCTATTCTTGCTAGTGCAACCAAGAACCTAGTTATAAGGGGTGGAAAAGACAAAGCTCACAAATAGAGATTCAAATGTATTAAACAGCAGCCAGACACCTCAATCTGCTACACAGCTGGAGTAAATTGAGTTATTTCATATTTTTGTGATGCAAGAAAAAGGGAAGATTGAGCCTGCCACTTTTAATGTGATGAGAAATAACATTATGTAATGAATGTGCTCCGATTCACACATCTTTATTTTTTCCCCCCTCCCGTTTTCCACTCTGTATTCATTATCCGGCATATTCATTGTGCCCAGCCTTTTCATTTCGGTTCGCCTGCATTCAGTGCACTCTATATAAGCTGCGCATGTCTTTTTAATGATGGGTTAGGAGGCTCTGAGAATGTTGTGCAGGGCCATTCTAGTGTTTACTGCAGGCTGAAATCTCATTAAAGTAAGCTGCTGCTATTTCCAGCCTGTAATCGAGCTTCAGCGTTTGATTATCTATGTCTGGGCCAGATCAAAATCGCACTGTTTCTCGGCAGCATTAGTTTAAAAAAAGGTTGCATCACTCTATGGGTGACTCAGACGGAATACAAAATTGTCTTCCAGTTACACTACATCGTGTCGTACAGAAAAAAAGAATAAAATGCAAATAACTCTGAGATGAGAGCATGAACATACTAAAATCCAAATTATCTATTCATCAACTGTCTTTTGGTTTGCATTTTATTTAAAAAAAAAAGATGATACTCGTATTATCCTGTGCTATAAACCAGTTCATCTGCTATTTGCTTTGATTAAATGAAGTCTGATTACACAGAAATGCTTTAGCTGCTCTCAACGGATTTATTCTGATTACACACAGTGCTGCAAATCATGTGTAAATATACCACACAAATATTGGGTCTGGAATGTTTTTGTTTGTTTGTTTGTCTCTGTCTCACCACATGAACAACAACAAGACAAACAGCAGCTTCCATAAACAGCGTTGAGGCACCATGCGATCCGCTCTCCAATTAATGTGCATGCATGTTTGGCATCGTTCATTGCTCTGTTTCCCAGAAACCAGGCAAACTCTGAATAACCATCTTTCGGCAGTTGTGTCACAAGATCCCAGACGCAAGGTCACCCTGCCGAGAGACAGACAGGTGCGAGCAGCCACAGGAACAAATCAGTCACAATGCACTGCTCACTGCTACCCGACACACTCAGCTCAGCTCACCTGTTTATCTGATAGACAATAAACCACTACAAGACATGGTGAACACAGCACATCTTATTAATCATAGCTGAAAAGCTGTCTTTGCATAATTATACTAGATGATTTGTCCTTTAAAAAAACATCACCAAATATTTAATAAAAAACACATAACTGACTCAACAAAATGCAAAATAATGACAAGGTGCGTTGTGGAAATGTGTAACTCACATTGCCTAAATTCAGGATTCAATTAATAAGTGCTTTTAACCCAGTTTTAATTGATGTACAGAAACAGAATGCTGTATACAGTATAAATCTATATAAACTTCATAGCTTATTACTTTGCAACAAGCTATTCGTCATCTTTCATATAACACCAGAGGGCATAGAAGTCAGCCATTTTAGCTGACTTTGGAGCTTTATTTCTGCACAGCGTATGATGTTTAAATCCCTAGATCAGCATCTTTGTCATTATTCCATCAAATTCTTTAGTTAAAAACTTTTTGTATGTATTTTTATGTTTACATGTTATTGATATTTATTGGTAGACTATTTTTGTTACTTTAGCACTTTTTTGCACTTCAGTGCAATACATCTTTGTTGAAAAAAATGAGAATTGTGGATCTCAGTTCCTATGGAGAAAAATTGTGATTCACATTTTAGCAGCAAGGAGCTTGTAGACATAAAAACACAAAATAGCCACTTTATATATATATATATATATATATATATATATATATATATATATATATATATATATATATATATATATATATATATATATATATATATAATACAGAGAGAGATTTCTTTATGTATATCTTTATTCAAAAAGAGATAAGACAATCACATATAATAATAAATAGTTTTTTCTTTCTGTGTCTGAAAGTGTGATTAAATACCTAGATGTTAAAATAACATTCCAGCATTTTTTAAAAACCATTTTCTATTTGACGTGCCTGTTTACAAAGAGTCAAGGATGTCTATATATTTTCTGATAAAAGTGAATATAAGAGATTATATCTCTGCTGTATGCTTGCATTGGGCTGTTGTCTTTACTTTACATCTGATATAATTTTATATATATATATATATATATATATATATA
Source organism: Kryptopterus vitreolus (assembly GCA_030449085.1). Lineage (NCBI taxonomy): Eukaryota > Metazoa > Chordata > Actinopteri > Siluriformes > Siluridae > Kryptopterus > Kryptopterus vitreolus. Next base: position 25,807,660 of record JACRUU010000005.1, read on the forward strand.
TATATATATATGTGTGTGTGTGTGTGTGTGTGTGTGTGTGTGTGTGTGTGTGTGTGTGTGTGTGTGTGTGTGTGTGTGTATATGTGTATTTGTGTGTGTGTATCTCACATTTATATAATTAGGTAGCTTTTTATGAACAAGCTAGTTTAATTTTTTAAGCTGTATAGAGCAGTAATTATAGATAAATAATGTGTCTGAAATGAGTGCTGTAGTCTCCATTTATCACATGTCTTCAAGCTTGTCTTTGCATGCATTAGTTACGGTCAGTGCTGGCTGAACCACCAGTGCATTAGGCATATTACCTGGCTTGCTGTTTTTTAAAAAAGCATTAGCTCTCATTACTAATAGTTTCATGTAGACATGCAAACTGGCACTTAGGTTGATTGTGTGTCTGTCAGCATAATTGTGTGTGCAAGTTATGATTATGTAATGTGGAAAATGGATGCACCAGATTCCTTTTATTTAAAGTTGAAGTATAAAGATACCTAATATAACAAAATCAAAACTTTACCAAAGAAACTACATAACCTAAACAAGAAACCAAGAAAATTATAAACCATTGACATTTACATTTACAACACTTGGCAGACTTCCTTATCCGGAAAGACGTACAGCTGAGCAATTGAGGGTTAAGGGCCTTGCTCAAGGGCCCACTAGTGGAGGCTTGGTGATTGTGGGATTTTAACCCATCTCATATATGTGTGTGTGTGTGTGTGTGTGTGTGTGTGTGTGTGTGTGTGTGTGTGTGTGTGTGTGTGTGTGTGTGTGTGTGTGTGTGTGCAAAGAAATAAATAAGCATGGTGCAATTTGAGACTTAAATACACACACTAATCAATGTGGCAAGGAGCAGCTGTGAGTAATTAGTGAAAAGTGAAAAGACACTGAAGTGCAGTGGCTGCTGGGTAACCAAGTCCATAATATTTCAAATATTTGAAATCAAGGATTTATTTATCTGAAATAAAGATAAAAACAGGTAAGCAGATTGAATGCTAGGGTTAGGAACTAACATCTACTGTATTCACACCTACTGTAATTATTCTAATACCCAAAAAACACATGGGTACAATATTTATTAAGCTTTCAGTTGCATATAAATGTTTACCTAAGACAAACAATTTTTTTTTCTTTTAATCACAATAGTTTGCCCAAAACTGAGCTTTATTCATACACATACATGCTCAAATACATACATGCCAAAAACAGACTATGGCATTTATAGCAGTGTTCCTCATCTTAAAAGGAGCTCCATGAAGACATGTATTTCCCAGGGTTGGAGTGGAAGATCTTTAAGTGTCCTGCACCTCAACACCCTTGGAATGAATTGGAACAGCACATTTATGGCTAAATGATAACATATGCTCACTGCTACACTCTATAGCCTACTGAAAAGCCTTCCTAGAAGAGTGGAGCTGATCAGAAAGTTGGGGGTTCAACCCATCACCAAGCTGCCAATCTAGAGCAAGGCCCTTAACCCTCTGTACTCCAAGGGCACCATATCATGACTGACCCTGCGCTCTGAACCTAAGATGGGAAAAGATGTGAAAGGTGCTGTAATGTAATGTATATGTGACTAATAAAGGCCATTCTATTCTGTTTCAATGGCAAACGCATGAGGTTTGCTAATTGTGAAGAAGTCAGCATAGTGTTGCTTTTGGATATCTGTCATTTCATGTTCTTAATAATCTGCTTTGGGCAAGTTGCAATGTTTAGTCAGTTGCTTAATGTAGTCAGCGTTAAAATGCAGCGTCCAAACAAAAGTAGGTTATGTCGATTATAAATGCGAGGAAAGTAGCATGGCAGTAACTTGAGCTGAATCTGCTTATCACATGGAGAGATTGGGGAGATTAAACAAATCAAACCCAAGAGCGTGTACTGTCTTATGTCACCGATGAGTTGAGATACACGAGGATTAGTAGTTGCAAGGCCAGCTGTGATGTCGAACAAGAGTTCACATCTGGTGACAGACTTTCAAAAGCAGTTAATTGTGGTGAAAACAAACTCAAACTGCAGTGCTGGCTTTACCTCTAAAACCTGACCCAAATTCCAGTCTGTGCACTTTTAATGCTTGGAGAAGGAAACTCCTTCCTGAAAGAAGGGAATGTTTATCTCCACTTTTACACTGCATTGGATTGGAAATGCAAATGTTTTTCAAACATTTACCAAACGTGTATTATTGATCGCTCTTGTCCTACTGTGACTACTACCGTTGCTGAGCTAATGTTAAATGTTCTAGTGAGCTTTCAATGTAAAACCATGTATCTTGGATTCATCACTGGTACTTCAGTATCTTTAAGGATTAAACAAATAATAAATATGATTCAAAAGTGTATTTACATGGTTTATCTTAACTTTTCTAAAGCCCCTTTTGCCTTGCAAGGGTTTCAGATTTAGCCTTTGATATCTTGTCTCTCCATGGCAACAGCTTGAAAGGAACTGTATCCACCGAGGCATGTAGGCTGTGGAATACAGTGCTTGCATTGTGGGTGTAATGACACTTCAAGGCTGAATATTTATTTATTTTTATTTTTTTTACTAACACTCCAGTTTTGACTTTTGGCACTTTTGGACTAGAAGGTATTAAAGACGTTGGTGTGGCTGGTGTTAAAGAGTAATGCAGTGGAGATCATACTTCATCAGTCGCTCCGAGTCACAAGCAACCAAGCCTCTTGCTGGCGCCCTCTGGCTGCAACTTTTTACAATAAATAAATAAATAAACAAACAAACAAACAAACAAATAAATAAATGCACAAACAAACAAACAAATAAATAAATAAATAAATAAATGCACAACAAAATATATACACTGATCCCTCTTAGCATTATCATCGCTTCTGTGACCACGTATATGTCTTCTCCTGCGGTTTGTGTTGTAAGTGCTGTAACACCTAAAATTATTAATATCAACCAGTTCATTAAGTTTGTGACCTCACATCCTGGGCTAATATTTCATCTCTTCTTGTAGCTGCTGAAATGGGTATTTGTTTAATTTTTTCCTCTCAGTTCATTTCTTTCCTTTCGATCTAAAAGTGTTTCACGTGCAGCCTCCATTGCGCTCCTTTACTATTTCCCCATCTGTAAAGGGTTTGTTATGTTTTCCTAAAATCCACTGTTTTCTCTGTGATCATTCTCAGTGATTCTCAGCACCAGTGAGCAGAGGAACTGTGGTAGAGACCCGTGGTGCTATAGGATCCAAACGCCTTTTACTGAGCTGAGCGTCATGTGACGTATAAAAATTTGATTTAATTTAGAAAATAGCGATTGTCATATATTAATTTCATTATGAGAAAAGACTGTCCGGTTGGACGCATCATGCGGTCCGGATTCGGACTGGACTCCTGTTCCTGATGGAAGCCAGTGCATCCGAATGGGTTAAGGTGGTTAAGGTGTTGGCATCTGAACCGGAATATCACGGGTTCAAACCCTACCGCTGCCACTAGTGGTTCCTTGAGTAAGGCCATTAACTCTCAATTGCTCAGGTATAAGTCGCTCTGTAAATGTACCATGCACACACAGACTCATAGATGAAATAAAATACTACTTCAGAGGCAACTGAAAAGAATATTTTAGAGCCACCAAATAGCCACCCAGCATTATTTTTGGAGACTTACGATTAGTATTTTAACCCATGATACGAGAAATCTACCACACCACCATTGAATGCTGTTGATTGCCTGGTGTAAATCGATAAAAATGTACAGGAACCAAAATTTCGATCTTTATATATGACTTAGATCCATGTGGAAAAGGAAAGAACCGAAGGACTCAGTATTTTTAAGTATTATAAATAAGTGTTTTTTTCCCTGCCTGACAATCTAAAAGTCTCAAGGCATTTCACAAAATTGAATCTACTGATTCACGTTCATAGTCATGAATTTCTTTTTTCCGTGTCACTGTCTCCATAGCAACTGAGGCTGAGGATCATGGGTAATGCTGACCAAAATGCCAAATGTAATCCCCCCCCCCTCCACAATTTTTTTTACCAGAGATTAAAGCAGAACATATAGGGTTGGGATAGGGATATACTATAATAATTGAGCGTAATTTATGCAGTCTCCTTAATTAACCAGGACATATTTACTTAATTAACCCATATTTACTATATTTATATATTCGAGAAGGAACCGCTGGCAAGGGTTTATCACAATGAGTAACTAACAGATTATAAATCAATAAAAATAAGGATAAAATCTCCTGCATATATGTTGACCAATAGTGCTTGTAGATAAAAAAAAATCAATAACAAACAAGAAAAAAATATATATATATAGCATCTTTGGTACCCAGTAGTAGAAAGAAAACTAGCAGGCACCAAAAATACTTCCTATTGATATACATTAGATCCAAAGCCAACCTCAGTGACACTAAACAAGAGAGAAATTAGTGTCCATAAACACAGATCATATATCGACAATCATGTCTGTGAATTCAGAAATACAATTCTTTTTTATTGTTCATCAAGGAAACTGCCAGTAAAAATACTTCCAACTGTTATGTTAATGTGAATTCTAATATATTTATTCGTAAATAATGATTGTAAAGTAATGATTGTTAATTTTTCTTAAAGGGAACACATGAGATTTATCTATATTAGATGAAAAAATAACGCAGACACTGGAACACATTATATTAAGTGGAACTCGGTTGAATCTCAGAAGGATATGCCTTCATACACTCCACGTACAATTAGCAATCTGTAAATTGTAGAGACTTCTGTTGCCTGTGTGGTGATTTGCAATTGCAAAGCAAACAGAGAGGCCATCCCCTTCCCCCATCCGACTCCAACCCTCTATTAAAATTATACGCATGCCTCATGATTTGCCTTTTATGGAATAGGGGCAGCGGTGAGCTGCTCTGTTGCAGTTGGATAAGGAACAAATTTCCAGCATGGAATACTGCACATATAAGCCTACAACAAACAAGCTGATCAGTATGTGCAGATATGTTGGAAATTAGGATTAATCAACGATTAATAAATGAATGAATGGTTGTTCATTAACAGGCCGCACCTTTAATGCATTCAGTGCAGCTGTTTTCACTGGGCAAAAAAAATGTGTAAATATTTATAAATAATATACCATGGTCAAGACAACTACATACACATTCTAAAACCCAGAGAAAGTGTTTGTGTGTGTGTGTGTGTGTGTGTGTGTGTGTGTGTGTGTGTGTGTGTGTGTGTGTGTGTGTGTGTGTGTTGTGTGTGTGGATAAGAGATAGCTCAAGCGAGTGCCTGGCCAGCTGGTTGCATGTTGTGCTATCAGGTGGGAGGAATGTGTGAGACAGAAATAGTTCAGTGGAAACACCGCTTTGTTATCCCGCCTGCAGATTATACCTGGACAAGATTCATAGCTTTCTGCATTTTATCTGCTTTAGTTTTATTTTTATTTTAAGTTTCTCCTCATGTATCGGGACGGGTTAATCAGGCAATGCCGGTATCACAGTGTTGACAGCTTCTGTTCCCCCCTCTAACATAATTTACAGAACATATAGAGCTGTGATGCAGGTTTTACAATACTTATTCCATTGCGGTCTGCAAGACAAGTCAGTCTGGGTCTTCCGTGGAAGAGCATTTTAAGTCCCCTTTTATACTTCCTATTCCATAATAGATTCCATTCTGTTCTGTACCTAATTTCATACCACGGAGGCAAATAAAGGTCATTGATCTGCAAAGCAAAATGTGCCTTCCAAAATTTCCTTTGCTCACATTAGATCAGTAAGACAATCTTTGAAGGTACACTATATGTACAAACGTTCGTGGACACCTAAGATTTGAAGATCTTTTTCAGAAAATTCTACATTTAGCCCCCATTTGCTGTTAAAATAATCTCCATGCTTCTGGCAAAATGCTCTACTAGGTTTCAGTGTGCTTATGGAAATTTCTGCTTAATCATCCACAAGAGTGTAAGTAAAGTCAAGTCCTAATGTAGGGTATGGAAGCCTGGGGTAGAGTCAGAATTTCAATTCATCTCCAGAGGTATTCAGCTAGGGGTGGCCAATCAAGATCTTCCACTCATTTAAAACTTGCTATCTGTACAAGGGTATTGCCATTAGTGTTGCACGATATACCGGAACTAAAGGTATAAGATATAGATATAGAAATAGATGTATAGATAGTTTTATATATCGATGTCCGATCTCATTTGAGACGGGCTACGATCTCTGACGTTTGGTTGTATTAATCTACATTTTCCTAGACCTTATCAGCTTTTAGCAGAGTTTATCAGCTCTGTGTGTCTATATCTTGATGTTATAGGAATATAAATATCTTTATAGTAATTTTCATTAGTATATTTTCATTACACATTTTGCAACTTACTGAATGCCCAAATAGTTTTTTTTTTTCCAAAACTAAAATATCAAGACCAAGTTTTATCTTGAGTATTATTACCTTTCGGTGTTTCTACAGCACTATTAAGCATGCATAAAATGTAACTAGTCAACAAACAATTTATAATCTCATTCACACCACCACCCTGATGTATGATTACACACACACACACCACACACACACACACACACACACACACACACACACACACACACACACACACACACACACACACTGCCACACAGCCACAGACATGCACAGTCACACACAGTCCCCGCCCTCACACGCTCCCGCCTTCTCTGCTCCGCTCTCAGACACTCACCAATGAGAAAAATTCAGCAATTTCAAACCATCAAGACACACAGGTGTTACGCTTTTTTGCACTAACTGTAACGAATTACAGTTACTTTTATTTTGTAATTATATATATTTAAGCTTCAAAGCTTTTGGCATCACAAAATACTATTTGTATTGCTAATGCTGTTGAATACATGTTTAATTCTAATGCAATATAAACTAACCACCTGCACCGTCTGCTTGTTATTATTTGTTTATTTATTTATTGATTGATTGATTTTAGGCTAGATTCTTGGGGTTGATTTTCTTAGTTGATTTCACTGAATTCCTTTAAGAACAAATTAAAAAATCTTGTCAAAATTCATGCTTCTCCGAATATAAAGGCATGCACCCGTGATAATGCATATGAGTAATTACCAAAAATATACTGTTTATCAATAAATATTTTTGGAGAATGTTTTTTTTATATTTTAGGAGCAACTGTCGCACTCGGGACATCACAGAAGCAGAATGCTTATATTATGTGGAAAGGTAAACAGACAGCTGAACTCAGGGCCACTGCCTGGGGTGAGAGCATGGAGCATAAATAAGTGCAGCCTGATCATCACACACAGACGCCGTCTCACACAAGACTCAAGAGGAAGAGAGGAAGTGACAAATTACTCTTCCAAACACAGGCAATATTTACTTGGACAGACTTTACGATTTCTGCTGATTATATATTTGAAACTGACATCCTGGTTTTCAAGGTCGCTGGATCTGTGCATCCCAGGTCATCACATAATACATCACAAATGAATATATTCAATATAAAATTCATATTTATATCTAATAAAATCTCTCTGTACTCGATCCAAGAATATGTAAAATCTAGTGTTTACAGTACAGTAGAGTTCATTAGTAATATATTAAAAGTATATATTTATTTTCTTTCGGCTTTTCATGGTGGGGCACCACAGCAGATGGCCCTCATATTAGTTTTGGCACTCGTTTTACCCTGGATGCCCTTCCTAACGAATCCCAAATCATTTATCCGGGCTTGGGACCGGCACTAGGATGTCACTGGCTTGTGCAACCTTAACGATTGGGGCCAAATTAGCAACTGGTTAAGGGTCTAGTGGCAGCTTTGCAGTGCTGTTACTCAAACCCGTGACCTTTCGGTCCGAAGCCCAATGCTTTAACCCAGTAGTTCTCAAATGGTGACCCTGTGGAATACATCTATGCTGTTTTGCCATACTAAAATGAAGTATGATAGCACCTCCACTTCACTGGGTGGCATATGTATGTATGTAGTGCTTGGATTCACTGTGACTACAGTGGGAGATGCGGAAAGACCAGTGTGTTTTTACTGTGTCTTAAAATGTTGGCAGCGGACTGCAATGAATTAAGTTAATAAAAAAATAAAGGTGTCACTTAAAGACATTACACTTGAATCCCATTGATAAAAAAACTTAATTCGGAAACGTGCGAACAAACATCCCGCTTTGTGAATGCTACTTGCGTAAAGGGGTCAGGCGTAACTTCTTCTTAGGGGGGCGTAACAGAAAATAATTGAGAAGCACTGAATGAACGCCTTGCAGACGATTGTCGCCAAAATCGCTTCAAACTGCTTCCAACCCAAAACACGGGCAATTGAATGTATCTGATTCCTCCAATGCCTGTTCTTGGGTATTATATTGCAAGTAATTCGAGGAAGAATTATAACCGTGACTGAAGCGTCAATAGTAAAGCGTCACATACGCTCATACTCAGTGTGATCTCTGATGGCTAATGAATATTTCAGGTGCCACGACAAAACAGTTCACATGCCAGCTGACTTGGCAGCAAAGACTGAAGAGCTGGCTTAATAAAAAATTGTCAGTCTCAGCAGCACCCACAGTAAGAGTGTTGGACAACAGCATTTCGTAGTGAAATAATGCCACAATGCCTTAAAACAAATTCAATTTAAGCGTGAATTAAACATTTCAATCCTGCCCTAACCATATTTATTTACTGTATATATGGTTAGATATTTATCTGGTCAAGTTACACAATGTTAATTGTGCTTATGGTAAATGCTAAACTGCATTTCATTGTTGTGTACCTGTACTATGCTATCTATCTATCTATCTATCTATCTATCTATCTATCTAACTGTCTATCTATCTATCTATCTATCTATCTATCTATCTATCTATCTATCTATCTATCTATCTATCTATCTATCTATCTATCTATCTATCTATCTATCTATCTATCTATCTATCTATCTATCTATCTATCTATCTATCTATCTATCTATCTATCTATGTATTTGTGTTACATGCTTAGGTTATCCAAATTTGACCAATCAAATGGGACCTTACTATCTTTATTCCCGCCTCTATTATACTATTGGCTAGACCGTGCCCGAAGTTGGACATCAATTTAAATAAATAGATGGTGATCTCTAGAGCGTATTATTAAATCGATCATGACAGAAGCATTCAGTGGTGCTGGTTCCTTAAAATAATCCATTACAGAATAAGAATTTCTGTTATTGTTTTACTTAACGATTAAACAAGTTCAACGTACCTCTCAGCAAAGAGAGAAAACATAGCATTTTATGTAAAACACAAAACAAAACAAACCAAAGAATGACAGAAATTATGCTAAAACATCCTGTTACTTTCCTCCTAACATCCAGCGGAAGCGTAACGGTGGATTGAATCAAGGATGAGATGGACAACGTTAGCCGATGCATGCCATTTTACTTCCTTTTCCGTTGTTTCTCTCTCTCTCTCTCTCTCTCTCTCTCTATATATATATATATATATATATATATATATTAGTTTGAAATTATACATTTAAAGGTATGAGCAAAATAGTTTTGTGTTATTGCAAACAAATAAAATCTTTAAATACAACCCCCCCTCCCTCCCCTTTCTGCCTTTAAAGCCTGAGCATATTTTAAAATGTTATAACTTTCCTTTGTGGATGTTATACATGCAATTGAGAGACATATTTAGTTCAGGGAAGCCTGTATTTTTTCAGAAGTGTATGTACTGTAGATTAAAACACTTTCTCAGACTGTATTGCATACATACAGTATATGGCCTGGGTTAAACCAAACATGCATCGTTAAGTACTGAACACAACATGCTTCATTTATTCAATTATACCATTGCAATCTCAGGAATACTGACATAACTTCCTTCAAAAAAATATGAAAAAACATGAAATTGGTCAAGCACCAGTTCCTCCAGTGGATCCGGAGTGAATGAGTGGTAAGAAGCAAACACATGATGGAGCTTTTAATGCAGCGTGGGTGAGAGATAGAGAGGAAAAAAGGCAATGGGAGAGATTATTTGTGCGTCGATGCGTTCTTGAAGAAAGTCACTGAAAAGTACAACTTAAGTCGAGTTTTAAGCCGAACTCATGCTTTCCTCCCATTATAGTCAGAAAGCTCTGTGCATGAGTATACATCACAAGATGTGCATACACACCAAGTGCAATTCTCACTATTTGTTATGTCAAATTCTGGCTGATTGTACATCCACAATCTGCCTTTCTTGCTTTAAAATGACATGAGACGGATGGAAAAAAGGAAAAGAGGAAAGATGCCAGAAGATGCATTTAAACCATTTCTGAGATTTACAGACTTTGTAATTCTAAAATGGTTGGGTTGCATATTATTAAAATCTCCAGGACATTTTAAGTTCTCTGAGGGAGACCTAGGGGGGCACGGTGACTTAGTGGTTAGCACGTTCGCCTCACACCGCCAGGGTCCGGGTTCGATTCCCGTCTCGGTCATGTGTGTGTGGAGTTTGTGCATGTTCTCCCCGTGCCTCAGGGTTTTTTTCTCCGGATTCTTCGGTTTCCTTCTCGGTCCAAAAACATGCACGATAGGTTGATCGCTGGAAAATTGTCCCTAGTGTATGAATGTGTGTGTGAGTGTGTGTGTGTGTGTGTGTGTGTGTGCCATGCGATGGGTTGGCATTCCATCCAGGGTGTATCCTGCCTTAATGCCCATAGACGCCTGATATAGGCACAGGCTCCCCGTGACCCGAGGGAGGATCGGATAAAGAGGTAGAAGATGAACGAATGAATGAATGAATGAATGAGACCTGTCAAAACTGACCACGCTTTAACAAACATGTGCAGATAAACATACTGGATGCCCGTTTACTCGGTACACATATGTTTAATCAGAGGCTATGAGTGACGACCACAACAGCGTTACGCCAAATCTTGTTATTGCATTAGCGCGATAATAATCAGATAAGAAGAGGATAATAAGTGTTTGCATTGCGTTCTGAAATGTATTTTATTTTATTGAATATTTTTAAGCTCAGCCACAGTGTTTCCTGAGTTGAAACTGAATTCACCATGATGAGGAGCAAGCACTCACTGCAGATGAATGAAAAGATGGGGCCTGCTCATGTAGTTTAAGTTCTAGAGTGCAGCCTAAACCAAGTCTCGATATCATAGTATTAATAGTCAATGGTTTCATTTTCAGTAGGACTGTGGTTGAAGAACATACTTCAGGCTTAAATAGGTCTTTCACTGCAGGACTTCGTTTTAATCCAGTGTGGAAGTGTCAGAATAAGGTATCATACTGCCCTCTAGTGGTACATTGCAATCAGTAAAAACGGACCAGCGATCTAATCTTTTTTTTTTTTTTTTTTTTAAATAAACACGTGTATCGGGGTGTGCTGTAAATCAGTAAATCAGGGGTGTCCAAACTTATTTCAAAAAAGAGCAAACATACCTGACGGTATTGAAGTTCTGCAATATATAAAATATACACAGAACATTAATATCAATAATTACGCCTATGAGGGCACGTGGTTAGCACGTTCGCCTTACACCTCAAGATTCGGGGTTCGATTCCGGTTTCATGTGTGTGTGGAGTCCGGGTTCGGGTTCTCCGGTTTCCATTCCCTTGGAGGTTGTCCTAGGCACCTTCATGTGTGTGTGGAGTTTGCATGCCCATAGACGCCTTCACAGACTCCCCGTGCCTCAGCCTTTATCTACATATTAAAAAAAAATCATGGGGTTTTTCCCAAAAGTAATTGAAGCGGAATAATATGTTCTCCGCCTTTATCTACATATTAAAAAAAAATCATGCAGCGAGGATTTCGATTTTTTTGAACCCAAAAGTAATTGAAGCTGGAAGGATAAACCTTCTATAGGTTGAAAAAGGATTTGGACCAAAAATATAAATATTTCATGCACGGTACACTCAAATCTTCACCAGGTTAACACCAAAAATGATTGGCAAATAATATAAATATTTCCTTGGGTGTTTTTTTTTCCCCTAAAATTGTTATGAAACCATAATAAATTTATTAATCTAGTGTATGAACACCAAAAATGTTTATTTCTAAGAATATACAAATAAAATCACTCCCTGTGCACCCAGATGAAGATGAATGTTCTCTTTTTAATGTGCACGAAAGAAGTGTTTTTTTTTCCCCTAATTACCTCATGTGTGTGCCTAATATTTGTAATCTGCGATGACTATACAAATAAAATCACTCCCTGGTTGGCATTAGATTGGTTTGAATTATTTTTTTTTTTTACCATTTAATGAAAAAGCTTTTTTCAGGGTTCTTACTTTATAAGATAACGTATCTAAAATATTAGTAGCTGCCTTAATGTATGTGGAGGTACATAGTATAATAAAAAGTAGTTTCAATTTTTTAATTTTTTGAAATTTTTTATTATCATAATTATTTTTTTTTTTTACTGCCAATATGGAAGGCTTCCGGGGCACGGTTTTCTTAGTGGTTAGCCAGGTAAATAACGCCTTTATAAGTTTGTTTATGTGCTAAAATATTAGTAGCGCCTTTCTACACACAGAAACACTTTTTTTTAGATAGGCATAGTATAATAAAAAGTAGTTTCAATTTTTTAATTTTTTGGCTCCCCGTGACCCGAGGAAGATCGGATAAAGCGGTAGAAGATGAATGAATGAATGTTTACAGGTTTATTTATTACCTGGACTTATGAGAACTGGTACTCTATAGGCTTCATCTACCTGCAACCTCAGATTTGTAGCTCTGGTTCTAGACTAAACGAAGCGCTCTGCTCTAATCTGTCATATCATTAGTGACGTTAGACTGGCAGAGCGTTTTTCAGCCGAGGATTTGGTTGCATCGATCCCTCGATCAACTTTCTTTTTTAAAATGATACTATAGCAGATTTATAGCAACATAAACACTCACCGGCTCCCACCATGTCTTGTTTACGCTGAGCAAACATGGAGACAGGGAACACTTCAGTCTTCAAAACTGGTACTTACGTTGATTGACTGTGTGTGTGATGTGTGTGCGTATGTTTGTGTCGATGTGCCAGTGTAATTGTGTGTGCAAGTTACGGTGCATGGTTTAGCAGTTTGTGTCATATCCCATAAATGTGCGTTTGCATAATCATGACCTCACCGTCCACTATTTGGCTTTCCCACTGCTCGCCAGACCACGAGGGAGGCATACAATGTGCATCTATGCAGCTTAACCGACCGTAATTGCCGCAGTCATAATGTGCCGCTGTACAGCTAATTCAGTCTGCTGGCAAGCTTTCGACCATGCTGACTTGTTCCTTTTCCATGCAATTTGAGTTAACCAAGAAATGAGGTAACAGCATTGCTAATAGGGATAAATGACAAGCTTTGTGAGAGTGTTTCGTCTAAGAGGCTTGATTACCTCACGGGACTGGAGATTATTCATCAGGAGACAAAAGGAGGCCTGGAAAGTGCACTTGGTTTTGTGCACGTCCCTCTTGCGAGTCCACGGCTGTCGTGCAGGGCCAGCGGGGACATTGTTAACCGCAGTAACCTATCTATGTACAGAACAGAAAGTTCCTCTGCTGTTTCCTGTCTGAAGTTCTGGCTCTGTGGGGTGACGCCATCCTCACACGGGTCACGTGGTATGAACATCTGAGCTCTGTGTGAAAAAGTCCAGCTCCTTCTCTCACCACCGGGTTAGCCATCTCAACCGTGCTTGATTGTGCTTTAACATGAACTGTATAAAATCTCAGGAGAGAGACAATGTCTTTCTGTGTCCACACAACCACCCGAAGATTAATTAGACTCGACTCTCTGGAAGTTAGAATCCAATAAATGCATATATATATATATATATATATATATATATATATATATATATATATATATATATATATTCTATATATATATATATATATAAATGAATGCATTTATTGGATTCTGCAGCCTGATACTACAATCGTCTATCTTTTTTTAAGATAGACACCAATTTTTAAAATAAAACAGTGAAAACTGAATTCTAGAAATATCGACCTGAAATATCACATACACATAAGCATTCAGACCCTTTGCAACAATGCTTGAAAATGAGATCAGGCACCTCCCAGTTTTCTTAATCAATGCTGAGATGTTTCTTCTCCTTGATTATAATCCATCAGTGGAAAACCAGTGTATTGGTTGGACATGGTTTGGGAAGGCACACACCTCTCACATATGCCAATGCATATCAGAAAAAAACCCCAAAAAACAAGCCAAACGGACACAAACTACCTGGAGAGATGGAGACAGGATTGTTGCAAAGCACAGATATATATATATGGGGAAAGCTACAAACAAGTTGCTGCTTCACTGGAGCGTCCAAAAAACACAGTGACCTCCGTAGGTCTCAAATAGAAGAAGTGTGAAGAACCAGGAAGAACCGGGACTTTAATTCCTAAGGGTTAAAGGCCTTGCTCAAGGGCCCACTAGTGGCAACATGATGGTGGGGTTTGAACCTGTGATCTTTCGGTCCAGAGCCTTAACCACTGAGCTACCACCTCAATCAATGCAGCCCATGATCTGGGCCAAGTATCTAGATTGAAGTATCTAGCCTTTTGTACTGAGGAGAGATTTTTGTTATGTCATGTCATATATATACAATATATATATATATATATATATATATCAAACCCAGAGTATGTATAAATATATAGATTTTACTTTTTAATTACTTTTTAATGAAAACCCACGAAGTTTAAATCTGGAACTTTTTAATGAAGTACTTTGCCATTTTCTCTTTCAGGACTGATTTTGTTGGAGCCAGTTTCATAATCGTCTCCCAGAACCAGTCTAGAGGGATGACAGGCCAGATTTAAATCAATAGATAAACAAATAGATATACAACTACACTTTATGGGTGAAAGTATTGGGACACCTAACTTTTTATTCTTTTTTTTAGTCTTATGTGGTTCTTTCACAAAAAGACCCCAAAGTTGGATGGACAGAACCTTGTACCTTCTTTGGATGAGGTAGCAATCAATTTTCCCTTATTTTACCCGAATCTGATCCAAATATGATATTGCCTCTATGAAGAAAATGTTGACTTTATTAAATACCTTGGCAGAATTGAAATGCTAAATGCACCACAGGCCTCCTTAAACTTTACACTTTGTGACTAAATGAGAAAAAGAGTGGAGAACTGTAAATGGGGTCTAAATGTGCAACCGGTGGATCTAAATCACATACGTATCCTATTGTCATGTGTCTACAAACTTTTGTCTATATAGTGTAGTTAGCCAACTAACTAATCCACAAGGACTGACTCTAAGCATTGAATTGATGTACCTGGATTTTGCCACATTTAGGCAAAGCTAAACACATTTATCTAATAATAGCTATCCAAGTGAGCTGTGTGCTTTGGGGTCTATCCACATGAGCTGTGTGCTTTGGGGTCCCTGGGGTGTGTTGGGCCACAAAGATGATGGAGCCACAGGGGAGTTAGTGTCCCTGGATAGTGCCCTTCACCCTAATGTGGCCTGACAGCATGAGAGCAGGGCTTGTGCTGTGAGCTCGGACCTTTCTAATTACGAGTGCGACGGAAGGGGCAGCACAGAGGGTGACTGTGTTCCCAGCAGGTCAGCCATGCTGGAGACGCTCTGGCAGACACAGAATCATCACTCAGGTGGTGCCCATCAGGCCTCCAATGCATTCACAGGCCCCACACAGAGAACAGCATTCATTTGCTCTTGGCGAGAACCAATGAGAAATATGAGAGAAGGGGACATGGCGGGGAGTGGTGGTGGTGTGGGGGTTGAAGGATTGCTTATAACATGATGTCTTGGCTTATAACATAGACATAGATAGCATTGACTGAGAAAGCTAATATGACTAGCAATGAGATGTACTGTTTTCCTATAACATTATTCCGCTGAGGTGTTAGAATTAGTTGCTTAGTGCCTCTTTCAACAACACTTCTAGCTAGCTCTCACAGTTAGAAATGATGAAAGAAGTGTGTGCTGTAAAGATGACTGTAATGGGCATAAATAAAAAAAATTCAGTTACCAACTTTTAAATCTATGCTATTTATTTCTCCTCTATTATCTGTGCCGAGGCGACTATGACGATGATGATGGCGCAGAAGCATTGTGAACATTTTTTTACAGCAACAAACTACCATTACTGTACTGGAGAAAAATACATATCCCCTTAATAATATGTCTCCAGGAAGAGTTTAGCATAAACCTCCTTTAAATTTCTACCCGAGCAAAATTATAAAAATATTTATTTTAGAATAAAAAAAAAAAACAAAGAATCAAATATCAATGTACTGAATATATATTATGGTATTTAAAATATATGAAAATACCACACACACACACACACACACACGGTGAGACCCTTACACATTTGTTATAAAACACATTCAAATAAAGCTGATTCCAGCATCTGGACTCCCTGAAAGACAGACATAATAAGATATTGTTTAATCTTTTGGTAAAGAAAACAAAACCAAATGATTGAATGGGGTTTTGCCAGGTTGTGTACTGCGTGTTTGGTACACTATTGTATATTAGTTTAGGGTTCAAGGTTAACTAGTTTTTCAGTGGCCCTTCATATTCAAATACAGGTGCTGCCCAAGACAGAGTGGGGTGACTAGGGCGTTAGGAATGTGTTCTAAAATCCACACAGTCTGCAGGTTATGAAATTCCTGATCACTGCCAGGGAGTGAAAAGTCTTCTGTTGACAGATAGGCAATGCATTCCTTCAGCCCGAGCTGCAAGCCAGTTTGCGTTTTTTGCACATACATGCCTCATTTCTGTGAGTGGCCACTGGACACGTACGCCCACACATGGGCTCGCTGTGCATTTGGCGAGCTCAGCTCCGGGTTCTGCTTTGTGAAAAACTGCTGCCTGGAATACGGCTGCCTCGTTCCTGAACGTCTATCCTCAACTTCTCGTAAAGCAGAAATTGAGAAAGGAAATAGCAGCACAAGACCAAATGTTGAAATGTTCACTACCTTTATCAACAAACACGTATGATCCGGTAAGCATGATGTGTGAAGCTGATTTATAGATCCAACCATCCACAGTAATCATCTGTTAAAACTCCTATAGAAATTATGGCATCCATAATCTTATCAAGTCCCTAACCACATTATCGGTCGGATTATTCTTATTCTGCTATACTCTTTAGTGAAATCTCTTCTTAATATAAACATCTTTCTATGTCAAATTTTAGAATCCATGCTAGTTGGTAGTTTTCAGATTCTCTACCTCTTATAGAACTCCTATTGAATAAATTTTAGCATGAAATATACTACCTAATGTGGGAAGGAACTAACAGGTAAAATTGTGTATTCACATGTACCGGCGTGTCATCTTTTATGATCATGTTATGCATTAAGAAATATTGTAGTGCATCAGTACCATAGAACCAGTAATATATCTTAATGATAAACAAGTGTTGTGGTGTACTTTTTTATATTTGACGATAATCTTTCTATAACACTGTACCATGGAGATTAAAGATTGGAATCATGGTCACACACACACATACACACACACATGAGAGAGAGAGAGAGAGAGAGAGAGAGAAAGAGAGAGGGAAAGTGGAAGCGAGCAAACACTAATCAATCTGTGACGTCTGATGTCAACTCTCTGGAATCATGGGTTTGGATGTTTGGTAGATTTGGTGATGTGCAAAAGATATTCTCACACCTGGGAGCAGTTCAGAGAACTGATAGCGGTCTGTTGGTGGCCTAGAAACCCTGGTAACGGATGCATTATGTGGATTACAGCGCTGTAATTAACTCACCTTTGGTATCAGCTCTTGTACTTAGAGCATCATGAAAAAAAAACGCATGCCTTTGCAGCGACATTATTCTCTTAGATTAGTAATCTTTGTTTGTGTGTTTGAGCCAAGTGCGTACAATTTTGCAAAACTTTACTTTCTCTAACCAACGACACGGTTCAGAAAGAAGGTTGAAAGCAAACATACGATTATGAGTCGCACTCCAAATAAGCGCATAATCTGCAATGAGTGTGAAAACATCATAGTGATTATTTACATTTACAGCATTTGGCAGACGCCCTTATCCAGAGCGACTTACAACTGAGCAATTGAGGGTTAAGGGCTTTGCTCAAGGGCCCACTAGTGGCAGCTTGGTGGTGGTGGGGTTTGAACCCATGATCTTCCAGTCTAGAGTACAACACCTTAACCACTGAGCTACCACCTCCCTGATCATGACTTTTAAGGTCAAGACAGGTCAGAGAGAATTGGGATATTCTGCAGGAGTGAATCAAAACCATGGTGGGCTTTGGCAAAAGGCATTGGGTTTTAGAGTGAAGTGTGAGCAGCAGCAACAGCCCCATCAACCCTGAGACGGAGGGAGGGATATGAAGCTGTGGTAAACCTCACTGCCTAGTGTGAGGAAGCATGGGAAATGCGTGGGACTGGACATGACCGCGGTGAGCAGTTCTGGCGTGACATTCTGGGCCTGATCCAGATCAGCCTCAGTGACTGGTAATGCAGGAGCCAAGGCCACTACACGACCATCAAATCAGCCCCCACGTCTCCATAGGTAACTCATGAGTCCAATGTGAGTCGGATGAGATTCTTACCCCCCCCCCATCACACAGATTACAAATTATACATATTACTAGGAATGGCTATGAGGTAATAATAATAAATGGCTATGTGCTGATAACTGTTTATATGCAGGACCCACCATGTTTTATTATTTTAACATCTTCTTCCTCAGTAGTCTAGTTACCTAAGACTACCTAAGGGGATTCTTAAGACTAAAAGTGTTCTCAGTTAAGAATCAATAAGAATAGATTGATCTTATTATTGTCATTTTTCCAGGACATACAGTGTCAAGTAGTGCACATGTAGATTTTGCTGAATAGTTACCTCATTTTTTAACTTAATAAGTCTCATCTTAAACTTTAACATTAGTATGAAGTCTTAGTATTAGAATTTGGTATTAGCTAATTATTGGCATTCAGTATCTGTAATGTATGTAAATTATCTTAAAATAAGTTCTTATTTCAGAACACACACACACACCCACCCACACACACACACACACACACACACACACACACACACACACACACACACACACACACACACACACACACACACACACACACACACACATATATATATATATAATGATTGTTAAATCATCTCTCTCTCTCTCTCTCTCTCTCTCTCTCTCTCTCTCTTGCTCTGTATGTGTATGTGTGTGTGTGTCTCTTTCACTCTCTCTATGTATTTTGGAGATCTGCAGAGAAAGCAGAGGTTTTAAGTGGATTTTTTTGTAACTCTGTGTCTCACATACCAATCCACATAGTTGAAATTCATCAGGAATGAGTTATATCCGTGTTGTATTTGTACTAAATCCAACATATTGGAACATTTTAGGATTTTTGAAAAACAAATTATTAAAAACATTAAAAATGAACGTTTTTACAACATTGTTCATATTTATTAAGGGTGCCAATATTAATGGCACGGCATATAGTATAATGATGTCTGGAGGCGTTATAATTGAGACGTCAGTGATGGCCAGAAAGCAAATGTAAATGAAGAAGACCAAAAAAAAGAGAAAGAAATGGGGGTGGGATGTGAATTATTTGACGGCAGCCACCAGGGGGCAAAATGAGTTCATTGTCCTCACCAAGATTTGTTTTGTAAACCAAACAATTTCAGGTTAGAGAAAAGTTATTATTACTTCCCAACCCACACTGACGAAACATCCATAGATAATCATGAATTGTCTGCATTCCTGCATTGTCTATTATTTACCTCAAATATTTAAACCACAAACAGATAAATAAATGATTGCATTTTTATGCCACAGCAGGCATGATGTTCAGTAGACGCATACATTGAGGTGTTACAAATATCGTAGACTGTTTTTTTAAATAAAATGTTATAGGGTTAATGATCCAGGGGAAAACCAAATAAAGAAAGATAGAGGTAAAGATAGATATATATAATATATATAGATATATATATATATATATATATATATATATATATATATATATTTTTTTTTTTTTTTTTTTTTTTTTTGATATATATATACCATCACAAATCAGCACTTTAAAAAAGTCCTTGACTTGTTTCAAAATAGCCTGTGTTAAATGCATTTCTGGATTATGTCTACTCATCAGTGGTCATGTTAAATTGAACTGCAGTTGTATAATTTTGGAGCACAAAATAGGACACTGACAGAAAACATCACATAGTCGCTGTAAGTGGCGAAAGCAAGATGGGGCTTCTCTTTAAATCATTTATGAGATAATTTTTAATTGTTTTTTTTTTTTTTGCTTAATTCATAAACGTATTGACTTCATGTTTATTCCCTTTGTGTATATTTTAGTTTTTGAAACATGAGGTCTGTTTTTTTTGTCACATGGCCGCCATGCAAGGAGCACTTCCAAAACCATTAGCATAAAGTGGTACAAGCTGGTACAAGTGAGCTATAAAAAGCCACCAACAAAACATGGAATGCTTTCTGGAGCAGAGGAATAAAGTATAAATAGACCTCTCAGCCTGCAACAAGCGAATACTTCATCAGAAATGTCTGGCGTTACATCACTGCATGTGTGTATGTGTGTGTGAGGGACTCTGGAGTTACCTAACTGACTCTCACCGAGCCAGCTCTTATGGTTTCTACTAATGTTCTGGGTTTAAAACCCAAGCATCCTAAAAGCATGTTATTTGATTTCCCTTTTTCATGGTTTTCACACTCCAAAAAAAAAAAAAAAAGTATTAGAGTAAGATTTGTTCAAGCAAAGCATGGAAACAATTTCCACACATAAAAGCTTACTATGGTTTACATGGCACTAAGGATTATTGTAGTTGTTTTCTTTTACACAATTGTGTTGTTAAGTTGTACAAATGTTTGGTCTTGCCTCGTAAGAAAACGTTATTTTTCAGCTTTATGCACGAAAGTGCACATCATTTAAACAGCTGTTATTAATACTTAATAGCCACTAACTATTTAAAGGTTCCAACCACATGTAGCACTTCAGTGGGGGAAATGCTCTTACATTGGCCTTCGATAATGTCTGAATTGACACAACCCAAAAATGACTACTAAACTGATGCTCACATACGACACATAAAGCATACAAGTGACTGAGGAGCACTAAGGTTAACATAAACTGCAAAATGTTGGAAAAGTGTGAAATCCTTGTTATTGTATTATATGAAAAAAGGTTACGACAATGACAGACTCCATAAAAACATAAATGACAACTCGTAATAATAATTGATAAACGCTGATTTAAAAAAATATATACTCATTGTATTTATTACACTTAAATTAAAGTGAAGTAGTAAAAATAAAAACTTGTATCATTAATTAGAATTTATATGAATTACTGCAAGTAATACTAATTCTTCTTGCTTTGTTACGTTGCTCCTTTTAGAGGTCCGGTTAACAAACCTGATAGCATAAACAAGCATTAAATAGCAAATAACCTTTTAAAATGACCTATTTATTAAACTGCATAAAATTATATTGAGAAACAATTATTCAAGAGAATAAAATGATAATATACAATTGAAGTATGTATGGCCCTTTCTAATGCTACTTAAATGTTCCTCTTTGAAAAATCACACATTTAGATTGGAAATTCCAGAGTTAAAACTAAATTCCCTAATAAAAGGCCATAAATGTAAACGGAGAAAAGATGGTAAAACATTAGATTTTTCAGAACATGAAAAAATTGAAAATAATTAGTTACAATATCAAGTTACTAATAAAGTTACAAAAAGTTACAATAAAAAACTATGGAGTAATTTATAGAAAAATGTACTTAGCAAAAAAACAATCTGGCAAAAAGGTACAGTGAAAACAAGTAAAACATTTAAATATTTCTTTGGTCTGTAAAAATCTGTTGTTGTTGTTTTTTTCATAGTTACTGAATAATGAATATTTTGTTCAAGGTATTTTGAAATACAAAATCCGATTCTAGGAATGCGAGCTACAATTTGCTCCCTGTTTCACACATGTGCATGTTTACATGTGTTGGAGTCCCTGTGCGTGCTATGGGTTAGAGGAAGGAAGGCTATGGTAGACGTAAAGACCAGCATCTGCTCTCATGGCGCTGTACTGCGGCTGATGGCTAGTGCATTGTGTACTGATGCTTATCGGCCATGAGGTCACCTCTTTTTCACGGCACAGTGAAAAAGATACTTGAATGCGCTATTGGAAAATGGAATTGGAATTACAGGGTCTCATGGAAACCTGTTAAACGATAAGACTTCCTGCTTTTCTAAACCTTTTAATCTGACCCCAAATGACCGACAGATGTGATTGTCAAGTTCAGGTTTCGGTCATTATGAACACAGATTACAACGAAAGATTGCGAGCTTCTGAAGTATTGCACTACGAATAGGTGAAGTTTCCATGCACACCTCGTGCGTCTCTTGGTCCTGTTTGCAATTTGCGTTCGTAAGGATCTGGCCAATTTGGCACTGCTTTGTGTAGTTTATGAGTCTATTTCTGTCAGAACAGCATGTGAATGTGAACGAGCAAAAATCTTGGAAACATATCAATATTAAAGTATTGTTGATACAATTTGATGCCATCAAGTGACTCTAAAATTGCTTTGCTGATTCGTTAAACAAATAGTCATTACATTTACTACAGCTAAAAAGAAAAAGAAGTACAAGAAATAACTATCCAATCCTTTTTAATCAATCAAAAAGAATACTTTATGAGCTGCTGAGGATAAATATGATTTATGATCATGATTTATGATTTAAAGATATTTATGAAAACTCTTGTATATGTGTGCAGACGCGCCCCATCCTACGAACGAGTTATGTTCCAAGTGTTTTTGATTGTAGTATGAATTTGTTTGTAAGCTGTTCGAGGCATTCGCTATTGATTACGCATGTCTCCTAACTATGTTTGTAAGATATAAGCTATAAAAACGATAGTTTGCTGCATTCCTGAATGTTGCACTATAAAAGTTATAAACACAATAAGTGTAATACATTTCAAATAAACAGTATAAAATAATACAGTACTGTATACAGTAACTACTGTATTTACCATGGAATGTTGTCCTTAATACGTGTGTGGATGGTGGGAGGAGGAGGAAGAGGAGGAGGAGGTGGTAGGAATTACATGGGTATTACACTCTTTTTCTACGCTCTGCGTTCGTTAAACTCCGTGACTAGCTAGCGGCGTGTTTTTTTTTTTTATTACAATTATGAGGAGTAAACATATATATTCTTTTATTGCTTTATCTGTGTAAAGCTGCTGTGAGAAAATTCCCATTGTTAAAAGCACTATACACTATGTATTGAAATGAACTGTGTGATGTGAATCAAATGATTCAAAGAGTATCGCCTGTTCATATATATTATATGAAGAATAAACAACAAAGAATTTGCATATAGTAGAATCCCCTAGCAGAAACTCAAAACACTAAACAATAATAATAATAATAATAATAATAATAATAATAATAAAAAAAGACAATTTAAAAATTGAGCTTGCGTTTAATTCCCAATCGCATGAACACGGATATAAAATGACCTGTGAATACTGGTTAGTTTTGGATTTATAGTCGTTGTTTATCTGGATGGTTCAACTTGACCAAGAATTGCCAGATGAATAAAATCTTAAAATGAAATAAAAATCTTATTGCGACATTTCAGAAAGTTGGACAATGATACAGGAAGATCTGTGACCCATTAAACAAACAGAAGGCATAAAACTGGCCAAATGAGTCCTACAATGATGGCACGGGCAGTGGACTGCTTGTAAAAGTCTAGCTTCAGACTTGACACAAGGTTACTAATGGAAATCTGACTTTCTGTAATCTCAGACAGAATGGAGGACATTACATAAGCCTTTGTAGACAGCGTCCAAGAAAAAATAAAAAAAGCCCTTGCTTGATCTTCAGTACAAACACGGCGAGATTAAACGTTGCTTAAAGAACATGAAAAGAATCCTGATGAATATTTGGAGCGCATTCTTCACCTAGGTGAGAGCAATATAAATATGTTTGGCTTAGATGTGGTCCGTCATGAACCTGGCCACTGCCACACTGAAGGAATAATCCTTACAGTGAAGCATGGTGGTGGGAGTGGGAGTGCTGGAGAAGATGACGTTTATAGATGATATAAAGAATGCTCGTGGACATACTAAAATACTGGCTGGCAAAAGGATTCCCAGTCTCCAGAAATTTCTCGAGAGGCACATTCCAGCATGATAACAATTGAAAGCATACTGCCAAAATCGCTCACGAGTTTTGGAAAAAAGGGGAGGGGAGGGAAATGCCTGACTCAAATACAATACCTTCGGGAGGATTTTAAAGAGGAACGTTGAGCTACAACAACTCCTCCAGAAAAGAACAGCTGAAAGACAAACCGCCTTGGCAGAATGGCAGAACATGACTGAAATTTTGCAACACTGATCCTGTGAACTAAAGGTATTGAAAAAGCAGTGATGCAAGGTGTTTCACTATTTCATCACTGACTGTATGCATTACATATGTCACTTGTAAATATTCTGATAAATGTACACAAGGGTTAATAATACATACAATACAAGGGAGGGGTGTAGCTCAGTGGTTTATGGCATCGTCATATGGTATCGCCAAGCTGCCACTCTTGGGTCCTCAAGCAAGGCCCTTAACCCATTGTTCTCCAGGGGGTGCCATCTCGTGGCTGACCCTGTGCTCTGACCCCAACTTCCAAACAAGCTGGGATAGGGGAAGAAAGAATTTAACTGTGCTGTAATATACATGTGACAAATAAAGCATATTCTATTTTAGTATTAAAAAAATAACAGTTATAAATTCAACTAAGAGGGGGCACAGTGGCTTAGTTGTTAGCACGTTCGCCTCACACCGCCAGGGTCCGGGTTCAATTCCCGTCTCGGCCATGTGTGTGTGGAGTTTGCATGTTCTCCCCGTGCCTCAGGGGGTTTTCTTCCGGGTTCTCCGGTTTCCTCCCGGTCCAAAAACATGCATGGTAGGTTGATTGGCACCTTGGAAAATTGTCCCTGTTGTATGAATGTGTGTGTGAATGTGTGTGTGTGTGTCATGTGTTGGGTTGGCATTCCATCCAGGGTGTATTAATGTATCCTCCTGCCTTAATGCCCATAGACGCCTGAGATAGGCACAGGTTCCCTGTGACCCGAGGGAAGATCGGATATAGCGGTAGAAGATGAATGAACGAATTAATTCAACACAGAGTTTCCATGTATTTTTTTTGCAATTATACCGCACCACTGGCATTCCTTTCCACTGGCCATCTGTAAGCTCACTGCATATACAGTGGTGTGAAAAAGGCATTTTATTTTGCAAGTGTGTCACACTGGAATGTTTCAGATCATCAGACAAATTTAAATACTAGCTAACATGATTGAACACAAAATGCAGTTGTAATTGAAGGTTTTTATTATTAAGGGCAAACAAAATCCCAAACCACATGGTCCTGTGTGAAAAAGTGTTTGCCCCCGACGTGTTAACACATAACATAACTGTGGTTCATCACACCTGAGTTCAGCTTCTCTAGCCACACCCAGGCCTGATTCCCTTAATAATAAAACCCTTCATTTACAAACTGCATTTTGTGCTTACTCATATAATCTTTGATTAATATTTAAATTTGTTTACATTTGATCTGAAACATTAAACTGTGACCAAAAAATAATAATAAATAGGGACCCTTTTTCGCAACACTGTATTGAAGGGGGCATTTACTGTAGTGACTGTTCGGTGATATCACACCTGTTATCTATTAAAACAAATCAACAAAAAGAAACTAGAAGAAAAATTAACACAACTTCCGCATCATAGCCCATTGAACTACGCCTCCAAACAGTTCATGCTACTGTACATCAGTACTGACACACTTGTATAGAGAATAGATAGTAATAGATAGATATTTATAGCTATTATACAGGGAAGTGACAGCTAGGTGGAGGAGATTATCTGCAAACCAAGCTGCCACTGCTTGGTGTACAAATGTAATAATGTAATGTAATAATGTAATAATTACAGTTAATAATGTAATTATATCGGCCAAATTATGTAAATGTGAATGCAAATTCTGTTTGTCATAGAACGTCTGGTGGATGTTGTGTGAGTCGACTGTCATGTGAAAAACAATCCATATCGTAATGATGGATGAGTTTTTCCCCACATCTAAAAACAGAACTTGGTCCAACTCTAAAAACAAATAATAATAAAATGATTCATCATTGCAGTATGACACTGCTAGTCTGTTGGCATTTTAAGACATTCCTAAACAATATCATCATCTGTTTTATTTAGCAAAAAAAGACATCAAGGACATTACCAAAAAGCCTTTGGAACATTGTATTTTATTTATCGAGCGGTATCGCCTGGTGGAAAAAAAAGAATCATGCATGAAACAAAATGTCTATGGTCGTTTTTTTAATCTGCCAAAATAAAGGTTTGTTGTTAAGTTGTGCGAATAAAATTCATAGTCATAAAAGAAAGTCCAGTCTATGTGGTGCCCCAGGGTTTGGAAGATAAAATATATATATATATATATATATATATATATATATATATATATATATATATATATATATATATATTATGTAGACTATAAGTGTTTAGCACATTCGCCTCACACCTCCAGGGTCGGGGTTCGATTCCCACCTCCGCCATTTGTGTGTGGAGTTTTCATGTTCTCCCCGTGCCTCAGGAGGTTTTTCTCCTTGTTCGCAGATTTCCCCCGGTCCAAACCTACATGTACGGTAGGTTGATTGGCACCTTGGAAAATTGTCCCTAATGTGTGAATATGTGTGTGAGTGTGTGTGTGTGTGTGTGTTCCCTGCGATGGGTTGGCATTCCATCCAGTGTGTATCCTGACTTAAAGCCCATAGACGCCTGAGATAGGCTCAGGTTCCCTCGTGACCCGAGGGAAGATCGGATATAGCGCTAGAATGAATGAATGAATGAATATGAATGAATGAAAGTTTTAAAGAACAAACTTTGCCTTGAGTTTCAGCTAACGTCTGACAAAATGAGTGACTGTAATTTTAATAGAAAGTAAAAAAAAGGAACTTAAACTTTATGTGTATAGCAATTTTTTATGTACCTTATAATAAAATATTACAACCAAAAACTAAAAAAGTCACCAAACACCATGAAATAACAATAGACACATGCTGCCAACAACAGACACAATAAAACACGAAACATTTTAGGAACATTATGTCTAATATAAAAGAAAAGACTGTTTCATTTTCATTCATGGAATTGAAAAAAAAAGTCCTTGCATACAATTGGCAAACATAGTGTATCAGAAAGATCACAATGTAAAACCTGGTAGATCAGCAAAAGTACATTTTGATCAAATTTAGATTAATTTATAGCCAGAAAATATGAGTTGGATTATGATGACCACTCATTGGGCCTTCAATACCATTTAAGAGATGAAGACATGGGGAAAGGACACAAAATTTCATTGACAAAGATCTTTTAACATAGCATTTTTGTTTTATTATTCACCTGCAAAAGATGTTAGCATTACCTACCTCTATAACCGGGTTCATGTCTTTCATTAGAGGTCATTGACTTTATTAGGTGCATTAGCTATTGAACATTGAGCCGTCAGGGTCAGTAATGCCTGTTCTGCCGGCTGTAACTCTATCAGAATCACTGACTTATGTTCGATATATCACTGGATTTCCCTCAGGTGCAGAGTTAGCGTTAGCTAAATTAGAGTTTCTTTATAACCAGATTTCAATCATCATATCGTGTACTGCCATAAGGTCAGCGTCCCAATTTTTTACAAGGGCTCTTGATGTTGTTGCTTCAAACAACCAGACTTGCAATCTGGCCACTCGATGGCTTGCTTAAATGAGTCCTGTCACGTCAGAATTTTTAAGTGCTTTGATTGGATCGTTAGAGGGCGGATTATTCAGACTCTCAACCCACATCTATAGCAAACTAAACAGGCTCAAACATATTCACGTGGATTTAATAGTGATAAAGAAGGAGAAATTGATTTGCTTGCAGATACACTTACAAGGACATTTACAAGACAGACTTTTCAATGAGATCATAATGATCATAATGAAAGGTCACTGAAAAACAGTTGAAAAGCTTTTTCATGAATTATTCATATGTATATTTTTTGCATTTACAATTAAGAAAGAAATTACAAAGAAGAAGATTTACAGAATGAAATATATTAACTCCCTGAGATGGATGAGGGAAAAAATATACTCAGAAGTGAACTCATTGTCATCTGAATGTTACCGAATGTCCATTCATTATAGTCCCATCATCATTAAGGTTATCGACTTTTCACTGATGAATATTTAAATGCAAAACCTGTTCATGGCAACTCTAGTCCTGATCTGTTATATCAAGATTAAGCTTTTAAGCTGTTAAGGAACTTAATGGAGCATGACAATAATTTGTACCACTTTCATTTTAACATTATACAGGTATAATGAAACTTACTTTTAGCTCTATGCCCTTGATCAAGCTTGTTTTTTGGCTGTTAACAGAAATGTTTTATGCCTAGGTTTGTAGGAAATGTCATTAAATGAAGAATTGGCACAGTACCTATTAAATGAATAATTTAATAAAATAAGCACAGATAGATGCAAATACTAGAAACTCAGCCTTTATTGTGAAGTATGCAAACAAATTCAAAAGAAGAGGTGGAATTAAGGGGCAATTTCAGAACAGGCTCAGGCGTTCAGCAACCATGATCCACTTGGCCGAAGACAATAATGAGAAAAAACAAAGTCAAGATCGAAAAGCCAATCACAATATAAACAGGCTAGATATTGCCAGGAGTACAAAGGCAAACAATTGAGCTTATACTTCACTATGTTATGAATTAATTAATTTTTTTAGAGGGCACTGGATACTGCAAATCCAGCAAATATGAGCATTTGAAGCCTTCAGTGCTTGCTGGAGTCCAAATGATTGCTGTGAGGGGAACCAAACAAAAAAGTATTTGAATTCCTTAACAGGAGTTGATTATGTAGCCATATGATCACATCACCATTACAATATATTTGCGCAGATTGTAGCACAAACTTGACATGAAGCTATTTTCTGATATCAGTCAAAGCCAAGTCAAATATATGATTAAAGTAAGAGGTCGAACTGCGATATGAATTTGTGTTATGCCTGCTGGAGTGTTGTATAAAAGCTTTACCCAGAACTTTCGTTTCCTTGGTCCTATCGGTGTGTTCACATACCTGCACGTCCCTCATTCTGGACCGAACGCTTGATATTTACTTAATTTGTGAACTTTAATTAAAAAAAAAAAAAAGAACACCGTAACCTTCAACTCGACTTGTCCCAAGTGCCTACGCTAGCGATTTGTCGACTATAATTCCCAGAGCAGTAATTCTCCTATAGCTATGGTTTTTCAATTGGAGCATGGTGTAAAAAAAAAAAATGTTACTATAATTATCCACACCAAGGCATGGGCTGAGATTCTATTACCTATGTCAATATTATTCCCTCTGCTATTGGCAGTGGGGAGGCACTTATAAAATAAGACAGGTGGTCAGATGTTACAGCGTTCACATTTTTCCTCCTGCTCTCCATCTCTCCTCTCCAAAAGCTGCACATCTGATGCCAATTGCAATATGTTACCATTATGGCATTGACAGAAGTGTCTGCTTCTGTAATTGCTCTGTGATTGCAGAGCAGCGCAGTGGCAAGAACATAGTTATTAGCGAGCTCCAAATCAGGACTGAACACTCTGTTACTTGTTGCCTTTCTAACAAAAGACACATTGTGTTAACCACACTGTAACTATAAACTTGGCTCCGAGCTTCGATTTCATAATTCACCTGTTGACGTCGATGATCAGATACGTACACGCCAAACTAAATGGCAGTGTTCCAGACCAGACGCTTAAACACACACACACACACACACACACACACACACACACACACACACACACACACACACACACACACACACACACACACACACACACACACACACACACACATACGTAGCGAGCCAGAAGAGTTGTGAATCCCTTGACTATACCAAGGTGCATAAACGATGCATTAAAACTGCCAAGTTATGCCATCCTGAAATGTGTTAAATACCTGAGGCAGGGGGTGTCCAGCATTTCACTACATTTACTCTTCGTTTTACAGTTGACCTACTATTTTTAGCAGTGGTTAAATATATGCTGGAATTTAGACTCCACATTCCCTAACCGCATGCATGTTGGAAATCAAGTCTTATTACTGCAATTCAGCACTGGAAGAAGAAAGACGATAAAGCGAGTATCACGGGAAGAGAGAGAGAGAAAAAAAAAGATGAATGTGCACATCTTACTGGTCATTCCACATGCTACGATTATGATGAACACAGTCGGAGTGGCATTGCGCTTGGCAGGAGGCCCAAAGTGCTGGTATGCTGCCCCTGAGCTGTGTTGTCGGCTGAACGCCAGCGGAGTGAATACCCGCCATGTTTGTCACAAGTCCATCTTGTAATCTATCGTCCATATATGTGTACTGTGTACAACGGGAAGATTTATTTATTTATTTATTTATTTTTTGCAGATACATTACAACATACGAGACAGCACAGGGGCTAACATGCGCCTTGTGTGCAGTGCAATGAATGAAATGTTCAACATGTGGACCAGTTGCTTTGAGTCGACGCTTAAAGACATTGCTCTGGGTTCAATAAATCACATCTATTTTCCTTCAGCAATTTTTGAGCTGCAGATTTCTGATGGGAGCGAGCTTTCCGTGAGCTCCTCTGCACGACAGACCCGGGTTTGCGTGGGACGGACGAGCCATTCTTTGTGGTCTGTGCTCTCGCCTTTCCCGAGCACATGTGTTACGTTCTGGGTGGGGGGGTTGTAGAAGGAACAGATTTTGCCGAGTTACAATCCAGACAAGGACAATTAAAGCGCCACGCAGATGAACAGCCTGTTTGCTTTGCCTAGACAGTCAAGGGGCTTATAGCACGAGTTTAAGATCGTGCTGTGGCATCTCGAAGCATCTAAAGAAAGCCATTTATTTTTATCACGGGAACTATTTTAAGCCTATCAAATACTAATTGGCTTCAGCATCTGAGACTCATCTAAGGCAATCGATGCCTGGGTCCATCTAAAAGGCAGCGACCACATATGTACACAATTTCCTCACTAGTGAATAAACAAGAACAAGGACAATTTTGAAACACGGGGGTACAATGTGGCGAAACTGTAAAAACATTTGAAATGAAGTGGTTTACTTCCATCATCTCCTTCAGCCGGAGCCAGAATTGGTACATCTGTTTCATTTGGGCATAGATGAGCATTATGATCGACACACAAAAGGCAAATTTCAACAAAATCATTCAATTTTTGGACAAAACGCAGAATCCAGCGATCCCAAAATTTTCGAAGGCCTCCGAATGTAGACCGGGTGAACTGTATTTTTATTTTTATTTCATTTTTCATTTTCATATTGATAATATTGTTCCACATGAGAAAGTTTTATACTGGCCCTCATTCCACTACAAATCTAAAAAGAACATGTTCTGGATTCTGGATTGATGGAATGTAACTTTGATCCAATAGGTTTGGGATGTGATTTTTATTTGTTGTTTTTTGTTCCCCCCACCCCCCAATATACTCCTGATCCATGAAAATGCAGTTCCATCATTCAAACTCTTTAACAGACCTCCTCCAATATGACCCAAGGTTGTAATTTCAATTTGCTAATTCCAATCATTGCGCAAAGTGCATGTATTTTAAGTAAACAGTTTTATTATTTTTAACACACTAATTGCAAGGCAAATTCCCTTAATTGTAACCCCAGACTGTGAAATAAACAAGGCTGAAAAATGTAACTGACAATTATGGTTTTCAAAAGCCTGATGTGGGATTTGTCATGCTTTTGCCAAGTCTGTTTTCATGTTTCAGTTTCAAGTTTCTGCCAGACATAAGCTCCCTGGATCATTCATCAGGACACAGCCCTTAATGAATAAGAGTCTGAAAGATTTGCTGAGTTAGGAGATGTGTGCATGGTGTTTATCGGCTCCCCAACACTACATTCCATATGAACTGCCCTTCATAATAAATCAGCAGCTTGATAAATTATCCGTAATAAATATATAAATAAAATAATTGGCTGATGCTGTCGCCATTTATCTTGTTCCCAGTCCTACGACCTTGCCCTGTCATGATGAAGCAGTATCAGAACATGCTGAAAAGCCTCCCTGTATATCTGTCCTAAAAGCACATAATCACCAGTTGACGAGTTTTCTGCTATACATTTAAACACTGGAATGTATGGCATGGATAATGGACCAATGTGTATGTTAGCGAAAGAGAGAAGAGAGAGAGAGAGAGAGAGAGAGAGAAAATTACCACTTTATGGGCTTTTATCGACTGACCAGGCATTGACTGATTCTAATATTATTATATTAATTCATCTTCTACCGCTTTATCCGATCTTCCCTCGGGAACCTCTCTCAGGCTTCTTGGGGCATCAAGGGAGGACACACCCTATATGGAATACCAACCCATCGCAGGGCACACACACGCTCACATTTACAGACATATTCACACACTAGGGAAAATTTTCCATGATGCCTGAACATTGAAAAACCCCTGACGCATGGGGAGAACATGCAAACTCCACACACATACACTTGGCGGAGATGAGATTCGAACCCCGACCCAAGAGCTTTGAGGCGAACTTGCTAACCACTAAACTACCGTGCCCATATATTATTATATTATATTATTATATTATATTAGTATCAATATGCTGGTTGGAATTTTTTGCAAAATATTTCTTGGTTTTGATGTGAGTCTTTTACTTGTCTCTTAACACATAACAGCATGGTGAAGCTCTTTCTTCATGTCTCCTAGCTAGATATGAGTCAGAGCTCAGTGTGCAGCAGCCTTGGAGCAGAAAGGGTTAATGGCCCTGCAGTGTTGCCCTTAAAATGATCTCCTCCTCAGTAAACTCAGCTCTTATTGTTTCACACTTCAGACCTTTAACCGTAATACTATTATTACCATCAACACCAATATTTTGCTCACAGCAAACTCTGTGTACCTGCTTCTTAACTACACTGGATCCTGAAACTTTTCAATTTCACAACTTTTTTTGTGTTAAAAAGCCCTCATATTAAGCAGCTAGCTGTCACATGACTATCAACTTTTCACAGACATAACAAACAAAAAAAAAAAAATACTAGCATGACTAAATACATCACTCTAAAACTAGACCTTGAGCCCGGAATCATGAGCCAAGAATCAAGTTCCTGGCCATGAAACCGAACTGACCTGAATACATGCGGGATAGCAATGCACAACACAAACATGCGAAGCGCACACACACTCACACATACACTTCAGCGCTTTATATCATACTAAGATTAGCTTAGTGGTGACAGTCTCATTCATTTGACATAGCAGCCGCGAGCTGCGTTAGCTGGATTCGAATGCTTGCGGTTTTAAACTGTGTGACCAATGCCTCTCCATCTGATATCTCAGAATTCCGATCCATGAATGACTCACAATTTCGTAAACAAACTGTGTGATATGTAGCGTCTGGATGCCCTGACCTGTGCGCCACTCTTCATACTTGAATGCCCATGATATTGAGCAATGGGTTTGTTATGGGAGTTGTAGAATTCTTGTTATGTCTGAGGGAAATTCCATTTGATTGCCTTCTGAAAGTCGTGAAGCCTCTAAAACTGTCCCACCAAACGCATTTTCAAATATGTAAATGGTTTTAGCAGGATAAGTTTAGAGGAGTCACGATTTTCTGTTTATGTTGAATTATTCATATAATAAATGTGTTTAGTCGTTCTGGTGCTAATGTTTTTAGTTAATGCTGTATTTCCGTTATTCATGTCAGAAACGTATGATGTAATATTTGTATGCCAGTGAATAGCCTTGAATTTAGAGGTAATTCTTATGACGTACCTGCGTCTTTACTTGGTGTGCCCGCAGGTCCAGACTCCTGCATAACCAGGCTGCCCTGGGTGCCACTGCATGCCAGTGCTCCAAAAGGGGCTGGCACCATGCCAATGTTGGGCTTGGCCAGATGCGTCGAATGCTTTCGGCCCTGGCAGTACACTCGTGCTTTTCGAGTGTGTTGGCTAACAGTCGGTGGGCCTGTCACACAGAGCACTGATGATTTAGGAGCCCAAATTAGGTTTTACACTGTGCTCCATTTGTTCCACTGTGTTTATGGATCATTAGAAGCTGCCATTCCCACTTCTGCAGGAGCTTGCGGCCTGATTAACCGACTAACTCACAGTGGAATTTGGACTGATAGAGGAACGGCTTCCTTCTACCTGCTGCATTCCAACTGATGAGAAATATAAAGAAATCAGTTAAACCAGTCTCCACCGTAAGCCTCCGTATTGGCAGACTCTAAGAGCAATAACAGATGATATACACGGCAAAGATGTTTACTGTGTAATATAAATAAACAAGACATTTTAACACATCAATATCAGCATGAATACCATTTGCTGAAAGAATGACTTGACTATGCTAGTGTCTTGAGTGCAGTGGCAATATTCTTATCCAGTGTGTTCATATCAGATTCAACACTGATTTTCATCCAAAAAAATACAAAATAAATAAACAAATAAAAATTTGTATATATAGAAGAAAAAAATTATAAATTATAAATAAATAATTATAAATTGTGTAATAATATTGTGATTATGTAATATCTGCAATTTCATAAAAACAAATATTATTTTCTTCTCCTGCTTCTTATTATTATTATTGCTATTATTATTATTATCATTATTATTATTAGTAGTAGTAGTAGTATTAGTAGTAGTCATAATAGTAGTAGTAGTAGTAGAAGTAATAGTAAGATTGGTAATAGCGATAATAATAATAATAGTAAATAATAGTCATGGTAGTAGAAGTAAGAGTAGTAATATGTAAACTGCAACAATGCACACTGTTGTTAGAGCACTACACAAATATACAAATTCTGGTCATAGTGGATCTGTAGTCTCCCTCGAGACACAGGCTGTGAGGCAGGAATACACATCAGAGGAGTCACACACAAATTCACACCTACAGGCAATTTAGCATCGCTAATCCAACTGCTGGCATTTTTTGAGAAGTGTGAGGAAACTGGAGAACCCAAAGGAAACCTACTCTCACACAGGGGAGCACAGATGCGTTGAGGAGGCGAAGACTGAAGAGCTGAGAAGAGGCTAAGAAGAGGCTAAGAAGAGGTATATTTGCTAATTAGGTGTTAATAAAAGGAAGCTTAGGTACACCTGAGAAACTGGTCATGTCAGCAGGATTTTACTAAATGAACCCAAAGGCTTTGTTTTAAACTAACAGATAATGAATTCTAAAAATTCTCAAAAACATGTAAAATAAATTGTGCTAATTAAAATATTGAGTTCAATAGTGCATCAGCTCATGACTGTAATTAATATTAAATCCAATATATATATATATATATATATATATATATATATATATATATATATAATATATATATTGGATTTAATATTAATTACAGTCATGAGCTGATGCACTACTGAAATCAATATTTTAATATATTAATATGTTAATATATAGTATATATATATATATATAGTATATATATATATATATATATATATATATATATATATATAGTATTATATCTATATATATTATATATATATATATATATATATATATATATATATATATATATAACATATTACATATATTGTGGCTTAGTTTTAATGGATTAAAACCGAGCCACATTTATTAACACCTTTCTCAAATCATTGTCAGATTTTTGTCTCCAGTGTTTTGCTCCAAATGACAGTCTGAAGAGTTTTGAGTGTTTTTGCATCATCTAAAATTACAGCATGTCTTATTGTGGTTATATAAAACTGTCAGACACTGGCACTGAACATATTTCTGCATATTTTCTGCTCAATTTTAATATCATTACGCACTGGATAATATGCCTGGGTTGTTGAATAATAATAATGTGTGCATTTTCAGCATTTTTTGCCTCCTGAAGTATAATTCACCTCACTTGGGAAAAACAAAAGAACAAAAGTTTACAACATATCCTCCAATTATTTTGTACATATTAAATATCCATAATCCATATTAAAAAAAAAAAACTGTGTCTATGCTTATTGTGTACTTAAGTTTGTATCTACCCTTCATGAATGAATTTATCCTTAGATGGAGACCTTAAAGCACTTCTTGTATGTCGCCCTTGGATAAGGGCATCTGCTAAATACTGTAAATGTAAATGTAAATAAATATATATATATATATATCTATATATATATATATATATATATATATATATATATATATATATATATATATATAAATATATATATAATATGTATATATATATAATCAAAATAATTGGAGGAAAATATGCCATCACTAAAGCCATAACAATTTACTAGATTTTCCAAAAGATAAATAAGGGACATAAACTGTGGCAACTTTCCTTGCCAGTGGGTTTAAATGGGATAAAAAAAATCATAGAAAGCTAAGCCTTTTCAATAAGTCTGACAGATTTGTTCCAGACAAGGCAAACTTTATTCTCATATTTTTTAATGAGAACACTGATCTGCATAAGCCAGAGGGGTCTGGCTCTCCGCAGGACTCCTCCGTTCCAGCCACTGTTTCTTATCTTCCCTTCAGCTGAATCATTAGCGATGCCCTCCGCTACTTTGAATTTCTAATGACAGTTTTCTAACAGTTGCTGAAATGAGTTGAGATGAAGAAATGATCAAACTCTGTGTGAGACGAAGAGTGATTTGTGCGTGTGAAAGGACTCGCTTAAGAAAAAAATATCGAAATATACCTCACGTATAGTGTACGTAAGAGTAATAACATTACATAACAGGGAATAATGGTGCTGAATCAACAAGTATGGATGCCCAGTGTGTGTATACATCATGAGAGAGAAATGTTGCACTGTAAATAATGAAGCTATTAGTGAATAATGATCGAATGGTGTAGTGAACCGGTGAAAAGCATATTTTGAGATCATGATATCTGAAAGCAAAAAGCTTGTTAGTTTGTATTGGCAAGTAGGTTGTGTGCCCCTTTCATTCGCTTGACAAATTAACTTTTTTTTTTAAGCGTACAGTTCCAAACAATTTAACATCCTTTGCTGGTACAACATTATTGAATTACATCATCCAACACAAAGGAATGTGAGGTTGTAAAAATAATGCTTTCTGGTTTTAGAGTGCTTATTTTCACAGTATAGACTCTTATATCTGTTCTCTGCCCTCCCTGTTTCTCTCATATGCATGCTCTCTAATCATTTTTGCATCGAAACGGAGCAGTAAATTCTCATTTCTTTTTAGCAGAAACCCTCTGCTCTGCTTGCATTGCCATTATCTACTCAGTCAAATCCACACTTGGCCTGGTTCTCTGCTCAGTGCACAAGCGGAGTTGGAATCCGCCACTATCTTTTGGGCACAGAGCTGTAAAGCAGCTTCCAGCCAGCCATTTCACCACACATGAGCTGAGCTCTGGAGCCAGGGGCTGGTCCTGCAGTCAGCAAAACGCAACCATTAATATCAACTTTGGTTTCAATGTAAAGTAAGGAATGCAGGCTGTCCATATGCATAAAACCCCAGTGGAAATTGAGGAGCAGCTGCAGGAGGATTATGCCTTTGACATACTTACACACCCTTCATGCAAATCCACTTTGACAGGAAAAAACAAGACATTCCACAGGGATTTGGGTTCGATCTGTCTTCATTGTCACTCCTGGGGTTTTAACCGCTTTCGTTGACCTGAAGGACGATGCTCCGAGCTTTGGAAGGAGCTGCAGGCTTTTCATCAGTCCTTCGACAGAGACTTACATTTACATTTAGATTTTGTGGCGTTTGGCAGCCGCTCTCGTTCTTATCCAGAGCGACTTACAGAAGTGCTTTGTTGTCTACTTGGAAAACAAATCCCTGAGCTAGTGCAGATCGGTGTGGGCTAAAGATGCCAACATGGAAAGCCATTGCCAGACACAAGAGTCAGTGCTGATACACCGAGTGGGTTAATACACAGATTACAAGTGCCTTTATGTTTTTTTTTTATTGGCATGTAGTACATAACTATTTTTATACTTTGTGAGCCACAGTATAACTCTTTTAATGAGTTACACCTAATGAAAATACTGTAATAGATTTAATTTTTTCTATTGAATTCATAATATTGTCAATAAATGTTCATTAAACTCTCTCTCTCTCTCTCTTTCTCGATATAGTAACTAATTACATGTAACGGCATTACGTAATTTGTCATTTAATTACAAAATAAATGTAAGAGTAATTTGTTACATTTACTGAGGAAAAATGCGTAATTAAATTACAGTTACTAAGGAAAATGTTAGAGATTCCAAATAGGGTTACATCTGCACAATTTCTTATTAAATATATTTTATATATATAGATAATACACTTATACCGGCGATGCAAGTTATATGAAACAATTGCAAAATGATCAACAGAGCGGATAGTCTATATTGTCATGATCAGCTCCTTTTCTGACATCAAAGATACTTCAAAACTTTTTCTTGGAATCATTTTAATTAATGCTTCAAGAGTCTCACCTCATGTGTTCAATGTGTTAAAACAGATATTATGACAAATAATCAAATAATGTTTAGTGTGTTTTAATTATAAAAATAAATAAATGAGCAAAAACCTAGTATTTTTTCACTCATATATGTTTCCCTAAGTTTACATGTACATTTACAGCATTTAGCAGACGCTCTTATCCAGAGCAACATACAAATAGTGCTTTAGGTCTCCATCTAATAAATAGTGCTTTAGGTCTCCATATACGTATACCTAATTTAGTCCTTATATTTTTATTGTGGATTTTGTATTGGCATTGGCATTGCATTCTTTTATTTTTATTTTTTAATATTTTTAATATAACTGACTTGGTGAATTACACTAAGTATTACACATTGGCTATTTAAACATAATCCATTTATATAAAAGTGCAGCAGTCCTGGCAAATGATCTAATTTAAAGTCAGTCAAGCTGAAGTTTACATTAGTTAGTCTAATACAAAGTAAGCCAACAAGATGAGATTTTTTTTATGTAATTATTTTTTGTGAACCTTGGGAGGGTCTTATTGATTGGGGTTTGCATAAATACCATATTTCTTATGTAAATGCTCATACAAGCGACTTACGAATAAATCTGTTTATATTCAGCCTGACAAGTGAGGCCTAGTCTCTCTAAATGGATGGAACCTTTAAACGTGGAAGAAAATGTTAGTCCAGGCATTGTGGTTGGTTGTGATACCTCACTGACAGTGAGAATGAGCGCAGGCTAACCCTTAACAACCCTGAACTATGCAGATTTTACAAGCAGTGCTGTGTCGAGAGCATCAGTAAGAAGATTTATAGACTAAGCCTTGTTAAGAGTAAGCCTTGTTGGAGGAAAGTGTCAAAAATCATAAAAGTAATGATTAGGAATGGTAAATCAGCACTGCTGTTACATTCCTGGTATGTGTATGGATGGATTTTTTGAGATCTCTCTCTCGCTCTCTTTCTCTCACTTACTCGTCATCATGACTTAATGCCTCACCATTAACTTAATACTCTATGATTTGGAGCTTTGTATTTTTGTTGGTATAGTTAAGATTTATACTCTTTTAGTGTTTGGTCAGCTTGTATAATTTCCTAGATGTCAGATATCGTATATTGGTGCTCTGTAATTATCCGATAATTGCAATCACAGTGACTGCCTGGAACCAGTGCCATTTATTTTAGGATCATGCAATCTTCTTCTGTTTTAGGGTAAGGAGGTGTATACTTTGGTATTTTGTTAATATTTTATTTTCTGTTCGGAATCTGTTGTTCTTTTTTGGGGGGTGGGCAGAAGCAGGCTTTCTCACCGTGTTCAGCTATATGTTATTCTCTTTCATTTATCCTACAGCCACATTCATTCATTCATCGTCTATAGCCGATCTTCCCTCGGGTCACGGGGAGCCTCTGCCTATCTCAGGCGTGTATGGGCATTAAGGCAGGATACACCCTGGATGCAATGCCAACCCATCGCAGGGCACACACACACACACACTCACAATCACACACACACACTAATATTCATACACACACTCATACATACTAATTTTCCAAGGTGCCAATCAATAATACCGTGTATGTTTTTGGACCGGGGAAACCGGAGAAAAAAACCCTGAGGCACAGGGAGAGCATGCAAACTCCACACACATGGCCGAGACGGGAATCGAACCCGGGCGAACGTGCTAACCACTAAGCCGTGCCCCTGCCTGCAGCCACATATAAAGTGATTTTTGGTTAACCTTTAAGTAGAGAATTCAAACATGCATAGCT
Organism: Kryptopterus vitreolus; assembly: GCA_030449085.1. Classification (NCBI taxonomy): domain Eukaryota; kingdom Metazoa; phylum Chordata; class Actinopteri; order Siluriformes; family Siluridae; genus Kryptopterus; species Kryptopterus vitreolus. The sequence continues at coordinate 25,847,857 of JACRUU010000005.1, forward strand.
AAACTCATGTTTCAACAAACAAAATTACATGATTGTAGATAAGTAATTCTAATTTTTACACCTTTATCATATCCTCCTTTGCTGTTTATCTGTACGCATACGTTTATGCAAATGCTATAACTGAATGCAACACTGCAAGGCGGAGACAGCTAAAAGGGGTACATGAATATTTGATATATCTGAACTTTTGAAATATTGAAATATGATATTTGATGTATGAAAATATTAACTTTTATTTCACTGCATTGTTAATGTGTCGAAGAAAGAAAATGACAAGCTTTGAAGTGAATACATAATATAAGTGATAAAGGGTCTCACTGTGTCTCTATAACAGTAGAAAACACAAAATATAGGTCTAATTGATTACTTTCACTTTTAATACTTTAGTCCATTTAGGAGGCTATTCAACTTTTATTCAGAAATAGAAGGAGTACTATGTGACGTTTAAGCAGGGGATAAGCACTTTTACAGGAATAGCATACTTCAGCCACCACTGGTTTATTTTTTTAAATCAATTTAGACATGTTAAAAATATTGTTGATCATTACAAAAAATAGTTACATACATCGGAGGGACGGATTTACTGTCCCGTGGCAGTAGGAATATTTAAAGGAATAATATGAAGTGGCACTGGGAAATAAAATACAATCTCAAATACTTGATCTAATCTTTAATGCCTTCCCATTACATCATCTACATTCTCTACTGGCTATGTATGTTAGTTATGTGGAACTAACATAAAAATTTAGGTTGAACACACATACTATATGTATATGTATGTATACTATCTACTTATTAGAAAGCTAAAGAACCATTTTCCAAATTCCTTTGAATACATTTTTCTAAGCATGATTTTAGCACTACATGGTTCCTTTATCAGTTGGTCAGTTATGATGCCTTTTAGCTAGCGTGCTTCAACAATGGGAATCAGCCCAGCAATCTGACTGGCTGTGGTTGTGTTGAATTGTTTTCATTAGAGGCTGTTTGTGTGCGTTATTTTTAAAGCCCGTGTCCTCTGTGGATTTGTGTTAACGATTGGAATTCGGTCTTGTCCAAATCTGTTCAGATGAAGATTTTTCTCTCAGTCACAAAGAATAGACTAATCTAGACGTCCAAAACAAGATCAAAACTAATGAACAGAAATTACTTGTAATGCAATTCATCTGAATATAGGCTGGCAAAGAGATTGTACTATCTGAAAGAAAAGTATTTAAAGATGATCTTGTCTTGTCTTGTGATACGGCGCTTATTGACAGGAAAACAAATACGCTACACTTGACTTCCACTAACAATCAGGTCAATTTACATGGACCCCTGGTGAGGGCGGACCTCCATGGCTATATTGGATTGCTCGTATTTAACCGTGTCTGACAGCCCACACTTCATTAAAACAGGGGGTAAAGGACAGAGAGAAATGTAAGTTCTGGCTGCGTTAACAGATAAAGAAAACGGTTGTGTTGTTCGTAAGATGCGTGATTAACCTTAATCTGGAACAGTCAGGAGACGGCCTGGAAAATGCACAAGGCATGCAATAGGCATGACAGTTACGAGCCAGCTTGGTAATGAGTTATCGACCACTCTGAGATTATTTATGTTTGTGTTTTCATTTCGCCAGTCTTTATATCCTGGATTAGTCTTCTGGGAATGTGCACCACACATATTTCAGTTATTGCCAAAATAAGAAGCATGCTTCTATAGTTCAATGTAGGATTTGTGGTGATGGATCTCATTCTCAGAAGAGGAGCAAGCCTTTGAACAAGTAAATGAAGAAAGACGTTCAAAAAGATGGTCAGGAGTGTGTCATGGCTTGGTTGATGGTTTACAGCTGAGTCACACATACACACACACACACACACACACACACACACAGCCCCACGCATGACTTCAATGACCCAGAGACGCGAGTGTGACTAAAAATACAAGGAAAAGAAAAGAGCTAATAATAACTCAAGCTTGAGAGTTTGGGAGGGCATTGCTGCTGAGATAAGCTATGGGCCGTACATGTACTTGGACCCTGATGCGACTGGGGTACAGAAATTGGTACCAGCTGCTGAGCCAGGAAAAATGTTGCTGTGGTAAATTTCCAAGGTGTTCAATTATGAGGAATTAATTGTTCACGCATACAATCTGGCCACTTAAAATAAACCTCAGGCACTTCACGTATTCGTTGCAATTTCCGTGAAGCAGCTCTGTCTCATCCGCCTTTTTTTTTTTCTTTTGCTTGTTCATTTTGTCTTGTGTGTGGAGGGCATTGTAGTCTAGCCTTGAGATGTGGTGTTGAGACGAGGTGAGTAGATGTGAGTGCACTGTGAGTCACGTTCCAGATGGTTTCACAGCAAGTGATGCAAAGCCTGAGTTTGACCCACTAAGGCTATGTGTCTATAGCTGGAAAGTTTTTTGGTTGGAGTAAAAGCGCAACGATCTCTATCACTCATCTCTGATTTTCACCTTCCCGTTAAATTCTGCTTCATCCCAGACCTTTATCTTAGTGATCATGTAAACTATAAACACATGGTTATAAAGAGAAGGCTTTTATGTTTATTTTTCTCTTTGTCACTGTTGTATTTGCATGAAACATTGGGAGAGGAAAGGTAGAAGAACGATTGTATAGAATACAAATGAATTTAATTAAAAACCGAATATATGAAACATGAGAATGACAGCCAATCCCAGATTACACTGAATAATGTGCTTTCTTTTTTAAAGGCTCATTTACAGTTGTATATATTAACTAGAATGAAGGCTTTTAATAGTTGTTCCACTTTATCCTCATCTAACCCTAGGTGAATGTGAAGCCTAACCTGGTGGCACTTTATGGAACTCCCATACATTACCGAACACCCCGTACATATTCATGCCTAGGGGCAATTTATCACATTTAATCTACCTATTAGTATGATTCTGGACTGTACGAGGACACTGAAGAACCCAGAAGGAAAACAAGAACAGAAAAATTCCACAGAAACATCAAGATCAATCTCAAATCCCAGAAATGCAGGGACAGTAACCGTTGATTTGCAGTACTATCCTGGCTTGCAGTGATAACAGTGATATTCTGGGTACTTTCATTTAAAGCTGTTTTCTTGTTCATGAACATCTGCTTCGAAATTCTAATGCTGCATTCAATTAAATCTAGTAACATTACATGAATTCTTGGAATTTCCAACCTCGGGCTAGGAAAATCAAAAATAAATTTCCCTTCAGTCTGAAATTCCAACACAGTAAGCTGAGAAATTTTGCACAGCTACTCTCATTGTACATAGATCATAATATAAAGTGTACACACACACACACACATATATATATATATATATATATATATATAATATATATATTATGTATATATATATATATATATCTATATATATATTATATATATATATATATATCTATATATATATATATATATTATATATATACAGTGCACTGCAAAATTATTCATGCACCTCAAACATTTTCACATACTTAAATATATTTTATTTGAATGTTATGTTATGTTATAGACCATAATTGGTCTGCATAATTGCATAATTGGGAAGTGGAAGGAAAATTATACATGATGTTTATTAATTTTATTAATAAAAAAAGTGTGTTTTCAGCCCCATTTCCACTGCCTTCAGAAGTCACCTAATTAGTATTTAGAGTCTACCTGTATTTACTTAAATCCCAATATAAGTACAGCTGTTCTGTGAAGGCTACAGAGGTTTTTTGACAACATTAGTGAGCAAACTGCATCATGAAGACTAAATAGCACACCAGACAGATCAGGAATAAAGTTGTGGAGAAGTTTAAAGCAGGGTTAGGTTATAAAAACATATCCCAAGCTTTGAACACCTCACGGAGAGCATCACGTTCAATCCATCATCTGAAAATGGAAAGAGTTCGGCACAACTGCTAACCTATCAAGACATGGCCGTCCAATTAAGCTGACAGGCCTGCAAGGAGAGCATTCACCCAAGTAGCAGCTAGAAGGCCCATGGTAACTGGAACCTGGTAACTAGGAGCTGCAGAGATCCACAACTTCCATCGACAGGACAACTATTAGCTGTGCACTGCACTAATCAGGCTTTTATGGAAGAATGGCAAGAAGAAAGCCTTTGTTGATAAAAAAAAAAAAGAATAAAAAGTCCCATTTGCAGTTTGCCACAATTCAAGTAGGGGACACAGCAAACATGTGGAATAAAGTGCTGTGGTTAGAAGAAATCCCAATTGAACTTTTTATCCTACACTATGCTATGTTTGGCAGAAACATAACTAACATAACTCCCTGCAAAACATGGTGGTGGCAGCATTATGCTGTGGGGATGCTTTTCTTCAACAAGGACAGGGAAGCTGGACAGATTTACAAATAAATACAAATAAATACATGGCAATCCTAGAAGAAAACCTATTCTTGGCTGAAAAGGACAGAAAACTATACATATAGCCAAGCTACAATGGAATGGTTGAGCAATGGAATGGTTGAGATCGAAGCATATGCATGTGTTAGTATGGCTCAGCTCTAAGTCCAGACATAAGCCCAATTGAGTCTTTGGCAAGACTTTGGCAAATTGCTGTTCACAGATGTTCGCCATTCCAATCTGTTTTAACTGGAACTGTTTCGTAAAGAAGTAAAAAATGACTCTAGTCTCTAGATATGCAAAACTGGTAGAGACATACCCCGAAAAATGTGTAGCTGTAATTAGAGTTAAGTTAAGTATTGACTCTGGGGAACTGAATATATATCCACAACACTTTTCAGAAGTTTCTGTAAAAAATAAAAATAAAAATCATGTATGTTTGTTCTTGCACTTCACAGTTAAATATAGTATATTTATTGTGCTGCTCTATCACATAAAATCTCAATAACATGCTTTTAAGTAGGTAGATAAAATGTGGAAATTTTCAAAGAGTATGATTACTTTTGCAATGCACTCTGTCTCGTTCATTTCCCTCCCTCTCTCCCTCTCTCTCCCTCTCTCTCTCTCTTCTCTCTCTCTATTTATATATATAGAATGTGAGTTTTAAATCAAGATTGTCTTTAACCAAAGATATTTTCCAATAAAAGCATAAAACAGCGTGGCTTAAGTTATTTAATAGCCTATAGGAATGCTGGAATGCTGATTCCTCATCCTGCCATTCTCAGCACAGAGACAGCTCAGGTAAGGAACGTGAGCTCATGCCTCTTCATTGCCTCCGAATTATCCAGACTCTTATGGCAGCCTCTGTGAGTGGTGCTTTGAGAGACTCCCAAACATTCCTGAGGTAACCAAACCTGACTCCCTCGCTTAATGGGCCTTTTTTTAAAACAGAGTGAGGGGTGCAATGACACTCAAGCTGATGACTCTGGGAATTTTGGCCAAGAAAAAAAAAAAACAGTACACACAAGACGCAGGAACGTACGCTCACACACCGCGTAAAAGCCTACACATTCATACACACGGCTTAGCGCAGTGTGGGTCTTCGGTTTATTGGTCTGGAGTTGCTGCATGTGTAGCTGAGTGAAGCCTCTGTTTACACTCGTGATTTTATTGGTCTGTAAAATATTATTCAAAATCACTCAGGTCTTGTATAACTTGAAAAGCCACAATGGCAGCCCTCTAACTTGTCATACAAGGCCATTGGGGAATCACAAAAATGTTCGTTATCCAAAATAAAACAAAGTGATTTTTAAAAGCACAACTCCTTGACCTGTCTATTAATGGTCTGGAGACAGCAAACCTACATGTACTAATACATCACTTCAGCACTATTAAATTGTTCTGAATTTGAACCACCTCACGTTTACACTTTACTAAGCAAGTAAAAATAACAGACCACTATCTAGAACAGCTCAAGATATCGCATGTTTACTGTATTAAAACTGCAATGAAAACTTGTTGGGAATTGTTAGTGTGTGTCTAGGGCTATCAGAAAATGTATTCTAGAGCATTGCACTAATATTATAGCAAGAACATCACACCAGCAAGCTTTATTTTATATTCAACCCAATCTGAATTCACATCCAGTATCCTGTTATCCATTCACACATTAGCTACCGATCTTATAGCATGAAATCCTAGACACCTTTGCCATGAAAGTCAATCAGGGAAATATGTAGATACTTCCATTTGTTAATTTCCATTAACAAAGAACAATGGCACAGAGTGTAGCATTGCCGTTTAATAACTCCAGTATTACTACTTCAAACCTTAAGTTTGTTTCACTGAAGATGTGAATTTTTTTAGTTTTCTCTAGGTTTCTCAGGTTTCCTCCAACCATCAAAAAAATATACATACAGTTAGGTGAATTGTCTATGATGTGAAAGTGTATGCCTGGTGCAATAGAGCGGCATGCTATCTGAGGTAATTTTTTTACTGCCCATAGGTCCACCACAATCCTGACCAGTAGGGGTCAGTGCGATGCAAAAATGTGAAAAATGTGCGTTTCACACCAGGGAAATAAGTATTCTACTGTATTAATTATGCACATGATACGATTGCATTGTTTGAAACTTTTTGCAAATCCTATAAATAGATATAGGACAATACAATAAAAATAAATTTAGAGCACGAGGGTCACATTCTGCTGTGTTGAACTGCTACCAGATGTGATCTGCAATTTTGAAGTGATCAAAATCACAATGGACATCACCAATCATATGTTTACACAAACATGGAATAACCCATTAAAAGAGCCTTTCATTCGCTTGTAAATAACACCAGTCCTGCACTGTGGAATCTGGACAGTTTAACCATCTTTAGAACTCTATTTTTCTCAGGGCCTGCGGTAGAGCACACTATGATTTAATCAACCATTTGCACTAGATCATCACTTAATTTATGAAATCAATAAAAAAATATATTTATATTTATATATGTTTTGCAAATTAATCTGTAGTATATTTTGTTTACAATACTGAGCCCCTGTTCATTTTCATTTTGTTATTTTGTTTGATACAGACAAAAAAAGCAGTTTTGAATTGGTTTGGAAATATGATTTCCAATTATATGGGATAACCTGCCTGAATAAAAAAAATCATGAAACTAGCCGTGTAAATTGTGACCAGATTGCATCAGTATATCCAGACTGACCAGGATAAAAGTTTTTGATGAGCATTGAATGAATGAATGAATGAATGAATAAATGAAGAACACAACTCAAGGTACAAACAGAATAAAACAAAAATAGCATATAATATTTTTTTTTATCTAACTCTGTACTGTGGATCACATGACTGATGTGTTCACAGCAATTCATAAACGGTAATATACAAATGCTTCTTTAATATACAAAAATATTATCATCCAGCAACCCATGGCTATATTACCCATTTTCCATCATGGTCATATGAGCATTTAACCTGGCAGTATAAGCATGATTTTAGGCAACAAGCTAACTTGGCTAACTATTATGGAATATGCTTCTTGCTTCAGCCAGCCATTATTACAGCAATATTAAAACTCATTTGTTCACACATATTAGGCCACAGAGTGGCCGCAAGGGAGACTGTCTGACCAAGCGTGACAATTGTAATCTGCTTTGCTAAATAAAAAAAACCTGTTGTTTAGTCCAATAGCCATACTTGATAATGGATGATTTCGATCTGCTAGGGGGTGCATTAATCCCATAAATGCAGCAGTGTGAGAGAGCAATGGCTTCTGGGATGTGCAGGATCGTAAAAGCAAAGCCAGTGAATGGCATTGCATGATAGGTAGTTCGTTTTATGTTAATCCGTAACATTAGTTGTTAGTATGCTCGAACAATACAAAGCAACAGACATTCCCTCACGCACTTGAATTGTATGAAATGTAAACATATCCCACTGTTTGGACCAGAGCAGACTTGCGAGACAGAAACTCCCTCAAGTTTTATGTGTGCTCAATGACTGGGCAGATCCTTCATAGGCCACGTATATAAACAGGCCAGGAGTCCCGGCAAGTAGGGAAAACAGTTGCAGTTCTAAAAACGTAAATGATTCCAAAAAAGGGAACAATACGAAAGAGCGGTGACGGAGATCTTCCATGTCAGAGAGATGGAAAGAGAGAGAGACCTTAACATGCTGCAGTGCAACAGTCATCAACCCCTAAAATAAGCACATACACACACACACATACACACACACACACATACACAGCCTTCCTAATGCCTTTTAATGTCACAATGCAGCAAGCTTCACACGCCCGTCTTCATTCGGCATTCACCTGCCTGTCCAACAGTAAGAATGTGTGAGCTCCAAACCCCTCATTGGAATGGAGGGGTGGACAGATGGCCACCTAAGGACAATAATTATCACAAATTTCTCACCAATGGGCATGGCGCTAAAGCGGCTTGCACAACAATGCCAGGATTCCAACCAAGAGACAAATAAACAGCAGGGAACCCTCATGCTAGCTGATTCCACAGGCAAAGCCCGTATTCGATTCTTAGAAGTTTTACTTATTAAAAAGTATCATCACTAATATTCATGCCATTTAGTACTGATAATTACAACAATAGTGGAATTATCTTTTCCAACCGCTACATCTTTGTGCTACGGGACTAGCTGGCTCACCAGAAGGCTTAAAAAATTAATATTGTTTGACACTGATGTGTGAATTGGGAGTGTGTGATTTAGGCTCGCAATCAGCGCGTTGTCGAGCTACGTACATCTTTTGGGCTATTCTAGGAGGGGGCAGGAACGACAGTGTAAACTGTCAGCAGGAAGTAATGATAAGAACTTTCACCTCCAGGTCAGGGGATCACTCATGTGACTTGAGCCTGGGAGTATTTGATCTCTAACCATTAGGTGCCTTCTGCTAAAGTTACATGATGTCATTTTGCTATTTCTGAACATTTCTAAATACGAACTGTATGCATAAACTCCATGGCTTTATATATTAGTCATCAGATTTATTCTGCAGTAAAACTGAAATAGAGCATATAACTATACATGTATGTGTATCCTGATATATCAGCTTTATAATAATCATAATATGAATATTATTATTATAAAATTAATACACATCAGCATTAGTAATAATTAGTAATATTATTACTAACATTAATATATTATCCCTTACTTCCATGCTGTTGTATATGTGGCCGCAAAGTTCTTACTTACCCATAGCTGCACACTACACACACACACACACACACACACACACACACACATTTTAATATTCTAAATAACTGTAACAGATGTAACAGAATTATATAAATGTCTCTCAAAATATCTCTATTTAATAAAATGATTTGATTATTTCATATTTATTTTACACTGGAAATGATTTTTTAAATATTCATTTCTTATTAATTAATACATTTCTTGTTAATTTCATTGTTACTTTTTTAGTGGTTGTTTCAATTGCAAAATATGGGACGTGGCTCCTTTTAGAATTCTGTTCCGGTTGGTTTCCATATGAACTGGTGATACATTTATTTCCGCAGTGTTCATTCATAATTGTGTGCCTGGGCTGACTAGATTCATGCTTGTCAATTAAAATACAATAGCATAGGTCAAGAAAGGGTGATGATAGCTTATTTACTATGGATGTCATAATTATGGGGAAGCATTCCCAGAATTCCTTTGGTGCTTTGACACTCGTAGTAGCTCGTTTCATCTCATTCCGGTGTCTAAGCTTACCTCCACTCGGTAAAAATAAAGGACGACATGTTCCCACAAGCAGGAGTGAGAAGCGTCAACAAAGGCCCCCCGATCAAGATTACAGGGTCAATTTCCATGAGTGACAATAAAAAAAATGCTGTATAAACAGAAATTCACTAACATTGTTGTGTGGCTGCCGTGACTTTTATTGAGCCGTTATATCATTAGAGTCTCTTGCGATGATGCATTTGTGAAGCTGTCTGATTCGACTGACCTATCATTAAACCGAGCCAGACTGCTCTCTTATCAAACTGGTTTGTCAGTCTAGAATTTGGCACCAATTTGCTGAATTCCCAGCCATTATAAAATTACAACTCTGCATGGAAAACTTTCAGGCCAAGACCAGACCAGTGCTGGAGAGAAAGAGAGAGAGAGAGAGAGAGAGAGAGAGAGAGAGAGAGAGATAGTGTCATGTTCAGAGGAATAAAAACCTGCAATTACTTATCTCAAAGTTGTTTTCGTTTGCTTTATTCACAAGGAATGGCATTTAAAACAAAGCTTCTAATATTTAATGCTGAACTTGTAATGACTAAATTGTACTTGTAGTAGATGTGTAGCACAGCTCAACCTTTATTGCATTGGGCCAGAGGCTACATGCGGTTTAACAAGATGGCAAACAAGGGCATGTTTGTTCACAAGAAAAATATATAGAGTTTTGAAAGAAAAGAAAACGCTGCTTGAGAGAGACAAAAATATCACTGGATCGTCTTGAAGTTCGTTAGATGCTCGCTGACGGGAAGGAAAACTTTGGAAGTGGATTTTATGGGCCAGGGTTTCATGGAAACTATAATTAGATTCCAACTGTGTTAAAAAATAAATCTTTTTGTTTGGTTGTTTTTATCACTTCACTCCTTTGTATGTTTTATGTGTGAGAGTTTGTGTTGCATTCTTGTTTTTTTCCCGCTACTGTCTCGATAGTGCTATTAAGGGAAAAGGGGCTTTGGAGAAAAGGTTTAGTGAGAAAATATGCAGAAGAAATATGCTTTCATATACAACCGAGGCCAGAAAATCATCACAGTTACTGTATTTTAGCCCCTTTCTCGTACTGATACTGATACCCTTTTACTTGTTTACTAAAGGTTTACTAAATGTTACACAGTAGTATTAAAGTAAAAAAGAAGTTCTGTAATGATATAGCAGGCTTGGAAATACAGGGTGTAAAAATAATACTAACTGGAAGATTTTTGTAAGCAGTATTTTTGGCTTTGCTAACATATGTTAGCTAGTAAAATCTATCCAGGCTATACCTAGCACAGTGACTATGTAATAGAGCAACAATTCAAATGCAGTAATGCAGTTCAGAACAGGGAAATGCATGCTGAAAGTGCTACATAACATTCATGCCAATTATAAATGGAATATTAATCGATACACTGCATGTTGGAATATTGCTATATGTAAACTTTATGCATTTTTTAAGTCTGCGTGTTTCTGGGCACATGGCAGTCTTCACTGCAGAGGACATTGTAGTCAAGTGAGAATAAAGATATGTGAGGAAAAGATTGTTTATAGCTGCAGTACATTATATAAAGGATAACAGGATCTGACATGTCTTTTAGACATAACCATAAGAAGTTATAACTATTCATTTGTCAACAAATAGATAATAAGTAATCCTTATTCTCCAGTTCCTATTATCCTTATTATGAATCCTTTTAATTCATTTTAATTAAGTTTGCATAGATTTGTCACTGTCAATATAATTACCGGTTTGTTCATGAACTAGATTTTTCAACACAGGTCACCAAAACTTCCCACAATGTCCCTCAAACTCCCAATGACATTGATTCATGGTTCTCAGTCTTGGACTATATTGATGCTATAATTGAATAATGTCTTTGTTGCTTGCGAAATACTAAAATGTCACTATTTGACATCGAGGTCTTGTTAGCATTCCAGCTCTACAGGTTTCTCATGTCATAAAAGGGTCCTCTCGAAGTGTTGTAGAACATTTGATGCACTGCACAGACAAGAGTATGGGCCTGCACAAACAACCTGTAAATACACAGCTCTATGGATATTTTTGTAATAATTTTTAATGCCACTGATTCATCTGCACTTTAACTTATTGTTTTTTAGTTTTTTTGGATTGCCAATTAAGACTTGATCCACAGCCTACATCATTACTGCTTGTAAGTACTAAGGCACATATTAATTAACAAAATATAAACATTGAAAAAGGGTTTTAATGATCTGCTTAGACCCTCAATCCTTCACAATGCACCATTCATTTCTAATGAGGAGCAAGTGTCACACTGTAGCTAATTGATTTTTTTTTTTGGTCTTTCACATTGATAAATATAGCAGTATAGCATCAGTGGGGCTAATGAAATGCAGCATAACCCAGAAAAGCCTTTGGTTGCCTTGTTACATGATAAATGCTGGCAAAGGAAGCCAGATCCCCCGCCACACACACACACACACATGGCTGTCATCTTTGCTCATCCGGCTATGACACTATGTGCCACCCACGATGAAGATCTCCTACTTTCAGTCTCATTATGTGGTATTATTATGTCAGGCAGAGCCTTTGTCCCGGCTCTCTGGCCAAACACTATTCAAAAAATTGACATGACCTCAGCCGCTTGCTTCATCCGCAGGGTGGTCAAAGTAAAAGGTCATGATACCACTGATTTATACATTCACAGTATTAAATACACTAGTAACTTTTGAGGATTTTAGGTTGCATGCTGGTTTTCAGATTGTTTTTTAAATCAACATTTATATTTCATACATTTTGATTCATTTTACATTCAAACAGAGCACAGGAATTTAGTTATGCTTGTCCATTACAAAAAAAAAAACAGGGGGAAATAAATAGCGGATAGGGGAAAATGTAAATTTTATTTTTATTTTTATATTCATTAATTTTTTTATTTTTTTAAAGTATTACAAACATTTATTCTCATATCCATGGGGAATGCTTTTTTATGCACGTTTATTTAAAATTTTGATTTATTTACTTATTTATGTTTTCCGATGCAGTGCATATGTTAATAGTGTCTCTTGTTTCATAGATTTTTTTTTATTTCATTCATTTACATTCAAATGATATTTTTTCCATGTAATACACGTGTTCTATATTTGCATATTCAATGTTGACACTTTCATGTTTTGTTCTAATAGATACATTGGAACAAGTAGTTTTGGATGTTCATTTTTTATTGTCCATGTAATGTATTTGTGAGTTGTTATGAAGTTGGCTCTTCTTTTACAGAAACTAGGATCAGCCCTTAATCAGTCTGTTACAACTAGTTACATGTAACGCGGTTATGTAATTTGTTTACAAAATAAAAGTAACAGTAATTAAATTACAGTTACTTTCGAAAATGTAAATGTTTTTTTTTTGACTCAAGATGTGATTTTCATCAAGTGCCACCTAGTGGGCGAATGAAAGTAATAAAAATGTAATCAAATGTAATCAGTTACTTTACTTTTATAAAGTAATTAAAAAGTTACACTACGTATTACATTTTTGAATAAGGTAATTTGCTAAACTAATTGTGAATTTAAACCTTTCTCTTCAAAATAAAATTATTAATTATTTTATATTTATTTCACACTGGAAATTACTCTTTTAATATTCAATTTCCTCTTAATTCATTAATTTCTTATTCATTTATTGGTTGTATATGGTACGGAATTCATGTTGTGGTTGTTTTCCATACAAACTGGTGATACGTTTAGGTTCCATACGGTAATAAACGTTAAAATAAAGCTCATACCTGTTGTGAATGCGCAGCTAGTAGGCGTAACTCGGGTAAATTCAGGAAGCGCGATTGGATGCACGTTGCTGGTGATTTTTGTTAATGAAACACATCTATAGCCTCTTTTATATTCCATCTTAACAAGTGTAAGCGGCTGAGGAAAGGTGTCAAAGAAATGATATGGAAGGTAAAATTATATATATATATATAGTCTATATATATATTATATATAGATATATATATATATATATATATACTATATATATATATATATATATATATATCTATATATATATCTATCTATCTATACTTGGGTGGGTGGGTGAGTGGGTGTGTGTATATATATATATACACAACAAAAATGGGGGCTTCTTCACACAAAGAACACGCATAACCACACGGAACGAGACAAGACACGACGAGTCAAAAAAGAAATTAAGGGCACCAAAGGGAACATTTCTTTTCCTACCATCCAAAAATGGTAAAGAAAAAAAAAGAAAAAGGATTTTCTAAGCACTGTTTTTCTTAAATGTTAAAGGTCAACTTACGATTTGATGTTTAAATAATTATATAATTAGTAAATATCTGTTTTATTCGATCGACAATTCATTTCGTAGTTTACTATTAACCTAGGTAACATTTTCATCTTACGATCCATAATATAATAATTAAAATAATTATATTGATCATATAAGTAATATTAATAATAATTAATAATAATAATAATAATAATAATCGTAGTAATAATAACAATAAAAATAATAAGAAGAAGAATATATGACAGATACATTGTATGTGAATATTCTATGTGAGAAAAAAATGAGCCATGAATTCCACCTAAGATAGCTTGTTCTATACCCTCATTATTGGATGTAATAATTGTATGTTTTACGGTATGATCTTTGGTCCCTGAGAGAAGCCTACTGAAAAACAAACAAAAACAAACAAACAAACAGGAAAACACTTGCATTTAATTCACTGGTTTATTCGGTAACACAGCGCATCAGGGACAGAAGCGCACTAAAAATACATACAAGAAAAACCAGCATCTCTGTGTGAATGTGTGTGCACGCTGTGTGGTGGCGGGCCTGGGGTATGAGGGTATGCGGAGTGCTGCTTTGTCTGATTGGTTTAGCGCGAGGGTGTGTTCGGCAGAATGGGCGGAGCTTGTGACACGCGGTCATTCATCTGTATAGCCCAGTCTGCGCCGGAACAGAGAAAGAAAGACGGAGAGGAGCAGGAAAATCCTGAGATTAATCAGGGCTCCATCCCAAACACCACACTAGTGTACTAAATAGTGTACAAAAAAACAGACATTACACTTTCTTTGTCAGACGGATATCGCTAAAAACCCCTGCACGTAGATTCGCTTTAACAGAATATCATTACCGGCTCCGTTGTTTCAGCACACCTAAGCACAATCGAGCACTTATGTTCATGTGAGTTCTGCTGGACTTAAATGAACACTGCCATGGTTGATGCAACACAGCTCAAAATGTTCCAAAAACGGGATACAGACACGGGCAGCTCATGTCTCTTCAAGCTGTGAAAAATTCGCTTGAATCCCTTTCTGGAAAGCAATGGGCACAGCTAAGCTACTGTCAAGGGACGGTCATTACGTTTTTACGTATATATATATATATAATATATATATATATATATATATATATATATATATATATATATATTATATATATATATATTATATTGAATGAACTCAGCCTACTGACTCATTTTCTATCTATCTATCTATCTATCTATCTATCTATCTATCTATCTATCTATTATCTATCTATCTTTCTATCTATCTATCGTAGCATGGTGTACTGTATGTAGAATACATTATTAAACCAGACATTCTTCCATTCTGAGACAGATTAATATAACGTGAATATTGGTTGAAACACATTTATAAAAAATACCATACCTTCTCAAAAACCCGATTTGATTATTTAGTCAAGGTGCAGGATAATTAATAGCTTAATCACATCCAGGCAGTTTGAAATATATAAGTGATATCAAAACCACAAATCGTCGAGAAGGTTTTTAGGTAGGCGTGCCATATTTTGTTGGCAGAACTCGTCAGACTATCTGACTTGTGTATATGTGTGTGTGTGTGTGTGTGTGTGTGTGTGTGTGTGTGTGTCCGGGTGCGTGTGCGTTTGAGTATGTGTGCGTGCGTGTGTCTTGTGTGTGTCAGTCAGCCGATGCTGAACGTTCACATGGCTTTTGTGTGTGTGTGTGTGTGTGTGTGTGTGTGTGTGTGTGTGTGTGTGTGTGTGTTGTGTGTGTGAATGGAGCAGCTGCCTTGGGGCAGCTGCCTTGGGGGTGGGGGTGGCTTTGAATGATGCAATCTCTGCCAGCCATTAGTGAAGTTGCCCTCTTTTTCTCCGCTGTGTGAACTTGGCGCACACTGGCTACAGCGACACAATAGAGGCAGTAGATGATTAAGCCTGTTGATTAGTGACTTTTTGGAGCGAAGCGGCGTAAAATGTCACCTTCTGTCCATTTCTATGTGCGCGCACTTCTTTCTGGCACCCATGACAATTCATCCACGTGTGTCATCCTACATATACAAAACACCAACGGCATTTATCCCCCTTTGCGCGTGCGTTATCATTATTATACTCATTAGGATTAGGAGGCTTCGAGTGGCTTATACGAATTTGCTCAGAAGTCCTGTGAATGGCTGTGGTTTTAAAGATTTTAATCTATGCCGTGCATAGGATTATCATGTCATCTATCTATCTATCTATCCGTATCTATCTGATCTATCTATCTATCTCCTATCTATCTATCTATCGATATCTATATATATATATATATATATATATATATATATATATATATATATATATATATACATACGTGGAAAACAAGAGACAAAGAGAAAGAATAAACATTCTTATAATGAAGAATCCGGTATTTCTCCAGTGCAATCTTTTGAAACTGCGTTTGAGTATGTGTGCGTGCGTGTGTCTTGTGTGTGTCAGTCAGCCGATGCTGCACGTTTTGCACATGGCCCACAAGGCAGAAGGTGACAAAACACGCTGCGTTTTTTTAATCGGATAATATATAACTAATTAACTTTATTCGCATTCCTCAGGGGGGAGATAAACATTGCATTCGCGCCACGTGGCACACTTCACACGAGTGAGCTTTAGTTTGTTTATGGCGCCCGCCTGGCAACTTTCGTCGGAGACACAACCACCCCCTTGCAGCAGCCCCCCCCCCCACCCCCTCCCGCCACATACACACACACCTAACACACAAACAAGCAGACACGCACACACACGCCACACACACACACACACGACACACACAGCACAGACGCACACATACACATGCACACACGCGCGCAGACACATATCACATACATACATACATACATACATACATACATACATACATACATACATACATACAACGCCAAACCCCATCACACTAACCCCTCCACCCCCACACCTTCACAAACTTGGCCGTCTTTCCCTCCGGCCACCCCGCGCCATCACCATCTTGGCGACAACTCTGTCGGTGTATGATGTCGGCAGTGCCCGTGTCTCATTGGGCGACGTGACAACACCTGCTCGACCGATTCATCATCACCACTGACAGGCCAGGCCCGCGGAAGATATAGGCAGCATCCCATCCCGTTCCCACGGCGCGCTCATTATTGACAAGCGCAGGACACTAGCGCGTATATAATATATATACGATATCGAGGAGAGAGAGATAGTATATGCACTATATATATATAGAGAGAGTATAGAGGATATTTATTATATATATTCTATATATATATATATATATATATATATATATATATATATATATATATATATATATATATATATATATATATAGATATATATATATATATATATATATATACGCACACACACACACACACACACACACACGTACATGCATATAGCTATACACATATATACGCGCGCGCGCACGCACAAACACGCTCTCTCTCTCTCTCTCACACACACACGCACACGCACGCACACACACACACACACGCGCACACACAGACACACACACTGCTCGTCTCTCAGAGACCCGATTATACTAGGTGTCTCTGGAAATAATAGTAATAACTAAAAAAATGAAAATGATGGCCAGACTCTTTGTAGCGCTCCTCGTTTTCTCGGTTCTCGTGCTGACGGAGGGAACAGACACTACCGACGCACATGAGAGTTACCCGGAAAAAGCGGCGAGCCCGAACCAGAAAGGACGACTCTCCTTGCACAATACCGGTAAGACACGAAGGGACACATTCAGTTATAATAATTCCTCCTAATACTACTGAGACCTGATCTTTTTGCTTTTTATTTGAAAACATTATTTTTTGCGCCAAAAAAAAAAAAAAAAAAAAAAGCTGCAGCGTTCCTACCCGACGTAAATTACCCCGTGTTCCGTGTACCTCTGATACCGCCGTATCATTGGTTAATTGATCGGAAAATGGCCACGCTGCGTTTTCTGATCTCGAGGAAAGACTACCACGCTGTAAATATACACGTAGATGCGGAAATCCAATAGCTTCGTAAACTATTAATAGCGCGGCGCAAGGTAGGGCGAACGAGAGGTAATGTAGACGCTTGCGATTTTAAGAGTGTTTATTTGAGTGTGGTTTTCGTTTTTCCACGTACCACTGTTTGCATTCGGCAAAAAAAAGCCCTCCCAGGGCGGCCGCATTCTAGGAGTTGCTCGGCTTTACACTTGGATGAAACTCGGTATCGGCGGCGAGACGGAGCGCAACTTTCCTTGAGGCGCACGCGCGCCGCACGAGCGACGCGGCGAGCCGTCGCGTTACACACGAGCTAACGCCACACAGACCTTTCAGAGAGCGCGAAACGGACACTTAGAAACATCGAATCCAGAATTCCTTTCGTTCTGAAGGGCCTCTTGGAAATGTATAAAGCAGGAGCTGTATTTACAGCAAAGCCCATGCGTGGCTGTGTACAGTGCGCATGCATGCATGTACGTGTGTGTGTGCGTGTGTGTGTGGATGTTTACGTGTGTGTGTGTGTGTCATGTGTGTGTATGAGTGTAGAGTCCACCCAGTCCGCCGCTTGTAACCCGATGCAAATGGGTGTACGTGTTCCGGCTCATTCCCCCGCAGCGCGCCAAAACAAGCAGCGCGGAGCGACCGGCAGTGTGAGACTGGGTTGTCCATGTGGGGAGGGTGGGGACAGGAGTGTGGGGAGCGCGGAGACGCGCGGGAGTCGCGCAGAGCGCAGCCGAACTGTGCACGGAGGTTCCTAACGCGCTTATGACCGCGCGCACTTCCGATCTCAAAGAAGAAATTATACTCCGGTTCATTCGCGTAGCATAAAGCGCAAAACAAGCGCGCAGAAAACATTCGTCAGCGACGAGCGTCAGGCACCATACTTTTCCCAGGCGCGTAACACCACAGTTAAGCCTCCTCCGCAGCGCGCGCGCGCGCCCCCCCCCCCGGCGCACCCCTCTGTGCTCCCCTGTGCAATGGTCCCTTTCTAAAGGACGCATATGACCGCGCGCACTTCCGATCTCAAAGAAGAAATGACGAGTCATACGTAGTCATAAAGAGGTTCGAGTCATGTCGAATCATACACCATATTATAATAGTAGTAATCCTGCTAGATGGTCTGTTCTGTGCAATGGTCCTTTTAAAGTCCATAAGTCATGGTGCAGAGGGAGCGCGTCGATGCATGGGTGCTTTTTATTTTCATATAGCAATTTGGAGACGAAGTGAGGAAACTTTTAGCATATCAAATTGGATCTTTTTCATCAAAAGTTTGTTCATCCAGTTACAGTCACGCAACGCAAAGCATATGACTTGGAGGTTTAGTGAAGATGCCCTCTTGAGACAAGCTTTACTGAAATCATTTTGCGTGTTGAATGTATTTTATATGCAGGCAATTTGGATCTTGTCTATTAGGAAATACCCTAATAGAAAAAGTGCATCATATTTACAAACAAAGAAGAAATGTCCTGATTCGCTACTGACACATCCTCACACGGTTTCCATGGCAGCTTCATGGTTGTTATTTCCATTTTCGTTTTAGAAACCTTTAAACAAGGACAAACTAGTGAACCTTCCTAATGTGTCTAATGTGGAACTTCCATAAGAATCTCATCATCATATAATCTGTGTATTGGCCTGTTCGTGGGCAAGTGAAATATTTTATCTCGCAAACCAGAATATAGTTATCTGAGCTCATAAAATGCAACATAGCTTTGGCTACGATGGTTCTACACTATACCGTATGCAACCCTTCCCGAGTTTTTATTCGCTAGATTAGTATGTTAGTATGTTAGTATTACATCACATATTCACTTTCAATCTACCTGTTCTTCTGCTGGCTAACTACATTGTCATCACGCTTTTCTTTGGAAGATCTGCAATGATTTTCTGGAGTGAGATAAACAAAATTTTCATTCTGCCCCCCCCCCCCCCATACCCCCCCCCCCACAGTTAAGTTAAACCTTGCTTTTCCACAGCTCAAGCACTCCCTGCCAGATGTCTCCCAGTTTGACTTTAATAGCATACCTTAATTACCTCAGCTCTGTGCTCTTTCTCCATTCTAAATCCGTCCTCTATGTACAGTTCTTTCGTTTTCAGTTTTCAGTTGAGAGACAAGTCCCTGAATTAGGCACCAAGTGAAAAAGTTTAGGTCTTTAACTAAATGCCCGTGCCCGTGCCGTTTAGCTTTATTTCTCTTCAAACTCAGCAAGCCCTTTGGCAAGCGGCAGTCTTGAGTAAAAAGGAGGGTTGGAGTTTTGTCTAAAAGTGCATTCATGGTATAAGCTCAAAGGAATCTTGAAATTAGGCTCAAATGTCTGCCTTTTTTCTAAAGTGACAAATCGCATTCTCACTCGCTCTGCTGTCTCAGCTGAGATCCAACACTGTCTGGTGAATGCTGGAGATGTGGGCTGCGGCGTGTTCGAGTGCTTTGAGAACAACTCGTGTGAAATCCGGGGACTGCAGGAAATCTGCCTGACCTTCTTGCACAATGCCGGGAAGTTTGACTCCCAGGTAAGGAAACATGTCACTTAGTCACTATTTGTGACTGCTCTCTCACATAGGTCGTGCACCTTCCACTGGCAGGTGGGCTCAGCCTCGGCTCCCGTTTCACGAGCTGCAGGTGGATTCGTGGAAGAAGGCTTCCAGCTTGAAATATAGCCTCAAGGCACGGCCTTCTCTGCATGCACATCACAGAGGGGCCTTAAACTTTGTGTGTGAGTTGCATTGCAGGCATTGCACTGGCATCGCACTGTTATCCCAGCAGATCCGCAGCAGATGCACGGGGCCCTGTGCCTTGAGCTTGAGAGTGCTCCGAGGATTGCGATGCTGGTGTTTGTTACAAAATCCTATCTTATGCAAGCCTTACACTTAAGCAACTGAAGAAAATCGGCTCTTGTGTGTTTGCAGGGAAAGTCTTTCATCAAAGATGCACTGAAATGCATGGCTCATGGCCTGAGGCACAAGTTCAGCTGCATCAGTCGAAAGTGCCTGGCCATAAAAGACATGGTGTTCCAGCTCCAGCGCGAATGCTACACAAAGCACAACTTGTGTGCGGCGGCTAAGGACAACGTTAATGTCATTGTGGAGATGATCCATTTCCAAGACTTGCTCCCTAAAGGGTGAGTGCTCACACACAGCTACAGGCCAATCATTTACCCAGTTCCCTGCACGTTCCTTTTTTCTACATTTCTGCACTTAAATTTGCATAAGGAAAGAGCCATGTAGTCCAACCTGACATTTGAAAATTCTCTTTTCAAAAATCATAACAAGCTATGCATCTAAATATAGCTAGATAGAAGGGTAATGTAAAGTGTCATATTTTTCGATTCCATGTTTGTGCAGATTTGCATCATGGGAGGGTTTTAATCAGTAGTGAATGAGTCTTTGTAGAGTCTCAGGTCCATTCTGTCATCAGAACAGTATATATACATAACATCCATCCCACAAGTGTAATGGATCGCTTCTCTCACCCTAGTGTACCCCAGATGTCCCAGAATTCCATGTAGTCCAAAATGTGGTGCCATTTTGATTTAACAATCTTCTCTCTCTCTCTCTTGCTTTCTCTCTCTCCCTATCTCACATTCTTCCATTCTTAGGCCCTATGTAGAACTGGTGAACATCTTACTAGCCTGTGGGGAAGAAGTCAAGGAGGCCATTAGCAGAAGTGTGCGGATACAATGTGAACAGAACTGGGGAGCGCTCTGCCACAGCCTGAGCTTCTGTTCATCGCCCCCGCCCCTTGCCAACCAGGAGCGTCACGCCAGCCAACACGAGCACCCAAAAGGTCCACGTCAGGCAGACAAAGAGAAGCCTGGCAAAGGGGGATCTAGTGCCCATCCAAGAAACCGTGGACAGGGTGCGAGGCGCGTGAGCCTCGATGCCACAATGGCTGAGCAGGAGGACCCCGAGAACACTGATATCCGGAGGTGAAGATCTCTACATGCACAGACTGAGTAACAGGCCCAGTGAAGCTCTCCTCTCGTCCTTTTCCCCTCCAGCGGTCATTCCAGATCTCCCAGACTGTTTGTTTACTTTTGCAGGGTATTTGTGATGTAGCTTTTTTTTTTTTTTTTTTTTTTGATACTGCAGTTCATAGATTCTTTTGTTTCTTGTCACATGACTCTAACATAGCGTTTCTATTTCCTAAGCATTCCCCCTCCCCTGTAAGTTATTTATTTTATTCATTTTATGCAATGATTTAAATATAAAATGTACATATAAATCCATGTATATCTATAATTACACAAACCTGTACAAATATAGCCATGTATGCAGTACAGATATACTATATGTAATATAGTATACATAATAAATAAATAGTTACCTTATTTCATCTACTCCAATCAAACTGTAGATATCTATAATATAATATATATATATATATATATATATATATATATATATATATAATATATATATATATATATATATATATATATATATCTATATATACTATACTAGTTTCTTAAGGTTTGAAATTTTTGTGTGTATTGTAATTTGGAATGTTAATTGAATATAAAGAGTACAGTAACGTCCAGGTGTGGCACATAAAACAAGGAGATTATTGGTTAGACAAAGCAACAGCCTCTTTTACAAATACTTTTCTATGATTTCTGAAGGATGCATGAAGTCAAACATATACACACACACACACACACACACACACACACACACACACACACAAAACAAACTGTAGTTGCTAACATAAAGAAAACGCAGTCACTCACCAGTCCCAGAATGATGAAGTGTCTATGATTATCTCATATTGTGTGTCACATGCACTATTCGGGATTTACCCCAAACACATTAGTCTGACACAAAAACAGCAGCAGCTCACAGAATGTGTCATGGAAAGCCTGGCTGCTTGTGTTCTAGCCAACCTTTCAGACAACTCTAATGGTTCCAAGTAGAAAAAAAACAGTATCCCTCACTCTCTCCACTGAAAAGAGGCACCGGTTGGAGCCATAATAAACTGGCCTAAGACCTAGAAACTAGGTTAAGTCTACACAAGAAGCGAAAGCTATTATGGATAGCTATAGACCATTGAAAAGACCACCTCAGTTATAGCCATAGGAGAATTCCCTTCATCCCTGTCTGTAAATAGTAGGTACCAAGATAAAAGGAAATAAAGCATCATTTATGTATTTCAGTGCCCTTTTCTTTTTGGCGCAGTCAATCCTGCCATTTTTCCCGCAGTACTGCATACAGAAAAAATATCATTGTTAGATTTCCTGATTAGTTTTGGAATAAATTATATTATGGGTAAAAGGGCTTTTATTTAGAATCCTCTGTTGAACATAGTGGGATTTTTGATTAAATGAAAAGGAAAAAAAAAACTAAACGTTAAACTTTGATGCTAACAAGTAAATTTTTCTAAAGCTGTAGGGAGAATGGATGTGCAAAGTGATGCAGATAAGACAGTGTAACGCCGTATTGTTTATGGCTGTGATGGACTTTCTAGCTGTGCATGCGTTTATCCTATATAAAAAGTATTTTAATGATGTGCAATTAAATATTTTACATTATTATGGATAATGGTAATATGGTTATATGTTATTGTCCAAAATATTGGTTTATGTACGGACATTTTGTGGCAAACGACTTACTCGTGTCTTACTTGAATAACCTTGAAATCCCACCAGGATTTAGTCTCATTATAGCAGCACTGATTATAAAGCAATATCTGCTCAAACCGACTTATTAAAGTCGTTGCACGGTTTAGCTATAAAGTTTGCATTGTTCGTATATTGCTTTACACATAAACGTATGGAGTGAGATTGACACACCGTGTCTGGATTTATACACAAGCTGTGATTATTTCACACCACAGAGTACACAGGCATTAATCATGCTACTGTGGGGGCCAAGCAGGCGCTGATTCTAAGAATCTGCTCTCTCTAACAGGAAAAACAGCAAGCCTTAATGCTGCTCCTATTCAGCAGCAATAATCTAAAGAGAGCTCGACGAAACTGGCACATAAAGCTGTCAGAGTGTGTGGCATGGCCTTGGCGCAGAGCCATGCCATGCCAGCAAGCACGTCCTTCATGCTGTTGCAGAATCCCGCAGGCCCTGGCTGGGGAAAAAAAAGTCTCTCTCTCTCTCTCTCTCTCTCTCTCTCTCTCCCTGTGTGTCTCATCGTAAATAAGCTCCCCTACCTTTTGGTTCAGGCCGCGCCGTCATTGGGCTGGAGATCTATAAACAATCTTTACAAGGCCCCGGCGGGCACGGCTGCACCTGAAACATGACTGCCCAGTGCCGCAACAAAGTGGCCTTTTTGAAAACTCTGAATTTACAGGACTGGAGGTGTGTGGGATCTGGTCTGGATAGTCAAAGACGCACAGTCAGACTTCCAGTAGGCTTGGGAACCTGGACTCGGGATCGAGTTAGCGCAAACACTCGTACGTCTTATTACAACCACACTACATTCTCTTATTACATGGGATGTCATAGTGAACACTCATAGTTGTTGACACATAGTGTCCCTACAATGAGGCTGCTGAACATGTCACATTTGGACAGGGTGAGTTACATGCAGTGTAGTCCAGACAGGTGAGAGATTTATAACTTCTGTATTGATACCGTATTGGTTTACAAGGCATGCTGGGATGTGAACTAGACGCCGTAGCTCGGTGAATGAGGCTCTGGGTTGCTTGATTGGAAGGTCGGCGGTTCAAGCATTTGTATCGCCAAGCTGCCACTCCTATCATGGTATCATGGCTGACCATTCATTCTGACCACAGCTTCCCAACATCATCCTAACACTTATCGAAGAAGTAAAATCACTGGGTTGTGCATCCCATGTGACAAGTATAAAATCAAGCTTGTAGGGATGTTCATGATATACTCCACCAAATGTTGCTATAACTATATAATATGTGCTCCAGATACAGATCCTAAGCCATGGCCACAACAGAATCAGTTTACTTAAAGGTGCTCGCAAACATTTAAGTCTTAGAACTAGATCTCACTCAGGCAAACACAAGCCTTCAACCAGTTGGGATCTAATTTGAGATCATTAGTAAAACTCTTTATATTAGAGTGACAGCCAAATGCATTCTGGGTACCGTAAGAGAGACATTAAAAGACTGAGTCATTGATTCACTGATGGGCTGACTGATTTTTTTCTTATAAAAAAAGAGCGATTTTGTTTGAAAAACAGTAATGCATTACTGCCCTCTTGCGGTCATATAGACACTCTTCGATATTGATCGGAAATTGTTTTCCTCTGGATATTTCTGGATTCTCGAAGACGCTAATTTAGTTTATATAGTTGTTTTACCAAAAAGATAGTTTTGTAACAGCTCAAGGGACATGTTTTGTTCGTTGTTTTTCGGTCTCTGAAAAGGTACAATTTAAAGTTTGAAATCTATATCTAGATCAAACCAAACAAAAAATAAAACAAACAAACGCAATATAAAGCCTTTAATGGCATTAACAACAAAAAAATTCAAAAAATGTAACAAATCACTACCATGTAGTTTTCTTTTTACTGCAGTAATCTCTTTAAATGGTAAAAGTTAAATTCATTTATATAGTCTTCTTGTAGTTATATTAAAATATTTAGTGAAAAACGTACAGTATATCTAGGGCCTGATGATGAAAC
Organism: Kryptopterus vitreolus; assembly: GCA_030449085.1. Classification (NCBI taxonomy): domain Eukaryota; kingdom Metazoa; phylum Chordata; class Actinopteri; order Siluriformes; family Siluridae; genus Kryptopterus; species Kryptopterus vitreolus. Next base: position 25,873,287 of record JACRUU010000005.1, read on the forward strand.
CAAAATTTGTTCTATAGATTGATATAGTGTTGCAGAGATCATTCGTTTTTAATAGAATAGAATAGAAGAGCCTTTGTTTGTCACATACACGTTACAGCACAGTGAAATTCTTTCTTCACATATCCCAGTGTGTTTTTGGAAGCTGGGGTCAGAATGCAGGGTCAGCCATGATACAGAGCTCCCTGGAGCACAGAGGGTTAAGGGCCTTGCTCTAGGACCCAAGAGTTGCAGTTTGGTGATACCGGGGCTCGAACCCCCGACCTTCCGATCAGCAGCCCAGCATATTAAGACTGTTACACCTTTAATATAGTAACATCTACTATTTGTTAATCAGCCTTTGTCACATATATAATATAAAATGTAAGTATGTTCGTATCATTTGTCACAGCAAAGATTTTTACAAACCTTTGAATACAAAATATACACTGCATTAGCTCTCCAACTCTCCCATCTGGTCCCTCTTGTCCTGCACATTTCAGAGTTTTCCCTACTTAAACACACCTGATTCAGCCAATCAGCAAAGTAGAATCTCTTCCTGAGTAGAAGTGGGTGTATTAGAACAGGAAAACAACAAGAAGTGTAGGACATACCCAGGATGTGCGTATTCCATGTCATGGTTGGGAACTTGTTTAGTAACTTATCGCTTTGCTTACATGATATCTGTTTAGAAATAGAACTGCCTAAAAGGCTAAGTGTTTGCCTACAAAACAGCGCACATAAACAACAAGCTTTGTACTGCACAATTTGCGACCATTAGGCCAAAACCAAATATGAAGTACAGCTTTGGTGAAGGCGTATGAAGGCTGGACAGAAAGTATAATCACGTATCTTGCACTTTAAACAGAGCCACATTTTTTGGAAGGCGGGGAAAATGGAAAAAAAAGTGCCTTTTTAAAAAAAAGTTGGCAACTGTGAATAAAAAAAAACAACAACAGGAATTTCAGAGAATGAGAAACCTGCAATAAATAAATTAGACACTTCTCAGAATCCACACCTTCTTAGACGTCACAATTGACCACAAATATGTGAGTCACACTATAAGTGATCAGGTCCACCTCAAGGAAAGAACAATGTACAGGTTTCAGTTCAAATGATCCAAAGACGTTTGTTTGGCATTTGGCTTACAAGTGGCTCATTTCTACAGCAGAGCAGTTAAGGGTTAAATCAAGGATTAAGATTAGAAAGGATGACCTTCCAAACAAAAATCCAATGTCCCATTTCACAATAAATACTGAGCTGTAAATCAATAATCGCGTTAATCAATTAATTATTTGTAAGATGTTGTGGGAGGAGCTAGGTGCCACAGGTTTACACAAAAGACAGAGACCACCTCAAATGTGACAAGTACATACTTTCATTCATTCATTTTCAGCAAGATGGGATGAAATTTACAAGCCCGGAATAACACACATGTAGAAAAAAAAGAACATGGAAGAAACCACACTCGAAAAGAAAACAGAAAAAAAAGGCAAGTACACTCGTCCAGTAGATCTAAAAGATTCTGAGCATCAGACTAAACCAGAAGTTAGAAAAGGCTCCAGCAAGGGGAGACAAAAGCCAAACACACAGGGAGATGATGGACAACATTCTCATGTTCCTCACACATCCTCTCAAACACAGTGCCCTCTAGTGGGAGAGGAGGGGAAGTGTGTTAGCACATGTTTGATCTGCTTTACACATCTGTAACAAAAAAGCCAAACAATCCAGTATGGGGGGTCAGATGTTATACATCACTCAGTTTTTATTCAGACTACTGTTTCCTCTCACTCTTTAATGTCTAAGTTCAGGGTTCAGTTCAGCCTCTTTAAAGTCTGGTCATGAATTCATGACATGTCTAAAGAATGGCAATAGAATATAGGTGCAGGTGGGATAGTACGTGGTACCTTTGAAACAAGTGTAATAGCAGTTTGGAACCAATTTTTATACTAGTTTAATTGCTCTACATACCATAAAAACAAATAAAACAAGTATTTAAGGTTTTAAATTCAAGTATGTAAGTATTTAAGGTCAAATTGCAAACCCTCAATTGGAAAAGTTAAGCATATAAACAAAGACTTCTAAACAGGATCTATTGCTGAATTACAACAATAAGACTGTTTAATATTAAGCCTTGTTGGATTTCTTTTTGTAATATTGTACATTTCCATTTGAGATAAATAAATAAATAAACAAGCAAATAAGTAAGTAAGGAATTTATCTATCTATATATCTATCTATCTATCTATCTATCTATCTATCTATCTATCTATCTATCTATCTATCTATCTATCTATCTATCTATCTATCTATCTATCTATCTATCTATCTATCTATCTATCTATCTGTCTGTCTGTCTGTCTGTCTGTCTGTCTGTATCTATCTATCTATCTATCTATCTATGCTTATTGGGAAAACCTCCAATTTGTATCTCTAAATATGTCTGTTTAGAACATTCTTTGTTCTTTCTCTCAATCACATAACTTAATATATAATATAATATTTATATTTTGTTACACTTGATGGATATAATATGTCCCATTTCATGCCCTGGAACATTCATTCATTCATTCATCTTCTACCGCTTTATCCGATCTTCCATCGGGTCACGGGGAGCCTGTGCCTATCTCAGGCGTCTATGGGCATTAAGGCAGGATACACCCTGGATGGAATGCCAACCCATCGCAGGGCAGGGCACACACACACATTCACACACACACATTCATTCATACACTAGGGACAATTTTCCAAGGTGCCAATCAACCTATCATGCATGTTTTTGGACCGGGGGGAAACCGGAGAACCCGGAGAAAAACCCCCTGAGGCACGAGGAGAACATGCAAACTCCACACACACATGACCGAGACGGGAATCGAACCCGGATCCTGGCGGTGTGAGGCGAACGTGCGCCCTGGAACATGATTTGAAAAAAAACAAAAAAACAACAACAAACAATCAATAATCATTAATAATAATTAAAACTGTTTCTTAATAAAAGTTCAGATTGTATTGAATTACACGACCAACTCTCTGAGAAAAGTTTGCAAGATGTACAAAGTAAAAAAGAAAAAAAAAAGAAAAGTCAAGAAAGCGACATCTGCAGTGTCAGAAGCTTGAACGGAAAATCCCCAGCAGGAAAAGTATCACTTAATTATGACGAATAGACACTAGGTGCAAGGACTTTTCTGATGTTTTGAAATGCGAGAACCTGAACATCAGTTGAATCTGTGCAAGTAGTCAAAACTATTTCCTGACATCTAACAGAAGACAGGTCAACCAACTCCCTATGGGAGGCACTATACTTCTCCCCAAACGCTAATAGACTGTCTAATCTACTGCCAAACGTCTGAACATGAACGAATGATCCCGAGACAAATGGAGAACAAATTTGGCGTTGATAAAAGATTTGGGTTTGGATTAGTTCTGATTATTTGATTTCTCATTTTTAATGGTATGATATGTTTTGTTTTACATTTCAGAAATTCTTGTCTAACTTTTAGGTTTTTAGCACATGCTTACCTTTTATTATTTTAAAAAGACATGCTTTGGTGAAAGTAAAAATTGCAATTATTAAAACTATTCAGGAGTTTGAATAAATGTTAACATTGAAAGATATTAGCACTGAAGAGCTAATCACCCTAATTAATGTAAAATTGATTAATCAGTTTATGTAGAAAATTTTGACTTAAGTGTAAGTCAAATTTTACAATTAACAATTGCAAAAAAAGATTGATCTTGCTTAAAAAGAAATTGTATTCTCATTATGTTATATCGACTATCAGTACAAGCTCAGAGCACATGATTTAAAGATATGGTTGTGGCTACATGTAACGTAGTACCTTGACTTCCAGTTCAAGGCCACTATAAGCTGTTGCTCCCTAAAAATAATTTGTATAATTTGAAATGAATATCACATATGAGATGTGAGAAACACACAGCAAGACAGATGGGACACTTAAGACTGCCCTTGACTCGGTGAGACTGTGTCATCAGCCCTGTGAGACTCTAAAGTACCATCGTCATGTGAAGTCATTTATAACAATACATATAGACATTAATTTAAGCAATCAGTACCAAGAACCAGGACTATAGGGGTTTAAGTCTATCAATTAGTAAGTCTTGGTTTAATATTACAATTAAACCAATATTAATAATATTACAATATTAATAATATTACAATACTACTACTACTACTACTACTACTACTACTACTACTACTACTACTACTACTACTACTAATAATAATAATAATAATAATAATAATAATAATGAATATTTGAGATTTTAGAGATGGGATGTCAGTTCTCTCTTGATATGTAATAAAGAAATTACTAAAAAAATTACTTGCAGTCAGGTTATGTATACATATTATTTTTAGTAGCAGTGTCATTTAACCTTTTTTGTTTATAGAAATATTAGATCAATGGATGTTTGTGAGCTGATTCTCATAAATATCTTATATTTACAGTATGCACATTATACAATATGCTCCCCCACTCACCTCACAGCTGCTGAGTATGAGAAGTGCAGTAGGATCATTTGATTGAGAGGCAGCACGAAAAGCTGAGCTGCTCTTTTATTAGGCTAAAATTTTTATATTATATTAAACTTTTATATCAAACTTTCTTCATGAAAAAATGCACATGAAATAAAATACATTGCTTCTTATCTTTTTTTTTAATGTCATCTATTGCCTTTTGGGGTGGATAATAGCACTGGTTCATCTTGACTGTCTGGGTTGAAATAATTTTCTGAATTATTTTTTTTTCTCTTTTAGGAGAAATTTTTTATTCTATTATTAGCTGTGATGTAAATAGTTTTTATTATTGTTTTTGTTCTAATAAATTTAAAAATTATTAATATAATTTTGATTTTCTTAAAGAATACATAAGTTTTAATATTCAAATGCATCTCAGTATGTTATAACAGTCAGCAAGTTTCTGGACATCTTTGGAATCATCTTCATCATCAAGGAATATTTGTACTTCTCTGTGTCGAGGTCATTTCAAGATGGACAATGGCTGGTAACTCTTTACTTTAGATTCTGCAAATGAACACAAGCTAACTCATGGGTGTGTTATAGCAATAAATATAATCATACAAAATTAAATAATTTAAACGGTTTTTTTTAAATAACTAAAAATATTACATATTGTGGTGCAAGCAGAATCACAGTTTCTGAATGAGAGATAAAACTGACTGCAAAAAAAAGAAGCATATTTTTAATCTTATTGTCAGAATAGAGAATAACAAACGTATATTTTTAATATAATTCTCCAATGATATATTATCTAATGATGATCATATACAATTTTTCTAACCCTAATGTCCATAGGCAAAAAGGCCTATGTCCACATCACACCAACCATGAAAGACATTCTAATTAATCATCTTTATAAAATGATTTTCTTTTTTTCTAACACGTTTGCCCATGAAAATATTCATAAGGGTGATTTGCCTAATTAGATCGTGACGTCGTTGAGCATTATAGTCATTTTCCACCTAAAAGAGTAGGTGACAATGGAAAAAGAAGAATCAATATGTTTTATGTTTTTAAAGGAAAAATGTAATTAAGAGCGGATATTGACAATATTTGTGATGCTTTATCACAAGTATTAATGAACTGGATACGATTAATAGTCCTATATCCGATTAAGCATAGCTGAATCTGCAATTGTATGCTATTTATATTATTTCCCAACATGAACAATGACATGTCCATAAAACGCAAGGTCAAATCTGTGTTCGCAGGGAGCAAGCATATATGCTCAGTATTGTGATAAGTGTCTGGATGCCGTTGTGTCTGGAAGTTGTTGAATAGCAGCGGATACGCAGGTGAAGAGGCGGAAACTCACTAGTCTAGGTCCGAGTAAGCCAGACCAATTTAGATAAGACCCGTCGCACCATTTCAGCCCTCAGACCCAAGAATATCCTCTGCAGGTCACCAAGGAGGAAGTTTTCAAGAACTCTTATCCCCTTGCTTTATCTGCTGCTGGAAGCGCGCTGTTGAAAGACAAAACCTGAGACCCAACTGTGCATGAACGCTGACGTCCCATCCGTCGCTTTTAGTGTCCACAGTTACTATACAATTTAACACAAAGACCAAATATCAAAGTATGCCAACACGCAATACGCATGGCATCTTTTAAGAGTTTTGGCTGCCAAACCTATATACAGTGACATGCATTTAACGTTTTATTATCTCCAAAGAATGCAACGCGTAAAACTTTCTTTCTCTTCACTATTTCTCAACCACACCCTCTTTCGAAAAAAAAAAAACTATAGAAGAAGGTTAGCAAGAATCCTGTCCATAAATCATCCTGAGAGAAGCCAGCTTTCCATAAGCTTAGGCGAGTTTACATTATTTCGCCAATTATTGCAGCGGTGGCCTGCAGGACTGTTCACTCTGCACTGCACCCAAAAGCGATGGCGTTCATTCATCAGCCACGGGGCAGATCTTCCCCTAAAAACACTATAAACACGCAGCCGGAGCCGGAGACACGACGGGACCATTTACACTGGCGTACAGCGCCAACCGGGGGAGATAAAAACAAACGATAATGCTGTCTGTCTGCCGTGAGGAATTACAGCTCTCTCTCTCTCTCTCTCTCTCTCTCTCTCTCTCTCTCTCTCTCTCGCAGAGGCCGGAGCGTGCCAAGCTTCTTGCTTTCACACCCGGGCCAAAAACTGCCGGAGACTGTGTTTAGCCCAGAGGAACTGGACATAAATTTAGCATCGGGTTTGTTTATCATTTTTTCCATTAGAATTTTAAAGAATTCGGCTTGTGTCATTTCTAGGCTTTTTAGATTTAATGATATTGCATCCAGTCGTTCTTAATCTCCAGTTTTATATCAGAATAAAAATAAACACGTCTATTGTCTATTGAGGAAAAAACATGGGAAAGGTGTCCAGGCAGAAACATTCAGACCTGAGAATGCAACATGGTAATCAATAAGTCTTCTTTCCCCGTAATGGCATATATATATCTATATATATATATAGATATATATATATATATATATATATATATATATATATATATATATATATATATATATGTGTGTGTGTGTGTGTGTGTGTGTGTGTGTGTGTGTGTGTGTGTGTGTGTGTGTGTGGTGTGTGTTACACGCTTGGGTTTAAACGGATATTACTGACCTTTATAACTGGGCTACTGCTGGGTGGATGTGGGTGGCTGCTGGTTTGTTGTCATTTGTTATCACATCCCGATAACAGTCGGTGACACCGCGATCTGTCGGTGAAAGACAGTTGGCTTTGCCAGTGGAGGTTTCAGGTTCCAGCACTTTGACGCACAGCCTTCTCAACCCCCAAGTTTCCTTCGAATAACTACAATAAAGTAAATACAATTATTTGTTTAAGGGCAACCTTTCCGATTAATGTTTCAAACACACAATACTTAAAAATAATACGCTTTAAATTATTTATACCACACTATACTATACTTTACTGTACTGTACTGTACTATACTATACTATACTATACTATACTATACTATACTATACTATACTATACTATACTATACTATACTATACTATACTATACTATACTATACTATAACATTCCTGTGTGCAATTTGCTCATTTGTATACAACTTTATTGGCAGATGCTTTAATAAAAAAGGGGAGATTTTACAATATAACGGTAGTTTATCTGAAAATATATCGCGCCGTGCGGGACTGCTCATACACGTTTATCAAAGAAACATTGGTTGGGGATAAACGTAAGAGCGGGACGGGTTTAATAAAAATCATAACGGACCTCGTCGTTTACTGACAGACGGATTCACACCCACCCGAAGCGAGCCCCTCCCTATTAAACCTAGTTAGCTAATTCACTACAATTTATGCGGTTTTGATTTCATATTTAACGTATTATAGGTTTTTATAACCATCAAATTCGAGGTGAAAGTAGCATCACAAATATTTTAAAGACTCGATATAGAACAATCAAGTTCATGATAGGTAACAGAAACATTATTTTTCTGAAGATTATATTTTTTATTCTGAAGATCCAGATACAATGATGTTTCAGATGAGCTTGAAAGAAAATAGGTTGAGGTGCAGTGACATTGAGGAATGTTTTGTAATGCACAAAATATACACCTCTTTAAGAATGAGCGTTCTGAGCTCACTGGACAATTTGATTTAGTGTGTGGTGAGATCCTGAAATCAACAACCAGATGCTTCTAGTTCAATTAAACCCATGTTTAGACTATCAGTTTGGGTCCAGTATGTAGGCAGAAAATATTCTTGTGTCAGTGGATGTTTGGGGTCTATTCAGTGAAGTTGAATCTTTGGTCAAGTTGCTCCTGGTTGTATCAGTCTCATCTTCTGTAGCAGAAAGGAGTACTCTTCAAAAGTTCTACGATGTCACAAAACAGACATGATCATGTCACAATGTGTCACGTTCACCACGACAAGTTGGACCATTTGGTTGTGAGAGGCCCAAGAAGTTATTTGGTATTTTCACTTGAATTGTGCAATTAAATTTACTGGCGTGTGAATGTGTGCCTGTGTCTACCAGTGTGTATGATGTATCCTAATTCCAAGTTTATACTTTCACCAAAGTTGCCTATTAAGTGCTTCCTTTTCGAAAGGAAAATGGCATGTAAAAATCTCAAAATAAACAATTTGCAGAAGTTTGTAATCAGTTGCAGTGTGCAATCAGTTCAACTAAAGTCATTCCATATGTATAAATATATGCATATACATATGCGATAAATACATATAACAAAGTTGATAAAAAAATAATAAATAAAAATATTAGTAAGCACAATTAAACCACCCCGCTGCTGGAGTAATCCATTAATTACAGTAATCTGGAATTGCACTGTACTATACTATACTATACTACACTATACTATACTATACTATACTATACTATACTATACAGAGAAAGAAATAAAATGTTTAAAAGTGTAATCTACGCTTTCCACAGATAACTATCAATGAAAATGTTAGAATAGCGTACACAAACAGACCATCAAACAAATATATCAGTCTGTCACACAGGGAGTAAAGCAATTGGACAGTTCATTGTGCATTAAGAGTTTCGTGATTTACTAGGAGTTTTTCTTGCTCAGAATTACCGCAGCCAATCAGATTTAGGATACCTTATTACGCGCGAGTCCCTCCTTTTTTTACTCCAGGATCTCACCCCTCTGCCCTACAGAACCTGCGAAAGAGGGATTCGCTCTCTGGGGAAATTTAACGTAAGGGAAATATCGCGGTGCCTATATGCATTAAAATCGCCGCGCATCATCCTGATAAATGACAACAGGGGCTCTTGCGCGTGGTTAAACACGACCCGGTGCCACAATGGCGATGTTCTCGAGCCAAATGTCTTCTACTCCATTCTCAGTCCGGGACATTTTAAACCTGGAACAGAACCACGAGGACATGGTCTCGCTGGAAATGTCGCTCCCCACGTCGTCCTGCATGATGTTCAAACCGGAGCCGTTCGTGGACGCGGCGAACGGAGGCGCGCTCTTCGCTCCTGGGGACGAGCAGGAGCCCAAAGGTGACAGGAGCACATATGTGGACTTTAGTCCTGCCTTTTATGGGAAGGGTTTCTTAGAAATGGATCTAGCCAAAGATGCAAAGTCGGACGACACGCTCGACTACAAAGAGAAAAAAGGTAATGGGAAATATATTTTGGTATTTTTAAATATGGAAGGGAAATGTTGAATCTAAATTTTGGGCGGCTAAATTTGGATTTAAATGTAATAATTAAAATTAAAATTAAAATTTAATAATTGTTGAACAACACATATATATATATATATATATTATATATATATATATATATATCTATATATATATATATATATTATATCTATATATATATTATATATATATATGTGTGTGTGTGGTGTGTGTGTGTGTGTGTGTGTGTGTGTGTGTGTTGTGTGTGTATTTAAATGGAAAACGTGTTAATTAAACAGTGATATATTTATTATTATTATTATTATTATTATTATTATTATTATTATTATTATTATTATTCGCTTGTTTCTTTCTCTCGCCTTTTTTGTTCAAAGTCTTTCGTCAAGATGATTCAGTTCAACCTGGTCATACCCAGACCTGGTCATCTGCTCCACGGAAATGTGTTTATCTCTGTAATCATTATTTCTTGTCAGCAAGTTTTACACTGTTATGATTACTGCAAGTGAACATTTGCGCGCGATTTATAATCTTTCCCAGAAAGCTCATCCAAACAGTTTGACAAATGACAAAAGGAGACTGGATTTTGCACTCTCAGCATTTCGACACTCAGACTGGCCAGTTTCAAAAAAGAAACATCCTTCATTATTAAATTCAAACGCTGAAGCATCACGTGATTATTGCGTTAATGGAATACGTTTCCTATACGTTCCTCTAATACTACCGTATTAGATTTAGATATGTTTCATTCTTAAATGTGTCTTTAATATCCGTGTAATTATGTTGATTCTGACAAATTTGGGGTTATTCTTTATTATTTTGGGATATTTTCTTTGGCACTGTCGGAGGCTGTAGCCAAAATGTACCATTCTGCTTAATCAATCAATCAATCAATTAACCAATCAATCAATCAATCAATCAATCAATCAATCACTCGTGTCATTTCAGAGAAGGTGCGCTCACCGGAGCAGAGACAGAAATCGGATGAGGCGGAGCGGCCCGGACAGAGGAAGCGGCGGAAGCCGCGCGTGCTGTTCTCGCAGGCGCAGGTATACGAGCTCGAGCGGCGCTTCAAGCAGCAGAAGTACCTCTCAGCGCCCGAGCGCGATCACCTGGCGCACGTGCTCAAGCTGACGTCCACGCAGGTGAAGATCTGGTTCCAGAACAGGCGCTACAAGTGCAAGCGACAACGCCAGGACCAGACGCTCGAGATGGTGGGCGCAGGCCCGCCTAGGCGCGTGTCAGTGCCAGTGCTCGTGCGCGACGGCAAGCGCTGCCTGGGAGACGCCGCCTCGGCTTACGGCGCCTCGTACAACGTGGGCATCAACCACTTCCCTTATAACGCTTACCACAGCTTTGGGAACGTGAACTTCCCGAGCGCCGGGAACACGAACTACACGTGCAACTACGCGGCGAACGCGAACGTGCCGCCGGTGCAAACGTCACCTTCCACTGGCAGTTACGTGAATTTCGGCGTCGGGGATTTGAATAACGTGCAGGCGACGTTCCAAGCCGGTGGCGGAGTTTCTTCGTTACACGGGATTCGAGCTTGGTGAAGAGCAACTCTCCCTGATATCATGCACAGGAGATGGGTGTTTTATTAGGCAACAGTCAGCCTGAACTGCACGGAGGGTTAAAAACAGCAATCTTAAAGATGGAGAATTTCGAAATCAGTTTGAATGAAGCGTTTCACTTTAAAATGCAGTTCTGTATGTGTCAAATTTCAAGGCTATGTATTAAATACTGAGGCACGTGACCTAAATATGTTCAATTCATTAATTGTAATTGAACAGAAATACAGTTAGCATATATTAAGGCCCTACATATTAATTTATTGTTCTGTAACGGAAACACTTTTGTTTTGTTACTTTCGCCCTTTTATTTTCACTATTTGGTTTAGAGACTTTTCAAAACACTCAGGAGGTCCCATGCCTCTGCTCCACATCATACACATTCTCACAACAAAAGTACCATCAAGAGGACATGGTTTGCTCGTGGTGTGCTATTTATGCTTTATTTCTTTGGTTGCTGCATGTGCTTTAATTAGTTTATTAGACTGAAACATCAACAGTGGGCCTTAATTGATGTAAATAAAATATTTTGGGTGAATGGTAAATGTGATTAAGCAATTCGATAAACTATATATATATATATATATATATATATATATTATATATTACCTCTAACAGAACTTAGCTTGGCAATTTAGTATTAGTTATATACTGTAATATATGTAAAATGATAAAATACTGAATAACAACATTTGAATCCTATGCGTTGTTTTTTCAGTTTTTCGTGCTCATATTAGAGGCATATTTTCATAATTAATCACCAATATATAATAATGTGTGTGGATTTTATTGCAGGGTACTTGGGAAACTTTTTTAGTGAATAAAATTAAATACACGGATAACACACATTATGTTAGGAAAGAAAAACAGAGCATACGTATTTACATGAATTCAAAATCTTTCTGGTTAAAAGCCTGTTTAACACAGAGCAGGGATGTCCTCTTTACAAAGCCGAATTTTGTGCTATACGGTTACTGTAAAATCAGGAAATTAATTTTAATTTTTTTTTTTTATCATAGTCAAGGAACTATTCCAAGGTCTTTTTTTATAGCTTATTAGTAATTTAATCATTTATCGTAAAGCAATGGGAAGATGCTGTCCATCCAGAATGAGAGAACTTAGAGATGCTGTATTTGAGAGTTGTGTTGGGCATAACCGTCATTATCACAATCTGTGGTTAGCAGTATTTTTCAAATTAATTGTAAGAAAGGTACTTCCGTTTACGCCTGATTTATAAAGCTGTGTTAAGAAATGTGGTGCTTTTTGGTTTGTTTGTTTGTTTGTTTTTATTTTCCAACGAATTCAACTTCCGAAAGATGAAAACGAACTGCTGTTCAAACGCACTGAAAACACCATGTTCGGACTTCCAAACCCATTACCAGTGTGAGTGTATGTTATTTTGTCTTATATATCGTATTTTTACTCGTATAATAATGTTGACTGAGGTGACCACTGAAAGCGGACCCGCACTTGAAAAGTGATAAAATAACAATATTTGTCGACACAATCGGATGCCATAACAAATGTTTCGATATTGGTTATTTCTGTATGCAGGATCTGTAATCTAAAATAAACATTTTTGATGGAATGATAATTTAGTTTGAAAAATTATTATTATTAGTTGTTTCCTACGGAAACAGCCCTTAAAATAACCTTTTCAATTAACATCTAAAATAGTCTACCACTACTATTTATTTTTCTTTATTTGTAATAGACTTCCTCTACGATTCTTTTAATATTATTATTATTATTATTATTATTATTATTATTATTATTACCATAAGAAGTAATATGTCGTGATACTGTCGTGAATTATTTACATGTATATACATATTTTATAGAGCGACTAATTATCATCAGCATCATCATTAAATGCCACGAAAAGTGGTGCTGTATTTTACCCTAAATATCTGCGTTGCAATTTTCTCTTCTATAGTAGAGATATGTTCTGTTTGGTTTACCCTATACTACTACCACCACCAACAACAACAACAACAATAATAATAATAATAATAATAATAATAATAATAATAATAGATTTTTAAATGCGCGTCTGTGGTAAATGGTTAAAATGCGGCTGTCCATTAATTAAAATAAAGAAATAAAAAACAGCACAGTTTTACGAACATTACTTGTATTTAGGCCGCCTTTATTGTTTTCGAGAGCTCATTACAGACTTTCATTCAGTAACATGTGGGCGGCACTGGCAACTTTATAGCTTCTTTAAGAAGTGACTAACAGTCCCTGGGATAGAAAAAAACACACACGGAACCTGCGAAACGCCAAAAAAAAGACATAAATCAGCGGCCAGCAAATATTTATTTGAAAGTGGGAGAGCATTAACATGTTTGGTGGATCGGGTGAAGCTGATGTGACAGCTCTTCCTGTTTAAGCGCACTGACCCACACACGGTGGTGTGTTATCATTTCACTGAGTGCTGCAATTATAGGAAATATATCAACAGTTCAACCTGAATTTATATCCAATACAGTACGACATTCAATATTCATATCAAATAAAAAAAAAACTTTCATCAGACTTACTGTTAATCAATATATAGCATTATAAATGATAAAATATTGCTCTATTACATGACAAAACACAAGTCTAACTTCCTCACCGATTCCCAACTCTGGTCCTGGAATAAATGTGTGGAGGTTGGAGAAGCCTGGAAATGTGTGAACTACCTGAACATTGCTCACACACAGTCAGCGTTGACTGACAGCCCAAGAGTGCTGTGCTTAATGTTTAAAACGGCTCAATTTGCTTAACATGGAGACAAAGGAGACAGTGGGGTGTTGTTTAGGGACACACGAAAGGACAGACCGAATAGCAGCCACTTCACATGAGTAAGCGATGATCCTTGTACATCTCTCTATTTTCTCCACACACGTCACTCGTGTGTTTCTCTTTCAAAAATAAAAAAATAAAAAAATCCTAGGCCCACATAAACAAACGAAGGCCTGCATGTAAAACTGAACGGCTACTCTGACTGTACAAAAAGGCAGCTGGTTTACTGGGCCCTTCCCAAAACGTCGGAGGGCGTCAGGAAGGTCACACAGGCAACGACGGGCCACCGGCTCTAGGTGTTGAAAAGAACAAAGCAGATAATGTGGCTGCACGAGCCTAAAAATAACAGGCCTTGTCTCTTCCAATGGAAAAAGAAAGAAAAGAGAGGGAGGAAATAAAGAAAGAAAAGGGGGGAGTAAGAGAGAGAGAGAGAGAGAGAGAGAGAGAGAGAGAATGTGGATAGTGGTGACGGTGGGGGTTAATAATCAGTTCTTCCGACTCTTATCGGAGAAAGGACAGAGCCGCATGCCTCTCTATCTGCACCGTTAAGATTGTGTCCCAGGATTTTTTGAGCTTTTCTTCCCCTGTGCTTCAGCACAACTGGCAGCTCCACACTGCACAGGATGGAAGCGTTGTGTCACACTGAAGATTTTTTTTCTGTCAGCATGACAAGTCAGTGCCTGGAAATAACTGGGAGACTTGAATGAGACTTAAACTAAACCAAGTGGGGCTTCTTACTACACTGTAAGAAGTCTAACGTCCCAAGATTTCTTGATGCCACCCATGCCATGAAAGGTCACGTTTTGCATAATATATACATATCTCGTTTGCAATGCTTGACTTCAAAAGCACCTTAAAAGGGATTTTTCTCTTACTGGCAATGAAATAACGCGTCATCCACGTCATAAATGTTAGGTCACTGTTTCCACCGAGAGTTCGTTATACAAATACAAAGCATAATACAAATGAATAAGCATAATACAAACAAGCTCACAATCTTCACACAAGACATTATGAAGGTTCCTACAATTGTTTTTGTCACTTAAATAGAATTAACATTGCCCAAAGCGCACCGATATGGTCTACATATCAAGAAAGTGACAAGACGTGCTGCTGCCACTCAGAAGATATGTACACCTGCTTTACTGTATATTCAAATAATTCTTCCTCATAGAACAGCTCGAATGCCTGAGCAAATTATTTTCATTAAAGAAGGCACAAATTAC
This sequence comes from Kryptopterus vitreolus, assembly GCA_030449085.1. NCBI lineage: Eukaryota > Metazoa > Chordata > Actinopteri > Siluriformes > Siluridae > Kryptopterus > Kryptopterus vitreolus. The sequence continues at coordinate 25,888,530 of JACRUU010000005.1, forward strand.
AACAATTAAGTCTTGGTAAGAAAACACTCTAAGTAACACTTTTAAAATGAATGTACAAAATGTATGTCCATACTTATTATTTGCTTTGATATTATTATTTATGCTACAGATTTTGTTTAAATGCTCTGGAGATCCGGGCCACTGTATTTAACCACGTTACTGCATATTAATATTGTGTTATCAGCACATTGACATATCTGCACATACATCACATTTACATTGAATAATAGCATGGCCTTTATTTGTCACATATACATTACAGCACAGTGGAATTGTTTAGTCGCATATCCCAGCTCGTTTATGGACACTGGGGTCAGCCATGATACAGCGCGTCCCCTGGAGCACAGAGGGTTAAGGGCCTTGCTCAAGGATCCAAGGGTGGCAGCTTAGCGATATCAGGGCTCGAACCCCCGACCTTCCGATCAATACCCCAGTGCCTTAAACCACTGATCCACACCCCCTCCCCCCTATGAAAAGCTGGATGGATTTTTTCCCCCGATATTCCTTTTAGATCTGCATGTGATATCAGGTTTGGCTTTATTTCAGTTAGAGATAAATAATAATAATAATTAAAAAAAAAATCATACCTTTCCGACACACTTGAGTGTTTTTAAAGTAATCATTCAGCTCCGGTTGACAGTAAGACTTGGTGTAATCATGTGCAATTATGCATAATAAAGGGCTTATTGGGAATGACAAATAACGGACCATTATTAGCTGTTACTGCAGGAATAAAGAAAGAAACTAAGCGGAAGTTGGTCACGGGTCAGTCACGTTACACTTAATAAAACTTAAAGTGCATTTTCTTACGAATGTGTTTCCTCATACAGGTTAAGGCAAGAGTCGGAATAAATATATATCGCTGATTATAATACACAAGAATTTGGTTCGACATTAAGTGAAATCTGTAACCGTAAAACTGGCACGTGGGAACCCGTTCCTGGATCCTGCTCGGGTTACTCCGAGCGCTCGGGATCAAAGGAAAGGGAAGAGTCGTTTCTTCAGGATATACAGAACAGTGGCGAGAAAGAGTGCCAAGGCCAGGAAGATAAGCAGTTTGTCTGTCAGTTCACGTCGGTTATATTTCGTGATGAGTTTTCGTCCCAGTTGGATGGTCCCTGTCATAGCCTTAAACTCTTCATTGGTTTCTTGAACTGTTCTTGACGATGTGGCTATAACGAAAATATGATTATTATTATCATCATTATTATTATTATTAATCTTGGAATTAATCTCGGGCACTTGATATCTGTGTGTCTGTAGGGATATGTGTGTGTGTGTGTGTGTGTGTGTGTGTGTGTGTGTGTGTGTGTGATGGCCATGACAGCTGTAATCTAAAAATACAGGGGTATTTCATGCAGATCTCAATAAAGAGAGCAATGGGCTCAGTCTAATAGTTCAGTTTGGAAATCATGATCCAGGGTCTTTTTTCCCCCATCAATAAGATATGGTGGTTATCAGATTAAAGCTTGGATAAACAAGAAAAAAAACAGTCCTTACCCAGAGTGCTTATGGTCTCCTCGCTCTGTTTCACCTGCTGCGACATCATTCTGCTGATGCTCATCAGGCTCTCTGTGATGTCGCTGGAGTTCTGAACCAGGCTCTCCTTTGTTACCTTTCTGATTGGGAGAACAAATGACAATCACAATGACATCAGTATCAAAGTAAATAAAATACAGCCACTCGTTAACTCCACTGATTTGTAGCTTGTGTGGTGTGGCTGTAAAACATCAACGCTAATACCAGGTTATTACCTTTTTGATTTCTTGTATATAATATTAATTTTTTTTTTTAAAGCAGTAAAATGCAAATATAAGGTGGCCAGTTTACATATTTTTATAATATTTTTGTATTATATTTCTTCTTCTTATTATTTTACTGATAAAATGTCCGATATGGTGTAACAATGGTGTAACAATTGTGAAGTGTGTGGGAAAAAAAGCATTTAGTCAAATTTCCTAAGCGGGTAAGACACTTTTAAATATTCAACAACGATAAGCTTTAAGTATTGACCGCCCCCCCCTTATATTAAATGAACATCGCCAATGTGAATGAGCAAAGATCTACTGCCCTCTACTGACTAAAATACGTATTACAGTTACATTTTAGGCATTACATGAGTTCACAACTCATGGCTTCCCATCAGAAGTTTGTCTTAACCCGTGAGTCGACTCTCTTCCTGATTTAATGAACAATTTTAACAAAGGTAGGAAATTCTTCTGTATGATACCCCAAGAGTAAATAAGTAGTCCAGACCAATACAATAAAGTAAAGGTTTAAACAAAATATTGTAAAAAAAAATCCAATCAATTGTCAATTATTTAAACATTTAATTGAATTATTACTGAAACAACTTCTAAGTACAATAAGTCATTTCCGTTTTCATAATACCAGTATTAAAATAAACAAACAAAAAGATGAACACATACAGAAACTATAGAAGTCCTAGGAGGCCATGTGTTATTTATATATATTTTTTCCTTCTTGTTTACTCATGATTTACCCACTTAATTTTGTCATGATGTATATTATTTTATATTATTTTATTGCGTTACATATTATATTATGTTTATTTATTATGGTTATGGTTATTACCCATAATGCGGAGAAGATGGTGCATCTACAACAGTGTTATGCAGAATACACAGAACTGAATTACTAAACACAAGGAATGTTCTAGATGTACGATCATGGTTATTAACATGACAACAAACTGTCATGGTTATTAACCATGATGCGGGATCTAGAATATATATATATACATATAAATTCAGTGTGTTTGATTTGTCTCTTAAACATAATCACCTCTGTCTTGCAGCCGTGTCACCTACACTCAACAAATCTTCTTTCTCCAGTTTATCAATCACCAGATTGCTGGCCAGGTTGGCTTTCCTCCAGGCTGTCTGGTTACTGCAAGGGCAAAAGATCTCAATTAAAGAAAGAATGTATCTTCCCTCTGAACATTTCACTGATTATTACAGTACATACACATCACCTATGGCCACATCACTTATATATCAAAGCGCACACACACACACACACACACACACACACACCTAAACACAAAAGCAGGTATTATCCAGTTTTCATAATGCTGACCTGAGCATCTGTTTCCGATGGGCCTCCACCTGTTTGAGCAAAGCCATCTTGTCAGATTCTCTATCCTGCTCCTTCCCCATTTGCTCCAGATCCTGTGATGCGAATTGTGAATGTTAAAAATCACAAAAGAACACTCATGGTCTCCAGGCAGAAACGTCTCACTACGTCACCTGGATCCGTTGGCGAAGACGGACGAATTTCTCCTTCACAGTACTGTTGAACTCTGTTAATTTAGTGTGCGGTCCGGAGCATTCACTGATATCCTAAAACAGTACAGTAAACACACAATTCATACACATTTACCAGGAAATGAGATACAAACCATGACTTTTCACTAGAATAATAAAAAAAAAAAAAAACACCTGTTAAACATTTCATGGTTTTACCCTCATTTATATCATCATCAACATTAATATACTTTGTTAAAGACAGAGATATGTACAACCACAATTTCACAACAGACTACTGACCTGACTACTTCACGCATCACAAAACAAAAAATAATAAAAAGAAGCTCCAGGACTTTTGACCAGCAAGAATTCCAATATCAGACATGAATCAGACAACATTCCTCTCCCCAAAATTGTGTCAAATGGTTTCAGTTCCCTTTCATACAACGACTGTTTTTGTTGGGGTTTTTTTTTTTGGTAAAGAAATACAGACAATTTTTCTTATTCTGACAGTAAATGTCATATTCAGTTTTTGTCCCGTCCAGTTCTTCTTCTTGCCGTTAGGGGTCGCCACAGGCGATTATCCTCCGCCATACTGATTTTTATCATTCAATTTTACACCTTTGTTTGTGATAATTATAACTCAAATTATTATTATTATTATTATTAGTAGTAGTAGTAGTAGTAGTATTACGACTATTAGCATCATTATTATTATTATTATTATTACTACATTTTCATCTTTGTTAGATATGGCACATACTTAATTATAATATAGCAATTTTATGATATGAAAATGAAGATTATTACTATTATTTAAATAAACATTTTTTTTTACATTTAATTAATAACTCCTTTTCTTGGATTTCTCATTATTACGTTATTCTTATGCCTTGAATGTTTTTTCCCTTTTATGATATAAGACAAGGTATTGTAGACGCCTGTTTAACGCATTAATAATGCAATGAGGAGATTTAAACAAGCCACTTGTTGCATTACTGCAGACCACATGTGTGTGTGTGTGTGTGTGTGTGTGTGTGTGTGTGTGTGTGTGTGTGTGTGTGTGTGTGTGTGTGTGTGTGTAGACCCAACATCAATTTTTAACCTGGAGATTGGATTACATAAACCCACACTCTCCCGGAGATCACGTGACAAAAGCTTACCTGTATGAGAGCTTTAATTTCCAGATCATATTTGATGATCTCCTGTTCACAGATCCGGACGTGGACATCAGCCATGACTGCTCTGTAGGCGGAAGTCCTCCTGAATGGAGACCGGGGCTGTATCCCAAAAAACACATCCTTTTAGAACTAAGGTGAACTACATAGTGTGTCAAAAAAAATCAAGGGGTAGTGGGCATATTGAGAACAGGGAAAGGTTCCGGTGTCCGAACCGATAATATATTATATACAGTATATATATATATATATATATATATATATATATATATATAGATATATATATAGATATATATATATATATGTATATATATAATAATGTTCTGAAATCCCAAACTAAACCTCAGTCCACCTACAATTATTCGTATTTGTGCACACGGTTTGTGTGGTTGTGATTGTGGCTGGTATCGGGAAGCTTTCACACAAAACACCCAGATCTTCAACGAGGGAGGATCAACTGTGAAGCTAGCAACAATATCCCGTAAATTAATTACAAAAATAAAAGCTGCAGCAATCGGTTACTAGATTACAAATTCTAACGACCATCGCCTAACAACGCCCCCCACCACGTCGCACATAATAGACTATTATATATATATATATATATATATATATATATATATATATATATATATATATATATATATATATATATAATCGAGAGATTAATCACGGAATTCCTCACGACTAATCACAACTTAATCATACTCGTTTGTGTGTCCTGTACCAGATTCATATGTTTTTAATATTCAAGTCTACATGGGCATTGACAAATGTGAATGCTTTATGCAAATGCATGTCTATTAATAATGAAACCAAACTCAACACAGAGCATGAAGAAAAAAACATTCTTAGTAATTGTGGTTTAAATTTCGTATATCATCAGGACACCACGGCGTATTGGCCCTCCGGTTAATGAGGTGATACCAGAGAAAATGTATCTTTTCTAACTTATGGATTTAATAAATTAAAACATTTAAATCCATTTATTTAAAAATTAAAAATAGTTTAGATAGATAGAAAATAAATAGAAAATATTTTTCGGTGGAGTTTAATTTATACTTATATTATTATATATCTGAGTCAAGGAAAGATGGCGTGAATAAATGCGTGTTGCCTTAAAGGCTTTAATTCCACATTTTTTAAATTAATGTATTTATATTTTTTATAGAGATGGTAAAAACAATATTGATATTTCACCAAATAGATTAAAAATGAAGCCTGGTTTGAAAATGTAAGTAAATGTAATGTAAGTACAGCATTTGTTTAAATATCTACTGTTAAAGTCTTGATACCAGAAAAATCCACTTAAGTAAAGTACTGAAATGCTGGGGGCCTCTGGAATAGACTACCGTTTAATCAGGAATTAGTTGCATCATACTGCACTGTCCTGTAGAGGGAGCCAAATATCTGTCCTAGACCAAGGAATAAAAAAAAAAAAAAAGCCATAACATCTATTATTCACAAGGGTCTTTTTTTTGCCTTCCTTTTCAGATAACTAACCACCCTGTTTTTCAGAGACCCCTGGGCACTTGGGCAGCTTGTGACACTGCATATGTGGTGGCATTGGAAAGTGGGGGAACCAATTATTGATGACATTCAACCTCCACAGGCATGATGGCACAGGCACACTCAAGCTGTGACTTAACAGAGGAAATAGGAAACAGATGTAATTAGTGGCGTAGTGAAGAGGGTCTCTCCTACTGCGGCCGAATGCGCACAATGCCAACTTGGCTGACGCGTGCCGTCAAAGCCATTCAGCCCTTCACTTGCAAGCTGCTTCCTATTGATGGCGTGACAAATGTCACACATGGACAAGACATGGCTTTATGGTTCCTGTCTGAATGTTTATTTGTTTGTCCTCGCTTTCTTTACTGTGTATGTACACATCCTTTATGTGTATTATATTGGATTATTTCTTTGTCATTCAATAATAAATATCTCAGATTATGCTTTTCAAAAAGAAGTTTACAGACATAAAAACATTTCATATGTGCCGTGTAAATATAATCACATTTCCATTGAAAAAAATTGTTTTTGTATTATTGAAGTTTGGATCATATGTATTTAATGCAAGTGAGCTGACAGACAGACAGATAGATAATAGATTTGTAAATATTTGAATATTTGTAAAACAATTTAATGGTCATTCAAATATGCAGATGTTCAGTACAGTAACAGTAACAAAGTAAAAAAAAAAAAAAAAAAAAAATAAAACATATATATATATATATATATTAGGTACTATATATCTCTTCTCATATATATATAAATATAATATATATATATATATATATATATATATATATATATATATATATATATATATATATATATATATATGCAAGAAGAGGTAATAATAATAATAATAATAATAATAATAATAATAATAATAATAATAAATATTCCATAAGTTATGTGCAATGTATGTACAAACCACGCTAATATGCAGATATTATACAGAAATATAATTTAAACTGGAATAAACCAGGACCTGCAATGATAATGCTATAATAACAATAGGAACTTAATACATGTAATGAGTGTGATAATAATAGGCTCTAGTATTAATGACTGTAATTAGGAAAAAAATAAATAAAAGAAGCCATAGATGCCTGGGCTAAGCTCCATGGAGAAGTATTGCTTTAAAATAAAGTGTTGCATTTCACAGTCGGATCTGGCTATATAGCGTGAGCATTTGTTCTGCTCTGAAAATACATGTTTGGAACGAGGGCACACGCTCGGCTGCCTCAAAAGTGACAACAGGGAATGGATTCCACAAAGTAACACATTCTTCCTGTGGTGATAGTCAGAGAATAGAATCTGAGCATGAAAAAGAAAAAAAAAGAAAAAAAAAAAGACGAAAGGCAGATGTAAAACATCTTAATTGTATTTGAGAAGTCTGTGAAGTAGATTTCACTTGGATGTGGTAGATCAGACGTTCAGCCAACTTTCCAACTGATGCTGGTGACTATTGTTATTTGGATTGTTTCAGTTTGTTGGAGATGGCATTCCTTTTTTTTTTTATTCTTTCAAATGTCCCATAAAAGGAAAAAACTTTCAGTGCGTAATCAACATCCAGTCACAGTCCTGGCGAAATATACACCTGGAATAGCATATCCTGTTGAAAAACATTCACAGGTCACTGCTAGTCAGTTTCCAGTGCGTTCATGGAAATGTCTCTATCAATATACAGCGTGTAACACACTGCAGGGTCGTGCGAATACCAAAATGCACAGCAACGTGGTTAAGGAATACAAGCACAAGTTTGCTTCATATTGATCTGCTATATTTGAGGACACAAAATCAAAAGTATCGATCAAAAGCACCTCCACAATACAAAAAGGAGATTTTCTGACTTTTAAAGAGAGAACTTTTTACAGACGTGTTACGAGGTGTATTTATCACACGAAACATTCCTTTATAGCATAATAAAAAAGAAAATAAGAAGAAAAAAAAACAGTCTCTACTTAAAATTAATGGGTTTACTTAAATCACACAACGTATGTCTGCCTATATGAGTTTAAGGACAATATGAGAAAAGCATTAAACTTGAAACATATAGATATGTACACTATGTGGTCAAAAAATGTGATCGCCTGATTATTATATGAATATGTGCTTAATCAACATTTTCAAGTCAAGTCAAAAGGTTTTATTGTCATTACAACTATATATAGCTGACGCTGTACACGGTGAAATGAGACAGCGTTTCTACAGAACCCTGGTGCGACACATATCAACATATACCACAACATAGAGCTACAAGAACACAATGCTGAAGACTAGACTAAGTTTGTGCTAGCTACATAAAGTGCATCGTGTGCAACCTGGTGCAAACAGCACAAAAACAGAACAAGAGACAGTGCATAACAACAACCATAACACAAAGTACATATGCAATATCAACACAAAGTACATATGCAATATACTTTAATATTCTCTTTTGATGTTATCATCGCCACATTTTGGGAAGGAGAATTATGTTCTGGCCATTTAGTGCAAGTGAATGGAAAGTGTAATGTGACAAAGATATTTTACGCAAGTGTGTGTTTCCAATTTTTGTCGGGAGCTAGAACTACATGTGTGTGTGGGTGTCCAGAAATTTTTGGCTTGATATTGCATATGTAATTTAAAAATGTAAACTATTTTACTTTAACTAGTTTTACATGTGTAATTGTTTTATGGAATTTTTGTTTTTTATTTCTCCGATTTATTATTATTTTTTTTACTTTCTTAAAGTTTAGACTTACTTTCAATGTAATACATTTAGTAGGAATTTGAATGATGGTAAAATTAAGAATGATACAATTAATTATAGGTGCTAATTTCTTTTCCATCATACATTAGTCACTCCTTTCTCACAGATTTATTTCATGGGTGAATCTGTTATAATTACTACACACATTCTCCAGCATTATTATTAATTAATAGTCCTAAACCTTTCATTGAAAAAGCTTATCACTAAATAGGTGCAAATAAAGACTGCACATTTAAATGAGTAAAATTGGCAGGAGAAATGTCAGTGACTTTTAATTTCTTCTTGAAAAAAAACTTTGCAACTGTATATAAGCAGCTGGGTCGCTAAATTAATTAAAGCTCATTGCACACAAAATAGATTTCAATTATTATTATTATTATTATTATTATTATTATTATTATTATTATTATTATTATTATTATTATTATTTATTTTTTAAATTTTTTTACACACTAGGAAAGCAACCAATACCGTAACAGGGAGGTGGTAGCCAGGTGATTAAGGTTTTGGACTCTGGCCCGGAAGATCACGGGTTCAAAACCCACCACCCTCAAGCTGCCACTAGTGGGCCCTTGAGCAAGACCCTTAACCCTCAATTGCTCAGTTGTAAGTCGCTCTGGATAAGGGCGTCTGCCAAATGCTGCAAATGTAAATGTAACAGAATTCTTAAAGGTACCACATATCATATTTAGCTAAAAAGGACAAAGAAATTAATATTAAAAGAATTATCTCCAGAGTAAAATACATATTAAAGAATCAATCATTGTATTAAAGCGAGAGATTTGGAGTGAAATGTATGTAATCATAACGATTATAATTATAATTTATGGCACATTTAAAAAAGGAGCAATTGATCACGAGTTGACAGTTGAGCGATTAATCATTATTAAATATTTTAATTATTCTAATATTTTAATATATTCTAAATAGTTGTACACAACAAACACTAACATTGTCTATTATCAAAAGACATCTAATGTTGCACTACCATGAAGAAACCTATAAAACCATCTGTATTTTCTCAGTATTATCATACTTATTTTGTTGAACAAATACTACGCACATACACTATAAGGACATATTCAAATCATTTGAACCGATGACACGAATCCAGAAATCTCATCCAAATCTTATTCTAACACAACAAATCTCAGAAACAGAGGACATCCAAAACCCACGATGATGTCATGCGGACATTTGGATGAGCGTGTTAGTCAAATCTCACGTCACTGCTTAAAAAAAAGATAACCAACACTATAGCCTGATTGACACCTAAAGGATGTGCTTAGACGGAGTGACATTTTCAACTGTGCCTGCTGTCTCTCTGTCGTTCTCCCAGACGGTCCAAAAGCAGAAGTGCCCTTTCATCTTCCCTACCTCTTCACCCAGATCTGTGATGCAGGCCAAGCATCTGACACACACCTCCAGATGGCCCGAGAGTCTGCAGTGGACACACGCTAGTGAACATGTAGGGGAAAAGGGTGTTGCGAAAGTATAGGGGGTGATGGCTGAGTGGGTAGAACTCTCGAAAAAGAAAAGGATATTGGCACTTATTGGAGGAAAACACTGGCGAGGTTGAAAAGGAGCGTGCGTTTTCTTGCTTGCCAAACTGAATCCCAAAATATGAGCTGTTCATTACTCACCTCTGCAAAGATAAACAGAACAAGTGTCTCTACATGGTTCCCATACATTCATGGATTATTGATTTGTGTTTGTATTGCTTGCTTGGTATTCACCTAACAAAGAGAATACTTCATCCGAATATAAATGCTAGGCACAAGCCCGAAGCTATACCCTATATGTTTTTTGCTTGACCAAAAATGTGATTAAAGCAAGATTTTGATTCTACAGTGCATTTTTGGACAAAAGATGTCGAACTGTCAGCAGCTTGGACACATTTACAGCTGCAAAGCCAAGTCAGTTTAATATCAATGTTCTATTAAGATATGGGGAAGTATCAGCCCTGTGGCTCTGGAATACTGGGTGCAAGCCGCAGTATCACCACGTTGTCACTTGAGAACGACCCATATAGAGAAGGGCACAATAGCTGACACATTGCTCTGACCCACAACTTTAATGGAATATGCGAAGAAAGAGTTTCTCTGGGCTCTAATGTTCATGTGGACAATATTTCTGTTTCTTTTAACTGCAGATAATTAAGCTGTCCGTACACTATACATCGTCACGATCCAAACCTTTTGCAGTTTTTTTGGTGACATTTTTGTTTCATGAACTCTACGAGAAAGAAAAAGTCGAGATGAGACCCAGAAACAGGAATTTTGGAGAGGATTTCTTGGTGCTATTACATAATAGGAACGGTAATAGGAACTAGAACATTTTGTTTCGAATGATTTTATTTGGCATACATTATTGATCTCATGAGGGAAATTCTTTTCTTCTCATATGCCAGCTTGTTTTTCAAAGTTGGGGTCAGATTCAGTATCGGCCCCTGAAGCACAGAGGGTTAAGGTCCAACCTTCCGATCAGTAGTCCAGTGCTTTAAACCACCAATATACATCACACAGGGATAAGAGTCTTGCTCAAGGACCTAAGGGTGGCAGCTTGGTGATCCCGGAGCTCAAACTTCAACCTTCCGATCATTAGGCCAGTGCTTTAAACCACCAAGGGATAAGAGTACACCCCTCCATATTCAGATTTCAACTGAATGTAGACATCAACAAATACATGTATGCAACTCTCTTGTCTTGGTAAAGTGCTATGATAAGAATAGAATCGTAGAATAGAATAGAAGTTACAGTAACCCACAGTTTCTCACATCAAATTTAAATTGGGATTTAGAGCGAGATGCTAAAATTCTGTTACAGGATACATTTCATAATACAGTTATACCGTAATCTGTGAGGGCTGAATGGTGATTCTGATCAGATTCACATTAGGTCAAAGAGGCGCTGATGAATCCTACTAAAATCTGTAGGTCACTATTTCTTTAGTCCTGGCAAGACTAAAAGTTACACCAAGTTTTGGATTTTTGTCACTCAAGTTTTTTTGGAGGGACACAGAGAGAGCCAATTATTCTCTATAGTCCGGGAATTGAATTGCTCAGATTAAAAGATTTTTTGATTAGTAAGAGTGGAATAACTCTTCTGAGAGACAAAGCTGTCAAAGGGGTGTGTGTGTGTGTGTGTGTGTGTGTGACTGTCTATCTATCTATCTATCTATCTATCTATCTATCTATCTATCTATCTATCTATCTATCTATCTATCTATCTATTATATATAATAGAGGGAGAGAGAGAGAGGGAGAGAAAGGAAGAGAGAGAGAGAGAGATTTAAAAATATTTCTTTATTTCTTTTTTCAATTTCAGTAAATATATAGAACAAGCTCCAAAAAGGCTCAGATCATTTTAATTACATGTACTTTTTACTACACTTTTAATTGAAGTTTTATTGTCTTTTTATTTTTTCTAACAAATGTGTGATCAATGATCAAATTAACTACGTACACAAACTATTTTCTTCATTAAGAATGTGATTGGATGACATTCGGATGGATTCTATCTAAAATGGATCAGTAAGGTTTGCACAAATGTCAAGAATCCATGCCAGCTTGAGTGTACACTGTCAATAAAGCAAAATGAGACAAACAGAATATTATCTCTGATATGTATGGAGGCATATCATAGGTCCTATATTTCACTCTATTCCTGATGTCGAAAATTACAATGTTTATCATTCAGAATGAAATCCTGAGACTTCTTGGACCCCACTGTGTTAGTGCTCTGCAGGGACAAATAATTTCCCTTCTCATTGTGAGTGTAGAACAACAAATATTAGAAAAGACCCTATCCGACCACTTAGTTCTGGTCTACATATGATTGTGATTGAACTTTGACTGATCAAAGGTTTTAGGGTCCATTAAGGCTTAAAAAAATAATGTAATCAAATTAAATATGACTCGAAATGTACTTTTATTATGATTATTGTTGTTGCATCATTATTTGTCTCTGAAGCAGAGTGGTTCGAATAAAGGCCCCTTCACTGGTAATACTAATGAGCCAATATTTTAGTAGCAATAGCATGCCAAACAAATACTATACACTAAACTGGCAGTTTATTAGGTACAACTAACTTGTAGCTGCTCCTATATAGCAAATCCCACGCCTTTTGCCATATTTGATCATGTGAGAAACTTGGAAAATACATAATTGGTTAAATCAGCTTAAAAGTCGAGAAGGCTAGTAATGTTTAGCATCAAAAAAAGAACTGGACGTTCTGGACAAGGGGAAGGTGATTAGGCATTCCTTGGCATTTCCAAGTTGGTGATTAGTTCCAGAGCTTTTCTGAACACACACCAATACAATTCAATATTTGCTATTTGATAACAGCACATATTACTTGCATGAGCAAAAAAGGTAGCCTTCAAATATTTAACAAAAAGAAGCACAGGCTAATTTGTTGCATTGTGCACCAATTTGGGATTACAGCCTAAAGACTGTGTCTGTCTAATTTTGCTGAAATTTAATAAGCATTTTAATCCTATTTTAAACATTGTGAGGTTTATATGACTACTAAGCAGCTCAGTAACAGTGCTCAAGTAATTCACCTGTTTTTTACTTCGGGGTTTCTAGCCTGGGTAACGCAAAGCGTAACCCCATTGTGCTCCAGGGAAGCTGTATCATGACCTGACCCTGCACTTCCAAAACAAGCTGGGATATGCAAAGAAAATAATTTCACTGTGCAGCAATGTATAGGTGATAAATAAATGATATATTCATTTGAGTAGTGTAATTGTAAGATAGAACAAGCTTCTATCAAATAATTAAATTCAGTGAATGAGGAAATAAATCTACAGAATATGAGTGGTGACCTGGTGCTGGTCAAAGTAGGAGAGGTGGTGAAACTTGAAAAAAAAATAGCTTCTGCTGTAGCTATCACTCTATCACCTCCTGAAAGCAGACAGGAAAACAAAAATACTAGCAACTTTACAGCCATTAATCTCTCTCTCTCTCTCACACACACAAAGAATCTCAATGTGGTAATGTTTTAAAATAAGCACCGATGCTGTAGTGTCTCAGAAAGCGTTTCCTCTTTGTTCTCTGAGTTTTGCAATAAATATGCCAGTCGGTAGACACTAGATTGTCTCCATGTGGGAAACAAGTAGTTTAATTTCCAGATAGAAGCTGATCCGTGGCCGGAAATGGATTCTTAGGAAAGGTTAAATGACTTGTAGTCTGTAGGTCAATGAACATCCCAACACACACTGCAGTGCCTGAACCACTAATAAACTGACATGTCAGTGTCAGGGTTGCACTAGGAATGAATCAGATAACATGAATCAGAGAGTGCCTGGCCAGTGGTAATCTCTTTCCAATAAGGAATATGATAGAGAGGGTCCTGCGAACTTACAGTCGGAAACTCTAGCATGGGGTTGCCAATAAAATGACCAATAATTGTAAATACAAACAAGAGCGGCTCAAACAGGAGCCATGTGAAGCTGAATTTCACAGCAAAACATGTAACCCTATACAACATCAATGTCTTTATTTTTCACATTATACCACTGGGTAAAAAGCTAAATAGCATCTCACGTCGTCTCTTTTATTGCAATTTATTTAGTGGACAAATACTCTTAAATAATGCATTTCTACCAAATCAGAAGATTAAAATATCAAACCTCCAAAATGATGGTACAGTATATATGGTAACACACAGGATAAGCTGCAACATAAGGTTGTACAACATGTTGAGACACAACCAGTGTCCAAGTTTATTGCTCCAGTTAAATGTAGCACACAACAATAAACCCGCTGATGCTTGCAGGTAACTACACAGAACACCACAAGCAGCATCAGTATGAAATGAGCAGAAGCAGATGTTCTCTAGCAGGGGCATGTACAGCTAAACTGGTCCTGGCACTAGATAGAGTATCAAAGAATAAGGGGGTTAGTGGAGTCATTATATCCTAAGGGCTAAAGGCAGGCATGATGCCACCTGAGACCAGGCCATGCTGGCAGTACACACTGACACACTGTTGCACTGTGAATGTACAGCATGGGTCGGCCATGAAAGGAAAGCAGGCCAAGGCACAACAAACAGAAAGAGACCCAGTGATATGAAAGTAACTGAAAGGGGATATATTTATATATATATATATATATATATATATATATATATATATATATATATATATATATATATATATTAACGTGTTAAATTATACACACACTATATACACACATATCTACATAGAGAGATAGATCGATCAATTGATCTATCTATCTATATAGATACACACACACACACACACACACACACACACACACACACACACGTGTTAGCATTAATGATAATGATAATGTATCACTTGCCTCATTTGAAGAAAAATATTCTGATATTGTGTAATACTATCTTATTATAAATTTAGTGTACCTTGTCTTGCAAATGAACAGATGACAATTACGGCAATCTGGATGCATTTCCTGATTAACAACGGGAATCAAAACAAATTATTTAGCAGACTGTGCCCCTTCTGTGACAATAGTACCGAGTAGGTTACTTAGATTGGATCTAACGGCTGCTCCTATTCAGACAAAGTCAATGAAAACAGGATTTGTTATTTGCAAAGTCTACACTTGTTGTTGAGTTGAGTTGTCAATAACCCTCATACGCATAGGATTTGTTTTGTTTTATTATTAAAATAAAACATTATTTAAGTTTCATATTTAGTTTATTTAGTAAAGCTGATGGCTTTGTATCTGTAGAGTTGGAAAAACAATATCCTGCCCAGATCTGCAATTTCACAGAACATCTGTGGGATAAACTGGAACACCTACTGCACAATAGATCTCTTCATCCAACAAGTGGCGGTCATAACTGGTATTCTTAAAGCTGGATGAACACAAATCTCTCACAAGTACACTCCAGAATGGAGTGCAAAGCTTCCCCAGAAGAGTGGAAGTTACATTCCAACAGCCAAAACCCACCATAGCTGGAGTGCAATGTTCAACAAACACCTAATGAGCGTGATGGTCAGAAGCCAACAAACTTTTGGCCATATAGAATAACAGAAGCATATAATAGATGAAAAAGCCCTGTCATATGAGCCATCATTTGCAATAGAACGAGTGGCGAGAGCAAACAGCGGATTTGAAGTTCCAGAAAGGAATCACCTCTCGACTTGGCTAGTTTAGCGATGTACGTGTTGATGAGCTTGATAGCGTTGACGATGGATGCCATTAGCATACAAGCGGAAGCATGATCTGTTTGAGCAGAGTGTGTACAGATGAAGAATTATTGGAGCTTATTAAAGATTAAAGGATTATAAACTGCTGTTGATGCATTCCTTTTAAGTAGAGTTGAACTCCCACTGCCGTCGCTATCAGCAGGCAGGAGGACAGCATTGTGGGTAATGTACAACTGAACAAAATGTAAAAAGATAAGGAAAGAATATAAATCTGCAGCGGAATCCGTTGATGTTAATTATAAGGATTTATATGCGGGTTGTTAAGGCTGGAATGATCTCCTACAATAATATTAGAAATAGTCTCATACACGCCTCACTAATTCCTTTCTATTTATTTCTTTATTTATTTTACTTACATTTTTAATGAAAGAGAGAGGGGAGCCACGCAAAGGAAACAACTGAAACAATCCTAAATGTCAGCCAACCGGGTGTAAAAAAAAAAAAAAAAGGTGTAAGGTGCGGATCTATTGTTGAACGAATAAAAATAACTCAACTAAAATTACACGCTCATGTGCGGTGGTTGGATCATGTGGGATTGCCTTGCAGTTTGGCGAAAACAAGCCACAAATTTTAACACACAAACTATTAATACAGTATGGAACCGTCAAATAAATTGAAAGTGTAGGGACAAAGATAATTAATCACTTCCAAAGGCAAGAGCCTGGTAAACTAGGACACCAAGCCGGATATCAATCAGCGGCAGACTGCTGGAGGCTCTCCTTTAACAATGACATTCAAGTGCTTTGAATAGAGCTGAGCCTTCAGGCATTATCTGAAAAGTGACACAGGGTGATTCTTTCTAGCATTATAATACCACAATATGGAAAAGAAATATTAAGCCTTGTAATAGAATTAGCTCAGTAGCTCAATAGTATATTGACATATACTATTAGTGGCAAGAAAGCATATCCTGCTTTAATGAATACTAAATACACTTTACAACTCATTGCCTCACATCAGCCTCTGCCCTTTGAATGTTAAAATACACAAATGTCTTTTTATAGTTTTGGCCTGAAGGGAAATAAAGATGAGATTTAAAAAAAAATTGAAAAAAATGAGTCAGTGGAATAGGTGGAGAATAAGTCAAGAGATTGTATGATCTGCAATGAAATGATTGTGTGTGTGTGTGTGTGTGTGTGTGTGTGTGTGTGTGAAATCAAAACTCAAGGTTCTAAAGCCTTAGTATTTCTTATTCTTTTTTACCCCTGTTGAATGACAAGACATTAAAACCACCTGCTCGATATTGTTCAACTCCACCTTTGTTGTTGGCAAAACAGCTCTGAGCCATTAATGCCTCCACTCGAGAAGACCTTTGAAGGTGTGCCGTGGTATCAGGCACCAAGATATTCAAGTTCTTGTGAAACCGGGCCTCTATATTTATCACACTTGCATGTCTAGAACATCTCGAAGATGATCGGTCAAAGACCTTGACTCCATTCCTGTGCAGTGTAAGAGACCAATTGCTCTTAGAGGAACACTTTTAGCCATTGCAAATATGTTTGGGTAGGTTTCCCTAACAGTGCCTAAAGTATTGAACTGCCTCTGGTTTGCTTGAAAAGAAAATGTGACTGATCACAAATAGATAAAGTAACTTAGTATGAGAAATGCATTCGAATACTTCAAAGTCCTGCTGGTAAACATACAGACTGCTTTTTATATAAAAAATAATCCAGTGCTCTTCCATTCACTGTTGATGTTTTTTTTTTCTAAATGTGAATCCCCGTTTGTGGCTTTTCCCAAACAGTTCACGGGCACCACAACAAACAAACAGTTCACAGTAACTCCCAGGAGTGCATTTGTTTCATTCCTGATCATTTTGTTGTCAAGACCATGAAAAGCGTAATGTTTTGCTGTTTGGACATGAGCCAATTTGTTTTTGGCACCAGAAGAGATTTTGTTCCTGACCAGCTTTCATATTTGCGGCAGAGATTAGCATGTAGCTTCTGAGCAAAAATATTTGGGGAGGTGTCTAATTTAAATGGCTTTTAGCATGAACTCGTTGAGCCCAAGATATTAGAATCAGCCATGCAGTAGCTATTAAAATCATGTTGTTGACTTCTAGCCGCACCAAGCATATTCATTACAGCAACATCTTTATAAATCGTACTGAGTGGTACAGACACAAACAATAGGACTGTGTGAGTCGTCACTGTGCACTGTTAATGGCATTCTAGGGAAAATGTTTCATTTTTTGACAATATAAAGTGGAAAAGAATAACTTCTTAAAGTTAAACTACTCTACTACTACTACTACTACTACACTCTGCACTACCCATTTTCCAAAAGCAGACACAACCGATTGAACAAAATGCGAGACAGATAGTCCTATGAAATGTTTAAATCTTGTCTTTAAATATGCTTAATAAAAATTATTTCAAATTGAAGCTAGAACAAAAGAGAGGTTGATAAATGTCTAAAGTGGAATCACTGCTTCTGTGATCAGATGTGGACCGAGGAAAAAGTGTGTGCTGTGTTTAAATCTTCATGAAACACTGCCCTGCTCCAGCTCACACTTATCGGCGAAGTGTACCGGAATGTGCAAACAGCAAGGGCTAATTTATAGCTTCAGCAAGCAGGTGTGACCATACTAGCTGGTTTACATGTAAGTGTAAGTCTGGTGTTATATAGCACTTGATGCAGATATAAATCTACCAATGATAATAATAATAAGAACAATATTAAATGCAAAAAAAACAATACAGTTAAAAGTTACTGTATTTACCTGTTACATATCTCATATTACCTATATACAATGCTTTTCTGATATATTTTCATTTTAATGATATAACCTAGTGCACATCTCATTATACTTTGGCTATCCTAAACACTTTTTACACTATTCTAACGCTAGTATACTTCAATAGATTTAATTTAACATTCTAGACAACAAATACATATTGCATACATTGGCCTTTAATATATAATGGGATTCCTACTCAAGCCCTTGTCATGTGATACGAGTGAAGAAGAATGAAAATATGACGGGAAATATGGGGAAAAAAGCCTGGAATGTAAAGCAGGCTTTACATCTAGAGATGCCAACCATGTAAAGGTAAAAATAAGACAAGGAGTGAGGTGCAAAGTAAATCTATATACAAGCGTAAATTCTGATGGGAAATATCTTTCATGTCCACCACCCTGACAGCCAAATTACACATACACCCCTATGTTTGCGTGTATTTTTGGTAAAGCATTGCGGTCAGTAATCTACTATATACCAAGCCTGTTTATTATTGTTTCGATTCCTCGTGCTTCTGGTTTTGTTTTTGCTTCACGTTGTATGCTAATTGCTTCACCTACACCTGGTTCATTTTCACACCTTCAGATTGTGTTTTGGATTCGCCTGCATTGGTATATTTATACAGACAAACAATTACTTTATATGCACTTACACCTGCCGGCCGGATCTCCCTTTCTGTGACCTAATAATCTGGGATTGTTATGATAGTGTGCATATATTATACTCCTATACTCTAAAAAATGACCCAAAATATGTTCCTCTTGGAGGTTAAAGTAGACAGCTATCTGTTTACCTTCCTGTGGAACAAAATATACTATTTGTGTCAGACATGGCTTAATAATTTGCTATACTGAGATATGCGGTGTGGGTTATAAAAGACCCCACAACTGTCATTCAGTAAAAGCCCATTAAGGCATGGCCTATGAGACATGTCATCCACATCCACATAGCATGTTCCTCTATATGAGACCTCAACACTCAGTACTCTATCGCACTTAGATGCACTAAAAGCACTAACCTGCACCATTTATAATGAACAAAGAAAAACTCTCTCTCTCTCTCTCTCTCTCTCTCTCTCTCGCTCTGGCTGTGATTATTTAGAAAACTGACAATAGGATTAAAGTTGTAATGGTAAAAATGTCTATCTATCTATCTATCTATCTATCTATCTGTCTGTCTGTCTGTCTGTCTGTCTGTCTGTCTGTCTGTCTGTCTGTCTGCCTGTCTGATGGATGTCCATCCATCCCTTCATCCATCCATCTATCTATCTATGACCAAGATCACCAGGATCACTACAAGTGAATTGAATATTAATACAAACAGCCTTTGCTTGCCCTGAAAGCTTCATATCTCTGTGCTTATTAGGAAAACCTCCTGTTTGTATCTCTAGATATACCTGTTTAGAACACTGTCTGTTCTTTCACACAGTCAATTAACATAATAGAATAATATTACATTTATATTTTGTTACACTTGCTGGACATAATCTTTGCAATTCCATGATTTCTACATGACTTGGGGGTAAAAACAACCAATAATCAGCAATAAACACTAAACTATTTCTGTTTGTATTAAATGCCATGCTTTACTACTGAATTACATTAACAACTCTCAGAGAAAGGTTTGCAAGATGAACAAAGTAAAAAAATAAAATAAAATAAGTAGAATGAATTAAATTTTTTTTAAATAAAATCTTCCACCTCCTGATCGACATTTAGGAACAAACAGTGTACAGCTTTATCTCTGACGGTTATGAGCGAAGAACATCCTCCTCAATCATCATTAGAACACTGAATACATTTGCCTCAAAATCACATTATACCTTGAAATCACATTACGCTCCTTGATTTCCTTTTCTCCTCGTAGTTTTCTCTGTCTCACTCATAAATTCTTTGACTATTTCTACTACCAAATGAACTATTGTGACATGGCCACAATCAATGCCATTAAGGCGTCGGCTTTAGGACTGAATCAAGGCCATTATTAGCATTAGTGTGATTAGGGTCACATAGAGTGTCCATGAATCTGTAAGATGGCCGTAACACTCGATGCTAATTTATTACGACTGTTCTGACCTGAGGTCAAAGGAATACTCTCTTGGATTGACCACGTTTTTCCACAGACGCGCATGATTTGCAAAGGGAAGATCTGGTCTTAAAACACTAACATGCTAAAAAAAAATGCACATAAGCTCATGCAAAGGAATATAAAAACATGTATTCCTTCATTATTATTCTGTCTTCTGAACATAATTCCTTATCATTCGTTTCCTCCTCTCGCTCTCCTTCCCACCTGTGTTTGAACTGACCTCGAGCAAAGGCATTCAACACCAACCCGAGAGCTCAAACAGTTATTTTCAGATGTCTGGCTCCAACAGAAAACCACCACTGAACCAAACGCAAGAGACAGACAAAGTGATTGATTTAAACAAGATCATAACTGAATGTGAAAGACGTGCACTTTTTTGAACATCCAGTAATTGACTGAAGATAAAGCCAGAGGTCAGGCAGAGTGATGAATCTGAGACTGATCATTAAGCTCACAGAACGTGAGTTGCACAACTCACTGGTGCTAATGAGCAATGACTAAATGAATACAATCATATGGATATCCACAATACAATGAAAATGAAATACAATGAAATGAGATATTTTAAAATGTAATATAATATAATATAATATTATAAAAGAAGCAATATTAGTTTGGAATAATACCCGAGTGGAGGTGCTGGTAGTAGTAAATTAATCGACTATACAGTATACAGTATACAGTGAAGCATGTTTATTTAATGTTCATGCTTATTTTACTAACTGCCGTGTGTTTTTCCTCTTGTGACAAATAAATGTATTCTTTTTTTTTCATTTATTTTTATTCATTTATACTGGTTACCAACAGGGCATATTACGTAGAATTGTCTCCTAATTTCCTTTCAGACATCTCTATCAGATTTTCAGGATAATTGTATCTTATGTATATCATCAAAATCAATGTCTGAAATAAATTCAAATACAAATTATTGCCAAATACTTTATTCATGATCTATCTTATATGTGCATATTAGTTACTTAAATTAGTTACTTGTAATTCTTAAATTACACGCGCGCACACCCACACACACACGCACACACATTGTTAATACGGTATGTGGCTCCATATGGAATTATGTTCCGGTTTTGGTTGCTTTCCATATTAACTGGTGATAAGTTTATGTTACACACGGTAATATATGGTAATATAAATGAGTAGCTCATACCTGTTGTAAATGCGCATATAGTAGGAAGGAGCAGATCACTCGCATAGTAATGCACGCTGCGTCAATCGCGTGTTAATAAAACTAGTGTCGTTAAAGTGAATTTGCATTAATGTGTTATTAACTCCTTTACTTTGATGGCCCTAATGTATATTCACACACACAAACACAAGAGAATATATGTCTGTGTGTGTGTGTGTGTATGTGTGTGTGTGTGTAAGATAAAAACCTGTCAGCCTTCAGGAGGCTCAGATTTTATACCGAATCCTAATTTATTCATGAGATAAGTGGTTTTATTGATTTAACATGTCAATGGCTACTGGTAGTTTGTACAAGTGAAGAATAAGTGTGTTAAGAATAAACACAAGAATTCATACTGATTTGCATTTGAGGCCTCTGAAGAACTCTCAGATGTAGCACTGAATCAGTAATGGACTGATGCCGAAATGTACTTCAAATTTTCCTCTGAAATAAAGTAGATGGCCAAATATTTGATACAATTTAATAAAAGGCATAAAATGCTTCATTTCAAGTTCTGGGAACAATTCTAGAGTAGTTAAATTTAAGTTAAACAACAAATTTACAGTAAAGTACTACAAAATATAATAACACACATAGTATAAAACAACGTGCAATCCGGTAAATTACCATAATGCTGGATATAACTATGTTAAAGTGTCTTACTCTAAACCTGAACAAGGTCAGTGCTGGGATTTGAACACATAACCTGTATCCATATCTCAAAATCGTAAGTATAGAGCTATATGTTAAAATTTAAATACATTATACACAAAACATATTAAAGTGACTTGAGGAAACACACAAGGTGCAACAAACTAAAAGGTATCTAGTTTTTCAAAAAAGAAAAAAAGTTTGATATCATACTGGTATGATTTAGGCACTGATACAACCCTAGAATAGAGCCCTAGAATTCATAGATTATGTAATGTCCATGTAGTTAACATTCAATAGAAATTTCTAACACCTTTTTCTTTTTATTAAAATTCCGAACATCTGCTTTTTTTTTACTCCATAATATCATACAGATTTTTTCTACATTCTTAATGAATCCTATATGCTGGGAATAATAAAATGGTTGCCATTTAGTTCAACTTAGTGGGAGACTGTCTAGGACATGTCTCCTTTGATGCATTATACGCAGCCTGAAGCGACCCTCTAGTTTTCATCTATTTGCGAATTGTTTAGTGGCAAGTGAAAAAGTGGTAGCATGGGAAGAAAAGACAGAGAGAGGAAACAAATGAGATTGTACTGAATGATGAGCCATCCATAGTTTTAACTCTTAATATGTTGACTATGAGTCAAAAATAGAGTAAGGGATGACGTACATGAAAACGATTCAGTTTAGTTATCCAGGGATCAATCTTGTAGGTGAGAAGGAGCTGTTATTGTTGCTTTTGTTGTTTTTTTTTATATCGCAAATAACACGAGAAGGCCGACCAGCAAAAATGAAGAGAACCCTCAGGGATACAAGAAGCAGAGTCAAAGGGTCCTGTGATTTCTTAATGCGTTTTCATTGTCGAGTACGAATCCACAATCCTCAATGTTTATTTGTTATTGAGTTCTTAGGGTTATTAGACTTTTGACTGGAAACGTGAGTTTTACTCCAGAACTCATTCAAATAAAAACTAATAATAATCAAGGTAATTCTGTTTATTATCATGTATAGCGCTGTCTGATCAGATTAATTAAAATTAATTGAATGAATTATTTTAAAGTATCCTTTTATACACATTAAACGTGGAAGGTTCAGGTATAAAAATGCGCTGTAGAATAATTCTATATTAATGGTTTATATTGAATTTATTGTACAGTTAGAAATGCGCTCTGTTTAAACACAAGTTATCTAGTATGTGGTCAAATTTATTTTAAGTTAAGTTAAGAGGTTAAGGCTGCAAACAAAGGGCCTGTATAGTGTATTGGAAGAGTATTCATGCCCCTTAAATAGTTTCACATTTTGTCTCATTATATCTACAAACTTAAATGTATTTTATGGGGATTTGGTGCGATAGAGCAACACAAAGTATCGCATAATTTTGAAGTGCAAGAACAATCATACACATTGTTAAAGCTATTTTATAAATAAAAATCTAAAAATGTGCCATGCATATCTATCCCCACCCCCACCCCCGTAGTCAATACTCTGTCGAACCGCCTTTCACTGCAATTACAGCTGTCTTTTTGTATATGTCTTTGCACATCTAGGGACTGTAATTTTTGCCTATTCTTCTCTGTAAAACAGCTCCAGTTGAATCGGATCGGATGGAGAACATCTGTGAACGGCACTTTTCGAGTCATGAAATATGATTTTCATAAATATGATTTGATCTAAACCATTCCATTGTAGCTCTGGCTTTATGGTTAGAAGTCGTTGTCCTGCTGGAAGGCCTAAAGGCTGTTTCTGGCCTCTAATAGGTTTTCTTTCAGGATTACCCTGTATTTAGCTCCGTCCATCTTCCCATCATCTCTGACCAGCTTCCCTGTCCCTGCTGAAGAAAACCATCCCCACAGCATGATGCTGCCACCACTATGTTTCATGATGGGATTCAGAATGTGCAGTGTTCGAACACATGTTCCACATGTTTGCTGGCCACCTACATGGCATGTGACAAGATGCAAATTGGACTTTTTAGTGAACAATAGTGGCATGCACGACTTATAGTTGTCTTGTGGACAGACTATCTCCCAGGTGAGCTGTGGATCAATGCAGCTCCTCTATAGTTAACAAGGGCCTTCCAGCTGCTTCTCCTTCCCCGGTCTGTCATCTTAGGTAGACGACCATGTTTTTGTACTCTTTCCATTTTCAGATGATGGATTGAACAGTGCTCCATCAGATGTTCAAAAGCTTGGGAGATGTTTTTATTACCTAACCCTGCTTTAAACCTTTATTCCTAATCTGCCTGGTGTTCTCTTTAGTCGTCATGATGCAGTTTGCTCACTATTATTCTCTGACAAACCTCTAGAGAACAGCTGTAATGATACTGGGAGGTAAGTAAACACAGGTAGACTCTATCTACTAATAAGGTGACTCCTGAAGGCAGTTCATTACGGGGTATCATAGTAAAAGGGGCTGAATACAGATTTTTTTAATTTGTAAAACACCTGTAACACCACGTATCACTTTCCTTCCTCTTCACAATTATGGAATACTTTGTGTTGTCGCATAAAATCCCAATAAAATACTAAGTTTGACAAAATGTGGAAATATTCAAGGATTATGATTGCTTTTGCAATGCATTGTCTGTTCAAGTGAAGATATTTCTTTTAGTACATTGTACAAACATAAGCGTACAAATACAAAAACAAAACACCAAGTGGCAAAGAAGCACGACTGAGAAAATCACAACCTGTCTGTGGACAAGTATGCGACAAAAACCTAAATGAAAGGTGTATACATGTGTCCTAAAGAAGGGTGACAAGGAACAGGTGTGAGTTCTTAAATAACATGTGACAGTCATGTCATAGTGCATGTCTAATATTTATATCGCCATTTTTGTTAAATATTATATAGTAAGGATTGGAAAGATTATAGACTTGTGAAGTTGCATCTAGGCTATTAAAATGTTTTTTTTTCTTTTAACTTGTGGCAAAGGCTGTAAATATAGAAAAAAAGCTGGGATATTGTTTTTTTGTTATATAAATTTTGGCCTGAATTTTGAAAACCCCTGCTTTAGAAAATGTGTTTTTGTTTCGTAAAAGAAGCTTTTGTTCGTCAAAAGTTTTAAGATTTTGAAGCCGGCACCAAAAAACTAATAATTTTTGTGCTGTATTGTAATTGATTATCCTGCTTCTTACAGGAATAGCAAAATATCACACAAAGAATAACATACTGAAAATGGTCCATTTGTGGCATTGTGTTAAAAAAAAACCCTTCATACAAATACAATATATCTGTGTGAAGGCGCCAGAGGTAAACACGAACAGCACAACACTAGCTGATTACACATAATAACCGCTTTCCTGGAAATGAGCTCATGTCCTAACTAGATGTAAAGCATTGTTTTGTCACTGAACATTTTAATTCCTGGTGGTGGATTGGGACAGGAGAAGGTGTGGATGGAAGGGAAGTGAATGTTGTTTACAGCCAGCTCCTGCCAGAACAAGTCACACTGCCATCCACACCCTGATATAAAAATCCAGACAGGAATACATTAAACAATGTGACAATGAGGTTTATCAATGGCTGGAGAAAACCCGCAACAACACAGTGTTATGAATAACAGGGGAACAAAGGTCTTGCTTATTATTGTATTATACATAAAATACCTGGTCATCATCACTAAATCTTCTTTGCTCCTCCCAGATTGCATTCTTCTACACGCTTGAATAATATAGTTAATTCAAATCCCTGTAAACATTCACCACTACTCTATCTTAGTAAGTGTGGACTGTTTAGCATGACTGCTCCATTCAAAAGTTTAGACACACCTTCCCATTTAATGCCCGCTCCCTTCAGTGGAGGAATTATAAATTTCTCGATGTGTAAACAAAGCAAATACCATCCTTAAAGTTACGTCCCAACCGTGTTTGAGCTGTTACTGTGAGGCAGACGGGACAGAACAATTAAAACCAGAACAAATAGACAGAAGAACGGTTTTTAATCCCAGAGCATTAAATGCAAGGTGAAATTCTCTGGGAGATTTATTTATTATGTCCTGCATTATAGTTAAATCTCCTGCAATATCTTGTCATCTGTTTCAAAATCTGTCTCAACGAGCCATATGTGTCAGTTTGGGTAAAGTGCAATCATACGTAAACGATTTTTTGTATTTTGTGTAATATGTGTAAAGCACCTCATTTCCTTGAACTTCCAACATGTTCCAATGATATTCATTCATTCATCTTCTACTGCTCTTGGAGAGCCTGTGCCTATCTCAGGCGTCTTCGGCATCAAGGTAGGACACACTCTGTATAGAATGCCAACCCATCACAGGGTATGGGGGAAACCAGAGAACCTGGAGAAAACCCCCCTGAGGCACGAGGAGAACATGAAAACTCCACACACACATATGGCGGAGGTGGGAATCGAACCCCCAACCCTGGAGGTGTGAGGCAAATGTGCTAATCACTAAGCCACCGTTCCCCCACACTAAAGATATTCATTCATTCATTCATCTTCTACCGATCTTCCCTCGGGTCACTGGGAGTCTGTGCCTATCTCAGGTGTCTATATGCATTAAGGCAAGATACACCCTGGATGGAATGCCAACCCACACACACATGGCCGAGACGGGAATCGAACCCGGACCCTGGAGGTGTGAGGCAAACCTGCTAACCACTAAGCCCCACACTAAAGATATTCTATTCTATTCTAATCACCCGAATGATATTATTATTACAACATTATGACCGGTGTAGTTTAATAGCACTGCTTAGCATTTCATCATGGCACCTGTTAGTGGGAGGGATATATATCGGCACCAAATGAACATTTTGTCCTCAAAGTCGGTGTGTTAGAAGCACAAGCTTATTGATGTGAGCGACAAATTGTAGCGGCTAGACGACGGGGTCCGAGCGTCTCCAAAAACTGCAGGCTTGTAGTGGTCAGAATCTATGCCCCGAGTAAGAACGTTGGTGTATAGGATCATGAGGGTCAATGGTTCCCTGATGCGCATGGGGAGCAAAGGATGAGCTACTGTAGCCCAAATTGCTGAAGATGTTAATTCTTTCGAAATCAAAAGTGAAACCGATATAATATTAAGATGGGTAGAATAGAAGAAGGGTACAACTTCCCTTATTTGTCACATACTCATAATTACAGGACAGCAAAATTCTTTCTTCGCATATCCCAACTTATTTGGAAGCCTGGTCTAACCGCAGGATACAGCGCACCTGGAGCACAGAGGGTTAAGGGCCTTGCTCAAGGACCCAATGGCGGCAGCTTG
>JACRUU010000005.1:25918834-26018834 GCA_030449085.1 Kryptopterus vitreolus
TATGTGCTTGGGTTCAATTTATATGGTGTGATGTTTTTCTGTTACCTGAAAAAGAAAAAGTAAAAAGTAACATTGAAATGAACATGAAAGTAATTAATTACAAGAAATTAATCTTAAAAGTTAAAAAAAAAATTCCAAAGTAAAATAAATAATCAATCAAAACAATAAAAAGAAATCAATAATTTTATTAAAGGGAGAGATTTTGAGTGAAAAATCTATAATTATAACATCTGTTATTAGTTAGTGTATTTATTAGAAATGTGTTATTAGAAATGTGTGAAAGTATTAATTTATTGTACATTTAAAATGTGTGATTAAAGTGCGATTAATCATGATAAGATTAATTGACAACCCGAATATATATAGCTATATATATATATATATATATATATATATATATATATATATATATATATTTCTTGAATATCATTTTCTTAAAAGTCTTCATCATTAAAAAGTCACCACTATATATTGATATCTTTTGGACAGTTATGAATATCTCAACAAAACCAATGCATTGTAAGAATTTTAACAATATTCTATATATGAATATACTGAGGAAGAGCTACATACAAAAATACACGCAGTCAAATTTAGATGCAAAGGAGACAGAAGAGACAAATATGCGGTCTGTTGAGAATGTGACTTTTTCTTTTCTTTTCTTTTTTTTCAAGACTTATTGTTGCAAGAAAACAGCAACACAACGGTTTTGACACTCATTGTTCAAAATTCAATGCATTCTGCTTTGAACACCACACACTGTCCTCTGTGCAATCATCCTCTTGCGAACACCTGAGGACCGTGCACTGCTGCTGATAAGCGATGCAAGGTTTTAGCAGCGGCACACGAATCTGTTTGCGCTGCTTTTTATCACCTCAGTCGCAAGTTGGTTTTTTTTTTTAATGCACGCGATTAAAAAAGTCAAACGCTTCGAAAGCAATATATATATGGCACAAATAAAAGCCAACCTTTCTCTTTCTCTCTCAATTTCGCTCTCGCTACCCCACTCCCTCTCTCTAATGCACACGCACTCACACACACACGCACAGCATTAACATGCATCATTAAGAATGGGGTCTATTAATATTGCAAGATGTCAAGGGGCTCTAATGGAGATTAAACAAACACAATGTCATTTAAATGATCAGGAAGGTGACTTAGCACTGAGGAATTCTCCATATATGGCTCTCAGCCAGCACAAACACGTCAAAGTGAAGCAAACAAACAAAACAACGATCATTTATACACAGCTCTGTGTACAGTGACCTTGTCGTGACCTTAGCTGTATAGGATTCTACCTCCCAATGATTCTTCCCTGATAACGCTAAGGGCAGGATGTATGTTCGTAGCACCAAATAATCCGAGTGTTCACAAGGCTACAAGACACATGAGCCATAGGAATTTCAGCTGACCTAGACCTAGACCTGTGTATGTGTGTGTTTTTTGTTGTTGTTTCAGTAGGCATCAGTTGTCAAAACTATTTTGTCGGGAAAAGCCGCATAAATGATAAATCGCTTGTCTGTTCAGTCAAATTTTTTTTCTTTGCATCATTAACAGCAGACATGCTCACAGTGCAGGTTTACAGAAATCCATTTATAGTCATGCGAGCTGCATTGTAGTCTTCTGTTTTGTGTAGCTGCTGATTCACAGTGAACTCATAATTAACGTCAACGTTTTTGGCAGTGATTTTCAGTTTGTGTTTTCAAATGATGTCTAAAACAGAGCCTTGTGGGATACCATGTTGTACATTCGCAGTGTTGGGAAGATTCCTTTGGAAATGTAATAGGTTACAGACTACAAATGACCCTATTTGAAATGTAATAAGTAGTGTAACTCTTTAATTACTTTATAAAAGTAAAGTAACTGGTTATATTTGATTACTTTTTTTATTACTTTCATTTGTCCACTAGGTGGCGGAAAAAGAAGCTTATATTTTTCGAAATCGAGCGGTGTCAGAATCAAATTGTTGAAGGGGGGCAAGTGCGTACAAAATTTTTAATGAGCGGCTAGGAGGGATTTATTGAGCGTGGGTCTTTGGGGTTTGTAATCTTTAACATTTTCGAAGTTTAAAGTTTTTTTCCTCAGCAACTGTAACAAATTACTGTGACTTTTAATTTGTAATTAAACTACGTACTGCCGTTACATGTAACTAGTTACTCCACAACACTGTACATTTGTCAATGCAGAGTTCGTGTGGTAGAGGTGCACAGGATGTAAGTACCGAGTAAACAGCATTTTCTTCAATTAAGGCGATTCAGAGTTCTTAGCATAACATAGGTCAAATCCCAGGTTGGTAGAGTTCGGCCACAAATCGAACACAATCTAGAAACTCAACAAGGCTCAGTAATGCGTTTGCATTTATGCCATTTGACAGAGAACCTTATTTAGGGCAGCGTGCAAGTACAGAATTTGCCGAACTAAGCAGTTAAGTATTTGCTAAAGAGCCAAGGAGCAGCAGCTTGGCAGAAACGATTTGAACTCGTTTCCTTTCAGTCAGAATTCCAACGATTTAACCACTGATCTGCCATGTCCCCATTGCATGCAACTATGAACCAGACAAATGAATTCAACACAGAACAGGTGTAGAAATAACAATACAGGAGTAGAGACAGAACCATTTACTGGCTAGCAAAAAAAGATCATGCAAAGATCACATGTTCATAAATAAAGGAATCACCAATCGTTCATAAATACTTGAAAGAAAGTATATATATACTTTACCTCGGGTTCGTTTCCCATCTCGGCCATGTGTGTATGGAGTTTGCATGTTCTCCCCGTGCCTCAGGGGTTTTTTCTTCGGGTTCTCCGGTTTCCCCCCGGTCCAAAAACATACAGGGTAGGTTGATTGGCACCTTGGAAAATTGTCCCTAGTGTATGAATGTCTGTGTAATTGTGAGTGTGTGTGTGTGTGTGTGCCCTGCGATGGGTTGGCATTCCATCCAGGGTGTATCCTGCCTTAATGCCCATAGACGCCTGAGACAGGCACAGACTCCCCGTGACCCGAGGGAAGATCGGATATAGCGGTAGAAGATAAATAAATATTAAGCAGGTGATATTTCTTTACCTCTGCTGGGGGTGGTTATGCATTATTTTAAAACTATCCTTATATGATGAGCCTTCAGGGCCCTCTCAGAATGTGAGACCGCAGGCAATTGAATTCCTTTGCGTGCCCTGTAACTACGCCTCTGACAATAACTAATGCATATATTTGACTTAATACACTATAATTTCATAAATTTACTACTAAAGACTTCTTTTAATTATAAAGGGATCATTTTAATACAAACCAGATTCCAAAAAAGTTGGGACACTATACAAATCGTGAATAAAAACTGAATGCAATGATGTGTAGGTGCCAACTTCTAATATTTTATTCAGAATAGAACATAACACACGAAACAAAAGTTTAAACTGAGAAAATGTACCATTTTAAGGGAAAAATATGTTGATTCAGAATTTCATGGTGTCAACAAATCCCAAAAAAGTTGGGACAAGTAGCAGTAAGAGGCTGGAAAAAGTAAATTTAAGCATAACGAGGAGCTGGAAAGACCAATTAACACAAATTATTAGGTCAATTGGCAACATGATTGGGTATAAAAAGAGCTTCTCAGAGTGGCAGTGTCTCTCAGAAGCCAAGATGGGTAGAGGATCACCAATTCCCACAATGTTGCGCAGAAAGATAGTGGAGCAATATCAGAAAGGTGTTACCCAGCGAAAAATTGCAAAGACTTTGCATCTATCATCATCAACTGTGCATAACATCATCCAAAGATTCAGAGAATCTGGAACAATCTCTGTGAGAAAGGGTCAAGGCCGTAAAACCATACTGGATGATCTCCGGGCCCTTAAACGACACTGCACCACAAACAGGAATGCTACTGTAAAGGAAATCACAGAATGGGCTCAGGAATACTTCCAGAAACCATTGTCAGTGAACACAATCCACCGTGCCATCCGCCGTTGCCAGCTGAAACTCTACAGTGCAAAGAAGAAGCCATTTCTAAGCAAGATCCACAAGCTCAGGCGTTTACACTGGGCCAGGGATCATTTAAAATGGAGTGTGGCGAAATGGAAGACTGTTCTGTGGTCAGACGAGTCACGATTCGAAGTTCTTTTTGGAAATCTGGGACGCCATGTCATCCGGACCAAAGAGGACAAGGACAACCCAAGTTGTTATCAACGCTCGGTTCAGAAGCCTGCATCTCTGATGGTATGGGGTTGCATGAGTGCGTGTGGCATGGGCAGCTTGCATGTCTGGAAAGGCACCATCAATGCAGAAAAATATATTCAGGTTCTAGAACAACATATGCTCCCATCCAGACGTCATCTTTTTCAGGGAAGACCCTGCATTTTCCAACAAGATAATGCCAGACCACATTCTGCATCAATCACAGCATCATGGCTGCGTAGGAGAAGGATCCGGGTACTGAAATGGCCAGTTTGCAGTCCAGATCTTTCACCTATAGAGAACATTTGGCGCATCATAAAGAGGAAGGTGCGACAAAGAAGGCCCAAGACGATTGAACAGTTAGAGGCCTGTATTAGACAAGAATGGGAGAGCATTCCTATTTCTAAACTGGAGAAACTGGTCTCCTCTGTCCCCAGACGTCTGTTGAGTGTTGTAAAAAGAAGGGGAGATGCCACACAGTGGTGAAAATGTCCTTGTCCCAACTTTTTTGGGATTTGTTGACACCATGAAATTCTGAATCAACATATTTTTCCCTTAAAATGGTACATTTTCTCAGTTTAAACTTTTGTTTCGTGTGTTATGTTCTATTCTGAATAAAATATTAGAAGTTGGCACCTACACATCATTGCATTCAGTTTTTATTCACGATTTGTATAGTGTCCCAACTTTTTTGGAATCCGGTTTGTATGAGGTGAATTCAATACATGAACGTTTCCACGTTGTTAATAAAAAAAAACAAATCCTGGGCACTACATACAGAATCTAGATAATGTATAAATTATAAATTGCACAAAAAAATAATGTAAATATGTACTTGGGCTTGTGTCATGCAGGAATATGTAATCTCGAAGTGTCTTTGTTCAGTATAGCCAAAATGCCTGAGGTTAGAAACTCGTCCCGAATCTCTCTCTCTCTCTCTCTCTCTCTCTTTTTTTTTCTCCTCAGGATTCTGTATCGCTTTCATCCTACGCTTAAAAAGATACGATCATGATTGCAGTTTTGATATACATAGAAATGTACTAAAATGCCTGTCGCTGAAACTGATACAAGTATGTAGCTATGGTAGTATAATTTATTTTTTCGCAAAAAAAGCATGATGCTACACTTAAGGTAAACGTTTAGTAACCTTGGCTATGCTTCCCATTATTTACTGCCATTAGATGTGCCCGGATAACATGCATTATCTCTAGCGGCATAGCATGTGACCTTGGAAAAACATGCTTTCTGTCAAAAAGCATCACATGTTCCTAGTATACACACGTTTACAACACGGGAACATATGATTTACAGCGAACCATTGCTATTTTAGCAATTCCTGTATGAGGAGAAGGCAGGCAAATGAAAACATAGCTGAGAAAGGTAGAAAAGGGACAAGGTGATGCTTTCCTAGTCAAATAATCATAATAACTGTCTCTAGAGACAAATAGGAAAGCGAATGGACAACAATATGATAAAAGCATCTTCAAATATAGATCGATTCCAGTTATCATTGACCGTGCACAATTTTTTATAGAATAGTACATGTTAATGCATGTTTATGATGTCCTTTTTCTTAGTTGCATTAATATCCTGGAATGCATGTAATACATGATAAACCATATAAATGTTAAATGATAAATATAAATATAAATGAAACCAAGGCCTCAGAAAAGCATTTTCATTTTGCTTATATGCAATACAATTTTTGTCTTCGTAGTTTTCAAATCTTCATAGTTTTAAATTACCTCAATTATTTCATACATTCAAAAGGAACATTCAACATTCAACATGCCACTCAAAAAATTACAAAAAGCATGACCACTGCAGAAAGTTCAGATAAATGAAATGGCAAAATCAGATTATAAATCAATCTATTATCAGCAGCAAAGATAAACAGCAAGCCATAATTTATATAAATGTAAATTTTTATGTAAATATTACTATACAAGGGCCCAAGTCAATATTAACCAATTGATTCCCATTTTGTACTTATAAAACATTTGTGAAGTGCATTTGGTTTGTGGGTGAATAAGTAGATAGATAATAAAATAAATTAGTAAACAAGTGGTAACTACTAATAACTATTAAACTGTAACTAAACAATCTTTCACGACAATGCATTTAAGGAAAATTGCATTATTTTTCCTTAATGATGCAAATGATAAAGTGTATTTCATTTAGAAATTAGTACAAAAACAGCTATGATAACATTTTCATTATTGGAAATAATGTTTTGGTTTTATATTTTATATTATGACATTGCAATGTACAGTATGTTCAATGTACTTTCTCTGACTAGAGAATAAAATACGTTTTATATTATAGAATTAGATTTTTACGGATGGCTAATGCAAATGTTTTACGCTATTAAATTATAAGCTTGGATAAACAAGGCTGTGTTTCTGTGCTAGTCCAGTAAACTGAAAGTAGGCACGCTTCTCAAGTGTCTGTCTCTTTTGTTGACTCGGATGTCGATGTTAAATAAGAAGAAATGGGGATGGCAAACAAAGAGTGACTTGCTGGAAAACACAGCACGAATTGTAGCTTTTATTGGCGTTTATGTACTTTTATATCAGTTGTCAGGAACGGATACACAACAAACAGGAAATGCAAAGTACTGATAGATATGGCAATGGGGGGATAAAAATAAATAGCAAAGACCCACTCTCGGTTTCTGTGTGCGTTGAGATATGGGTTGGTCTAACTAAGTGATGTCATTATTCCCTCCCTCAAGAGGCACACTGCCGCGCTCAGTGGAGAGTGGAGAATTACGCGCGCTTCGTAAAGACGCACGAATCCAGGGTGCGAGAAATAGGAGACGAGCTATTGCACGGATCGGATCAGCACCGGGATGCCATCTCTGGATTTATCACTCTAAACCCGTGCGCCTGTCCCGGTGACATCGCTGAAGTTTTTTGCTAGAAGACAAACACGCATATTTGAAAGCGCGATGGAAACCGAAAGAACTCGTGGCACGTTGCTAAGGCGTGCTGATGTGAGCCACCGGCGCGGCTGTTAGACTGTGCACCTTCAGGAAAAGATGCGCGCAACATGGACGTAAGTGGACTCAACGGCACGGAGGAGCGGAACGAGACGGCGGCCGCCGCGTGGCCGCACACGGAGGCAGCGGCGGCCTTCATCATCCTCGTGGTGTCGATTCTCATCCTGGTTACCATCGTCGGCAACGCGCTGGTCATCGTAGCCGTTCTGACGAGCCATGCGCTGCGCGCGCCCCAGAACCTCTTCCTGGTGTCCCTGGCGTCGGCGGACATCCTGGTGGCGGCTCTGGTCATCCCGTTTTCGCTCGCCAACGAGGTGATGGGTTACTGGCGCTTCGGAAGCGCGTGGTGCGCGCTCTACCTGGCGCTCGACGTGCTCTTCTGCACGTCGTCGATCGTGCACCTGTGCGCAATCAGCCTGGATCGCTACTGGTCGGTGACCGAGGCGGTGAGCTACAACGCGAAGCGCACGCCGGCGCGCGTCAAGTCCACGATCGCGGTGGTGTGGGCGATCTCCGCGGTCATCTCCTTCCCGCCGCTGGTCATGACCGAGCATAACGAACGGGTGTGCACGATTAACGAGGAGCCGTGGTACATCCTGTCGTCGGCGATCGTGTCCTTCTTTGCGCCCGCGCTCATCATGATCGCCGTCTACCGCAAGATCTACCGCGTGGCCAAACAGCGCGCCTCGGCCGTGTTCGCGGCTAAAAACGGGGTCCCGCGGCCGCGCACCTCGCCGTCTGAGACGTGCTTGGCGCGCGACGCCAAACCCGAGGCGGAGAGCCCGAGCAGCCTGAGCTCCGGGAGCAACCGGCAGCAGCAGGAGCGCAGACGGAACGAGGACGACGACGACGACGAAGAGGAGCTCGACGACATCGACCTGGAGGAGAGCTGCGCGTGGGACGGCCAACCCAAGAAACGCGGCAGCGCGCGCTTCGCCAAGCGCAGGAAAGTAGAACATCGGACGGAGAGCACGTGCTGCCGCACCACGCCGTGGGCCTCCAGACAGACGCACGCCGTGCCGCGCGCCTCCAGGCCGCTGAAAGCCGCCAGACCGAGCGCGCGGAAAACCCGAGCGGCGCAAATGCGCGAGAGGCGCTTCACTTTCGTCCTCGCCGTGGTGATGGGAGTGTTCGTGCTGTGCTGGTTCCCGTTTTTCTTCACGTACAGCCTGCAGGCGGTGTGCGGGGAACGCTGTCACGCGCCCGAGGGCCTTTTTAAGCTCTTCTTCTGGATCGGTTACTGTAACAGCTCCGTCAACCCCATCATTTATACAATATTTAACCGGGACTTCCGGAAGGCGTTTAAGAAAATCATGTGCGCGTCTGCAACTCAGCGCGTCTGATCTGGAGGAACTTTGGCCTCTAGACTTAATGGGCTATTTTATTTATTAAGTTGCCAGATCGTACTTTCAATATCAAGGTTCACCAAATTAGGGAAAATCTTTATGCACCACAATAACAACAACAACAATAATCTAATATAACCCAAATTCCATATTCCTGCATCACAATGTAATAATAATTAATTGGTAAACAGATATCCATTTAAATCCGGCAACACAACTTTGGTGAAATGATGTTTATTAATTATACTTGTACATAGATGGCTTGAAATGTTTATAATGTAAAAAAAAAGAAAACATCTAATTGATTAATATGAGCTATAAATGTCTGACAATGTCATTTTCTGTCCCTGTAATGGTCTGTCTGAAATCAGGAATCCGCATATGGTTCCAGAAATCATGAAACTGATTATTCTTTAATCTGTTGTTAATTGTTTTTTTTTCCTTAAAAAGCCATATTTGCCTTACATTTAAAGAAAGAAAAAAAATGGGATTATTCTAAACAGTATTAGTGAATATAAATTGATTTGGGAAAAATGTCTCAGATTGTGTATTAAATAACAATCAACTGTGTTGAATCACCGCTAAGAGTGTCCCTTTGCGTCCAGCTAGTTTCGTAACATTAAGGTATGAATTACAGTAAATGAATAGGTTTTATTAAACACGAGCTCATTTGATTCAGCCGTCAATTCGAGTTTTATCTGTAGCATTGTGCCTCTTTTGCTTTCCCGTAGACAAAAAAAAGAGAAAAAGTTGCCTTAATTAGAATGATTTGAATGAGCCAAACCAAACCAGCAGCTCAAAGTCACATAACTGAATTAGTCAAATTCTGAATATTGGATTGTGAACATGCCATAACGTGGATTCTAACGTTCATCATTATTCACATCGTTTCTGTTTACAAAAACGATTCGAATTTATTTACATTGAATCCAGTCCTGTTTCTTTTCTAAGATTAGTATTTTGACTTGAGCGCAAAGTGAAGTCTCAGCTCCAAGACCCAATTACATTTCCTCATTCAGTCTTAGCAACAAAAAAAAAACGTGTCCTGGAGAAGCACAACACTGCACAGTTCAGCGCTCTGTCTGTGGTAACGAATCCGAAACAACCTCACGAAGGGCTTGCCAATTGCATAATACATAAGTGTTAACCCAGCGAAAGCATCCGACAACATAGGACGGTAGTTTGACATTTGTCCTACAACGCATTCTTTGAGTGTTTAAAGACAGTGAGACATTTTCTGTTATTTTGTCTGCTGTGATGCCTGGGAGTTAAAAAGAATTGAATCTCCCCTTCACTATTTAATAAATAACATAAAACGGTATTTATATCGATACCCATATAAGATTCCTTTTATACTTTGCTCCTTGAATGACATGTTCGTTAATAAAACTGTCATGTTTGGCACTCGGTTGCAAATCCTTTGCGATTTATTCCCCACAGACATCACCACAAGGCTGAGCATTGTTTTTGGTGATGCCCTGCCAGGCTTTTCTGCTTGTTTACTAGCTTTTTGCCTTCTTGTCTTGAAAGGCACTCTGGCTTCAATACAAGTCGTGGCCTGCCACTGGAAACCTGCTGCAAGGTGAAGCATCAGTACGCTTCTGTGGATTTTCTAAAAGTTAAGGTGTTTCTGGAAACTTTAGAAT
This sequence comes from Kryptopterus vitreolus, assembly GCA_030449085.1. NCBI lineage: Eukaryota > Metazoa > Chordata > Actinopteri > Siluriformes > Siluridae > Kryptopterus > Kryptopterus vitreolus. The sequence continues at coordinate 25,928,996 of JACRUU010000005.1, forward strand.
TCACCCAGTTATTTTTTTCTTTTTCTATTTTCCATTCCAGGTTTTAACCATGTTGCATAGAATAAGTGATACATACTGTGAATAAAATTGCACATTTTTTTCCCTTTCTTATAAAAGTACCAAGTCCTATTTTCATTTTGTATGCAGATGAGAATCAGAAGTCAGTTTGACACGTTGAAATCCAATTCGGTTCCTTTTGTATCTGTCGAGTTCACATTGCAGAAATGGAATAACGTTTATTTTTATTCCAAACAGACAAACCACCATTTTCTTTGTTAGGCAGATGACACAAGCCTCGCAGCCAATAAAATCTATTTGGAATTCAGTGATTTGTATCTAAATGACCTCAATCGTAATGAACAACTGATGGAAGTAAACCTACGACTGACGTGATAACAAATGTCCTGTTTACAGGATCATTTATCCAAGAAATGCCATTTTCATATAAATATAACTACTTCAGAAAAGTCGGTGAATTCCACAAACATTTGTGATTTTATGTGGGACTTGGTGGCGTAGTGGTTCAAGCTTTGTGCTCTAGACTGGAAGATCGCAGGTTTAAATCCCACCACCACTAAGCTGCCCCTAGTGGGCCCTTGAGCAAGGCCCTTAACCCTCAGTTGTAAGCTTCTCTGTGTAAGGGCGTCTGCCAATTGGTGTAAATGTTATACTGTATGTCAGATTTCTGCGATTCTGTTTGGTGTTTTTTATTAATAACTAGAAAGAACTCAATACAAAATAAATCCATTAAGACAAAATAAAACTAATATTCACTATGAATACAATTTCAGAATACATTTGTGAGCTGATGCCCTGCAATATATTGTTGGTGTTTTTAATTTCAGAACGCAGAAATTAGATCTATTGATTAGTGCTTTGTAGTTCAGACAGCAAACTGTATCGTTGGTGTTATAGATTCACCAAGTATATGTATAGTGATTGATCTACAGTGTTTCCCAATTTAACAGCTAGCTATTGCTAACTGGGCTGTCTGTATCGATGAATTGAGACCTTCCCATCACTCAGAGATGAAAGGATGATTTCATTGCTTTGACTTAGTCAAAAGTCAGAATTTGAAGATTCAGAGTTTACCTGAATTAGCAGGGGCCACTATGAAATGGCGCCCTTTCACAGTTAGACTGCCTTTCGCGTATCTCTTTGTACTTTGTGCTTTGCACTTTGTAGTGTTGGGAAGTAACTAGTTTAATTTAACAGTAATTCATTACAGTTACTGAGAGAAAATCATCTGAACAATTTCTTAAAATAATATAATAATAATAATAATAATAATAATAATAATAATAATGTGTTGCGCTCTCAACAAATGATGGCTCCTTCCTCCGCCATGTTACTTGCCAGTGTGTCCTGTCATAGCTAGTTCAAGTTCAATTTTTATTTGTTACATACATAGTTGTACAGAGATGTATAACTAGCAGTAAAATGTAGGATAGGCATAGGAAGAAGAGAGAGAGAGAGAGGAGGGGAGGGAAAAAAGGGAGGGGTGAATAAATAACATTTGCATGTGTAGTCTAGCGTATATGATTGGTGGATAGTTTAGTATTAAGGACTTGCATCAATTAAGATATAAAGTGCAGTGTGCTGTGATAATGCTTATAGTCTTTACTGAAGCTATACAAAGATTTGATTTCTAAAACAGTATTAAATATTTTTTGTTTGGCTTTGTTGTGGATGTGCTTAAAAATTAAATGAATATAAACTTAATTCAAGTGATGAAAGATTTTAAAGTAATTGAAAATTTACACTACTTGTTGCATTTTGAATAGGGTAATTTGTAATCTGTAACCTATTACATTTCCAAAGTAACCTTCCCAACACTCATATATGTCTATATATCCAGGCCCAATGTATGTCTAATGGCTAAAATGTAGTGAATATCTGTGCACAGCTTGTTGTTCAGCTCAAAATATACTTCTCCGTTATTAAAATAACTGAGAGCTGTAAGGATGATGTGAAAGTTATACCGCTAGCTGGGTGGCAGGTGTGTCAGGGTTAAACAGAGCATAATCCAATTGGTGATAGACATGTGGAAATTGCATGCGCTACTTTTTAAATGGTTTACACTCGCTGTTGACTCTCTCTCTCTCTAACTGCAATCAAAACAAACTAAGTGGTTTTGTACAATTCACTCAAAACAAGCACCTTGCTTATTTGAAAGTGGTCAAGAACTCTCGACATGGCGATTATTTTATCCGTGGCAAAACTGTAACCTGGTCTTTGTTAGACTTGAAGTGTTGTTTTTTTAGAAACATAATGAGAGGGCTATGTGGAGTTTATTTAATATAAATTACACAACAACTGATAATTATGCCCTTGAACGCTAGATTAAACTATGCGTACGTTTTTTTGTTTTGTTTTTGCTAATATGAAACCATGTTAGATTTCATTTCAGGTTTATGCTAATTGTTTCTTCACTTGACAGCTGTCTCTATTCTCTAATAGAGACTCTAATCTATTCAATTTAATCTCATTCATTCATAGGTTTTATTCAATAACCATCCACTACTATGATCTGCCAAAATGTGTTTACTATTGCAAAGCTCGCTAGCCTTGGATTTCACTTCAGGGTTATGCTAAATGTTTCTTCATTTGGCAGTTGTCTTCAAGACATCTCTATCGACTTGGTATTGAGCTTGATTTTCTTATTTATTTATCCCATTCATTCATAGGTTTTTATTCAACATCTATCCACAACTATGATCTGCCAAAATGTATTTACTGTTGCTAATCTTGATAGCGTTAGATTTCATTTCAGGGTTATGTTAAATATCTCTTCACTGGACAGTTGTCTTTAAGACATCTCTATTGACTTGGTAGTGAGCTTGATTTTTATTGATTTAATCCCATTCATTCATAGGTTTTATTCAATAACCATCCACTACTATGATCTACCAAAATTTGTTTACTATTGCTAAGCTCGCTAGTGTTAGATTTCTTTTCAGAGTTATGCTAAATGTTTCTTCAATAGGCAGTTTTCTTTGAGGCATCTCTGTCAACTTGGTTGTGAGATTGATTTTGTTTTTATTTATCCCATTCATTCATAGGTTTTTATTCAATAGCTATCCACAGCTAAGTTCTGCCAAAATGTATTTACTATTGCTAATCTCGCTAGCATGCTCTTGGTTGGTATCAAAGGTCATTTGAACACTTTTGACATGATGTTTAGAAATTCTTTTATCCTAAATTGGGTCTAACGTTGGCCAGTATTACTGAAAACCTAAATTTGATCGAAGAACTCCAATGTAGTGTCAAAGATTAAATGACGATCAAGTTCAGATCTAAATGCTACGTCTAGAATAAACCCTGAATCTTTTGTTAGCTCTTCTGTGCGTAAACTAATGACGCAAAAACACCCAGCTGGCTGAGAACTGAACAAGCTTTAATTATAGCAGTTCTTTTTAGTCTTTCAATAGTAGGACGTATATACCATCAAATTAAAGCTGACAGTCTACACTTAAACCTGATACTCATTGTATCAGAGTACAAAACCAAACAGAGAAAAAAATCGCCTCTTTCTCCATATGCTGATGGAGTGGACTGTGTTTATGCTCCTTTCACCCAGTTCATTCCGATCAACCCTAAATAAAGGGCAAGTCCCAGGGTGCATCACCATGTAAATCCTCTGAACACAGCAATTGTTCTTTCTTCAAATAATTCTCCATCTTGCAAGGGTTCATATCAGATGTACACCTAGTTGCGAATATCTGTCACGACCCAGTAAATACAGAGTAAATGTACAGCAGTTCACTGTTTTTGCTACACTGAGTGCCCGATTCTACAGAATATGGATTGGATGTCACGGTGATTCCTTTGGGCTTCATGGAGTGGTTGCTGGCAACAAGCCACACAATTGCTTCATGTCATGCTGAACAAAGCATCAACAATGAGAAAAATTTCATTTGTTCACTAGAGTCAAGGCGGGCGGATGTAGTACGCAGAGAACTGCACTGTTCCGATATTGTATTTATTACTTAGTGACAGAAACCTTTTAAGGGTCTGTACTCTATTTGACCCCAAGCTGGCAATGGACAACATTTATCGTAAGAGAGTTGAGACATCCTACCTGTCTGATCATTACAACTTTGTAGATTTAAATGGAGACGTATTCAGGTTAAAGCAAGTAAATGATGGTGTGCCACAAGGTTCAGTTTTAGGACCCATGCTCTTCACAATATACTGTATTGCTTCCCTTATGAAATATCTTTAGGGGGAAATATTTTATGAAATATTTTTATGTGTTTAATTTATGCTGACTATACTTAACAAAAACAGATTAAACATTTCAATTAGCTAGGTTAACTGAGGGTGTTAAAGATTTAAAAGATTGAATGACTCATAACTTTCTATTATTAAACTATGATATGTTGCTCATTGGCTGAAAAGACCGGTACACAAAAGCTCCACAAAAGTACACTATGTAAGATACATGCAAAAAAACAGATGTAATTATGCCCTAATCTGTTATCTGTTGGGACTATATTTTTATTCTACATATGTGCCACTTTGATAAAGCATGGGGACATTATTATGGCGAGAACAATGTCACCTAGTTTGAACACCATTGGAAGTTATTTTAGTAAACCAAAGATACATTTTTTCATATATATATTTTCTATATATTTATCATATATATATATATATATATATATATATATATATATATATATATATACATAGATAGATATTAATGCATTTATGCATTAAATTATGTAAGACACCGTTGGCTGCACACTGGATAAGCTTTCAGATGCAAACGTCTTTAACATTATTCTGAGAGAAATAAAACCCCCTAAATAAGTAAAGACCTTTCAAAAACAAATAGCCCAAATATAAAAAACATAATATCTTAAACAAAATATCAATCCTGGAAAGACATTAAGCTTCATGAAAGCTAATTTTCAACATTATTTGTTAAGGGTTTGCCTTGATATGGGTAAAAATGTACAGAAAATGCAGTGAAAAACCAACACTTACACTATAATAATAATAATAATAATAATTATTATATATTATATATATTATATATATATATATTATATATATAGATATATATATATATAATTGATAACATGCTGGGAGAAGCATCTATTTTGGTATCTGTTAAAAAGCATTGCTGAATCCATCCTATTCTTCAACAAAATCAGTCATCACTTGCTATTATATTACAGCCGACATGAAGACATGCTCATGAGCAAGTTCAGCATATATTTTCCTCCCAGGCTCAATAACACATGAAGATAACAAGAAACAATATGAAACAACATGAGCATTCGGGGATGTGTCTCCAGGCTGATCACAGAGATATTCATACACCCCGTTCAAAATGCTCCACATTAATATTCTGTGTTATTTAAATTTCACTAATTGAATAACAAAGCATATGTATTTTGTCTCATAAATATATTCACCATTAATACGGCAATAGAACAAAGTGTTATGCTTATCAAGACAGCCAACCTGCAGATCAACCTGGTCAAATACGGAAAGGATGAATAATGTGCAATTTCAGTGGAAAGCACTTTCCCGTAACAATATTGAAGCGACCCGGGCCCCTGCTGAGCTCTTATCAAACATCTAGAGTGATATTCGGTATGCTTTGGCCAAGGCAAAAGAAAACAATACAAAAAAAATTATACAAGTGTACGCAATGTAAACAGAGAGGAAAAAGAAAATACTAAAGAAACTGTATACAACACTAAATATTGAGCAGTAATACACCTATGCACCTGATTTTCAGCATATTTGCAGCAAGCTTTCTTTTTTTATCCGCTTCTTATGAGAAGATAATGCCGGGATTTACAGAGGTACGTTATATGCGATTATAGCAGCTTCGCTCCTCAGTACATTCCATGGATATCTTCTGTTGATGGGATTTGATCCATATGTAATGAGATATCGTTAATGATTAATTAGAAAAAAAAATACACTGTAAAACTCTGACCTGCTCGATTTGTTATATTACAACGCCATTGAAATCTAACATCTAACCAGAAGTACTTAAATGGCCTATTTACGATAAATAGCAGTATAATAAATATGGGTATTAATATAATATATGTATATTATATAGATATATATATATATATATATATATATATATATATATATATATATATATATACACACACCGTATGTATGTACAGTAATGATACAGTATACATAGAAGCAATTTATACATCTGATTGTTTGTATGATACAGTCTATCCAAAATAAGGTACCAAATGGATAGATTATACAGTAGTGCAATGATAGACATGCACAACATGTGCACAATATCCACAACACAGGGTTTATTTAAAAAAAAGTTAAATAAAAATTCCAGGAAAGCCTAACCCCACTAGATTCCAGCACACTTAGGGCCTTTTATTCACATCTGCACAAACACAACCTCATCCAACCCCCTGAAATCCAAGTCAGATGTGTTAGGTGTGTTAGAAAAGTTCTGTTGTTACCATCACAGTAGTTTTATTTTATAGTAATCTGTCACACAGTGACTTTTGTAGGAATCCTTTCTTTTTTCTTCACTTGTTTCTTTACATTTTGGGAAGGAGTCTCCAGTTGGACTGCTTCATAACAAACGGGAGGGATGTTTTACCTATATGAGTTAGGATTTTCCTGTTTTTTTTTCTGATCCACTCTGTCTGCTCAAAGCCAAATTCAGTCTCCAATCCCAGCAAAAATCCTAGCCTTCAAACATGGCTACCACAGACTTGAACTCTCTTACATTCACTTACACCATCTTACTGATTACAATGCTCACTACATATAAACACGAGTTTTACTTGTCAAAACCATTATAGCACAGTGAAATTTCTTAGCCATGATACAGTGTCTCTAGAGCAAATAGATTTAAGGGCTGCCGGTGATGGGGCTTGAACCCTTAAGGACTAACTATATCCTATCATTTGCTCAGAGCCTTAACCACTGATGTGCCTACTGGAGCTTTTAGAGAGGAATGTTGTCCATTTGTTTCTGATACAGGATTCCAGCTGCTCAACAGTCCTGGATTATCTTTGTTGTATTTTGCATTTCATGATCAGTTCAGCACTCAAACTCTTCAACTATGAAGCCATGCTGTTTTAATAGGGGCTGTATGTCATTTAACATTGTCTTGCAATGACTTTCCTAAAAAGACATTGTCTAGGTGAAAGCATTTGTTGCTCAAAAACCTGTGCAATTTTAGCACTGATGGTGTCTTCTCAGATGTGCAAGATGACAATTTCATAGGCATTAATCCACCCCATACCATCAGACACCAAAATAAACAGGTTTGAGAAACACAGAAAGTTTTGCACTTTAAATGAGCTTTGGCGCAGAAAGGATGGCAGCAATTCTAGATCAACTTCTTCTTTGGCAGGTTTTAACCAGCACTTATAGGTGAGACTACCGGTTAAAATGGAGTACAGAAATCCAGTGTGTTGGAAAGCAACACTGTTAGAATACAATATAATATATATTAAAATGTATAACATGCAGAGAGAATTATCTAATACTTTGGTATCTGTTAAAAAGAATATAAACATGGTAACAGAATGCCACCAGATTTACATAAAACTTTAACTACATAAAACAGAACTAATAAAACAAATGCATTTCTGAGCCCATTTCCATTAAAGAATCATGAATATTTTTAAGAGGGCCTGTAGGTTAACAGCATTCAATACTGATATAGGCCCTCTTAAAAATATATAATATTTCTTATCTATCTATCTATCTATCTATCTATCTATCTATCTATCTATCTATCTATCTATCTATCTATCTATCTATCTATCTATCTATCTATCTATCTATATCTATCTATCTATCTATCTATATATCTATATCTATATATCTATATATATATATATATATATATATATATATATATATATATATATATATATATATAGGATTCGTTCAATTTTGGTATCCTTGCATTTTTGTTGGAAGTGGGGTTGCATACAATTCGCCCCGGTGCTCTTGGCTTTGTCCCTACCGAGCGCCGTTTGCCATAATGTTTGCTAATTTATTCATACCCAGACTATGCTTCATGTACTCTTCTCTAGTTTGACCCTTATTTTTGACCTTGAGCCTGTTTATCGACTCTCTACCTCCGTCATTGTATACTTGTCATTGTACTTCACACATGCCAAGGTGCATTCTTTCTTTTTTTCCTCTTTAAAAGAAAATAAAAGAGAAGTGATCTTAAAAAGAGTTACAAAAATCACCTGTTTCATTACATCAACTTAGCAATCACATCAACTTAGCAATCACATCACTTCATCATGCTGTTTTGCAATTTACTCCATATTCTTTCGGTTATATATCCCAGTGCATGCTGAGAATTAAAAAAAATAAAAAATTTAATTAGTCAGTGAAAACTTCCTGATCATGGTGATCATGCTGCGATGGCCCATTAAAAGCAGATGTCACAATCTATGCTGGCATCGACCCCAGTCTTGTTATTTTAACGAAATTACACCCTAGAGAGGAAGATCTTAAGGGAAGGCCACAGCTCTTTATAGAAAGCTATTGTGTAACTCTCAACGGGAGGTAACTGTGTAAATAAGCCTATTTATAAATACATATAGGAATTTCATCAATGTACTTCTCCTGCTGTCAGAGTTGATTAGCTGCCAAATACCAGTCTCGAAATTCCTCTTCTGCACAGTTTGGTGCATGAGAAGATCTTGATCCCAGGGCAGAGCACACAGACCACCTAATGATTCTGATAGGATGATCTTAGGAGTATCCAACTGGAACTGAAATGCTGACCTATAAAGCACCTTCCCTTGTCTTATACTGCTTTTCCCGGCAAGACAAGAAATAGACCTATACATTTTTGCATCCTAAAATGCAGCAATAATGGACAGAGAAACACATTTTCTGTGGCTGTATCTCAATGACATTTACCACTATGCATCTAGTACACTAGACTTTTTAGACTAGTGGGCAAACAAAGTAAACAAGACTCATTGGTCAACATTTTCCTTTTGTTTGTCTTGTGTTTTATGCCTCGTTTGTCATAACTACTATGATATAATTTTAAAACTCTTTGTATCTGACCCAGAAATGCAGAAAATGTTTCCTCTGGTTTGCTGACTGTAATGAGCGATGTAGGGTACATGTCAATTCTACAGTTTTAACCATTGAATATCTCTCCATGTTGACCGATCATAAGCAGATGCTTATGATTACATACTGGTGTAACTCATTTAAAGAGGCTGGTGTAAGTAGCCATGTTAATATGCCACGTCACGCTCTGTTGAAAGTAGTGCAACCTGCCCAACATGTCATTGAGATACTTTGCTAACTCACGATGGACTTGAGGAATATCCCATCATCGCTATGGATAAGGAAAGTGCTATAAAAGTCAGAACTGTTACGCAGAAAAGACTCAAGAACAGTTTTATTCCTTTATTCAGTAGATGTTAAAACTGAACACAGATGCTAAAGGAAAATTTCTTCCTTTGGTAACACAGCTGTCTGTTTTTTTCATCTACAACTATCGCCGCATTACCTCATCAAATTGTATACTTATAACGCTTCCATTATTTTAAATTCTGGTCAGCTCTAAACATTAACCTGTTTATAATGACTGTAGGGAAATATACAAAGTACTTACATTTTCATATCTTTTTACTTAGTGCAGACTCATGGTGATATCTATTAACTGTTAATCTATCTATCTCTATCTATCTATCTATCTATCTATCTATCTATCTATCTATCTATCTATCTATCTATCTATCTATCTATCTACTCCACCATAATTCGTATTTACTTGATATAACCTTTTTGCCATCTGCATTACTGATTTACAAATTAGAGTTTACATTTAAGTGCCCCATCGATGTGCTACTTGCACTATTGTTTGGATGACATCTATATTCTATTGTTTTTGTACTGGTGCTGTGATACTGTGATACAATAAGTTTGAACCTATCCAATTACAATGCTACCTACAGTCACAGCCGCCTTTTGACTACATTCAAAATGCCCTCCACTGTGATATAATGGGTTTTCAAGTGTACATTATACACCCCCGACTGTCTATGGAGGGAATATCTGAAATAGATGCTTTACCCCTTGGGCAAAATAAAAAAGGAAAAACTATGAAACTTTTACTGGTTTCAAAGTGAAATTATCGTCCAGAAAATGAGCAAGAATTTAGCGAATGGGTTCCTAAGACGTTTGGCAGAACATGGGAAGTTTGAAGTGGTACTTCAGAGTTGTGTGACGTGATGAATCATAATTTCAGCTGCGCTGTGTTGCTCCAGGGAGGTGCGTTTGAAGACCTGGTGAGAAACTCAATAGAGAATACATTTCTACCAGACATAAGTGTGGAGAAAGAGATGTCGAGATGTGTGGAGTCTTTTTCGGTGCTGGTCCTGGATAGCTGCTTTTACAATGAGACAGTCAGTTAATTCTTTGCAGAAAGGCTGGTTTGCACAAAATCAGATGTACTTCTGATAATGCCGAAATTTAAACAATTGTTTGAAAAATTGTTTTGTCTCACAAAAAAGAAAAAACAAACCATTTATCTTTTCTTTTTTAATAACTCATCTTTGTGAAACCAGTTTGAAAGCATTAATGTTACAACAATGATTTTCTCTATAAAAATATTTATAAATAAACCTATACACCTTTTAATACAACTTTGTTATCTCTTTACCTCAGTAAAGCACCTGCAAGACCAAATGTAAAATCAATATACAAATGCACTGAATTGAACAATATCCTAGCAAAAAACCTTAGTTATTTAATTTAAGTTATTTAATTTAAGTTATTTAAGTTTAATTAAGTTATTAATTCTAGTTTAGCTATTTTCAATTCGATTTCAAGGACATTTTATTTGTATAGCACTTTTAACAATAGACATTGCCCCCGAATAAAAATGGAATGAAATAGAACTTTTAAATAGAACAAATACACATTCATTAATAAGTCCATAAGTGTAACACTGTATGTTTATAGCAATGAGCAATCTGTTGGTGTAATTTTCAAACATAAACTCCTGAGATGGTACGAAACAGAAACCTTGAGAAGAACCGGTCTCAAAAGGGAACCCGATCCTTATCTGGGTGACAGGGTATTTTTTATTCATGATAGTTTCATCATTGATGAAGTTTTCAACTATTCACTGATGAACACATGAATTAATTATTTCCTCAGGAGTGTTGCTTTAGATGCAACACGGCAAACTAATTATAGATTTGAGCAAACGAGCTGAGAAGAAGAATCACAGGATCCTTAGTGAAACATTTCCAGATTAAGTTACAACCTAACGCTAGAGAAGCACATGCTACGATCGGTTTGATAATATGTAGGGAGACGAACACTGTTTGCTAGCCATCTTCATTCTTGTTATTAGCATTAGTTAAGGCCCATGTGTCAGGTTTATCAACATTGCACTCCATGAGCATCAGTGAGAAGCATCAAATTCGTTCAATTGATCCCGATTATCTAGTCAGCATATTTGGAATAATAATATGTTATCGCTAATGACACTTCCATTACCTGCGATAGATTACACTTTGCTTTTGTCAACTCCAACATTAACCTACTTACTAGTTAGTAATGGATGTTTGCAAGGTCAATTTCCCTGGTTTGATCGACTGCCTAGAAGAGTAAACACTGTGTGGATTTAATTAGCGAAATGCCACTTGATTAGCATGCTACTATAAATGCAACGACACATAACATCCACTGTGAGGCATGGCGATGTTGAGCAACTGACAGGTAACAAGCAAAAAAAATGATCAAAATATCAAAAAGGGATGAAAATTGGATTAAAACCTACAAATGCTTTATGAATGAATCTGGTCATTATGTGTTATGAAGCGTGCGCGGCTTTAACAATACACATATGAATAGACGCGACTGAGCTTCAATAACATGGGAATGCGTAAAAATAATTGCAAGCCACATTGCCGGAAAGAAGTTGTCTGTTGCGATGCGATGCGCGTCTGATTATATCGCTTTTATTTATTTATTTATTTTTATTAACACAAAGTGTAGACACTTAAATCCCCTGTCAAATCACTGCTCCCAGTTCAATTACCGTTCCATTCTGTAACAGTGCTGCTGTTAAACCCGAACGCAGCGCCTTTTCGTTTAGGGCGCTATGATTTAGGTTTTTTGCAAGTGGAATGTAATCAAGCATTTTCCAATCACGACTGTCTCTCGGGGATGTTTCCTCATCGCTTTCAAAAAGGCGGCGCACATTCGGCCTTATGCTCGTATGACGGTGTCAAGCCATGGCCTAATGGACTGTTCGCATATCAGCTGTAAACAAAAGTAGGGAAGGGCTGAGGAAATGACAGGGAGACATGGTGGCCTTTGACCTCTCCCACTACCATTACTCCTACCGTCAGCTCCAAACAGAATGAAGGATCCAGATATAGGAGGATGGATGTGAGAAAAGACATATGATATGGGAAGGCAAAAAAGAGAAAAAAACAGGATCATGTGGGGTTGTTGGGGGGGGGTTGAATGTCATATGCTGGATGATAAAGAAAAGAGAGACAGGAAGTGATGGCAGGAAGTGAAGGAGACAGTGTAATATCTTGGGCCCCGACTTCTCAGGCGTCTCGGACAATTTCTTTTTTCTGTTACAGTGGATTCAGAAGGAATGAAAAATGGCTCATCTTAAAAGTGAAGGGTGGGTAAGAATGGCTTACATGTTGATTATGCTTTATCTGTCTACATTTTTTTAATAGAAAAAAAAAAAGGTTTGCGTATATATGTGCCTGGTTTTAGGAGTCTTTAAGAGGATAATGGGAATTTTTCAGCAACTGCAGTAGATCATGGTGGGCGGGTTTAAATCCATGCATCAGGGATTTATGCTCTTCCATAAACACATGAAAAACAAAACACAAATTTGACTCTAAATCGCTGTCCACCGGCAACATCGGCTCACATCCCACAGGCCCATGTTCTTCATATTCTTTCTGATAGAAATGGAGGAGGGTGGATGGGGTGGGGGGGATAACCGCACCGCCTCACCGGGTGCTCTGTGCCAGAGGCGCGAGAACAGCTGGAGATCTGACAACAAATAGACAAAAAGCCAGAGCCTTCCAGCAGGAGAGTCAAGCTCACTTCAGAGTCTTCAGTCACTCGAGACATTTGCAGGCGCGGTTTAAGATCGGCACTCGAACCGACAGCTTCAGCGCCGACGGCTACAGAACTGCGACTTCTGCTGAGACAAGCGTTTGTACTTAGCAGGAAGCCCGAGCTCGATAGTGTTTATTCAGAAGTCTTCAATCCCAAAAGAAGATTGGCCAGGCCTCCTTTACGGCGTCGAAGTACAACAAAATTATAGGCGCTAAACGTAGACACTACAGTGTCTCTACGATGTTATAATCATTTTAACTCTGTAAAGTTGCTTTGAGTCAATGGGCGTTGTTTAAAAGAGCTCTTCAAAGACAAGTGAATCGCATACTACATACTGAAAGTGTCTCTCTATTTGACGTAACATACTCTCTGTTTAAAAATGTAGATGTAGAATTTGTCCCTACATGATTTGTGCTTACATTTCCTTTCCTTTAGTGCTGAGATTTGCCTAAGTGCCTATTCAAGTTATTCTCCTGATACGATATGTTACAGGCTACTCCATGTGGCATGCTGTATCTCTGGAACCATCTGGATTTCTTCATGAATGGCTCAGAAAATATGCCTTGATTATCACACAAGGATGTGGATTCGCATGTATACTTGATATAACTAACCATTTTTCCCCCCTCCTCATAATGAAAATGATTGATGGAGAAGTGCATAATCCTTTTGGTTAATGACCTCTAAAATGAGGCACTTAAGAACACAGACATCTCCACTTGCAGCTGTGTGTACGATTGTGTGTGTGCGTGTGGATGTGTACAATGGCTTTATGGTTTCGCGTCTGTGTTCACAAACAACTTTTGTTTACCCCATTTTAACAATACAATATGGATGTGTTTTTGTGTATACTCGGAAGAGTGCAACCATTTGATCCATTCATTTCTATTTATGATTCATGCATGGGGGGAAAAAAGAAACGAATTCCAAAGTTTGAGACAATCATGAAAAGAAAGCTATTAGAGAGACGGAATCCGATTGGTCAGAAGATAAAAGTAATGCTCTCAGTAATTTGCGGTTTATTTTATTGTATATACATTCTAAATGTTTATTTTAGTACTGACAGTACACAGGATCTTAATGTATAGACAGAATGTGATAGTAAAGTCTCCATGAGGAGACATTTATGTGGCATTTTAGAAAGAGTCTCATGGGGCGTAGTAAAAATCAGAGTTAGGGCATTAACAGTAAATTTCCTGACATGGGAAAGTCTTCTGTGAGAGTTTCTCTAAACAAGGAATGTTATTGTTATTAATATATATTAATAACAAGTAATCATTCGAATAATTATTAGTAGTGGTAATAGTAGTATTAAAGCGGCTGTTTCAGGAATGTCTGCAATATGTGTTAACAGAAATAACATGTAATGGCTTGAATTGTAATCAATTGTGTTGGGAGTAACTAGTTAGATGTACGTAATGTATTTGCAAAATAAATGTAACAGTAATTAGTTACAGTTACTGAGGGAAAAACTTTTGAAAATGTTTATTGATTACACATGATTACAAACAGGGTTACATCTGAACAGTTTCTTTAAGGACCAAAGTTATGTTGAATAATAATGATAATAATAATATTATAATAATAATAATAATAATAATAATAATAATAATATTAATAATAATACAGTGGCTTAGTGGTTCAGGGTTCGATTCCCGCCTCTGCCATGTTACTTACCAGTGTGTCCTGTCATGGCTATATAAAGATTTGATTTCTAAAACAGTATTAAATGTTTTTTTTTTTTTTTTTTATTAATACAAACTTAATTAATTTGATGAAAGCTTTTGAAATTCTAACTGTAAACACGAGTTGAGTATTACTGTAAGGTTAACTGAAAAGTTTGAAATGTTTGTAAATTATTTAGTTGGAAATATCCATTAGAAACGTTAAAGTAATCAGTTACTTTACATTTATAAAGCAATTGAAAAGTTACACTCCTTACATTTCGAATAGGGTCATTTGTAATCTGTATCCTGTGACATTTCCAAAGGAACCTTCCCAACACAGATATCTAGGCATAAAAACTTAATAACATGCTAACTGCATGCTCTTCTGCTTGCTCTTACAGGGTTGTTTGTCTTTATTCTATCTTACAGGGAGGCACATTTTTGCATTCAACTGTATATTACAGACTGTTTAATTGTGTCTTTGATAACTTTTATATCCCACTTAGCTTGGTGGCTAATACATTGACTTGCTGATCATTTTGATGTTTGTATAAAATGAGATAATGGTAGGTCACAGTGGATAAGGGTGGTTGCCAAAAAAAAAAACACAAATATGAATGTAAATTGTCCACTCACTCATACTACAATTCAATTAATTATTTGTATACCGCTTTTAACAATGCACATTGTGTGAAAGCAGCTTTATATAGCCCCATGAAAATGGAAAAGATTGTCAACCTAACTAATAATTAAAAAACATATCTTTTTTTGGGGGACAACATATCATTTTACATGCATTCTAATGAGAAATCATTCATTTCATCCATTTCTACCATTTGCTATTGATGTGTACAGAATTTTTACTGTATTTTTGCAATATTTTACTGTATTTTTTATTCAATCTAAATATTACAGTATATTTTATTCCATGTAATTTATTACTGCATTTATTCTTCTTATACCAAATATAGCGTATACTAAAGAAAATGCACTTGTATGAATTACAGTACATATAGGGTTAACATTTTACATACTAGTGCTGTGGGAGAGACAGCACGGCAGTAATGTACTGTACACACCTTTATCTTTATATTCCTCTTTTTAAGGGTAATGCATTAAGCTGAGTTTGAAATTTTTGGGGGCATATTTAATCAATAAAAATAGGCAATTTTTTTCGGACCACATCCAAAATTTGTGTTTGGATTCGAGGGTGCTCATGGAACGCAACCACCATTTTTCACAATTTTTCCGGTCAACTGTATAGTATTTTTTAGAATTAGCATGTGTAAAAAGCTAGTAAAATAAGAGCCCCCCCTTATGGAGAAACATCAGTCTGTTAATCAGGCTGATGTTTCTCCACAAGGGGGAAAAATATCTCCTAAATGGCCTGGAGTGTGACCCTAACACAGCATACATTGTATTTTGTTGCCAGTAATATACGAACCAAATTTTCTTCGTTATGAACTGCTGAAATGTTCACTCAGTCCCAGTAGTGCAACAATAAAAGTTCGCTACTTACCAGCGTTAAGTCAGGACTTGGGAATATACAGGTCTTTGAATATTTGTATTTTATTTTATTTTTTTAAACCATCCTACTCTAAACCTTAAATCTAGGATTGCTTCTCATACTTGTAGATACAGCTCTGTCCAATATATATTTAAAGATGAACGGCTTTGCCATTGTTTTCATTTCATTACAACATTGCTTTTTCAAAAAGGCCAAGGTTTAGTTGTTTAAGTTAGGAATATTTACAACTCCCTGCCCCAATATTCAGGCCGGATGTGTGTGTTTTAGCTGGGTTTTAGAAACAAAGAACAAAAAAAATGGTTGTTTTGCATCGGTGTATCCTGGAACAGCTTTTATATTTGATTAATGAAGTCGGCTAGAGAAGGAATGTTTACCGACTGACGTGGGCATGGCCGAGGTGCTTGCTCTGAACCGCACCAGGAGAACATGTTGTACAAGTACACACACACACACACACACACACACAAAAATCAGTCAAATATATTTACGTATACACAAATGTACACAAACGTTCAGGAAGAAACTGAAAAAGACTCATCATCATGGTACACAAACACAAATACCATTATAGTAAACCCAAATGAACATGAGCATCTGGTAGTTGTTAACTAGCAAAGCAAGCAAAGTTTGAATGAACTGCCCCCTGGGCTCATCCTTTGAAAATCCTGGTTTTCATCGCTGCCCTATTCATGTAAGTTACACAAATGTCACCTTTTGTACATCAAGAAAAACAAAGCGGAAAAGCTTGAAAATGTGCCTCAAGATATGCATCTGTCTGGTCCTTCTATCAAGACATCATTTGCTTTTTTGTAAAGATAAATAAATAAATAAATAAAAATGTGTGCAACTTTATTTAACAGTTGAAGCCTGAATGAACAAACAGCTTGAATGCCATATTTTTAACCATTCGATAAAACACCTCAATAAAACCTGAGCATCTGTTAGACGCCCGTGTTCTGATTTTCAACATCACATCATATTACCACTGAATGAATGCCCAGATGCCCCTAAGCAAACTCCTGGGATTGTGCTAGGTTTGGTGTAGCTGTATCTATTGTCATATTATTAATAAATTCCAAAACATCATAGATTTTAATTAGACATGTCAGCCAACGTGCACTGGGTGTTCAGACACCATTCTTAATAACTCAGCAGTTTTGGGCTACAGTCTCTCTTTGTTTTTGCTCCCATGAATGTTGGCTCTGTCAACATAATTGGGCCGCTTTTCGTGAGCACTAACCCATAGTATACTCGGACCTGGGTTTTTGACTCCCTTGACAAATTCGTAATTGTGAACTGACTGAGTCTTGCTTGCCCAGTTTCACCTGTTTTAAGAATACCCCCTTGACAGGTACCATAGTAACGAAACCATCATCGTTATTCACTCAGTGGATTTGAATGTTATGTCTGATTGGTGTTTTAGATAATGGTCTGTTCATTTGGAGGGCAAATAGAGAAATGGAAGGTGTTTGATGGTGTTTTTTTTGCTTCGGGCACTAAAAAAAGTTCAGACACACAGCTCTAGGGTCTGAAGAGCTCAGTAATCCAATGGATTCAACATTCTAGTCAGCGAATCTAAATAAATATGCTACAGAAGAATCAATATATGCTACAGAAGCATCAGTGTTTTCTGTACTGCATTATTTATTCAGAATATCAAACCGTAAATAAACCAAATTCAAAAGTAAAAATAAACGATGCGAATGATAGTACGACGATAGCATTCGGCACCACAGTACAGTACCCTAATCTTAATCTGAGAAATAGCATTGCTGACCGTTCAAGATGTCTATCAAAGACGTGAGGCCAATTCCGAATGTGTTTTTAAAAAAAAAACAAATCCGATGGATCCAATGAAATCATGGCGCCATGTTTTGGTTTTGATTGGCAAGCGAGCAATACGATTTTCCAGCTGATGCTATCAAAGGAGAATGCAGCAATTGATTAAAGTGGTAAAGTTTTTCAGAATATTTGCAAACAAATTTCGCAGCTGCCTTCTTAATCGGTTCCAAGAATCGAGTGGGAAGGGAGCAGATTGGTCAGGAGCAATTGCAGTCTTGAGACGCCAAGCTACCGACTGAACAACCACTTACACAGCACCTGAGTCGCTGCTGTGTAAGTGGTTGTATCCTCCTAAGGCTGTAACAAAAAAAATAAACTTACATTTACATTTACATTTGCAGTATTTAGCAGACGCCCTTATCCAGGGCGACGTACAGGAAGTGCTTTAGGTCTCACTCTAAGGATAAGATTTAGTCAAGGAAAGGTAAATACAAACTTAAGCACACGAGGGTAGACAGTTGCCCCCTTTTTTTCCCCTGGACAGAAGGAGATAAAAGAGAATAAAAGGAATATTAGGATAGGTGTTGTTGCAAAAGGTAGGTCTTCAATCAACGTTTGAATGTAGACAGTGTCTCCGTTGTTCGGACATCCAGTGGAAGTTCGTTCCACCACATCGGTGCCAGAACAGAGAAGAGCCTTGAGCTGGTCTTACCTTTTACCCTGAGAGACGGTGGAACCAGACGAGCAGTGCTGGATGTTCTCAGGCAGCGAGGTGCCGTATGGGAGGTGATGAGGTTTCAGTGATGAGGACTTGCCTGTCCGCCTCAGGTTAGCAACGCAAGGAAAGAAGAATAAGTCAGTTAATTGGATTCAGGATCGCATGCTGCATTGTCTGACAATTTTCTGGGGAGATCATAAAGACCTTGGCATGGGCATGCATTACAAGTGACATCCAGCAGCTCAGTCTTTCTGAACTTTAGCTTCTGCAAATGAATGTCATTTGTAACTAGATATCACCCGGACATGATGAGATTCCCACACGAGAGCAAGTATCTGTGGTAATAGTAGAGATGATACATATGGTGTCATCACTGGCATAAGAAAATTAAATAAATAAATAAAAATCTATGATGAGGATGTGTGTGTGTGTGTGTGTGTGTGTGTGTGTGTGTGTGTGTGGGTGTGCTTATTTCAACAGCAGGTATAGCTGGATAACAACAGACCAAGCACAGAGCATTGTGGGATGTCAGTAGAGAATAGCTCTGGATCTCCAGCGTGCCACCTGATAAAACTGTCTATCAAAAAAAAAAAAAAAAACTAACCTACTACCGAAGTCATTAGAATGGACAGGAGAGTCTTGTGATTGACTGTTTCAATGGTCAAAGAGTTTGAGGATGGATGACAGTTTGGCATGGAGTGTTGGAATAAGGCCAGTTTCTGTGGAGGGTGCTATTCTGAGGCCAGACTGTGTCATGTAATTGTCTCACCTCTCCACATGAACTGGGGATTCTGAACTCTTGTTCTGTCATCCGGCCTTCTACTTGGCCTTGTCTCTTTCCCTTTTTTATTAGTCACTGGATGGTTGTCCCATTGTTTTTAATCTGCTTCCAGTTTCGTTCCTGATTAGTCTTCTTATTTATACCCTTCGGTTTGTTTGTACCACTACAAAATCGTATCACGGTTGTGTCCAAGCTGTAAGGCTGGTCAGATATCTGCATGAAGGCAGACCACGAGAACTTCCATGCAATAAAACAGTAAACCTTCTAATCTGGGGAGAAGATCCCCTTTGATCACAGGAACAAAAGCTCTCTGTAAACGAACTACGGCACCCATCCTTAAACCCCTCCCTTACCCCCTGGGGATATGGTAGGGCCATGGAAGGGTGACTTACAACATATGCACACTTTGTTAATCCTATCTTTAATGTGATTAACTTTACATTGTTTGGTATCAGTTTTAAAGGTTTCAGTGTGGTAGAAAATATGATCTCATTCTCAGATTAGTAGAACAGACCAAAAAATAAAGATAATATACTGGTCTACTGATATGAGAATTGTCCCAAATCCCCCCTGGGGATGAGAAGGACTGGCTCTCTGTCAATAACAAAAGGTTGGTCAAGCTTTTATGACCGGGGGTTTACGATGGTGGTTCAGGTATTTAAGGAAATTTGGTGAAACACTCAGAACAGTTGTGGTCAGAACTTCCCGAAAAAAATGAAAAATGTAACAAATAGGAAGCACTCAGAACTTCCCACACAGTTCTCTGGATTTTCTACTAGCAAATAATCCTTATAATTTGGTAACAAGAACTTCCTGTGTGTATCACACAGTTCTCTGTGTGTATCTACTGCCAGGTAAAATATATAATTCAATAATACTTTAGCAAGTCGTAAGTATTCTCAAGATAAAATATACTTAAATAATACCTCATAATTTGGTAACAGGAAGCATTCAGTAGCCAGAACTTCCCGCACAGTCTCTGTGTGTATCTCTTGCCAGGTATGAGAACTTTGCAATAATACTTTGGTAAATATACACATAACTTTGCTTTCATTATTTTATTATTTGTTTTATATGTTAACTTGTATTAATTGATTATAGCCTGGAAAATAAATGTAAGATTCTTGTAATATCTAAAATCTACCTGAAGTCATTTATATCTAATAAATTATATAGTCTGGTGTTACCGCAAATCTATGACCAGGATAGTACAAACAGGAGGCTCATGAGTGGATGGAGCATAGAGCACAACGCCTGAGACCTGCTGATTCCTGACTATCACTGACTTAGCAAGTTATAACTAAGTGGCTAAAATAAACTATTCTTTATGCATGAGCAAGCATTGGGCGGCCTACGTTAAAGAATATTAGCTTACCGTTATATCCTCTGACTAAGATTCAGACTGGCGAGTTTGTGTCCGTGAGCATGTGTAGCAACTATCACTGACTTAGCAAGTTATAACCAAGTGACTAAAATAAACTATTCTTTATGAATGAGCAAGCATTGGGCGGCCTACTTAAAGAATATTAGTTTACCGTTATATCCTCTGACTAAGATTCAGCATGAGATGTTGACTATCACAAACCTCTGAGCGACTCCAGGCTCATAATTAATGATTAAATGAAAAGAAGGAATACTGAGAATCATCTATTAAAATTAAAGTTAAATATTATTATAAATTGGAGTCAGATACGAGTTTAAATTTTAATTAGTATAACAAACTACAATCCATTGTAGTCATTTTTTACAACAGCGCAGAAAAGACCTACACGCAGCATACCTTCGCCCACACCAGTGGATTCCGTCGTTGGGCTACTGGGTGGTAGATCTAATAGCTGGTAACCTCTATGTAATATCTAAATTTCCAGAGGTACCTTCTAAAAAGGGGATCTTATAGTTGGTGACCTCCGACGTGATCTCCAAACTGCAAGCGAGTGACGTCTTTTAGCGCAACATTCCAGACTCAACAACAGAGCATGAGGTTTGAGTTTATCTTCTGTCTTAAGGTGATCTGGTAAGTCAATTTTTTACCTTTTACAAAGTCTTGAGGGAAAGTTAAGACTCACCCCACATAGACACATTTGTAGAACGGGTCGACATACCCAAGTGATAGACCGGAGACCGTAGAAATCCGGCATAATTTTAAGATATCAAAACAAGATGGATAATCAGGGAAAGAGCATGATGAGTGTAGAGAAGGAAGTAATGGAGTCCGCTGCATTACTTATGAAAAACATGCTGGTTCGTTTACACGACAAAGGGTTTGAATCTAGGAGGGAGTAATTATGAACTTCTAGAGTGGTATTCAATAGTGGGGAAAAAACTAGAGTCAAAGAAACGATATCATAAGACTTCGACCGCAATTTTGTATTTGCTCTTTCAAGAATGAGAGAGCAATGTTAGAAGGAGAGCATGCATGCCATTGCAAGCATTAAAGAGCTTGAAACAGCGCGTTCAGAAGAGTTAAAACAACTTCGAGCACAGGTAGAAACATCTGTGAACGATAAACAAACCTGGGCGAAACAGTCTCATGCTATGGAATCTAAAATCAGGAAGCTCGAAAGCAAGCTCCGATTGTATAATGAATATTCCACGGTGTTTGAAGACTGCTGTAATTCAGCTGCTCTTCCTATAGCTGCTCCTAAAACAGCCACTGTAAAATCAGTATTTGAAAGCAACATTCAAAATGATAGTGATGAGAATGGTGCTATGGCCTTAGCAAGCAGTAGCCAAGCTACCAAAATAAGACCAAGAATGAGCCCTGAAGTCTGCGATCTGTCCCCACCATCACCAACGGAAAATTGTTGTGACCTTCGTGAATAAAATAGAATTAATGCTGTAACAAACCAATTTGTGACCCAAACTAAATCTGGCAGTATTTGTCAAAAACCGCTCAAAGTAGCTATGCTTAACACAATGAAAAATTTGCATGATAAGCAAAGTAAACTTTGTTCCTTCTGCCACAAAATTGGGCATGTAGTCCACAAATGCTGGTCGTTTGGGGAAGGGACGTCCACCACCCTATTTTACTCAGCGCAAAAATTTGCATTCTGATCATCCAGATCAGTCTATTGCGCACTTAAAAGAAACTATTTGTGAACTCACAGCAGTATTCAATAAGGCGATGGGATCTGTAGTAAGATGGTTAGCTGTTACCTAGAAGCAAACTTTATTTGCGGATGTTGTCACGGCTAATGACTTATTGCATTTTATGCATTTCTGTCCCGACAAAGATTCCTGTGATGTCCATTTAGATTTTTTTAAGCAACTTAGCTGATACTGTTAAAATTACAGTTTCTGCAGTTGTTCTCATGAAAGCACATGCTTTAAGTTATACATTTAACAACATATGTATTCTCGTAAATTTATCTGGTGTTAAACAGCTGTTTATGCACCCAAGTGCATTTAGGCTGATGTAGACACCAGAGTAGTTCAAATTGTCACATTAGAAGGATTTTGGTAAATTGTAGCATTTAGGCCTACAGAGCTGTAAATGTTAAGCATAACCAGTGATCTTATGTTGAGATTTAAACTACAGTTTATTGATATAGCTAAAGTTTTGTTCCATTAGACATGTTTTAAAGTGATAGATGACAGGCTAAGATAAGAGGAAAATGTCTAAGCTTGCATGTCAAAAAAGAAACCGCTGAGCTAATGGAACAATTGTTTAGTAATTTGATTATTAATTCATGTGTTAACTATGTTGAACCTTCTGATCTCTCAAGGTGTAATTGTATGGGTTATTTCTACCATAAGTAACACCAACAATACCACCATAAGGAGTTAAATTAACTGCTAAATTTTAACATGTAATGCTTTTCCCACAGCATTTAGAGGTGCTACACCTTAAACCCAAGTGATGCCTTTTTTATGGGTTTTCAACCCATTCAAATGTTTATTTATTGTTAGCGTGCCTAGTATTTCCAGAGGAAACTCAGGATATTCTAAGAATTTTTAACTAGCTCTTTACAGATACACATATATCATAACTCACAACATTGTATCTGAAATTTACAGAACTTCTGTTCAACTTGTCAAAACCAACCGTTAATCACAGATTAAAACTTTTGGTTCGACAAGTCGAAAGGAGGGCACATATTGTGTTGGGAAATGTGAAATAGATATGGACAATTTTACATGTTCACAAAATTGTTCATAGACTATACAACATTGTTAAAGTCTAACTACCTTTAGATATAAAAAACTACACAAAGTAAAAATTACACCCTGTCTCTCCTGGGGTTATAACCAAAGGGAACATTAACATGTTTTTGTTCATGATGTTAACCTTGTTATAACCCATGTAACATCCTATATTTCTAATATCCTCTCTGCATATGTAAAACATTGTAGTGACAATAATAAGATTTATGCATGGTTACAGTCACGCATCGATGATTAAGTCTCTGATTACAATTACAATTCTCAATGTGGTCAGTAAACCAGGTAGCCATTAGTTTTCAACACATAATGAAAACATTGTTAAAATGGTCAAATCTGAAGCCTAGGCTTACTATCAGCCATACAATTTTCAATCAGACCCGTACCATCGAGCATGACTTAACCTGCAGAACTTATGCACAAGATATTTTACTGCAGTAAGACAGGAAATTTTAAATGGCTTGCATCTGAACAAAATATTCTAAACTGTATCAACATTAATGATATATACTGGCAATGAGTGTTCTGGTTGCACTGGGTTTTTCACCACTTTTCCTTTAAGGTATATCTTAATTCGAACCACCATACGTTCTATTGCAGATGAATTAAATGGGACCACCTTACTGAATATATGACTTTGAAGGGTACTGAGATCTTATTTTACAACCCGCAGTTGTTTTCATGAAACAGGAGGTTATATTGTTTGTTCTTGTAACACCTTATAATGATTTGATTCTAATAATTCTAAGCTTGTAAAAGTGACAATCAATTGCATGGTCATGTTGATGCTATTCAGGTTCCTCACACACAGTGGGGTGTCATCAGTGAAATTAACTCACACCTTCTGCCTGGAGGTGACTGAGGATTTGATAATGGGTCAGATAAACATCTTGGGGAGAGTTCCAGTGGACATTGATGTTTCTCCATTGTGGGAGGACACCTTCTACAAACAGGGTACACAAACCTTGGTGGACACAATGGACCTGGTGAAGAATATGATTTTGCAGATTGAATGTCATCGTAACCAAGCACAGGTGGAGCCAAACCTGGCTAAGAGGACTGCAAGCATCCTATCCAACTCATCCACACAGTCGGCACTGTATGCCTACACATGATGGGACTGGGTGATTCGAGGATGTGCAATTAGCGGCTCCTTTTTCCTTTGTATTCACTCTGCTCTAATGCTGCTACTTTCAGCGCATTGCTTATTCTCTCCATACTTACAGTTTATTCTGTCGTAACACATTAGTCCTTTGCAGATATCAGCGTTGCAGCAAATATGACATCGGTGAAACTTGGACAGCTATCATCAGCCATACATGGCCCCTCAGGGACGGCTCTGAGTTTGCCCCAAGGGGCCAGGGGACGAACTGTAAGGCTGGTCAGATATCTGCATGAAGCCAGACCACGAGAACTTCCATGCAATAAAACAGTACAAACCTTCTAATCTGGGGAGAAGATCCCCTTTGATCACAGGAACAAAAGCTCTCTGTAAACGAACTACGGCACCCATCCTTAAACCCCTGCCCTTACCCCCTGGGGATATGGTAGGGCCATGGAAGGGTGACTTACAACATATGCACACTTTGTTAATCCTATCTTTAATGTGATTAACTTTACATTGTTTGGTATCAGTTTAAAGGTCTTCAGTGTGGTAGAAAATATGATCTCATTCTCATATTAGTAGAACAGACCAAAAATAAAGATAATATACTGGTCTACTGATATGAGAATTGTCCCAAATCCCCCCTGGGGATGAGAAGGACTGGCTCTCTGTCAATAACAAAAGGTTGGTCAAGCTTTTATGACCGGGGGTTTACGATGGTGGTTCAGGTATTTAAGGAAATTTGGTGAAACACTCAGGGAAGCACTTCAGTAACTTCTCTGTGTGTAGAACTTCCCACACAGTTCTCTGTGTGTATTTTCTACTAGTATCTAAATAATACTGCCAGGTAAAATATATAATTGCTAGGTAAAATAGATAATTCAATAATACTTTAGCAAGTCGTAAGTATTCTTAAGATAAAATATTATAATACCTCATAATTTGGTAACAGGAAGCATTCAGTAGCCAGAACTTCCCGCACAGTCTCTGTGTGTATCTCTTGCCAGGTATGAGAACTTTGCAATAATACTTTGGTTAAATATACATAACTTTGCTTTCATTATTTTATTATTTGTTTTATATGTTAACTTGTATTAATTGATTATAGCCTGGAAAATAAATGTAAGATAAGATTCTTGTAATATCTAAAATCTCCTGAAGTCATTTATATCTAATAAATTATATAGTCTGGTGTTACCGCAAATCTATGACCAGGATAGTACAAACAGGAGGCTCATGAGTGGATGGAGCATAGAGCACAACGCCTGAGACCTACTGATTCCTGACTATCACTGACTTAGCAAGTTATAACTAAGTGGCTAAAATAAACTATTCTTTATGCATGAGCAAGCATTGGGCGGCCTACGTAAAGAATATTAGCTTACCGTTATATCCTCTGACTAAGATTCAGACTGGCGAGTTTGTGTCCGTGAGCATGTGTAGCAACTATCACTGACTTAGCAAGTTATAACCAAGTGACTAAAATAAACTATTCTTTATGAATGAGCAAGCATTGGGCGGCCTACTTAAAGAATATTAGTTTACCGTTATATCCTCTGACTAAGATTCAGCATGAGATGTTGACTATCACAAACCTCTGAGCGACTCCAGGCTCATAATTAATGATTAAATGAAAAGAAGGAATACTGAGAATCATCTATTAAAATTAAAGTTAAATATTATTATAAATTGGAGTCAGATACGAGTTTAAATTTTAATTAGTATAACAAACTACAATCCATTGTAGTCATTTTTTACAACAGCGCAGAAAAGACCTACACGCAGCATACCTTCGCCCACACCAGTGGATTCCGTCGTTGGGCTACTGGGTGGTAGATCTAATAGCTGGTAACCTCTATGTAATATCTAAATTTCCAGAGGTACCTTCTAAAAAGGGGATCTTATAAAGCCTATTGTTTCCTGTTTTTGCATTTTTTCCCCCTTCCCCATTATGACTGCATCCAGGATTTTTGGAATTGCACTTGCATCCTGTCACTTCAACATACATGGTGAAGATTGTTTTACAATGAAATTCTGTTTATTATATATACTGTAATTATATACTGTCATTTACAATTATAGAATAGAATTGTCTTTATTTGTCACGTATATATTACAGCACAGTGAAATTGGGCGGTGGTAGCTCAAGGGTTAAGGCGTTGGCCTCAGGACCGGAAGATCTCAGGTTCAAATCCTGCCAACTAGTGGAGTCCTTAAGCTTAACCCTCAATCGCTCAGTTGTAAGTTGCCCTGGATAAGAGCAAATGCCTTAAACATAAATTGTTTCTTCATATATCCCGGCTTGTTTGGAAGCTGGGTCCATGATATTGCACCCCTGGCGCACAGCAGGTTAAGGGGGGCAAGGGGGGCAGATACTGGGGTTTGAACCCCCTGACCTTCCGATCAGTAGCCCAGCACCTTAGACTACTGAGCTGCACCCCTGTATACCTATACCAATCTGTAATTGACTGTATGGGGGAGGGGGTAGCTCAGTGATTAAGCTCAGAATTTCACTATGCTGTTATGTATATGTGATAAATTAAATATTCTATTATTCTATAAAGCTTGTTAAAGAATTTTTTGGGTTTTTGGCAGGTGACTGATTTCCTTTCAAAATAATTTTTAGAATTGAGGTCAAACAGTTCAATCTTGGTTTCGTCAGACCAGTGAATCTCGTTCCATATTGCATGAGAGTTCTTCAGATTCCTGTTAGCAAACTACAAGTGCGCTTCCATGGGTATTGCACTGAAGAGAGACATCCATCTTGCCAGTCTGCCATATGGCCCAGATCGGTGTTGCATCAGTAGGCAACATAACAAAACTGAAAAGGTCTGAATAGTTTCTGAATGCACTTTAAATATATATCCTTTCACAGAAATGCAATGTATGGAAGCTAACGTCCATAGTGTTGAAGAACTGGTCAAAATTGAAGATAAGCCAAGCAAATCATAACTGTTAAAGACATTCAGGAACGCCTATCTACTATAGAGGAAAGTTTTATACACTGATGTTGTGCAATGAACATGTTTCATGAACTATTTTATAAATTATCCATACAAAAATTCTAATCAAGTCCCACTCAGCAAAGTTTCCTAAGTCAGTGGAGGAACCCATCGCAGGACACACACACAATTACACACACATTCATACACTAGGGACAATTTTCCAAGGTGCCAATCAACCTACCGTGCATGTTTTTGGACCGGGAGGAAAGGAAACCGAGAGAACCCGGAGAAAAAAAACCCCCTGAGGCACGGGGAGAACATGCAAACTCCACAAACACATGGCCGAGACGGGAATCGAACCCGGACCCTGGCGGTGTGAGGCGAACGTGCTAACCACTAAATATGTCTAGTTATAGATGGTCATGGACATCTACCAACATATGAAGGTGGTATCTCAGTGGTTAAGGAATTGACCTCTGGACTGGAAAATTGCACGTTCATATCCCATAACCACCACTGAGCTGCCACTATTGGGCCATTAACCCTTAATTGCTTAGATGTAATTCGGTCTGGATTAGGGTGTCTGACAAATGCCATAAATGTACTTATGTACAAACAAAATTGGGAAAAAAAACATACTGTATTTTTAAAGCAAAGTTTCTTATTAAAAAAATTCCAGAATATTAATATATTATGGCATTTTTAAAGCCTTATTGTGGCAGCTACCGCAGAATAATGCAAATAATATACTTATAGAAATGCATGAGAGAAATGAAAACAAAAACAGTTACACCTTGCGCAGGTTGGCTGCTATATAATATATACTATATAATACTATAGTTATATAGTTACTATATGATTATACAATTTAGATTATGGATAAAATGTATGCATCTGTATTGTGTATGCACTAGGGTTGATTCCAAAAGACCTTTATATCTTCTTTATTGGTGTTTAAATATGGCATTAAGCACTCAAACTCATCATGGAAACAGTCCAGATTAATTTGGCTCATATTTCCTTATCCATGCACAGAGGGGAAAAACAGATGTTTTTTCAATGGCATTTGTTTGCGTGAACCACTGGAATGGGCTCTGGGCAACTCGCACAAAACAGATAAACAAGGAAATGCTAGAACTGGCATTTTTGAAGATTAATTCCCCATGGTTTTCTGTATCTTATCCAATCGCTTACAAAATCAAATTATTTCATATAAACAATCCTGAAGAGAAAGTCATACCAGCAAATCTAAACTGTTTCATACAAGATGAGCTTATGAACATTCTTTGTAATGTGCACGGGCATGGCAAAAACCACCCAAGAAACCTGTGCAAGGAGATTACATTTAAACTGAGAAATATAAGAAAGAGAAGTTGAGACGTTATCTTTTTTTTAAATTGGCAAGAGTCAATTTAAAAAAAAATCCATTTAAGTATGTAAATGATAACATGTCGATTCTGCTTTGGATCAAAGTTTATTAGTAACTTTTTGATCTTGAGTTTGTTGTTGGTTAATTATCTTATCGTATTTACCTTGCTTATATATATAAAACATAAAAAATGACATTAGCACCAAGTGCATTATTAAAACATGCACTTCATTGTGTTGACAAATATTGTCATTAAAGTGTACATACACTACTTAGGTTCACTTAAGTGGTATTTTACTTGTAATATATTGTTTACAAATGCACTTTATAGCAAGTCTAATTTTCTGCTTTTACGTACACAAAAAAGTAGCTTTTCAAAACAATCAAGCACACTACATTTTTCACAAGGGTGTGTTTTTCTTTGTGACATCCTTACAAATATGACGTTACTGTTCATCATTGCAGTTCACCTAACGGGCAGCAGGGCAGCAGCAGGACAAAAAAAAAAATGCATACTCCTCTTTTAATTGGCATCGACTAATTATCAATTTGAAAATATAGATCAAGTTGTACTCTAAACAATCACTAAACAATCCTACCACTTTTTTTTCTACTTCAGTTTACTACTTGTATCTTTGGCTTGAATATTATATTTTTGTTGCATTTGACTAAGATGATCCTTTGGTAAATAAGCTGTATTGAAATAAAAAAAATGTCCATGCCCTTATCATGCATTTTTTTTTTTAATTAAAATGATGCAGATAAAAAAAAAATCATGTTTTAATACAACACATCTGTAATATCCTTAATCAAAAGATATTCACTTTATCCAATCTAAATACTACAGATGTTTTAAGGTTCCATGGTGGCCAAACATCTTTCTATTGGGTGCTTCCTCTATCAAACTTGGAATAGATAACAATTGCTGTAGTTACTCTTGTCATCTCCTGTTACTTAAGAAGCTGTCCTGATTTTCCCTTTATCACTCGATTAGCACCATCTTTAGGGAGTAACCCGTTTTGCATGTGTCATCATTTTGCCTGTGGTCTGTACAGCTACTGGGGAGAAAAGCAAAATAATTAAAGATGATAATCATCTATTGTTAATTCGAAACAGAAATAACTGCTTTAAAATAAAAACAAGGACCAAAATATGAAAATGTGAGAGGATGGAAACATGTTCGAATGGTCTGTAACAATTTTCTTTGAATAAACACTTATATTATATTACACTAGGCGCGTTTCCATTACACATTTGCACAAAACTTTTGCGATATTTTCTGAATGTCAATAAAAAACTGTTGTGAAATGACGGTGTTTCCATTAACCATATCATGTGACTAAAACCCGTCCTCTCGCGGTAAGTCATTACAAAAAATGGAGACAGATATCGGCAGGCTTACTTGCATTAGCTGTTTTTATTAATTGTAGTAATCGGAGATGTAGGCATGTTATACAAGCATTAATGGAAAGGCAATCACCCTATACTTGGGAGCGGCCACATATGCTCTTGTTCTGGGAGGCAGTAGTGCGCAATTTCACAATAGTGCACAATTTTTGCAGCATCATGTCCAAGGCAAGGCAACGTAGATCATGTGACTTGGAAATGCAATCAAACGCTTCCGTTACAGTTTTGTAAATTATTCATTTTACACAGGCGGCACGGTGGCACATTCGCACATCATTTTCTATATTGCCAAACACCGGTAGGTTGAGTGGCCCTTGGATTGTGTGTGGTGTGTGTGTGTAGTCACAGCATATGGAGATTAATTAAGTTTGCCACTGTATGGTGGAGAGGAAATGCTTTGCGAGTGGTGGAGAGGAAATGCTAGCTGTGGCTGTCACATTACGCACCACATACGCCTTTCCCAAAAATACATCATTTTCTATATTGCCAAACACCCCATTAGTCACAGCATTCCACATCTTTATAGCATTTATTATTCATTTTTCTCATTCACTGCCTAAAACCTTTTATTTAAAGAAGGAAATAAAAACAACACTGATATTTCATCTTTCTCTACTCATAAGGTTATCTTAAAAATGCATCGTTCTCTTGAACCTGTAATGCCAGTGATTTTGAAAGTGACCACATACTGTCAATGTTTCAAAGGATTACATGTGTGGTGGCAATGCAATGGAAAATAGTAAAGAGTGAAAGAGTGGTATTTTTATATATATAAAAAAAAAAAATCAAGTCCAGTCACTTTATTGTCACATCACCACAAGGATGAGAGAAATTCCCGTGAGCTTGCGCTTCAAGCAGTGCAAGGACAATAGGCAGTCTATGTAGATACTATATATGCAGCATGACAGAATACAGAATGCAATATATGGAATGCAATATTTTATTATATATATATATATATATATATATATATATATATCTATATATATATATATATATATATATATTATATATATATATATCTATAGTATATATATACATATATATATAACAGACGTGGACAAAATTGTTGGTACCCTTTGGTCAATGAAAGAAAAAGTCACAATGGTCACAGAAATAACTTTAATCTGACAAAAGTAATAATAAATAAAAATTCTATAAATGTTAACCAATGAAAGTCAGACATTGTTTTTCAACCATGCTTCAACAGAATTATGTAAAAAAATAAACTCATGAAACAGGCATGGACAAAAATGATGGTACCCCTAGAAAACACAGAAAATAATGTGACCAAAGGGACATGTTAATTGAAGGTGTGTCCACTAATTAGCATCACAGGTGTCTACAACCTTGTAATCAGCCATTGGGCCTATATATATGGCTCCAGGTAATCACTGTGTTGTTTGGTGATATGGTGTGTACCACACTCGACATGGACCAGAGGAAGCAAAGGAAAGAGCTGTCTCAAGAGATCAGAAAGAAAATTATAGACAAGCATGTTAAAGGTAAAGGCTATAAGACCATCTCCAAGCAACTAGATGTTCCTGTGAGTACAGTTGCACATATTATTCAGAAGTTTAAGATCCATGGGACTGTAGCCAACCTCCCTGGACGTGGCCGCAGGAGGAAAATTGATGACAAATCTAAGAGACGGATAATCCGAATGGTAACAAAAGAGCCTAGAAAGACTTCTAAAGAGATTCAAGGTGAACTTCATGCTCAAGGAACATCAGTGTCAGATCGCACCATCCGTCGTTGTTTGAGCCAAAGTGGACTACATGGGAGACGACCAAGGAGGACACCATTGTTGAAAACGAATCATAAAAAAGCAAGACTGGAATATGCCAAACTACATGTTGACAAGCCACAAAGCTTCTGGGAGAATGTCCTGTGGACAGATGAGACAAAAATCGAAGTTTTTGCCAAGGCACATCAGCTGTATGTTCACAGACGAAAAAATGAAGCATATCAAGAAAAGAACACTGTCCCTACTGTGAAACATGGAGGAGGCTCTGTTATGTTCTGGGGCTGCTTTGCTGCGTCTGGCACAGGGTGTCTTGAATCTGTGCAGGGTACAATGAAATCTCAAGACTATCAAGGAATTCTAGAGAGAAATGTACTAGCCAGTGTCAGAAAGCTTGGTCTCAGTCGCAGGTCATGGGTCTTGCAACAGGACAATGACCCAAAACACACAGCTAAAAACACCCAAGAATGGCTAAGAGGAAAAAAATTGGACTATTCTAAAGTGGCCGTCTATGAGCCCTGACCTCAATCCTATTGAGCATCTTTGGAAGGAGCTGAAACATGCAGTCTGGAAAAGGCACCCTTCAAACCGGACACAACTGGAGCAGTTTGCTCATGAGGAGTGGGCCAAAATACCTGCTGAGAGGTGCAGATGTCTCATTGACAGTTACAGGAAGCGTTTGATTGCAGTGATTGCCTCAAAAGGTTGCGCAACAAAATATTAAGTTAGGGGTACCATCATTTTTGTCCATGCCTGTTTCATGAGTTTATTTTTTTACATAATTCTGTTGAAGCATGGTTGAAAAACAATGTCTGACTTTCATTGGTTAACATTTATAGAATTTTTATTTATTATTACTTTTGTCAGATTAAAGTTATTTCTGTGACCATTGTGACTTTTTCTTTCATTGACCAAAGGGTACCAACAATTTTGTCCACGTCTGTATATATATATATATATATATATATATATATATATATATATATATATATATATATATATATATATATATATAATATATATATGATAGATAGATATATATATCTATATATATATATATGATATATATATATATATCAACCGTATCTATCGTATCAATATATCTACACACACACACACACACATATATATAACGTATATATACATACTTGCAATATGCATATATACATACATACCTACATACATACATACTCAGAACCACAGCAGATGGTCAAGGAGATATTTTACAAAATATTGTGCGAGGAGTATATAATGCAGGGGACTATAGTGCAAAAAGAGAGAAATGGTAAACATTAAACATGTATTATTAGTATGGTGTGAATGTTCTGCGTGCACTGATGATATGGATGTGATGTGTTGTCATTTCTGTTCTATTTTTAGTTTTTATTCTACTTTATCTTATTTTTTTTTTTACATTTTTTAAAAAATGTCTGCACTATTTTCATTTTCTTTTCTTTCCATTATGTTTACATGCTGGACGGTCGTATAAAGCATTTCACTTCATGTCGTACTACGTATGTACATATACATCTATGTATGTGACAAATAGACTTTGAACCGCATTCAGAAGACGCCCTTATCATGAGCAACCTACAACTGAGCACAACTGGCGTCAGCTTGGGCATGCTGGTATTTGAAACTGTGATCTTCCAGTGCAGAGACAATGCTTTAACCACTGAGATACCGCCTCGCTACATGCACCAGTGCTGTAATTCAACTTTCCATTTTTACAATCTTGTGTGTTTGACTGAACGTTCAAGACACCCAGCTGCAAAGAAATTGCCATTTTATTTAGCCAGAGTGTCACAGTGGATCATTAATCCACTGTGACTGTGAAACAAAACACATGGCTCTAAGGTCAGCAAATGCTTCAGCTAGTAATTTACTATTCGCTAAAATAAAGCAGTCATTCTCTATTATAAAATATCAACTGTGGTCTTTCCGTGGTAATCCCAAAGTGAACATAGTCAGAATGCTGTATACAGCATAGAAAATTAAGCAACACAAAAATATGAGCTGTTTCTGAGAGAAGGAAACCATCAGAGACTACAGTTTGTCTCAGTAGTTGATGAAACTTGGATGCTTTGTTTGTTATATTTACTTGTTTATCATAGCACTAGTGTAGAATAGAATAGAAGAATAGCCTTTATTTGTCACATACACATTACAGCACAGTGAAATTCTTTCTTTGTATATCCCACCTTGTTTGGGAGCTGGGCTCAGAGTGCAGTGTCAGCCATGATACGGAAACCCTAGAGCACAGAGAGTTAAGGGTCTTGCTCAATGACCCAAGGGCAGCAGCTTGGCCATACCGGGGCTCGAACCCCGATCTTCCGATTAGTAGCCAGCACCTTAAACCACTGAGTTACTCCATTGTGCTACATGTATATAAACATGTATATACATGTATACAAATTAGAATATTAGATTTGAAACGTTCCGTGAAATTTATTATAGATGATATAATATTACCAAACCGAACCATGTATAAGAGTTTTGAAACATGTTTTGAGACAATATGAGTTCATATTAATTATATATTATGTCGTTATTGTGAGGTCTCTGATAATTACCGAATCCCAGGCGCATTACTTCGTCTTACATTACCAAACTCATCAATTCCTCACAATTTAAAGTGGATGACTTACCCAACCCAGAAAGGGGAAAAACCTGACTTACGTAACATTGAAAAGTGTTTAGTTTCCATTTATTAAGGATGCCAAATATACTCATATACTTTAAAAGTCCAAAAATCTAGAAAAGGCTTCAAAAACAAAACTAACATCTAATAAACATGACAAGGATGTTGTTCTTTCCCTCAAAAATGGTGACTTTATATCATTCATTCATTTTCTACCGCTTCAGCGTCTAAGGGCATTAAGGCACACTAGGGACAATTTTCCAAGGTGCCAATCAACCTATGCATGTTTTTGGACCGGGGGAAACCGGAGAACCCCGAGAAAAACCCCTGAGGCACGGGGAGAACATGCAAACTCCACATACACATGGATGAGGTGGGAATCAAACCCGGATCCTGGAGGTGCTAACCTCTAAACCATCGTGCCCCCTGGTAACTTCATGTCAACAATGGAAACATGTCAGCTAAGTGGACATTAGCCGACGGATTGGAAAGGATTCAAAGAAAATGACACCTTAATGCCTTGACTTTCATATCTTTCGTGCATTATTTAAATCGAAATCACCAAAAACAAAATCCAGCCCACACTGATATATAAGTATACCTGCCAGCAAACAGTACCTGACTTTAGCTGATCTTAATATCTTCTTAAACTGGTGGTGAAATGGTGAAGGATGCTAGTTTGCGTGCCTTTTTTAGTACAGTGCTTCTGACCGATTAAAGCAATTATCATTTTTTTCTTATTTGTTTTCATAGGAATTAAAAGCAGGGGAAAAAATTATCTCAAACAAAACAATTTTGAAACGAAAATTGTTCTAGCTGATCCAAACCAGATGAAAGCATGCAGAATAAACAATTTCCACTATTGTTTCTGGCTGAGGACAAAGAAAACCGAGGACTATTTTTTACAATTAGTTCACGAAAAAAAAGTGAATTTATAAGCAATAAAAAGACGAGTGAAGTATGTGCAGCATGCAGGACTGGAACTACAAAGCTGCCCTGCTGTCTGCAGCATTATCAGTTTATTCTCAGTTTTCTCATTACAGATGAGTAATTAATCAGACAGTGCATTTCCCGGTGACAATAAACTGAAAGGACAACCGAAATGAGAAATGCACGCGCAGAAATATAATGTGACTCACATCACAGCCCATTGCAAAGAGTACTTTCTCAACAGAGAAGTCAACTTGTTACTGAAGAAATGTTTATAGTCATTAAAAAGTGCTTGAGGGACGAATTTGGAAATGGATGTGTAACTACTTCAAACTTGTGTGTACTGGGAGGTGGTAGCTCCTTTGTTGAGACACTGGGTTTCGTGATCAGCAGTGCTGGGGAGTAACTTCAGTAGTTACATGTGACTGCGTTGTGTAATTTAATTGAAAAATAAAAGGATTTTAAATTAAATTCGAATTAAATTACAGTTACTATCAAAAAGGTAACGATTACAAATACTAAAGAACCCGGTCCAACACCTGCGAGCTCAACAAAAATGTCACCCACACCCACATAATCCCACACCCACATAATCCCACACCCACATAATCCAAGTTGCCACCTAGTGAACAAATGAAAGTGATCAGAAAGTAATCAAATGTAGTCAAAGGTGCACTACTTATTACATTTTGAATAGGGTCATTTGTAATCTGTAATCTATTACATTTCCAAAGTAACCTCCCCAACACTAGTGATCAGAAGGTTGGAGATCAAGTCCCAGTTCAAACCCCAGCCCATGAACAAGGCCCTTAGCCCTCTGTGATTGAGGGTCTGTATCATGTCTGACCCTGCGCTATGATGTACGCTTCCTAGAATATGCGAATAATTTACTGTGCAGGAATATACATGTGACAAATATAAAGCTCTTTTATTTTTGTCCATGCGGCTTTAAATGTGGGAATGTGTACACATGCTGGAACCACCATGATTTTGGAGATGCTAAAACGAAATGATAATGATAAGGATAAATAGGAATCATTTTCCGACACAAATGACACAAATTTAAGCTTTATGATGGGAAGATATGCTTAGTGGCTAAACCAAAAGAGAATCAAATAAAAGAACAGTCAATCAAAAAACGTTCATTAAAGACTGATTTTATTTTAAATGCAAAAGGGGCACGGTGTCTTAGTGGTTAGCATGTTCACCTCACACCTCCAGGGTTAAGGTTCGATTCTCGCTCCTCCTCTCATACTCGCCCTTGTCCATTATCAATACTCGCCTCCATCATATGTGTATGTGGAGTTTGCATGTGCCTCAGGGGGGTTTTCTCCAGTTTTCCCCCTTCTCCCATTTTTCCCCGTTTTTCCTCCCATCCGTCTTTCTCTCCTTTTCCCCGGTCCTAAAACATGCATGGTCGGTTGACTGGCACATTGGGAAAATTGTCCCTAGTGTATGAATGTGTGTGCAAATGTGAGTGTGTGTGCGCCCTGCTATCCATACAGGGTGTATCCTTCCCAAGACGCCTGAGATAGGCACAGGTTCCCCGCGGCCAGGGGGAAGATCAGATAAAGCGGTAGAAGATGAATGAATGAATGAATGGAAATCCCACATTGGTGCTCCCTTCATAATTCCACAGCTATCATTACAAAGCAAAAGCTACGACACGCCTCCCTCCATGATACGAGGGAGGACATCCTTTTAAATAGACGGCGGAAATCTTCATTCCCTCCTGCATCCATATACTGTGATAGTGGTCACTGTTATTGATAAGGGGGGGTACAACCCCACTCCTACACGGACAGCAATGGGCAGTTTTACTCTCTTGATCTCCTGCAACAGACGGCTGAGGCATTGCTTGGATTTGAGCTCAGACTTGATCTTCAGACAAAATACACAAAAAAATCAAAATGCATTGCTGAGAGACTCATGTGTAATCATTTAGAAACCGTGAAGTTACTAAGAGAAGCCTGTATGAGACAGAGTCCAGATTTTAAGAGGTTAACGGGGTATGCATTAATTAATGCCCTCGCTACAAAGCACTAAATGAGATTTCAATATTTTCACGAAGAGCAGAAGAACACGCAGACCTCTGGAGTTATTAAGAACTCGCCGAACGGCAAATGTCAAAATCACAGAGACAAGCCATTCAATTATGGCATCTGTTTGGGGAATAGAAACAACAAATGGGAAATCCGTCGAGGCTGCATATGTTTTAATGCAAATTGTACACTCCAACACACTCTCCTTTATTAAATCTCACACACACACACACACACACACACACACACACACACGGAATTAAATTCTTCTATCTTCTTCAAGGGATGTTTCGATTGACGTGTGTATTAGTGCACATGCTGTAGTAAATAAATCTATAACGATGCCTAATCATTTATGTCGGGTTCGGCAGCCAAACGCGTTTCAATAAAAGGCTCCGTCAGATCAATGTGGCACAAAAATCAGGCTTATCATGCAAAAGGTGGAAAACTTTTAAATCAATTCCAACCATCTTAAGCATCAGTGGATGAAGGAGGAGATCCCCCTCTCACAATGTAAAAGGGCTTTGAGTGTCCAGAAAAGCGCTATATATTGAATGTAATGTATTATGTAATGAATGTATGTATTATAAATGTATTATGTAATTTATTATTATTATTATTATTAATATATCCACAAAAATGCACATAATCGAAAGCGATTAGTTTTGTATCTACAAAATTAACAAACCTTTTACAAAAATAAAGCTATGCAAGCTGTACAAATTATGCAAAACTCGTATGGATTATGCAGCTGAGCCCTACTGCAGCTTAGAGCGCTCCTGTCTTGACTGGTGCTGATGAATTAAACTTGGAGATGGCCGTGATGTTCATTACTGTTTTAATGATTGGCAGGTGGTGATGTGGTCCAGCCCTTATGAAAGCACTCCAACTCCCAGTCATCTTGCGGAAGAAGCCAACACAAGCAATTCACAATTCACCATTCGAACATTCCAGAACGTTCAAAACAGAGGTACGGCATGATTTATTAAAAAAAACTGTTCTCCGATGAGCGTTAATCTTTCCACCATGTAAGAACTCGGCATGCTCGAATATGAAATAAGAACCCGTCATAGCTGTGCTTCACAGGATTTCAAAAAGTCTATTTTTTTAAAAGGATTTTCACACAGGTGTTTTTAATTTAAGACAAAGAAAATGACACTTAATATTCTAATAATTTTCTTATGAAGCCTTAAAATAACTTTGAATGGCCTTCACAATGTCAAAATATATGTGTTTGTAGCATTACTCTGCAATGGAACTAAAAAGCCACACATGACATTGCACCTGTACTCAAAGCGAGCTCCCTGAACACATGGTTTGCTTAGGTTGTATTGATACTCGAATGTTTTACACAAAGCCTTGACCTCAACTTCACTGAACACCTTTGGAACACTGACAGAGACTTTTCAGTGCTTGACCTCACTAACGCTCCTGAAGCTACATGAGCATGATACTTCACATGCATTCATTCATATTATACCTCTATATCCGATCTTCCCTCAGGTAAATCTCATCTTTCTTTTTCCCTCGGGTCACGGGGAGCCTGTGCCTTTATGCGTCTATGGGCATTAATGCAGGATACACCCTGGATGGAATGCCAACCCATCGCAGGGCACACACACTCACATTCACACACACATTCATACACTAGTGACAATTTTCCAACCGTGCATGTTTTTGGAACAGAGGAAACCGGAGAACCCGGAGAAAAACCCCTCTGAGGCACGGGGAGAACATGCAAACTCCACACACACATGGTGGAGGCGGAAATCGAACCTCCAACCCTGGAGGTGTGAGGCAAACGTGCACTAAGCCAACATGCCCAATTGTGTAAACTATTGCTTCGCAAACTTTACGTTAATTGTTAATTGGGCTTCATAAATTGACTTTTACTGCATACCACTGGTCAAATATTACATTAGAATCTGCACTTCCTCACTTTAAATACCCTGTACAAATTGTATAGTTAAAACCTTTTTTGTTGCTACCTAGTTTTTATACTTTGTCTTTCATATTTTTATACCAGGAGCACGCCATGACAAATTCCTTATACGTGCAACCCTTATACATGCAATTAAAGATAATTCCAATCCCGATTAGTCACTTAAAGTGTAAGGTATCAGTATATGATTGCATTGTGTGAACAAAACACATTCTATTCAGTGACAGTAATTAAAAGATGAAGCTTTATCAGTGACACCACATTTGTTTTTCCTTTTTTTCTACAAATAAAAGATTCAGGTAAAAAAAAAAAAACATATGTGCCTCGAGCTGGTCCTTAATTATGTTTTCATTAGTCATTATGCTAGCCACCTCGGTGAGATAAAGAAAACCAGACAATTGTGCTTTGTTAGTTACAAATAAAGAAATATATGAAAAGGACTCTAGTAAAAACAACAAGATATTGCGCAAGATACACACTGGACCCCCTACAACACCGCCACACTCATTTACACCTGGAGTCATATTTATTGTCCTTAATGAACTTTCAATATAACCCTGGCACTATGCATATGCATATAGTGAATTCCGTCCTGAACGTCAGTGTAAAGGAGGGGATTTGAAGCAGGTTATACGGTACAATCCAATCCCACTCAGCTGTGAGTCATGCATGCCAGTTTGACAGAAGCTGTCATCCAGTGATGTTCAACTTCTGAGTCATTATCCGCTGGAGGGGGGTGGGAGGCCCAGATGCGCTTGTAGACGCAGGATCCTCCAGCCAATGAAAGGCTGTTATTTGAGCTAAAAAAGACGGCTCTGTTGACATGGATTCCCAGTTCCAGAATAAACAATTGCATCTGTGACCTTCGCACAGGGTACACAAGTGCATTCAAAAACTACGGACATCTTTAAATAGAGAAGTATGATACGGATATTTATGATTTGGTTGTTTTCCAG
This sequence comes from Kryptopterus vitreolus, assembly GCA_030449085.1. NCBI lineage: Eukaryota > Metazoa > Chordata > Actinopteri > Siluriformes > Siluridae > Kryptopterus > Kryptopterus vitreolus. The sequence continues at coordinate 25,969,830 of JACRUU010000005.1, forward strand.
TTAGCCATGTAGCCTGAAAAAACAATACAGCTGGAAGATCTGTATCATTTATAACATGGAATTAAAGTGTGTCTCTTACCAATAGCCTACAATAAGGATGCACCAATCAGTTGGATTGAAACGTTTACTAGTTTTTTAAATTACATTTAAACCTGTAAAAACAAAAAAAACAACAAATAAAAACACCATCACCAAGCATTTTTTTTCCCAGAAAACAAACAAGTGTTCCAATAATATATAAAAATAATCCTGTTTTCCCTTCCATTATCAGTATTCCAGTCCCTATATACTCAACACCACATCCTCCACACACAGTAAGCTTGCAGCAGGAGTACGGCTGACCACCAGTGGATCACACTGATATTTAAGATTTAAACTTACTGCCTTGCATGTAAATAGAAAACCTTTAGCTATATCATTAAGAGAGATGAGAAATCGGCCACACAAACATAAGCTCCAAAAACAAAAGGAAGAACGCAAAAGCAATTCAAATTGCCATTCTATCAGTTTTCCTTCATACGTAAGTCAAAATGTATTGCTTATGAGAACTTGGGAGACCCAAACCTGTTCCGGAATGACATTAGATGTCAGCAGCATGAACATATTCTTTATACGGGTTGGAAGTGAAAGTGGCCTGAGTGGCCTATTTACAGTCCAGGCATCAACACCTTTAGTTCAACCTTTATGTCTGTATCCTGAGTCACCTCACTCTGAACCAGTATCTGTCTCATGCAGTTTCTAAGATGAAGAATTGTTGAACGAAAGTGCTGAAAAAGGGCATCTGGTGCTCCGGTCTGATGAGGCAAAATTTTAAATATTTGCTATGACAAGATTCAAGTTGTTTGCCGAAGGCCTGGACAGTGGTGCTATAATGAGTGTATGCAGGCGACAGGGAAACATGGTGGATATTCTTTGCAACTTTGGGGTTTTGTTTGAGATTATTGGTGTTGTTAATGTTCAGTCAAATACTTATCCATCATGTAATGCCACGAAGGAGGTCCCTGTTCCCTCTTAAATTTTATTCTGGGATTACATTAAGAGAAAGAAGGATTTAAAGCAGCCCCCCATTCATAGAAGACCATAAATGCTTAGTTCTCCGAGATGTTTGGAAGGAACCTGTAAAATATCATCAATATTTTATAATATCATGATAATTATTGATTTGATTTAAATTTGTCTGTTGACAGGGGGGGTTATCAAGTGTCAGAAAAAAATGCTAACATGGCATATTTACTGAAAAACAACTGTAGTTATCTCAAATGCAATGCATAAACCCCATGTAACAGAGAGAGAGAGAGAGAGAGAGAGAGAGAGAGAGAGGGAGAGTGAAAGAGAGTGAGTCTTAAAATCTTTGTTTGTGTAGTGCTTTGTGGCTCTTCTGACACCACATTTCCCCCTTGTCCAACTTAATAAACTAAAGCAGTATTATATGAGAATTTCATCATGTTTCTGAGATGACTAATTGCAAACTGTTTCAGATCATGAAACAAAGGAGGCAGGTTTAAAAATCAGTTTCGTTTATTTTCGAATAATGAATCAGTACACTGCACATAGCTCCGGGCCTTTTCATCACTGACTGTGCAAAAAGCATTCGCTTGCTATATAGCATTCAACTCAGATCATTTATCACTGTAATATAATATTGGCATGGGATCTAGTTTTGGTTGCATTTCGGGATGAAATCATTGAATAAATCCGTGCGCCAGCTGGAACCAAAACCTCACTAACAGAGATAAGGAGTGAGAGAACAGCATCTGGGATGATTGTGAAATGAAAAGGGTCATAACCTCGAGCAGGAAGAGATTAATAAAATGAGAAACGTGAAGGATGACCTCGAGGAACACGCCGCGTTAACCTGTGGCACGTTAAAATGGGAAGGTGATGCCAAATTAAAATCACGCCCGGAAATTAAAAGTGGGCTGCTGAGATAAATACAAACATGGACAAATAAAAAAAATAAATAAAAAATTGCTAGATATTTATATGAGTCAATGCACTACTACACTGTATGTCCAAAGGTTTGTGGACACCTAACAACCACTTGAGGAACATGCCATTTCAAACTAATTGCTTTAGTGAGGTTTTAGTAAATTCCTCTTCTGGCATTCAAGTAGATTTTGGAGTATGATTGTGGGAATTGGTGATCATTGAGATCAGGCAATGATGTTGGAGGTCTTCGGGAAGTTCAGTAAAATTGGGATCTGACTATATATATATATATATATATATATATATATATATATATATATAGATATATATTATATATATTATATATATATATAATAATAATACCGGTAGTCCCAATACGGAACTTCCCGTATTAAAACATAAAGATATGTCTTATTTTATATATATATATATATAATCTATATATATATATATATAGTAATTATGAACCTAAACGTATGACCAGTTTATATGGAAACCAACCAAAACCGGAACATAATTTTTAAAGGAGCCACGAACCATATTTTTAAAACAATTACTAAAAAATGAACATTGAAATTAACAAGAAATGAATGAATTAACAAGAAATTTATATTAAAAGAATAAATACCAGAATAAAATAAATATTAAATAATCAATAATTATATCAAAGGGAGTGATTTTGATTGGATGTATATAATTATAACATCTGTTGCAGTATTAGAAACAGTATTAATTTATCGAAAATTTGAAAGTGTGCGATTAATCGTGATTAAATATTTTAACCTATTGACAGCCTTAATATACACATACACATATACTGTACATAGATTTATACACACATTTATATATACAATTGGTGCATTCATGGTACATCCTCACTGATGTAAAACTGATGTAAAACTTTTTATGCTATTAATGAATGTATTCAATGAATAGCATAAAAATTATTTTGTTAAAAAATAAAAAGGAATGACCGATGTCGCAATATGTAGATGAGCAAAAACTATGGATTCGCTAAACTCTCCCTAAAAGGAAATAATTAATTAAAGTACAATAAGGACAATACAATCCCATCTCTACAATACTTTCCACCCCTGCTAAAGATTTGTCTTATTTTATACGGCTTTATAACCTATTTATGTCTGTATAACTGCTTTCAGGCAATGTCCATTGTTAAAAGCGCTAATAAAATCTATTTGGATTGAATTGAGTGCATGTCGTAACATAAGGTTTAAGTGTGTATTTTATCCATCCTTTTAATGTACTACATTGTATACACTTTATTGTATAGTCTATTCTCTGTATTTATTTAATATAACTTTTGTTACTTCTCCTCTTGTTGAATATTTTCTCCTGTTAAATGTCGCTCAGGGGGAACTGCATTACATTTCCAACACTGCATTTGTCACATGACTTTACTTAACACCCCCAACCCCCACCGTTCATGTTATCCCTCCGAGGTGTCTAATAGTTGCGCATGTCGGGTTCTATCTGCAAGCCGTGAAACTTGATATGACAGTGTTAGCCTACACAGTACTTCCTACCCAGCACACACATACACACACACACACACACACACACACATGCCACTGGGACAAAGTCGAGGAGGAACCGGCTTGTCTAATTAAAGCACAGCTCCCTCCCAGTCATTTACATTGTAATTAGACAAACAGATGGTAGAATACAAGCCGGATAGAGATTCAGGAGCAGCGTGGTACATCCGGGCCGGAGGCATGGACCAGGCTGCAGGCCCTCGGAGAACAGGAAAGAGATGTACAATTTACGTGGGATTGACAATGCTGTATGAATGCAGTGTATACAGTGTATACATGCATACAAAGCAAAGGCCATGAGTCAATATTAGTGTAGAAGGCTAGAACACAGGCTCAAAGATCATAACAGTTTCGGGCTGTTTAAAATGATGAATTGCTGCATGCACACACACACACACACACACAAACACACACACACGGAAACCTGTTTTTAAGAAGTCTGTTTGAAGGTAAATAGAGTATTGTACACAAAAAGATAAACATTTCATGTATTTACAATGAAGAATTGTCTATTGTACTTATTCAGACATCTTATTCTTAACATCTTTACTCATGAGGAATGCAGTGGCGCGCCATTTATTTCACACTTGGGCCTTCAGTGGTGTCCTACCTGCATTAATCTACTGCTAAATAAGATCATTGTGACTCCAGAGTTATATAAAGCATCAATATAATATGGAAATGCATATAATAAAGACAGGTATCTATTGCACTTGGAATGCATGCCAATATTAATGCAAGAAACCCAATGAACGTAATGCAACAAGTCCAACAATGCCATTATCTCTAGCAGAAATCGAGAACCTAAAGTGGAACCTCAAGTGTATCGGCGTATGAGTGGACGAGTATACAAGTTATTCAGTTTACGAGTCGGGATTATAAAAATTTGTATCGGCTTACGAGCAAAATTTCGAGTTATGAGTGATACGAATGCCGCACACAATATGGGTGTGCGGTGGGTATATATATATATATATATATATATATTATATATTATATATATATATATATATATATATATATATCAGACGTACAAAATATATATATATATAAATGACAAAAGTAAAAATAAATAAAAATTCAATGAAAGTCATACATTGTTTTCGCACAGAATTATTTAAAAAAATAAACATATATATATATATATATATATATATATAAAACACAGGTATATATATATATATATATGTATATATGTATATATATATGTGTATGTGTGTGTGGTGTGTGTGTGTGTGTGTGTGTGTGTGTGGTTTAATGTGTGGACCACACTAGATTGCTTATGGATGGTGCAAAGATGCATAATGAAGAGACGGATAATAGTGAATGCAGAACTTCAAGTGAAAGTGATGGACTAATAGTGAATCATAAAAAAGACAGTGCAGTAGTGATAGTTAGCGCTGTATGATTAGCTGGGAAAAGAAAACTTCAGTGCAGTAACAGCCAGAGGGAAAAAAAGCTATTTTTGAGTCTGTTTGCAACAGGACAATTGCAGGAAAAAATTGGACTCTGAGGCATCAATCCTATTGGTAGCATTTGCCCGATGGGAGATGTGCAAACAGTCCATGGTTTCATTATAAAAGTAATATTTTTACTCTTTAGAGTTTATTTTTTACCGGGAACGGTCTATCCGAATTTACATTGTGTCTTTTTCTTTCATTTCTTATGGGGAAAATTGCTCCAGCACTGAGCTTATAATAGTGAATGACATTGTATTATACTGTACTGCCAGAGGGAAAAAAAGCTATTTTTGAGCTGTTTGTTGCACAAACATTTGCCAGAGGGAAAAAAAGCTTGGCAAACGTCAGTGTAATATTTTTACTAGTTTATTATAAAAGTAATATTTTTACCGCCGGGAACGGTTGCCACTTATGGGGAAAATTGCGATATGATTATACTGTACTGTAAGCACAAACCTTGGCAAACGTCAGTGTAGTTTATTCCTTGCCAAGACTGGCTTGCTTGTCAAGGATCAATATCAATCAAAATTATAGACACTAAAACGCATACATTCTTTAATACAATTTTATAAACGCTTTATCTCTTTAAATATGAGACAGTGTATGTTGTGATTTGAGTTGAATTAAATAGATACAGTGTCTTCAGATGCGGTCCAAGAACATGATGTGCAAGCGCATTATAGTGGTTTTGTGCAAGCATTGTAAACACTGCTCTGATGGGTCCTCCTCTGTATTTACGACATTTAGCAGACTCCCTTATCCAGAATGACGTACAAAAAGTGCTTTAGAGTCTCTAGCAATCAACGCTGGTTCACTAGGTTCACTAATTCTGTTGGGAGGAATTATAGCTCCCTTTATTTATAATAAATAAATATATAAAACAAACATAGTGAATATAATAATAATAAACAGTGACAATAACAGTGAAAATAAGTGTATATATATATATATATATATGATGGTGGTATACTGCTGCAAAGATGATTATGCTAGGTATGAGCTTCCTCAGAAAGGCTTCCTCATCTTTTTTCTCTATACAGTCTTCAAGTTGCATTCCAGCTTGATGTCCTCTAGCTTGCCACCAAGGTATCTCGGAAATTACAAATAAATCATACTCAGCGTTGATATATAACGATAACAATTAAAAAAAATGCCATCTGTGAAACGAGCGGCGTATTTATGAGCGCACATGTGCGCGTTTTTGTTCAGTGTAGTGGCTGCACGTGATCGACGCATGAATAACAATGAAGGATCGAGTGCTTTACGTGCCATAATGGAGCCGTTATTTGACCACTGATGGCTTGGCGGATGAAAAATGAGCTCAGAAGGAATTCAAAATCATAAACAAGCCCTTCAGAATCGTATAAATCACCGTTCTGCCGTTGCCGTTTAATTGCCTAGTATCAATCGGGCTCACTCGAGCACATGGGAAACACACACATGGTGTTAGTAACAGCTCATTAACTCCAACCTAAGCACATGTGGTGATGAGAAACGTGCACTTTTCTAAACACCATCGTGATATTGTGTGCACCAGGGCTACCGAGTCAAGAGTCAACCTAGTGCGAAAACAAAACAGGGTAGAACCGTCAACACGAGACGGTGCACTACAAATACACAACACAACAACCCGTAACATATTGCAGGTCTATATACACTGCAATGTGCAATCGGAAAAATACGGTTTAGCGTCTCTAAAAGTATATTAACAAGATCAGAATGTGAACGGCTGATCGAGCTTGGCTTCAATATGAATTATGCAATGTCCAAGTTGCTGTCTTGACCTTTAATGAAAAAAAAAAAAAAAAAGCTGTAAATATATAATATATATATATATATTATTCATATATAATATATATATATATCTGTATATATATATATATATATATATATATATATATTTATATATATATATATAATAATATATATATGTGTGTGTGTTGGGTGGTGTGTGTGTGGTGGTGTGTGTTGTGTGTGTCACAGTTGCTATGGATGTGCAAACATAATGAAGTGAATGCAAAAGTGAAAGTGATAATAGTGAATGACAGTGCAGTAGTGATAGTTAGCGCTGTAGATTAGGTTCAGGCAGAAAGCCAGAGGGAAAAAAAGCTATTTTTGAGTCTGTTTGTTGCAGGACTCAATATTTCTTATGGGGAAAATTGCTCCAGCACTGAGCTCTTGTATTATACTACTGTAAACAAACCTTGGCAAACGTATATTAACAAGAAAAACAGTCAATACATTGAATATTAGTGAACGGCTGAAACGAAGCAAGCAGAGCAGGGAGGGAAAGGAGGGGGAAAAATACGGTTTAGCGTTTCTAAAAGTATATTAACAAGCTTCAATATGAATTATGCAATGTCCAAGTTGCTGTCTTGACCTTTAATGCCATATATGTTTTTGCCAAAAAAAAAAAAAAAAAAAAGACACAACGCTGTCAGAAAGTTTGGCCTTACGATCGCGGTTTCTGATTTGCGGTGGATCTTATAGCAGATGGACTTAGAATACATTAATAAAGAAAGCTCGGCACAATTATAAATTATGAATACCGTTCAGGTGCCAGCACGGCTTGATTGCGACAATGCAGAAGATATATATCGCCGCGTCCTGCTTCGGATCTTGAGCATCTATTTGCCGCTTACAGCCGCGCAAATTGAATATAGATTTTATTATTTTAATTTATTTATTTTCCCCGGCTTGATGGCCTTTATGGAAGTCAGTCAAGGTCAAGTGTACTCCGGAAGCACTGCATAGTTCATCGTTTGATAAAATCGTCTCGGAGATGATCTCCAAAATCTCCTGATCACCTCCTGATCGTTTTTCATATCCAGTGTTTCCCGGCCTGACACCGAGCGTTACGCTGAGCCGCCAGACGATGGAGAGATATTGCCATTTTATTAAAATAGAAGAACATGTTCCCTCTCTCTCTCTCTCCTAATGACAACATGACCAATTACACTGTAGAGGTCTGTCACCCATGTGGCACATGCTCCAGATGGTATCGAAATGCGCAGATGCCGATTCCTCACTGTGCACGACAGCTCGCAAGGTGACAGCGAAAGACGGAATTGCAATATTCCGCAATACCGTGACATTTTGACGTTGGAGTGCGCAAGTACAAGCCATCGCTCAAAACCACGCTAAAAGAGTCGCCTCCATCCTTCCTGACAAATAAAAATGGCTTGACAAGCCAATCGATATGAAGTGTCGAGTAATCGTTTTGAAATCTCTTATATTGATTGACACAAAGGCCCCATTCGCGTCCTCATATCCCATCGCATGATGTTGTGTTCTGTCATTCTGTCATTAAGTTCATTAATGTGCATTGAAACGTAATGGGGATGCCACCAAACAGCTCTGACCAAATATGGGTATGTTTTCAGGTCTTGTCTAATAATGACTAATAGACTAAAGTCTAAAAGGAAATGTGACATTTTATAGTATTATATATATATCCATCCTATATATATATATATATGTGCCAAAGGAAATACTGTAAATGTAAATGTAAGTCTAAAATATGCTTGTATTTCAGGTCTTGTCTAATAAAGACTAATAGACTAAATATTGACCAATAGGCTAAAGTCTAATAGCACTAAGTAAGGAAATGTGACATTTAGCAGAATTCATTCATTCATTCATCTTCTACCCCTCTACGCTTTATACCGCTTATTCCGATCATCTTCACTCTCGGGTCACGGGGAGCCTGTGCCTATATCTCAGGCGTCTATGGGCATTAAGGCCAGGATAGGCACCCTGACCGGACCCTGGAATGCCAACCCATCGCAGGGCACACACACACACACATTCACACACATTCACACAAACTTCATACACTAGGGACAATTTTCCAAGGTGCCAATCAACCTACCGTGCATGTTTTTGGACCGGGAGGAAACCGGAGAACCCGGAGAAAAAACCCCCTTGAGGCACGGGGAGAACATGCAAACTCCACACACACATGACCGAGCCGGGAATCGAACCCGGATCCTGGCGGTGTGAGGCGAATGTGCTAACCACTACGCCACCGTGCCTCCCCATTTAGCAGTATTAGGTACATTATCATATATATATATATATATATATATATATATATATATATATATATATATATATATATATATATATATATATATATATATATATATATATATATATATATATATATATATATATATATATATATATATATTGTATATATACATGTATATATATATGCATATGTGACAAAATGAAAAGTAGTAAATGTTGTTATTTATTATTTATTGTCAATTCCAAACAATGTATTGTCTTATGCATTCTATTGTTTGCTCTGAACGCATCATCAGGTCTGCAATGAATCAAACACACTTTTAGAGTTTTTGCTTGTCATCTTGCTGCTATTGGAAAAGAGCAGAAGCGTGATTAGCTTGCATGACCCCTGAACTCTATTTGAACTGACACAGACCATCAGAGTTCAAGCCCTGTGTGTGCTGCACCCGCTGCTCTACGCCCCTGAACAGAGGCCTTGGAAAAAGAGTAGGGGTGAAGTAAAGCCCATGTGTACATGTGTACATTTTGACATTGTTATTGGTCACAGAGATAACTGATTTCTAAAGTCAGTGCCATCATAAACAGCCATTCGGGCCCCCAGTGAGTATAAGAGAATCCTGAGAAAGCACAGTGGTTTACAAATAAACCATTACATGACCGTTACATCCTGCTGGCAATTTCTCTGTGATAATTTTGTCCAAAAAAAAATGCAATTTTGATCGCAGACCAGAGATGATATACTGTATGCTAGGCGGTTCTTAGAGTTAAATTCTGCGAAACCACGAAAGAAAATCTGAAAGAAATTTGGATTTTAACTGAATGGGAAAATGGAAACATTATTATTATCTTTTTTTTTTAACCTATAGCCATTAGACAACTGAACACCAACACTTCTGAATGCTTGGACTATGTGCAATTATATACTTTATATACTTCATAGACTTCTACCTTGTATTTATTTATCCCCATCCACCATCTGCCTAAACACTTTGATTGTAGAATAATTCAAATTGCAATATTTGAATATTTTAATGGACCGCTTTATATATTTTGAATACTTATATTTTCTTTTTATACACTATAATGACTGAAAACTCAACTTTGTTGTACCCTGTGCAATCTTTCCCTTTATTGGCTCGGTTTAGACACTTATGTCCTCTACATCTGCCTCTTTCACCCCATAAACCTCCTCCTTGGTCTTGCTTTTTTCTTCCTGTCTGATATCTCCATCCTCAGCATCTCATCTTCTCATTCCTATGTACACCATGTACCTCCTCTACACATGTCCACTGTCCCTCTAATAAACTCATTTCTAATACAGTCCATCCTGTCTATCTATCTATCCATCCATCCATCCATCCATTCATCCATCTATCTAGTTGTAATTTTTCCACCAATTTTTGTGAATACAGTGCCAAAAACCAAATTGCAAATCCTTTCATTTTCAATTTACAATTTTAAAATGCAAACATGTCAGAATTGATCACATTTAGCCAAACTCTGAGCAAGTGCTGTGTCATATTCCTAAGATGCTGTGTCATATCAACTCTGAGCAAGTGCTGTGTCATATTCCTAAGAGTCCACTGTATATTAAGGCAGGAACAAACATATGCTCTTGATTATCTACTTTCACTGTGGGACCATTGTATGGAGAAAAAGTGTTTTTTTTTTCCTTTAAGTAAAACTTTCTCAAGAAGCAAAAAAAAGTTTGAATACAATTTCTGGTTATCGAGTAAGTGTCAGAAAAACACTAACACAGCATGTATATACCAGGTAGAAAAAATGACTCGGTGTAACAAAAAGGGGCTCAAGATGAAAAAGAGAAAAAAAGAAAAGGTTTAGTTAAAATTACAAAAAAAAAACGTAATCAGAAATACATTCGCACATTCACCTCACACCGCCAGGGTTCGGGTTCGATTCCCGTCTCTGCCATGTGTGTGTGGAGTTTGCATGTTCTCCTCGTTCCTCAGGGGTTTTTTCTCCGGGTTCTTTGGTTTGCCCCGGACCAAAAACATGTACGGTAGGATGATTGGCACCTTGGAAAATGTGAATGTGTGTGTGTGTGTCCTGCGATGGGTTTGCATTCCATCCAGGGTGTATCCTGCCTTAATGCCCATAGACGCCTGAGATAGGCACAGGTTCCCCGTGACCCGATTGAAGATCGGATATAGCGCACAGAAGTGGCACAGAAGTGAAAAAGGTGTTTGGACATTCAAAACAAGAACTCAACCCTATGGAAAACTATCCGTTACTATACACGGTTTTGCACCCTCACGTATTTTGCATTTGCACACATGAAAATCCACTTGACTTGATCAATATGATCAATGTGTGGCAGAGAGACTGGTTTGAGTATTTGATCTCCTGGGAATTTTTACAGAAGGAGTCTAGACGGGCCGTTGCGATAAACAAATAACAACAATAACAGCAGAATACAGAAAACATACTGTAGATGAATGGACAGATTATAGTCAATATGAATGTTGAATGATGACTGTACACTTTCACAATAGCTGATTAAAAGGTTTGTCCATTCCTTTTCTTGCAGACTAGACTTACTTTGGAAGAGAGAAGGAAGCCAACAGCTTGGATTGGAAGTGTTTGCACTAGCTTCATTTGTTCAAGTTCAAATTCAAGTTCTTTATTTTTTACATACATAGATGTACAGGGATATATAACTAGCAGTAAAATGTAGCGCAGGTCGACTCCAACACATAGGCATAAAAGGAGCATGAATTACAAAAAAAAAAACAAAATAAACCCCACAAGGAACAAAGGACAAAGAGTGGTTGAGAATGAAGGGAATAAATAAGACTTCATGTGTAGACTAAAGGCGAAGAGTATATGACTAATGGATAACTTAGAATTAAGGACTAAAACAATAAAGCATAAAGTGCTAATGGGCTAGCAGTAATAAAGTATAATTATATTATATTATATTTTTGGACTTGTGTACATAGTGTGTTTTATTATGTTGTTAAAATAAAAGATGTCCCATGTAACATCGTTTTGGACATATATGATATATATATATATATATATATATATATATATATATATATATATATATATATATATATATATATATAGGGTTGTCCAAAAATATGTTACATGGGACATCTTTTATTTGTTAACAACATAATAAAAACACACACACTATATATATATATATATATATATATATATATATATATATCTATATATAAATAGTTTTGCGCTGCGTTTTTGAAGCTTGTTTTGACTCGCTTATTTTGACTCGAATACGAATTCGAACACCCGTGACGACTCTAAACACGGCTCTAAAGAGCTAAGCTTTGGGTCGTTAAGGTATTAAATCACTGTGCTTTCATCCCTTTTGAGTGCATCGAAATGAAACCTGTACTGATTTGCTTCAGGTTATAGATTCTTTAAATCCAAGACCAAGAACCGTTTCCTCCGCGTGTGTTTCTGCTCCTGCATAACTGTACAATCTGCAGCTTATTTGATCTTCATTGCAGCGTGCACATCTGGAAGTCATATCTCAGCTGGTAATCGCGTGGCCTCTGCAAATAAGTCATTTGCGAAAAACATGCACGAGGGTTTCTGTGACCGTACATGGGTTTCCCCACTGGCGACACAACAATCCTGGAGGATGAGAGTGCAATTCCGAGTCGACTCGATTCACGTCTTGTCTTACTGTAAGATTGTCAACACACACGCTATAATTATTCCATGCCGCTAAGATACTTTTACAGATTGCCTTGAGTTTATCCAATGGGATAAAGCTAACTCGCTTGTGTTTACACCTACAGAGTAGACATCGCAAAGCAATGTTGACCTTGCTCCTCAAAAGCAAAGTCAAAGACTGCGTTTAAAAGCAGCACAGGTCACACTGAACCTGGATATAAACTTGTGGGGAGAAATGAGTGGGTGATCATGGTTCAGATGTAACAGCATCTCGCTTTAGTGATGCATCGTGATTATTACAGAAACAGATAAAGTTGGTGTCCATGTAGATAAGGTTAATAGCATTTAAATACATTCAAATACTTACCTTACACCCATCTGTACTTCCAAAAGGTTTCTTAAATGAAGCTCATTTGGGAATGCCAAACGACATGGCTACAGTAAGGCTTTTGAACCCCTCCTCCTCACCCACCGCCCCCTCCTTTCCCCGAAAAGATCTTCAGAAGTTGTAAAGGAAACCATGCAAATGGAAGTCTCTCCATTAAGCTGAAATTCTCAGATACTAAAAATAGTTTAAAAAAAAAGCTAATCCCAGAAAAAATAAACACACACACACATAAACACACATATGCAGTGAGTCATCACTTCCTGGATGCTGCAGCAGGGAAAAAGGAGGGTGTCGGGAAACTTGGGCCAAAAAAGTATGCACGAGTGAAGATTTCACATTTCAATAGCCCTCAGAGCACTTCAGTGGGTGAGTGGCGTTTTCTAAAATAGCTAAATCACCCTGCAAATGTGTTTATAAAATGAAAATGCATATTAATATTGAAGAGATAACAACTATTCAGCAATGTGGGTTTATTAGGAACCAGGCTGATGCTGAGGAAAATAATATTATTTAGAGTAAAAAAAAAAAAAAAACTATTTTTGTATAGAAACAGTCGGTTCTTCAGGTATTTCCAGATCCGTTCTGCCTTGTGTACAGCGTGCAGATATCTGGCGGGCTACATCCATTGGAGTCGTCGATCCAACCCTTGATCTTTTAGCAAAATCAGGTAAGGTGGCATTATTCTTCCTCTTCAAGTATCTCTTGTTCACGAACAAATGTGTGTGTGTGTGTGTGGTGACATAAACGTCCTCTATTATATTCCAAATATTACATTTTTAATTAAATTTTTAATCATCAGATATTAAAACCACCACCAATAAGTTTCCGTTATGCAGCTGGCCGCTGTTTATGTACATCATCAAATCAAGGCCTCATTTTTTGAAACCTATTGTATTCAGGATGGTCCATATTGGTATCCACTACTGTGTGTATTACCATGTAGGCACCCTTTTCCTTCAAAACAGCAGTAATTCTTCTAGCTACACTTGCACACAGTGTTTTGAAGGAACTCGGCTGGTAGGTTGTTCCATCTTGGAGAAGTAAACACACAGATCTTCTGTGGATGGAAGACGTTCTCACACATCCTTCTGTCTCTTCATGGAATCCCACACACACTCCATGTTGTTGAGATCAGGGCTCTGTGGGGGTCGTGCCATCACTTCCACTACTTCTACTTCTTTAAAAGGTAGTAACAGCAAATATTGATTTGATTGAAATTTTTTCGCTCACTTTGCACTTGACAAAAAAATGTACAAAAATAAATATTCATTATTTATATTTCTGAAAGCATCCTCTTTTTTCACAAAAGCATACTTTTTCACACACTGCCTAAAAACTGTGCTGTGCCTTTTGCACATATATATATATATATATATACTATATATATATATATATATATATATATATATAAAAACGTGATCAACAAGCTGCCAAAAATGTTTCTAGTGGTGTACTAGTGGTTGTTTTCTAGTTACATGTAAGCAAAGCACCAGCCGAGAGACCCATAAGATTAGACAATTGCAAATGCCCTTCAATCCAGAACAGTTATTATTATTATTATTATTATTATTATTATTATTATTATTATTAACTGTCATTCATTCATTCATCTTCTGCCGCTTTTATTCAATCTTCCCTCGGGTCGGGTCGGCATAAAGGCAGGATACACCCTGTATGGAATGCCAACCCATCGCAGGGCACACACACACACACACACACACACACACACACACTCACACACACATTCATACACTAGGGACAATTTTCCAAGGTGCCAATCAACCTACCGCGCATGTTTTTGCACCGAGAGAAACCCGGAGAACTCGGAGTCAAAAAACCCTGAGGCACGGGGAGAACATGCAAACACATATTCTTGTGGATGATTATCTTTTAGTGATAGTTCAGTGAACCTTTAATTGAAAGATCATGAATTCAAATGAGTCATTGCGCAAGGAATGTTACCCTTAACTGTTACTCTGTGGGTTTGACTTGAAACAACTTTATATTAACGCTTCCTCCAGGCATTTTGCTTCCCTCTTTTCTTTTTTGTTCTCAGTGATACAAGTTGCTTCTGTATAACCATATACATTATCGTCCTATGTTCATATGTTTTTAAATGTGATTTTTTTTATGTTGTAAATAATTAGCAGGGCTCTTCATCCTTATTATTATTATTATTATTATTAATATATGCATTGGGTATATAAATAAGTATATTTAACACATTTGGTAAGAAATTAGTTGTAAATTTAACGTAACCCTGTCAACTAATAAAAAACGAAATGTAAAGAAATGACACGTGTACTTCTTTCTGGGGATGTTAGGAAATACGCTTGGTCTTGAGTTTGAATGGACTGGCCCAAATTTCCTCCCAAAGAGTCAGCTGCCAAATCACTCCAACTATCCCATGGTCTGTCAATTTTCATGTAAGTATACTTGTGCAGGAGTGAAAGGAGGAAGTCCTTCCTCATCACTGGTTACATGATTGTAGATGACAGGCTGTGCTTAGGCATATCTAATCTGGCCTGACTGCGAAGGTAGAGATTAGGACAGGGCTACGAGATGACGCATGACAGATGGCAGAGTGCAGCGGAAGAACCTGCAGCAGATCCCAGTCAGGAGCAGCTCAACACGGTTAAGTGCCACAGTCCTCAGCGTGTTAATCCCAACTCCCTGTGGCAAAGGACATCACAGAGCAAGCAAGTGAGTCACAGAGATGCTATGCCTGTGAGGCTGAAATGGAATTATAAGGTGAGTAGGAAGACATATGGTTCATTTACGCTATGAAGCTCGAGGAGGCCGCGAGGACATTAACTCGTGGTTAATTTTCATGTCACACAGGATCACAAAAAAAAAGAAGAAGAAGGATAGCAAAAATAGCAAAACATATTTTTCATAGCATTCTGTACGTCCACAGAGTGGATTGATCCTCTAATCCTCCCTCAAACGGAATACCAGATTTTTCATTTACTTGGAGGTTTAGCTTCAAAAAATCCTCTTTTGACAGGTTTAGGTGCATGCAAGGTTATCAACTCCTGGCAACAGCCACAAGTAATTAGGAAGTACTTAAAAAAAAAGTGAGTCATGGGAATGTCTTCAGTCATTAAGAGTTCAGTGTTATGTACTTAGTAAGAGTTTAAAACCGATTCAGTTTATTAGTGTTTATTCAGGTTATTGGCATTAATGGTGTGCTTTACCACACCAAAAAGAAACCTATTTCATTGATTCGTGTCACCGAATTAACCCGATTAGCAACAAGAAAAAGTCTACTCTTGAAAATGCATAATAAATGTTTTACATGGTGCCTTGTAGAAGTTCAATCAAAATGGGTGGCTAAAAAAAAAAAAAAAAAAAAAAAGGAATAAAAAAATAAATAAATAATACAGCACTATTATCATAGTACTGCTATAATGCATATTATTTGAGTAGAAAGAAACTTTTTTTTACCAAATATTTGCGTAATGCATACATAATTAGCAGGAATCAGGTTGATCTGTGTGTACCTAAAGTTTCACATGAACTCAGTGCACCTGTTCCTTTTGTGTATTTGCCTTCGAGCGCTTAAATAAACCGGATCTGGAAAAGCCCAAAACAAACATATTTTAAGAAAAAGATATGGAAAATCCAGTATCAGTTCGGTGATAAAAAAAGATCGCTTTAACCTTCAACAGGGAAGCATTAAACCCGTTATTTAATGCACCCGTGGTTCCGTGGGCATAAAGCATTTAGAAGAATAGAATAGTCTTTATTTGTCACATATACATTACAGCAGAGAGAAATTCTTTCTTCACATATCCCAGCTTGTTTGAAAGCTGGGGTCAAAGAGCAGGGTTAGCCATGATACAGCGCCCCCTGGAACACACAGAATTGCTCACAGACCCAAGGGTACCCCATGTACCACGTTTATTACATTTTTTCATTAGTCCCAGATGCAGACTGGTAGTGTTATATATAAACCTAACGTTGTATGGTAATGTTTTATATAAAACACTAACTATATATAGCACTACCACCACCATGCTTTGCTATAAGGATAGTGTCATGTAAGTGACTAGAACATGGTGTCACATGACTTTTTTCTAGCAAATCATCTAGAAGCATATCAAAGACAAAATATCAATGAGAACTGGTCAAGGTATATCCCAAATAAATAACAAGTTCCTGGGAACTGGGGTATCAACATATGTGTACAACACTGTTTTCACAAAAAACACATTTTGGTACCAGAAGTGGGATATCTTTATTTCTTGGTATGCAATTAGCAAATACTGTTCATCATGCATTCTGCTGGCATCGAAGCAGAAATTTTGCACAGAACTAGTTAGTAAACACCAACAAAGCCATGCCAAGCACCACATACAGTATCTCTTATGTGCAGGAAAAATGCCATATTTCCCCTATTTAGTGGCAAATATGTAATAAATGGTCATTGAGTTGATCATTTTATTGAAGGAAATTGAAATTGTTTGATTATGTAATGATGGTCCCGCCAAGGACCCGTTTGATTTTCTCAGAAAAGCATTTCAAGATTAAAAAGTGCACTTCTAGGTTATTACATGACTTTGTCACCTGTTGGGTCGGATTCTGAGAAATGTGCTACAACAAAGCTGAAATGCTGTAGCTAGAATCAGACCATAACACGATCCATTCTGTATTTGGCCTATATTTAATGCCAGTAGTCTTCTATACTGATCCCGGACTACAGTTTGCATGGCACTTGATCACCAGCACTGCACACCTCAATATCATTTAGCTGTAATAAATGGACATTCAGTAGCATATGGTGAATGATGATCACCTGATACATTCATTAGTGAAAAATCGAAATCTGTTTTGTATTAATATATCAATATGATGTATTGTACATGCCAGAGTCTATACTTCTATTACTGTTACTGTTCTAGTACTGTTACTGGTACTTTACTTCTACTTAAGTAAAGGTAGTGTGCACTTTTGCCATCTCTGATTGATGCCAAATAAAACAGCATTTGTGAAGTCATGGCCAGTCCCTATCTTTCCTGGGCTTTCCTTTGTTAAATTGTTGAGGAAGATCGCAGTTCCACTGACTTCCAATTCTGGATCCCCAAAGTGCCAAATTAGAGAAAAGTTAAATGAGAGTTTCACGTGAGAAGAATTTAAATGTCAATACTGAACTAATGCCTCCGTGCTATTTCACTATTCATTATATCCGGTTCATTGTTCACTGAATAGCAGCATTAAAATGGCTCCTTGATGCCCAAGTAAACGAACACCGCAACACTTAATTCTTAATTCTCTGTGGTCTGATAAAGCAAACAAAAGCTGCTGCTTGAATGATCTCATCCTGAACATTGTATATCTGTTTGATTCATAGCGGCTCATCGCTATAAAACCTGAAGGATTTTTCACAGGACCAAAAGGCCAAACTGCTGCAGAAAATCCTTAAAGGATGACTAGAGATTAAAATTCAGCACACAAATAAGATAAAAGTTCACTTCCGCAACCTTTCCACCTTACTATTCCGGCGATTTTGACAAGGATTTATTAATGATATTGACATTAAACCCTCAAACGAACCCTTCTTATGTAACGGGGGAGGCGAATAAATATTTGATCGGGATATTTGCTGTGGTAGAAATGATAATGAGACTTGTATCGCCATTTTAATGAGTTGAAGTTGTAGACATTAGATTGTGTTGATCCATCAATGTCTATGAAAGAAAAGATTGCCTTCATGGAAAAGTATAAAAGTCAGGGTTCCAGAGAATACCAACTTGATGCTGCTGGAAATGGCGTCGCATGAATGACCTAAAGATCTGCTCTGGATGATACTAAGAAATCATAAATATGACCACTGAACAGTTCCCACCTCCCACTTTAGGAGCCTATAGTGGGATAATTTTCAGTGAGATGTCTCAGTGATTATGCTTCAATTCTCAGCACTAACCAGCTTCACCAAGTTTCCATGATGGCTCAAGAGAAAAGTAGAATGTATTGGTTAACAGGGTCGTAAATGTATTTTTGTTGCTTTTTTCCTGCCTAATTTACTGCTGTCAGTTATAATCAGTAACTCACTAAAGTTTCATCCCTCTGTTGCGTAGCTCACAAAATTGCTCGTCATGAATGGATTCGAAAAAAAGAATGAAAATATGAGGTTAATCCTCCCATGTGAACAAGAACCACACGATTGTGGGTATTAGTGACGCTAGTGATGCTGGTGCCTCACGAATCATACCTCAGATCGTGCGGATGGTGTGAGGTGCCTCACAGCTCGGCCTGTGAGCGTCCTTTGAGCGTGCACATTATAGCATATACACTTGAAGGGGCTCCGGAGGGCATCACGATCATATACCTCCCGAACCCCACACACGTTCTGGCCCCATAGAGAATGAATAAGAAAATTTGACACTCATTTGTTCGGCCCGTGTTCGGCAGACATGCACATTTAACATATCCACTAACATATCCATATAGGTGAGATGGAGTGGTCGCGAACATATGCCTCTAACCCCAGACCTATACGGAATTCTGCATCGTTCCGGCCCATAGAGATGAATGGGGACATTTTTGACGCTGCGTTGTTTGGCCGGAGTTCAACTGACGGAGGGTAATTTGAAAATGGCCAAAATGGGGGTTTCTGGTGTTTAAACCCTCGTCTCTCCAAACTAGTTAGCATTTGGAGGTCAACGCTAAATATTAAACGGACCAGGCTCCAAGGGGTCGCGCCCGGGGCCGAGGTTTGCATCGGCAAGCATTTCTTCAGGAAACAGCAGTCTATTTTTTTTCCTAAGGTTTCTTCCTCATTCCACTAAGGGAGTTTTACCTTGCCGTCACCCCTAGAATGTAATTATATATTATATATAATTATATATATATATATATATATATATATATATATATATATTATATATATATATATATATATATATATATATGATATTTGTTCCCAAACACTGATGAAGACAATTGTATTACTCCCAAAGAACACACAAAGTACACACAGCTCAAATGGCCGATGCCAGATTCTCCTCATAGACTAATTTCACTTGATTAGTGAGCTCCATAAACAGTTTTTTTCAAGTCCGTGTCTTCTGACATGTATAAAGATTTTCATTTTATCTCTACACCGGGAGTCATCGCCTGACACCCAAAATCCCAAAACACTTTGGCTAATCCCTAGATAGCAAAGACAAATACTTTTACTAACTAGTTCTTTTGCAACTCTTTTAGGACTGAGTGGTTTGTTGTGAAGCCAGTACAGACTTAATTGCATACCACTTCAGGCGGTATTGAACCACGGATTTGGTGGAGGGGGGGGGGGGGGGGGGGGGGGGGAGGGGGTTACACTATTACACACGCCAACACTATTAGCATTTATGATCTGATTAACAACGGTCCATCGGCACCGTCATCTTGATGAAACAAAATCTAATCTCTCTCAGGGTTATTGCTAGGGATGCAATTTTGCTCAGTCTTGTTATCCGTCATGTCTGCGCTCGTCTAATTTCTCAGCACTGGATATGTTCATATCCTTCCTCTAATGTTTGACTCAATATTCACAGGTCTTCAATGGCCTCATCCGTTGTACTATCGTACATGTATCGTATATTTTTAGGAGACGCCCTTATCCTGAGCGATTTCTCATTTATACACTTGAGCAGCGGAGGGTTAATTATCTTAAAGCTCTGTATTCCAAACACCGTATTGCTGGTTCACTTAAAATGATTGTTATAAAGGATTTATAGCCTGGAGATTCACTTTTTTTCCCTGTGACCTAATGTCTGTGATTAAATGAAAGCAAAAAGGATTCGACTTGTACATTTTGAAACATGGTAAACTCCCATATCAAGAGCAACTTATTAAGGGAAAACTAGTGGCAGCTTGGTGGTGCTGGGATTTGAACCTGCGACCTACTGCTCCAGAGGCCAATGACTGAGCTGCCAACACCCACATACGTAACAGCGGGGTCCCTAAACAACGGTCCATGGGTCGGTGAACCAGTACCAGGCTACATAGGAAGAAGAAAAACTTTGTTTTTTAATGTTTATTTCCTTTATTTTGTGCTCATGGTCTGAAGGGTGTTGTATTTAGAGACAAAATAAATAACCACTTTTGCTTATTTCTCGCATTTGTTTCAGATGCATTTTTTTTTCCACATGCATCGATATTTTGGGCTCCCAATGACTTATGGTAGCATTATGGTGTGTTTTCATAATACATATAACAGTTATATTAGTAGTTAATACATGCAAAAAATGTATACTAGTAAGATTATATGCATGTTATTGTGTTTAAATAGCCCCTCCCACATCCTGGCCCATGGAAAAATTGTGTAGGAAGTAGGAAAAAAAAAGAAGATGCGGATCACAGCACAGCGATTTTTTTCATTGCATATCCCACATGTTAGAAAACTGGGATCAGAGCGAGTGCTGGAGGAGAGAGGGGTAATGCCCCAACAGTGGCAGCTTGGCAGTGACCTTCTAATCAGTAACTCATAGCCTTAACCACTGAACCACTTCCACTTCCCACATGTGGAGTTCCCACAAATACACTTCTATCCCGAGGCCTCAACATAATGTTTTTTTATGTGTCCTTAGGGATCCAGATATACATATACATATACATATATACAGTCCCTGATGTATGTATATATATATATTTCTAATCAAGCAAAAATGGCTCATTTTAAGATGTAATAATGTATACTAGTAAGATTAAAAAGTATTCTAATATTCACAGCTGCATTGTTATTGTGTCCCTTGTCCCACCTGTGACTAATAATGGATCCTTAGGTCAGGTGTGTATAAAAAAAACATGACCTTCACCTCAACTGCAATAGACCTATGCCTATATAGACTATATATATATATGTGTATAGCCTATATATGTGTGTTTTTGACAAGCCCATGGATGTGTGTGTGTGTGGTGTGTGTGTGTGTGTGTGTTCTATCTCGTGTGGTGTGTGTGTGAAGTTGAAAAACAGTGTGTGTAATCTTTTTCAAAAATCCCATTTTTAAATCAGAACAGAGAAGAGCCTAGCTGGCCTTAATAATTTTTCTAGGTTTGTGTTGTGTCACTTTTGACACATGAAAAATAGACCATGAAACCATGAAAACTAGAAGAAAAACCATGGCAAATAGAAGTGCAGAGGTCAATTTCCCTAAAGGTTTACACTGTAGAACTGATTTATTATTTTTATCTGAGTTAAAATCAATAAGAAAATTTAAAGCCAAACAATAATGAATTATAGCTTTGTTTGCTTAGAACTGATCATTAAACGGCACATTATTTCCTTCTTAGGGTTTTCCATCAAAAACGTAAAGAAGTGATGCAGGAAGAGGATGAGAATGCTGATAATTTATTGAACCTCAAAAAAAGAAAATTTAACACAAAGAAACAAAACACAAAATAACATAAAACATAGGGGCACGGTGGCTTAGTGGTTAGCACGTTCGCATCACACCGCCAGGAACCCGGGTTCGAGTCTCGTCTCGGCCATGTGTGCGTGGAGTTTGCATGTTCTCCCCGTGCCTCACAGGGTTTTTCTCCGGGTTCTCCGGTTTCCTCCCGGTCCAAAAAAACATGCACGGTAGGTTGATTGGCACCTTGGAAAATTGTCCCTAGTGTACGAATGTGTGTGGGAATGTGAATGTGTGTGCCTTGCAATGGGTTGGCATTCCATCCAGGGTGTATCCTGCCTTAATGCCCATAGACGCCTGAGATAGGCACAGACTCCCCGTGACCCGAGGGAAGATCGGATATAGCGGGTAGAAAATGAATGAATGAATGAATGAACATAAAACATGGCCAGAAATTACATCCTGATCAAAACAATAACAACAACTGCTGTAAAAAATAAAACATACAAGTACTAATTACAATACAGTGTGATTCAGACTGACGGTCTGAAATGAAATGAAATGAAATTAAACGACGATTGACAGATCAGGGAAAGGTCTAAAAGATTTGTGTATTTCTTTCTCATTTCATAATAAATTTTGTATAAAATCATTATTTTTTTTTTTATGTTTTTTGTAAAAAATTTTTTTTTTTTTTCAAAAAAGTATTTGTAGTATAGATTTAACTGTAAGACTTGCTAATCAGGAGTTTATAGAACTCAAGGCTATACATTATAGTAGAGACTTCTTGTTTCTCTTGTGATTTGTTTACTACAGTCTAGCTATAATATTTCTGTCAAATACGTCTCCTACTGTAAGTATTTTGGTGAACATTTTAAGCTTTCCTGTCTCCTTATAGGCTAACCTCGAGGTCACACTCACATTCACTTTCTCTATATCTCTCTCTCTCACACACACACACACATACACTCACTTATTCACTCTTATCCCCAATGTAAGCAGACTGAGCATGAATTATGCAAAAGCTGTAGATCGGGCAAAAAAATGTACTGCAGTCCGTCTGCATTCTGCTCATCTAATCCAATTGGATAAACACTGCAGATAAACATTTTAACACACACTCTGTATGTAGTTCATTTGCATATGAATATGATTATGACTCACAAAAAGAAACGCATACAGTATCCATTGCAATATATATCTAAATATATATATATTATATATATATATATATATATATATATATATATATATATATATATATATATATATATTATATATTGTATGTGTGTATTTGTATTTATATGTGTGTGTGTTCACATATGGCTCGAAGCTGCACCCAGAACAATTTCCTCCCTTTTATTTTTCCTGGAGAAATGTCCTAATTGTTTATGAATCGATAAAAAAAAACACACACACACAGACACTATGCATATATTCTGTTGTGTGCGCGAGGTCTTATACAGCTTCGCATTGTTACATTATACATATTCCCATATTTACTGCATGAGCCGTTTGATTTCCTTCTCATGAGTTATCTCAAAACTTGTATGCAAATGAACAACATACGTTGCATGCTAAAATGTTTATCTGCATGTGAATGACCTGGGTGTATCCAGTAGGATTAGATGCGCAGAGTGGAGACAAACTGCAGCGTTATTTAAATAATAATCCGTACAAACATAAAACAGTGCGTTTGTGCAGAAAGACCATTTCCCTCGTCAACAATTAAACATGACCTATCCGTCATCTTTTAGGGTGGACGCCCCAAAAAAAGTTTCCTCGTCTATACTATGTAATCAAATTGTCATAATGTCATATAAACATAAACAGAGGGAGGGGGTAGCTCAGTGATCTAAGGCACTGGGCTGCTGATCGGAAGATCCGGGTTCGAGCCCCGGTATGGCCAAGCTGCCGCCCTTGGGTCCTTGAGCAAGACCCTTAACCCACTGTGCTCCAGGGGCGCCGTATCATGGCTGACCCTGCGCTCTGACCCCAGCTACCAACATCAAGCTGGGATATGCGAGGAAAAGAATTTCACTGTGCTGTAATGTATATGTGACCAATAAAGGATATTATTATTAAACCTTGAGAGGACTCGGAACCAAAAGTGAATCTTACATGCTGTAAAATAAGTTGAATAACCATATATTTTTTTATATGAATCATTTTATAATGGGAACTACAATAGAATGGCTAGAATAGCCTTTATTTGTCACATAATGCATTACAGCCAAGTGAAATTCTTTCTTTGCATATCCCGGCTTGTTGATACGGCACCCTGGAGTACAGAGGGTTAAGGGTCATTGGGTTAAGGGTCTTGCTTGGCCATACCGGAGCTTGAACCCGGATATTTCCATCAGCAGCCCAGCACCTTAGACCACTGAGCTACCCTCTTCATTTACTACTACATACATTTGAGTTCTATTCAAGACATTTCACATGTTAGAGTCCAGAGAACTTGCCATGAACCCATTCAGATGTAGTCCTTGGAAAAAAAAACGTGTTTATACTTCATTTTAACTAGAAAAAAATCTTCAGACCACAACATCACTTTTATTAATAAATGAAGTTGAGTTATTGATGGCACAGGAATGAATTACATATAAATTTACATTTACATTTACAGTATTTAGCAGACGCCCTTATCCAGGGCGACATACAAGTAGTGCTTTAGGTCTCCATCTAAGGATAAATTCATTCATGTAGGGTAGATACAAACTTAAGTACACCATAAGCATAGACAGTTTTTTTTTAAATATGGATTCCTGGACATTGAGAGGAAAGAAGTGTTAGGTTAGGTGTTGTTGGAAGAGGTATGTCTTCAATCAGACATACCTCTTCCAACAAGACCTACTGGAACACCTAATTACCATCACACATACAGCAGCCCACCATGAAGGTCACTTGTTTAAAAGCAGAAAGACCATTGCCCTCGTTAACAATTAAACATGACCTATATGTAAAAAAAAAAAACATGTTTACACTTCATGTTAACTAGTAAACACCACAAAAATATTTTATTACCACGTCACTTTTGCTAATAAATCAAACAGAACACGAATGCAAACCGTCACACATACAGCAACCCACAGTGAAGGTCACTTTGTTTATAAGCTTTTTCCCAAAAGTTCCAAACTCTCTGTGTTGGTGCATTAAATGAATAATCCAAATAATTAGCAGACTTTCGGAACTTTGCGAGATACGGTGTTTCAGACTTTCGTATGACTGTCAGAAGATAAATCACGGCAACCCTCTGGTATGGCTGGATTCATTTCTCAGGCACAAAAAAGTTAATACTCCAAAAACAATTCTGATGCCCAGATCTATAAGACCCTCAATAGCTCATTAGTTCCTGGTTACATAATTACACTTTTGACTAAATAATAAACAGTTAAAGGATATTCACACTATCTTTGGTGTCACAAGGTGAGAATAAGATTCCTCTCAAGGTTTATTCCTCTTTTATATCATCTCTTTCTTTCTTCTTCTTTCTTATGGCTTTGACTTACTCATAAGGATATATTAATTCTTTTTAAATGCATATCTCGAATTTCTACCTAAAGATAATTTTGTGTCAAATTCCTTTCTTATACATGTGTGATAATATATCTCAGTGAATGGAGCACACAAGGTGCACAAATGGTGTTATAAGGCCTCATGTAATGTATACTAGCCGGTTGCACGATATACCGGTATTGTGATACCCTGCTTTTGAAAACAATACGATTTGACATTTCGTTAGTACGAGATGTTGACGGCTGTAGTTCCGAGTATTGGACTATAGGGAGTAGCCCAGGGAGGTGGTAGCCCAGTGGTTAAGGTGTTGGACTCTGGGCCGGAAGATCACAGGTTCAAACCCCACCACCATCAAGCTGCCATTAGTGGGCCCTTGAGCAAGGCTCTTAACCCTCTGTTGTAAGTCTTCCAAATGCTGCAAATGTAAATGTAAATGAGTAGCATGCACATTGTGCAAGTGCCAAGTTTTGTTTCCCCCTCGGATGCCATCCGATTTCATACTGATGTCATTTAAGGCTAACAATGTACATGGCAGAAGGCAACAAGTAATCTTTCTAATGTGTTAGCGTTTACATGGAGAGCTGTACTCGGTTCAAAAGTCCAATTCGAATGTACATTTTTCATGTAAACACCTCAAGCGTAATAAACATGATCAAAACCAAATGAAATTGAAATTGGATTTGTGAGGGGGTGGGATAAACATTTCTATAAATCGAACAAAATAAATATTCCGCCATGGAAACGGTTAAACCGGCTGCTTTGCGTTTTTGCGAGATACGCTTCCTTGAATCTCAGTGTGATTACGGAAGCCTTCTTTCCGCCTGCCATCCTTTTCGGATCGCCCCATTCATCTTTCCCTTGCAGAAGATTAAGACGAAAATTTCTTACGGTGCTCTTGTGAACTGATTTGCCACAAAACGCTTTTCCGGACAGCTTCCGAGTTTCAATAAAGTAACTGCCACACGCATGATTTGTGCAAAAACCTCAGGTTCCTGCACCCTGTCTTTTCCTTATACCTTCCACCATTGCTATACAAAGGAATCAAATCATGTTGTTGCTTGATTAAGAGCAACACTTTAAATAAAAATAGTGTAAAAATAGAATTTTAAATGAAAGCAATGAAAGACTGCAAAATGACAAGTTCCCATGTCACAAAGGTAAGCCGACTGAAAGAGGCCGCACATGTAAATATCATATCACATTAGATACTGTCTCATGTAAACAGTGTAAGAAATATTTTGTTGAGTATGTAATCCATGTGAAATACAGCTGCTTCAGTCTCACCGTTTATGTCAGGTGTCTTCGGGCATCAAGGCAGGATACACCCTGTATGTAATGCCAATCCATCGCCAGGCACACACACACACACACACTCACATTCATACACTAGGGACGATTTTCCAAGGTGCCAAACAGCCTACCTTTTGGGGAAAGCGGAGAACCTGGAGTAAAACCCCCTGAGGCACGGGGAGAACATGCAAACTCCATACACACATGGCGGAGGCGGGAATCGAACCCCCATCCCTGTGTGAGGCGAACGTGCTAACCGCTAAACCACCACGCCCCATTACTTTTTATTTTAACCTGAGTTAAAAATAAACAAGTATACTTTTACTTAAGTAAAGGCTGAGTGTACATTTGACAACACTGTTATTAATAAATAAAAACAATTATTCACTTTCTGTTTTTTTTTGTTTTGTTTTGTTTGTTTGTTGTGTATGGATTTGGTAGTGATATCGAGATATTTAATCTAGTACCATATCGAAGTCCAAATTTTGGTATCGTGACAACACTAATACACACCAGGTTTATAATTGTAGTGCACTATAAATAAATGCATAATCCTATAATGTTTAATACCGTGTGTGTGACGCCAAACACCCAGATTTCCATAAGTGTCCATTTTTAGCCATCCGAATGTAAGTATCTTAAGCTTATATATTTAATACTGCTGCAGAGATCATTGTTTTTTTTTTTTTTTACTTTCTGACACAAACTAAAAATAGGTTTTCCATAAGCTGTAGCTGATGTGATATCGGGCGTGGGCTGTTTTTCCCGCA
Source organism: Kryptopterus vitreolus (assembly GCA_030449085.1). NCBI lineage: Eukaryota > Metazoa > Chordata > Actinopteri > Siluriformes > Siluridae > Kryptopterus > Kryptopterus vitreolus. The sequence continues at coordinate 25,997,775 of JACRUU010000005.1, forward strand.
AGGATTTCTCATGTGGCATTCCAATGCAGAAGGTCAAAAAAAATGTAGTGAGCACACAAGGTGGAAGAGGCTTCTGAGATTTCTGAGATAAAGAGCAAAAAAAAACCCCAAAAAAAACCAGGGATGAGTTATTTAAATGCTTGACAGGCCACGCCCTCGAGGCAGCTCAATTCTCTCAGCCTAGTACAAAAGAAGCATGATGTGCATACAACGGGCAAGAAGCTAAATATCCATCAGTCCAGAGCAGTCTGATGCTTAACTGTTTCCAGGATGTTTGACAGTGTGTGTGTGTGTGTGTGTGTGTGTGTGTGTGTGTGTATGTGTATGTGTTTGTTCATGGCCTCATTGGCACCCACGCCAGCTTCATGACACTAATGCATAACTCATCCCACGTTTTGAGGACGCAACACAAAAGGGTGCTGTCAATTAAAACAGATGGTTGATGCGCCTTCCTCCATACATCTGTTAGAAGAAAGGGAGGGAACCGATAAGTCGAAAGAACAGGGATATGAGGAGGAAGAAACATAAAACATGGACTTTCAAGTGCATTATGAAATGCATTTAGAGAAGCAACAACACTTTCTACATGCCATATTCGGTTGTATAAAGGAGCGCCTTTACATTTTCACATGGCCCATTTTTAACAGTCATTATAACCTTGTTTATGTCTCAGGTAAATAAGTTTAGATAGAATATTATCATTCCTACTGGAAATAGAAATGGATATTTAGAGAGCGGCATGAAGGAGGAAAGCTGGTTTATGTTTGACATACAGTATCTTTATTCTTTACATTTTGTGCACGCAAATTCAGCAGAGAACAAGATCCTGTGTCATTCCTGTGTAGGCCCAGGATTGTCTGGGTTTAGATTTCATGCTATTGGCCCATTTCAAGGAGAGATAAGTGACCAGTCTGGTGTGTCTCACTGAGGTTCAGACAAGTTCATTCTATTTCCTGGAGACGGATCATTCTTCATGCAATGTACACAAGGCATTAATTGCATGCTTTCAATATACCATTTAATACCTTTCATCTTTCTAATACTTTTAGAATACTAGAATGCTAAAATTACTTTAGAATTTCTAATACTAAATGCAATGAAGCTTCTTTATTCATTTGTTCTTCTTTGTTTTCATTCACTATATTGCTGTATTGTCGTAGTTCATGTTAACTAGTAAACACCACAAATATCTTTAGACCACAACATCACTTTTACTAATAAATGAAACAGAACATGACTGCAAACCGTCACACATACAGCAGACCACAGTGAAGGTCACTTTGTTTAAAAGCTTGTTGTGAATGCCTCTTAGGTGCCGCCGTAGTTTTTTCGTCATGTCACTCCCTGTGCATACTCCGAGACTGAGAGTGCCACTGCCACCCACTGTAGTATGTCAAAAAAGCATATTCCCTGGGGTATTCACCTGGCATTGTGCCACGCCCCACTATTTGAGAACCGCTGCAGTAATCTAAAGCACTGATTTTACATGAAATTGTTCAAATGTAACCCTATTTGGAATCATTAACACTTCCCTAAGTAATTATCTTTAAATTCAATTACGCATTTTTCAAATATATATATATATATATATATATATATATATATATAGATATATATATATATATATATATATATATCTATATACACACACACCATACTTGCTTTGACTAATTGTAATGGACAATTGCTCAGTGAGCGATTTTTTTTGTATCATATACACAAAAAGCCTTGGACATAAGAAAATGCAGATTTGGGCAGCTCAGAATAGAAGAAGAATGATGAAACAATGACAGACAAATCCAAAAATATGAACAGGATCAGGTGACAGTCGAATAAATTAAACTAGGAAGAAGCCGGATCAAAGAATAAGAATACAACCAGAATCAGATATGGACAAAGCACAGCTTGCTATACCGATCAAAATCTTGTATGTGTGAACATTTTAGAACTTGGCAAAAGATGTCTCTCATTAGAAGCTGAATAAAAAAGAGCTCAGGAGATTGAGTATGTGTGTGTGTGTGTGTGTGTGTGTGTGTGTGTGTGTGTTGTGTGTTGTGGTCCTGGATGGTCGTTTGTATGCTGCGCTGGCTGTTGGAAGCCTGTCTGTGACCTGTCTCTCTGTTTGTGCATACTGTACAGACACTCAGTGACTATATTTAACAATCTAATATTTTAATGAATGGTGTAATATTGACTTTTATCATGCGAGAACATGACTGATGTAACAAATGACCCATGCGCATGTCACTATGGTGCCATTTTGTCAGTAGAAGCTGTAACATTACTTGGAAAGCGTGTTCTCGATATGGCCAACCTTGAGTGCTTGAGAAACGAAGAAAAACCCATGCAGGACTGAGTGTGTATTTGAAATCTTGGTCGAGTCTCGGTAGCTCCAAATACCGTTACAGCTGTAACCATCTCTCTATCTCACCATATGACATGCCCAAAATATTCTCTGGAAGCTTCAATGTTCATTGAAGAAGAAACCAAAAAAATAACCCACATTTCTTACATCCCGGTCTCATCCTTGTCAAGAAATGGTGCGTGGTGCAGTCTAAAATAAGACCTTTCAAACTGAAAACAATCGGCAGTGAAACATTGTCCTTCTGGATGCTCCTCTTTACCGTGCTCCGTGAGAAACCTCAGCAACAATAATTAAAACCTTCACACGTCTGTCTCGGATGGCTATTATGCCAAACAAGTGGAAATAAAAAGCTGTTATTAAAACTACACGGAAAAATACAATTGTTTTACTGCTAACATTGTAAAATAGTGTATTTTGTATTCAAATAGTAATGGATATCATATACCACCTATTAGTATATTATCTACAATTTTCTAGAATCTATGTTTGTTTTTTCTATAAAATATACTATAACACATAACTTATTTGTCGAATATGAAGTATTTCCTAGAGCCAATACAGTGCTATTTGTTTTTTTATTCATTTTATTCATTTAGTTTACATTTATAATTACAATTACATGTTATATAATGAGGAAAATGTCATATTATTAAGATAGACAGTTAGACAAATCCCAATTGTATTCCAGTTACATAAATGAATAGAATAGCCTTTATTATTTAACCTTTATAATTGGATTTAGTTCATGGAAAATTTCAAGCAGCTTTTCTGGAGACAGGAATCACTGTACCGTGTAAGATTTAATAAATAAATACATGAGTGTGAATAATAATGAGTTTAATTAAACAAATCGTTTCCCATCACGTATTCTACACGGCCAATGCGGAGGAACTTTTTGAACGCACTGTATTTGTATTTTGGTGTAATATGACAATAAATGCACCAAACAGGGTCTGTTTTCACTGATATACATGTAGGCAATTCCAGCAATACAGATTTAAAGGTAAAGAAATAAAATGCAGATTTTAATAAAAAGAAAAATAAATCTCGATCGTTATAAGAGACCTGCGTTATTTTCTCTCTCTTATTTAATAATGCTCTGTAATAAAGAAAAAAAGACTGCTGTGTATAGACAATCTTATACATTTGATTCATTTCGTTTAATCATCTGATTCTACTGAATCATATTCTCCACCAATGCTTGATGTTATGCAAATGACTTGAAATGTATTGTTTACATGCATGCTGTTTTTTTCCTGTCCTTTTGTCCTGAAATGATTGTTGGTATAACCGACAATTAACAACCCCTTTGGCAATAAATACGGTTGACCTGATACAATTTGTGTGTTAATGCTAATAAGTATTGAGGTTTCAGTAAACAATTTTCTGGGGTAATTTTCGCCCAGCAGCACTTCATGTTGCCCTTTTCATAGAGTAATCTGAGAGGCTTGCATATCTGCTTTCTACAGCAGTATATTGAACTCTGTAGTAAATAAAAATACACCAGGCTCAAACCTTAACCAGATCTGTCCTCTGATCCAGATATGAGAAAATGTTTTTTCTTCTGGGCTGAGTAACGTATCAGGGTATAACTACTAATTTGAATATACTCATATACACATTTATATATAGGGGGCACGGTGGCTTAGTGGTTACACGTTCGCCTCACACCGCCAGGGTCCGGGTTCGATTCCCATCTCGGCCATGTGTGTGTGGAGTTTGCATGTTCTCCCCGTGCATCAGTGGGGTTTTTCTCCGGGTTCTAAGGTTTCCTCCCGTCCAAAAGATATGCACGGTAGGTTGATTGGCACCTTGGAAAATTGTCCCTAGTGTATGAATGTGTGTGTGAATGTGTGTTTGTGTGAGTGTGTGTGTGTCCTGGGATGGGTTGGCATTCCATCCAGGGTGTATCCTGCCTTAATGCCCATAGACGCCTGAGATAGGCACAGGCTCCCCGTGACCGAAGGGAAGATCGGATATAGCGCTAGAATATTAGATATAGAATAGCATATATCTATAGACATTTATATATTATATATATATATATATATATATATCTATATATATATATATATATATATATATATATATATATATTAGTGTATACAGTGTGAACCTTTTGGAATTTCATGGTTTTCTGAATAAATTTGTCATAAAATGTTATCTGATCTTCATCTAATTCATTGGTATTGACAAACACAATGTGTCTAAAAATAATAACACACAAAAAAAATCCAATCTTTCTTGTCTTTATTGAACACAATCATTCAACATTCAAAATGGCAGTGGAAAAAGTAAGTGAAACCTTGAGTTAATGACCTCAAAAAAGCTAATTGGAGCTAATTGGTTTTAGCACACCTGGAGTCTTGTTAAGATAATAAGTTTGGAGGTGTGGACTACAGATACTTTGACTGATAAAAACCCCTCAAACCTTTGGAGTTTGCTCTGCACAAGAAGAACATGATTATGTGAGCCATGCCTCGCCAAAAAGAGCTTTCAGAGGACCTACGATCAAGAATTGTTGATTTACATGAAGCTGGCGAAGGGTTACAAAGTTATTTCAAAGACTTTAGAAATTCACCAGTCTACAGTTCGGCAAACAATCTACAAATGGAGACAATTTGGGACTGTTGCTACTCTATCTAGAAGTGGGCGCCCCGTCAAAATGACACCAAGAGCACACAACGAACACTCATCAATGAGGTAAAGAAACAACCCCGAATGACAGCCAAAGATTTGAAGGCATCATTGGAACTTGCTAACATATCTGTTCATGAGTCTACAATACGTAAAACACTGAACAAGCAGGGTATCCACGGCAGGACACCGCGAAGGAAGCCGCTGCTTACTAAAAAGAACATTGCTGCACGCCTTAAGTTTGCAAAAGAGCACATTGACACTCCACAGCGGTATTGGCAAAATGTTTTGTGGACTGATGAAACTAAGATTGAACTATTTGGAAAAAACACACAGCACTACATCTGGCGTAGAAAGGGCACGGCATATCGTCATGAAAACATCATCCCAACTGTAAAGTATGGTGGAGGAAGCATCATGATTTGGGCCTGCTTTGCTGCATCAGGGCCTGGCCAGCTTGCAATCATTGAGGGGAAGATGAATTCCCAAGTATATCAGACAATTCTTCAGGATAATGTGAGAATGTCTGTACATCAGCTGAAACTGTGTAGAAAGTGGGTGATGCAACAGGACAATGACCCAAAACACAGGAGCAAGTCCACAACAGAATGGCTTCAGAAAAACAAAATCCGCCTTTTGGAGTGGCCAAGTCAGAGCCCAGACCTCAACCCAATAGAGATGCTATGGATTGGCTTGAAGAGGGCCATACACATGAGACGTCCAAAGAATATGACAGAGCTAAAGCAGTTCTGCCAGGAAGAATGGGCTAAAATTCCTCCTCAGCGATGTGCAGGTCTGATCCACAGCTACAGGAAGCGCCTGGTTGAGGTTATTGCTGCCAGGGGGGGTCAACCAGTTATTAATTCTAAGCTTTCACTTACTTTTTCCACTGCCATTTTGAATGTTGAATGATTGTGTTCAATAAAGACAAGAAAGATCGGATTTTTTTATGTTATTATTTTTAGACACATTGTGTTTGTCAATACCAATGAATTAGATGAAGATCAGATAACATTTTATGACAAATTTATTCAGAAAACCATGAAATTCCAAAAGGTTCACATACTTTTTCTTGCCACTGTATGTATATATATATATATATATATATATATATATATATAATATATATATATATATATATATATATATATATATACAAAGAAAATAAAATGTAGGGCAATGTAGATGTAATACAGAGATAATCAGAGAATATCTGAGAAACGGGTGGATTACATACATTTAAATGAAATAACCACACGAAACAATAACACATAAACCAAACCAACATGAACTCGAAAGAGAAAAAGTAGTCATGAAAGTTCACAAGAAAAAGAGTAGAATAGCCTTTTATTTGTCACATATACATTACATTGAAGTGAAATTGTTTCTTCATATATCCCAGTTTGTTTGGAAGCCGGAGTCAGAGTGCAGGATGAACCATGATACAGATTGTGCCCTGGAGCACAAAGGGTTAAGTTGGTGGGCCTTGCTTAAGGACCCAACTGTGGGAGCGGCGATACCAGGACTCGATCCCCCAACCTTCCATTCTGTAGCCTATCGTATTAAACCGCTGAGCTACACCCCTCCTAAGAGCTGTGAATCCTGAGTCTATATAGCAAAGACAGTTAGTTGCTTTGCTTTGGCTCATCTGTATTTCTGAGAGTAGGAGTAGATTGTCTGTAAGGAGTATAATTTGATTGTCTTGCTAATCGTAAAGTCCATAAAGATCACTTTGCGAGACAGCTGGTATAAACAGCCCGTTTTCCCACTGAATGAGGGAAGGGTGGTTACCACGGTGGTACGATGTAGGACTTTTGATCAGATTTATCGAATTCAAATCCGCACTACTAAACTAACATTGTGGGGTCCTCTGAGCAAGGCCCTTAACCTTTAACGTTCAGTCATCTGATATACATATATAATATATATATATATTATATATATATATATGTATATATATATATATATATAATTGTAAGATCACAGATAAGGCCGTCTGCCAAATATACATGTACTACTTTTTACCGATACAATCAAATAATCGCTTGAACAGTGCTGTAGATTCCCAGCTGCACATTGGACTTTATAGAGAAAGGTAATTTACTGTGGAAAAGCAGCAAAATCCATCACAAGTTCTTATTTATGCTGCAAGTACATTGGCTATGGAAACAATAACAATTGTAAACAAATTGTACAGTCACAGGTTTGTTGGAATATCCACTGGGAATGCACGATTACCATTCAAGATTCATGTAGGCTATAAGATGGAGAACTCCCCACAGTTTTAAACATTCGGACGACTCGCAACCACAACGGCATGAGAAATGAGTAGGTGAGGAAGAGAGTTGGGAAAGAGATGAAGAAATGGGAACGAGGGAAGCGGGTGAAAGAAGTACAAGTGTACGGCAGTGAGAAGGAAGTGGAAGGCGCAGACTTTGCAGAGTACGGTATGTGATGTAACAGCACAGATGAGGGCTTTTGCAAGAAAGGTAAGAGGTTTATTTTTAAATTATGAAGAGTGTCAATTCGACACCCGTGGGAATGAAGTAAGAGGTGAGTATGATCCTTTTCTTTTTTCCGGAAAGGATTGTCAGGAGAAATTTCACTGGGCGCTTACTTACAGGACAGTTTCCAAGGTAGTCCGTAACCGAATTTGTCAAAATCATACACTTTTACTTAAAACTAATGACTATATAAACACTTTTTTTATCTTTTGCTAAGAGAGCTAGCGAGGCTAGCGCTGCATGAGCCTAGCTAAAATGTGATACATGGTATTTTTTTTTTCCCATGGGAACTGAGATCACGAATTCTCTCACACAATTCTCGTTTTTCCAACAGAAATTATTTGCACTCAAGTATAAAAAAAGCTTATCCTAAAGATTCTGATAATAGTATTTTATTTATTGTGTTAATGCAACCAATAACATGTGAACGTAGCATTACCAAAATGCAGGGGAAATAAGACTGGCTTTCAAGTCAAGACGTTTTTATTGTCATTTCAGGTCAGGTATATATATATATATATATATATAGAGCATATATATATATCTATATATATATATATATATATATATATATATATATAGATATATATTATATATATACATATATATATATATATGACACGGTGCACAGTGAAATGAGACGTTTCTCCAGAATCTTGGTGCTATGTAAAACAACATATTCACGTCCCACAACACACAACATGGAGCTACCAAACACACTAAGGCTGTTGTTCTAGCCACATAAAGTGCATCATGTGCAACCTAGTGCAAACATCGCAAAACAAAACAATGTAGAACAGACAACACGAGACAGGGCAAGTACACAAACAAAATAACATCAACCCGTAAACGACTGTATGTCTATATACATTGCAATGTACAATTTGAAAACGATTTTACAATGCTAGAGTGTAAACAGTGTGACACGAGTAGTTATAGCGGAATGTGCAAATGGGTTTCACTTCTTCGTCGAGTGAACGATATAGCCTACGCACGTAGTGACTATTCCCAAACACTACAGTAGTTGGTGGTGGTGCAGAGTTTCTGCCTTGGTGTTTTGGATTTGGGTAGCAACAGTGGCGACTGGACAGGACAGGAATTAGTTGCCATCTGGCAGTCTTTGTAAAATGGCGATGAAGAATCAGAGATGTTGCGATATTTTCGAACTACTTTGATGATTCTTTCGTCTACTTGTCTGAACAATATCCATGCTTTGTTTCTTCACTGTGGACTTTGGTGGTACGTACGATGCTATACTGGAAATACGCTGCCAAGCTGACCAATCAGAGACTTTGAGCTCTGCGTCACTAATTTGGAGAGGTGTTCATCGGGTTACGGCGTAAGGGTTGGCATTGACGCAAAGGTTACACCGTGGCATCGATGCAGAAGTAAAAACGAGCCTGTACTCGAAAGTGAATAATATAGTGTATCTTTTGTGGGGGGAGGGGAAGGTTCTGGTTCTATTGTGCCATTGCCATTGTTCTGTTTCCATCAGTAGTCAAGGACATTTTTTTTTATATTCCGATGCATTTAAAAGCTATTTCAGGTGATTAAAATCTTGCAGTTGTCAGTGACACGTTCTCTTTTGCTATGCGGTTGCATCATTTGTACCTGTGACTATAGTGTTTATAGTATTCATAGCACTTCATAGCATTCATAGCACTCACGCATATACTGCAGAATTTGTTTATTTTCTCTCTCTCTCCTTCTCTCAATCACTCTGTTCTTCCTACAACAATCTCGTATTTGTATCTGGGCAGTTGGTGGAATGTTCTGGGGCGCAACAGGAGCCAAATATAGACTCATGAAGAAAAATGGAATATCTGACAAGTCAGTCGGTATTCGTGTGGAAAGGCAGCACAGGTTGTAATTTACAGTACATGGCATGAAGAGAAGGATGTATATTTATTTAGGAAGTCATTTTCTCAATTAAAGTGCACTAGTTTCAAAAGTTGAACACACACACACGTTAACTGATAAGTGAATGCTTTTACAACAGAACAACACTGGGTTTTGTTTTTGATACAACATCGAGATGTTGCCAATTTGATAGAAAATGCATACATTTAAAAACCAATAACAAATTCTAAACCAGGGAGCATTAAAAACAAAAGTCCTAGCCTGCTGTCACAGTGTACGCTGCTTTTCTATGAGTAATGAGATTCTCCAAACAAGGGAAGCACTTGCAGGCGGGCAGTGAGTCTGTAAGGAATAATGATCATGCCAAGATTCCCAGAGCACAAGAGCTTCTGCAGAGTCAGGGACGGGGGGTTATCTGAACATTTCTTTAGGCTCTGACATTTTATGAAAATAAAAACTCGATGAAGACAATGTCCTCCCGAATTAGACCCGAGCTCTATGAACCAGTCATGCTGCATGTGTCTTTTAGTGAGCCTGGAAAATGTTAAGCTTGTTAGCTGACTATCTACCTACAAAGGCATTTCATTCTTCCTAAAGACTAGAAGTAGCCAGAGGTGTGTGTGTGTGTGTGTGTGTTTGTGTTTGTGTTTGTTAGAAAGAAAGGTGGATACTCATGGCCCACCATGTCATGTTATGTTTCCTGCAAGAGCTTAAAACGTGTATGATTCTCTTTACATAATTTTATACTGCCTGCTTTAAAGCATGAAATGACAATAAACCACGTATCCCACAATGCATGTGACTATGTTACCCACAAAGTGGCGTAATCCCGGCACTAGATCGCAGTGTATCCCACAGATTGATATCTGTACAATTACATTTTGCTTGGTCAAAGTAAACCTTCATCGAGTTAACGTTCCATCGTTCCATTACTGCCGCTTCTGGGATGATGCCAACTTGAAACCCTTGGCAGACATCTCCTTTCCCTATATAAGGTCGCCTAAGCTTAACACTCCAGCCAGATTTTCATATTAGCTTATTAGCTTGCTACCAGACTTTTCAGCTGTACCTAGCCTTAGCTTAGCTTAGCCTTCCTGCCTGACTCTGCTTCTCCTCAGAACTCCTCTCGGAGTCCTGCTCCACCAAGTAAGCTCTTTCTGTCTCCTTCTCTGAACTTGGATCCTTCTCTATCTGCCGGCTCGTGACAGTTAAATTGCCTAATTCATCGCACCTAAAAAAGAAACATGCCTGTTTCTAGAAATAAAAAAACAAAGACTACATGTTGTAAAAGTTCCCAGGCACTGTAAGGCACAATACAAAACACTAAACAGCTTTATAAAACAAAGTGTATTTTAATTGCCTGCTACATATAGACTTTGAAAATGAGATAAAATACCCACAAGCCTCACAGAGATGCTCGACGATTTGGTTTGTATTCACTATATTTGTTTCTCTCAGATGGAGTGCATGTGGCCAGTGCAAACCACACCAGAATGTTCTGAGGTCAGCGCTACAAGCCCAAATACCATTGTTTAACATCTTGTCAACTTTTCTCAACAGATTGCGACTCCAACACTTGACAGAACCTGGGAGAGCCGAGGAATGGAAACGATTACTTCACCACGGCACTTTATCTTCATCTGATAAAACCGGTACCCAGGTGGACGGTGAAAGGGCACCCACTTATTTCTATTTCAGGCTCTGCGGAGAAACCAAAACAAAGAGCGTGCCAAGGACCGCTTTTCGAGGGTCGCCTCATTTGCAGCAGAGGACCCAAAACCACTGCACATTTAGGAACAGGGAAATGAGGAGTTTCAGGGGTGTTTGGATCCACTCCGTGATGACCGGCCGTCACGAACAGCACGAACCTCCAGACGAAACTTTTCAGATTCCGTCTTATTGTGGAGATTTACAGTGTCTGACAACTTCTGCTTATTTTAGAAATAACATTTTAAACCCCGAAGCTGAAGAATGAGCAACAAACAACATTACAAAGTTGTGATTAAAAATGATTTAGAAGTGTTTATTTGTACAAAATATAATGCATAAACCATAAAACAAAGTGTTGAAATTTGCTGATATCTAAGGAGTAGTATTTCCGTGGAATCCATGGTTTTATGAGGACGTTTTCAGCCCTGGCGGTTCCCACATGCTGCTCAGCAAATATGTTTGCTTCGTGGTTTTGTTTAATTGAGTTCATTTGTGCATGTGCTTCGGACGCAAGCAAAACAAAAAACTTGTTCTATGCCTAGACAAATAAGCGAGAAAACGCCTTAGGACTGTCTAATATTGAAAGCTAGGCTAATATTAGCTAAATGTAAATATCACAATTGCACAAGGTTTTTTTTGGATTCAGGTCTGGGATCTGAAACAGTGATCTATTTCTGTTTGAGCCATTTCGTGCTTGATTTAGATGTGGGCTTTGGGTCATTATTGTGCTGAAGAGATGAAATTACTTCCCATCATTAGTTTAGTACCAGACACCTGAAGGTTATGGACAAAAAAGAATGACATTTATGGGACCACAATTATGTAGAGCAACTTTCTCACCAAACAACTGAAGGTCTTGATCTTCTTGAAGTCATGATTAAAATGTCGGAATATCTACTGAGCTACCACCGAGCTCAATGATCTCTCCCATGGCACTGCCACCACCAGGCTTAACCATCGTATGGTATACTTTTGGCAATTTGGTTTTGGTACAATACGGTAGTATTATTATTATTATATCCTTTTTAGACTGGTCTTATCAGACTAGAACACATTTTTCCAAACGGTTTGGGGGGGATCTTGGATGATTTTATGAGAAAGGGCTTTTGGCTGGTCCCAGACATGTAAAGGATTTGAGAGATTGTTGTCGCGTGCAGAGTTATCCTTACTTGTCAGATATTTTATGTTGCCGTAGGTCTTTTGGCATCCTTCCTCGTCCCCTGTCCCCTGTTAGATTGCCTGTTCTTAGTGATGTCATCCCCTTTTTTTTCTGTTTTCTTTTTTTTGTAATCCGAAACATATGGAGGGGGAGGGAGAAGCTCATTGGTTGAAGGAGCTGGGCTACTTATCGGAATGTCGGGTTTCGAGCCCCGGTATCGCCAAGCTGCTGCCCTTGGGTCCTTAACCATCAGTGCTCCAGGGGGCACTCTCAGGGGGTCATCTGCACTCTGACCCCACCTTCCAAAAAAAACAAAACAAAAAAAACAAGCTGGGATATGCAAATAAATGAATTTCACTGTGCAGTAATGTATATGTGACCAATCAAAATTCCAAGTAACATAAAATATGTGAAGAAAATTGAACAGAAACAGAATTATTTAATGGATGACAAAATGAATACCTTTGAAAAAGAGATTGGATGTTGAAATCTTTGAAAAAACTTCAGTGTTTTTTTTTATATTCACTGAGTCACATCCGTTGCTAGCGTGACAGAAGATTAGGCAATAATCATTCCTGAATTGTTTCTTTTTGTTTTTCCCTGGCTTTGGATTTTAGCTCATGATTCGTTGCTCCTGATTTTAACCCCTAAAAGGTCTCAATTGTCCTTTGTGTCAGACAAGTAAACACATTTCTATTAGGTAGTTCATTTGCAATCCGCTATCAGAATGAATTCGTCTGGATGGACTCAGAAATGCCTGTAAACCCAGCCATTGTTGCAGGTGAAGAACAGGAATAATGAGCATAATCAAAAATTGCTGCTGGAGCTAAAGATACACAAACGCCCACCTACCTACCCAAACACACACACACGCGCACCATCGTACACAAACCCGGACCATTAGCTGCCTAATTAACATTCAGTGTTTATGCCTATTTCGGCGAGAAGCTAATTGCAGATGGAAGTACACGAGGACTGAATGCAGAAAGTTGCAAAGTGTGTGTATGTTATTGGCCAACGTGTGCCTGCTGCATGACTGAGAAAGTGCTGTGTCAATTAGACATAATCTACCACTTTCTCACTCTCTCTCTCCCTCTCTCTCTCTGTTACACAAGCTGTACCCTACTTTTTTTCTGCTACTTGCCGGCTTACGCAGCACTGCACTCAGTCAAAATAGCATGTGTATGTGTGTGCACTTGAGAAGAGGCTGTAATCATGCCGAACGCAGGTGCAGAGCCGCTGTACTAATCTTAAACAATGCGATAAAGATGGTAGAACAGTGCACGTGGTGAGACCGGCTTTTTTCCCAATCACGCCGTTTGAAAATCAGTTAATCAAAATATAATAATATGGAGGGGGTGTGTAGCTCAGTGGTTTAAGGCGCTGAGCTGCTGATCGGAATATTTGGGTTCAAGCCCCGGTATGACCAAGCTGCAGCCCTTGGGTCCTTGAGCAAGACCTTTAACCCTCTGTGCTCCAGGGGCGCCGTATCATGGCTGACCCTGCGCTCTGACCCCAGCTACCAACAACAAGCTGGGATATGGGAAGAAAGAATTTCACTGTGCTGTAATGTATATGTGACAAAATAAAGGCTATTCTTCTTCTTCTTCTAATATGAACTAAACATACATATATACTGTAAATATACTGTAGGCCAAACGTGTCAAACGCCAGGCCCATCAAGCATCATTGTACGAGAGCTTAAAAGGGGTATGATGATCTTAAAATGAGGCTATGCCACTTTAAAACGTGCTTCGGCAATAATCTACATCTCCCACAATGCATGCGACTATGTTACGCCAATGATGGCATCCATACAGTGTATCCCACAACGGCGTGGGATACTGTCTTATAGTTACAAAGGGCAACCATAATGCTGATGTGGCCCACAGTGACAATGAGTTTGACAGCCCCAACTACCACCCCCCCCCCCCCCCCCCCACACACACACACACACACCAAACGCACACAAAAACACACACACTGTATATTTAAGTGCAGTAGATAAAGATATGTTAGCATGAAAGTTATTGAGTGGCCTGCTATATAACTCGGAAATCAACCCTGAACACCTTTGGGCTAAATTGGTACACTGACGGCACCTGAGGCCTCCTCCTCAACCTGACTTTTCAAACACCCTTGTAATCTCCAAAAACAGCCAAAGTGGAATGGGAATGGAATTCAGTGGAATGGGATTTTTAAAACACATTCTTTCCCAATACAGTGTAGCAGAATGCCACCAAGTCATGTGCACATTACATTTACATATTTTATACAATCAGAGGGAAAAGATGGTGCCTGTTGCGTATTTGTACATATAAATGTATCAGGATGAATTGCTGAGTAAGGATTCGCAAAAGAAAGAAGAACAATGATGGGGATCTTTGACTGGTTTGCTTCAGGATGGGAATAACTCTCAATTTGAATGGAGACTGAAAATGTCTACATGCCATAATGACAGAAGACACGACATGAGGGAGTTCTTAGGACGGACGGGCCGGAGCATGAGGGAACGGACCAGATCTAACAGACTGTTAATCCTGGGATACAGTCCAGATCCACAACCATGAGCACAATAACCTTCATAGTCAAAATGGATAAATGATTAGATAAATACTTATTTCGAATTTCAAATATATTTTTCACATTTAAATGAAAAATGTAAAAATGTATTGATACTTTGGAACATTTTTTCTTGTATCTTTGAAAATACATGCTGGGCTGGTGTGACACCATCTGGAACTAAGGGGTTTTGCCTGGAGACCACATGTGTGTTTCTATGGCAGGATAGGAAAACGCAGTGCCAGAAACAAATGAGACCACAACCTGACCCCGGCTGCTTTAGTTTTCCATGACAACTCCGAGTGCCCACTGAGATTCGTTTTCATGTGAAGATAACATGCATCTGCAAGAAAAGTGTATATTGAAATAATACGACTGTTTCGCAAAATGTATTTAATGTAATGAATTAATTCAGGGGGCACGGTGGCTTAGTGATTAGCACGTTCGCCTCACACCGCCAGGGTCGGGGTTCGATTCCCGTATCGGACATGTCTGTGTGGAGTTTCCATGTTCTCCCCGTGCGTCAGGGGTTTTTTCTCTGGGTTCTCCGGTTTCCCCCCGGTCCATAAACATGCACGGTAAGTTGATTGGCAACTTGGAAAATTGTCCCTAGTGTAGGAATGTGAGTGTGTGTGTGTGTGTGCCCTACGATGGGTTGGCATTCCATCCAGGGTGTATCCTGCCTTAATGCCCATAGACACCTGAGATAGGCACAGGCTCCCCGTGACCCGAGGGAAGATCGGATAAAGCGGTAGAAGATGAATGAATTAATTAATTAATGCATATGAAAATGCTGAAAATCTTCCAAAATCTACCCAATCATCATAATCACCCCCCCCCACACACACACAGTGTTTATTTGATAGTAAATATACTGTACAATTCTGCGTATATTTTATTTTGAGCACGATATCTCTTTGAGCTGGTTTGGGGGTCAAAACTGACAGTCTTCGAACTCTTCTGGCAGCTAGTTAAACACACATCCACACGTTTTTTTACACTGACAGGGAATCGGCTGAGTTTTGCCAGAGCGGAACTCGTAACAGATTTTGAATTGAATTTCCTCTCATTGCAAATCATTGCTCCCTGTAGGGTGTGTGTGTGTGTGGGGGGGGATGGGGTAAAAAAAAAATCACACTGTGCTTCAGCTGTAGCACTAATCTCCTGATCAGCCTCTATGCAGTATTTTGTGAATAGCAAGATATTAAATGGCACAGATTTCGGTAATCAACAAAACACAAATTTTCGGTAATGCACACAAAAAACACTGACAATTGAATGAAAGCACAAAATATTAGTATCACTGTTAACGTGCTATTTTCAAATAGAAAAAAAAAATATATAATGCAAGAGGGCTTAAAAATCCATCTCTCCATTATTTATAATGCTTATCCTGAACCGAGTGACAGCAAAGCCTGGAAGCTCTTCGAGAGAACTCAGGGGACACCCTTGGTGCCAACCCATTGAAGAGCATGACTGCAAACACACACACACACACACCACACACACACACACACACGCACACACAACAGTCATCTGGGAGATTCCAATGAATGGAGGATAACCTTTATTTGTCACATGCACATTGCAGCATAGTGAAATTGTTTCTTGTTATATCCCAGATTGTTTGGAAGCTGAGGTCAGAACACAGGGTCAGCCATGATCCAGCATCCCCTGGTGCACACAGGGTTAAGAGCCTTGCTCAAGGACCCAAGAGTGACCCTACACCTTAAACCACTGAACTACATCCCCTCTCCAGGAACCAAACGAACAATGAATAAACCCAAAAGGCACAACCAGAGGTGGTGGGATTTTAACACTTCCCTACCCCAGACGTGTAAGTAGCAAATGCACCAAACAATAATATATTAGAAAAAGAATAATACATATAACATATATGACAATATATATACATATATAATATATATATAGATATATATATATATATATATATATATATATATATACACTGTATATATATGACATTATATAATGTGTAATTCTTAAAAATGGAGTACTACAGCTTAATATGTCAGAAATCAATAAAAATAAGATAAAAATTAAAATAAAAAAGGTTTTATTGATTCCATAACAAGTTTTATATTAAGCACTCGTTCCGAATGTTATCAATTCTCCAGGAATAACATCTGTAACACAAATAATAGATTAAAATGTCTGTAAACACTGACATGCTGAAGTTTTCCATGAAGAGACTTTTATTCATTTCGGGATGCATTTCCGGTGTTAATACTTCGTAACATTATTATACAACATTTATACAATATTTCCCTTTTTTTCAATAAGAGGAATAAGAGGGCTGTCGGGGTGTAAGAAGAACAGGAATTCATTAGACAGGAATTCAAGACGTTAAACAGCAAAAACCCAAAATGTGTACATTTTTCTTCAAAGTAAAAATAAAAAAAAAAACAAGCAGACTTACATACTGTGGTAGTTGTACTGGTGAATTGTGAATTTTGAGAAGAATCAGTATTTGTGCTTTTGCAAGATTCTGTGAAGAATCGTAGTGTTGACTCCTGTTAAATAAACCGCCTTTCTTGCATCTGAACACATCAGGACCATAGCATTGTATTAATTGACATTCTGGGCTGAATCCCGAATCTTGTCAACAGGAAAAGATGTAAAGGACGCCCCCTTAAGGTCTCATTGGATAAGGCCAATATATTTTTTGGCACAGGGTTCAGAGAAGGCATTCTGCTCAACACAGTTACAGCCACACATTTTGGCCTTCCGTAGTTATGTTTGAAATATGTGGGTTTTTTGTGCTTTTATGTGCTTGTACATGCTGCAAAACATTATTGCTTGTGTTCATGTGTGTTCAATTGCTCTTTCACCCAAAAATCTTTAATTCGGACTTTATAGAAATAAGCCATGCAAGCTATTCGTATATTTGACAACAAGTTAACTAGAATATTTTGTGTTTTGCTTTTTGGAGGCAGTTTATTCATGGGAAAAGTGAACATGAAGCCGGCATATAGAAAATAAAGATAAATTTTCATGAACCAATTTTTCCTTTTCAAGCTGTCCACAAATCCTTAAAGGAAGTCATGCCATCTTTAAAATAACCGGTAAATATAGCTAATGCATCCATTCATTTATACCATAAATTTACAGCTTCAACCTGCTGAGTCCTGAATCTCAGGATTTCCCCTGATAGGATGGCCAGTCCACTCCAGCATGACATTTACACACTCCTATATCTTAAGTGCAGTTTAGAGAAGTCTGGCTTGCAAAAGACATTTTCCGAGAGTTGAAGAAATCCAGAAAACCTCACAAATGCAGAGAGAGCGTCAACTCAGACAGTAACTTATGTCAGAATTGAACCCTCAGGCAGCAGTGCTACCCACTGTGCCTCATGCTGCAGAGTTCCTCCGACGAATGATAAAAATAGATGCAGCTAAGGATAAATCTGAACAGCTGTACAGACTAAAAAAAAAAAAAAACACGATTCATGGGCTAAAAACCAGAACCCCACTGCTTAACAATACAAATTTACAGAAACAACAAAACTTATGAAGCACAAATCAAATCTGGGATGGATGACTTGTTGTGCTGATACGTAGACAAACGTTGACCAGATTCCAATTCCTATTTTAGATTTAGTCCCCATTTGGTGTCTTCTAAGAAGATTTTTTTTTCCCCACTAGATTTTGGAGTGTATATGTGCTCATTAAGACACAAGTCAGGTATGAATGTAGGGTGAGGGGACCTGGGGTGCAGCATTTCAATTCATCTCAAAGTTATTCAATAGGTTTCAGGTCTATAGTGGACCACCCAAGAGCGTTCGCTCTGATCCATTTTAAGCATATCTTTATGGGGAGGGCTTTGTTTACATTGGAAAAGTTGGAAACATTGGAAGTTTACATTTTGAAGTTCAAGTCAAGGCAAAATGGAATGCTATTACATTTAAAGATTATCCTATACAATGGTGTGCCTCCATCGTTGGGGAAGAACCACATATGGTTCTTCAAGTGTCCTAATCTGTTTGTCCATATACTGTAGGTGGATGGATGAATAGATGGATGTATAGATAGACATATAGACTTCATTCATTCATTCATCCATCTTCTACCGCTATATCCGATCTTCCTTCGGGTCATGGGGAGCCTGTGCCTATCTTAGGCGTCTATGGGCATTAAGGCAGGATACACCCTGGATGGAATGCCAACCCATCCGCCGGGCACACACACACTCACATACACACACAAATTCATACACTAGGGACAATATCCCAGGCTGCCAATCAACCTACCGTGCATGTTTTTGGACTGGGGAGGAAACCGGAGAACCTGGAGGAAAAAAAAAAAACCCTGAGGCACGGGGAGAACATGCAAACTCCACACACGCACAATCGAACCCGGACCCTGGCGGTGTGAGGCGAACGTGCTAACCACTAAGCCACCGTGCCCCCACATACAGACTTTATAAACTAATATATGTGGAAAGGGGAGAAGATTCCTATTGCCATTTTAGATTTAGTCCCGATTTGGTGTCTTGATTTTGGAGTGTATTTGTGCTCCTTAAAACACAGCATTTCAATTCATCCCAAAGGTGTTCAGGTTTAAGAGCTATTGCTCCAACCCATAATATCTTTACCATAGTACTTTTATGGACAGGGCTTTGTGCACACTGGAACACCTTTAGGTTTCCCAGTTCAAGTGAAGGGAAAATCAAGTGCTATTACATTTAAATAGTATCCTATACAATGGTGTGTCTCCAACATTGAGGGAAATATGGTTCTTCAAGTGTCACAATCCTAATATTGTAGCTAGCTAGATAAATAGCTAGCTAGCTATCTAGATAGATAGATAGATAGATAGATAGATAGATAGATATAGATAGATAGATAGATAGATAGATAGATAGATAGATAGAGATAGATAGATAGATAGATAGATAGATATAGATAGATAGATAGATAGATAGATAGATAGATAGATAGATAGATAGATAGAATATTGCAACCTGGTTCGGGAACAGCACCGTGCAGGACAGACGAGCCCTACAGAGGGTGGTGCGTTCAGCTGAGCGCATCATCCATACTGAGCTCCCTGACCTGCACTCCATCTACAGCAAGCGGTGCTGGACCAAGGCCAGGAAGATCATGAAGGACCTCAGCCACCCCAGCAATGGACTGTTCTCTCTGTTGCGGTCTGGAAAGCGCTTCCGCTCCCTCAAGGCCAATACAGAGAGACTGAGGAGGAGCTTCTACCCGCAGGCAGTAAGGTCTCTCAATCAGTACACCAGACAGTACTGATCCACTTACACTCACACTGGACATTCACTATGGCAGTGGTCACTCGTGGTCACTGCTTACTCACGGACAGAAAACACACAACACACACAATATGCACACACCACTTTAAAAGCCACCCTATTGCACAAACCTGGACTTTGTTACCGCTTTGCAACACAGATTTCTTCTGGATTTCTTTCATTTTTCTTTTTCTCTTTTTTAAAGTCTATTTTATATTTTATATTTTTTATATTTTACTTTATATTTGTATTTATTTTTTAAATAATCTACTATTTTGTTAAACAATATACTCTTGAGGTCAGGGCAGCTGCCCAAGCATTTCACTGCATATCATACTGTGTATGACTGTGTATGTGACCAATAAAATTTGAATTTGATTTGAATTTGATAGATAGATAGAAATCTTATACAGCTCTCCTTCCTCTCCTCCAGTCCCAAACCAATCTGTTCAGCCACTCATAGCAGCGATGAACTGCTGTCACATGTGTGTTGAACAAGAAACAATACGCGCGCTTTGCAGCATGTCTCTTCTCCAAACACTTTTCAGCGCAGTCCACCTCCCATATGTCCACCTAAATCATCAACCATAGAAAGCTTTCACTAGTCCAGGCCTGTCAAATCCACCTACCACTGATTCACAACAGACTTCCAGAATAAAAAAAAAAAAGAAAAAGGCAATCAAGAGTGTCACCATACAATTACCTGCTGCTCAGAATCCTCAGGCTCCTGTTGGTGTCATAGTTCACTGCAAAAAATAAATAAATAAGACAAACAAATCCAGTTTTCGAGCTCGGTGGGGAAAATCACTGTTTGTGTATGTGCGAGTATTTAAATAGCTTATGTTTCTACAAACTGCTTAGGGCTTTCTGACCTGTTGTATTTCAGATACTTAATTAAAAAGCCACATACTTATCACACACTAATCATAAAGCCACAAGGACTAATTTGTTCTTTCCAAACTTGTTATTGTTACATTTGACTATGAAAA
>JACRUU010000005.1:26023834-26093834 GCA_030449085.1 Kryptopterus vitreolus
GAGGTGTGCTGTTACACCGTTCCAGACCCTTTAGCCTGAACACTCGTGGCTGTGGAGGTGAATCCACAGGCGAAAACGCAGGGTTGGTGTATGCAAGAGGAGCTTTTCTTGGTGGCACCCCCGATTCCAAACTGCTGCTGGTACTGTCGGGAATGCTGGAGGCTTCCGGGTCTAGACTGGCACCATTGGACTTGGTGGACTTGCAGCAAACAGTGGTCTTGGTGATAAACTTGTCCAGGGGTTTTAGCGAGTGCATCCACAGAGGCAGGAAGTCCCAGTTCCGGAGACACCGGGGCAGGTGAGTGGGACTGTGCGACTGGAGCAGGTTCACCAGGATGATGCATGTGGCAACGCCGGTAAATGGAGCTCCTACGCCTAGCATGGCGTGCCAGCCAGCCAGCGACAGACCAAAAACGAGCGCAGGGAGTAGGAGGAAGCAGAGCAGGAGGTAGAGCACAGCGAACCACCGATACTTAGCGGTGCGTTCACCCAACGCCCTTGCCATGCGGATGGGCACGCGGCTGAAGGGCAGCGGGTACCACAGAAGAATCCCAAAGATGTTGAAGAAGAAATGGCACAGAGCAATCTAACAGCAAACAAAAGAACAATACCAAAAAATGACACTCTGATTAAATATATATCATATCATATATAATATCATATCATATATAAAATAATATTGTACTAACATTACATTCTTAAATGTTAATACTTTGCTGTTTAAAAAGCACCCCCCTTCTCCTTGTGGTCTATTAGATTCTTGATTTATCTTCTTATTAGTGTCGGCTACTAAGAAACGGCAGCTTTTGCCCTGTGTCCGTTATAAGCAGCCATAATTTCAACACTCAGGAGCCAAAAGAATGATTTCTACCTCTCTGTTAGTGAGAGCAGAAAAGAAGCAAATAAAAACAACCTGATGACTCATTTTGTATATTCTCTCGCTCTTTTCTGTTTCAGCAGCAAGTAAACATGCTTCAAAGATAACAAGTCACTCTTCACACTGTCTCCCCGTATTATAGAACTATGCACCTTTCGTTTGTTTTCCAGTCTCTCTTTTTTTCTTCTTCTCCGAATGGAGAGTCACTTTTCTGTGTTTTCTTGACTTGACATCAGTCTAATGGGACCTGTTCATTCTTTACCTTCCGCTGCTGTCAGTGGAGCTATACATTATATAGCAAGAAATCTAGCATCAGATCAAACACCCTCGATATGACCTTCTGAGCTCTTGATATTTCCGCAATGGAAATCCAATATTGGATGCTATCAGGAAATATCAGGCCCATATATTACATAGGAGGTCTGACATTTCTATAGATAGGTCAGACACTTCCTATAGTACACAAATATATCGATCATTCATAACGTTAAATCCACTGACATTGAATAACATGGATTGTGCTATATGAAGCGACATATAATAAGCATCAAGTGAACGGTTCAAACAGGTCTTACAGGGTCAGCCATGGTACAGAACCCCTGGACCCAAGGATGGCATACCAGGGTTCGAACCCTGTCCTTCTGATCAGCAACCAAGCACCTTAACAACTGAGCTACTTGCTCCCTATTCATGATACAGTAGATTTTCTTTGGGATCAGACCATAGACGCAGTCCAAATGAGTCTCGGCTGCCCATGTCAATAGTTCACCGGGGTGTCTTTCATTTAATCGCCTTTTGTGCTTTTAAAGTTCATATAAACTGACCTGAACTGAAAGCCCTCAGTGCCTAGGAGTTCATACCTGGCAGGCAGCAGACAGCTTGTCTCCAGGGCTTGCCATTGCAGCGAGGATAGCCGTAGTAGTCGTCCCAATGTTGGAGCCCAGAGTCAGGGGGTATGCCCTCTCCAGACTTATCACACCAAGCCCTGGATAAGTCAAATGCTACAGGTGAAATCCTGTCAGCAAGCAGTTTCAACAAAGTAGGACTAGTGTTAAAACAGCCCACAGCTATTTGTAAAGGTTCCTTGCTGAACTCGAGGATAATAAAACCCTGTTGATTAATCTGTTGCTCTTGACGCAAAGCCCTTATTACCATTCATAAGTTGCACTCTAATTATCTTTCCATCTTTTCCGTTGCCACACTTCTCATCTCATTTCCAGCCTCATTAAAGACAAAAAGCGACAGATTTGTTTTCATTCCTTATTGTGGTCGCGCCTGGTCTGGTTCCAGTCATGTGGTTCAGCATAATCATTCTGTACTTATGAAGCTGCGAAGTGTGAGGTCGCTGAGTCCGACTCATTTGGCACAGCTGATCCTCTTGTTAACAAGTAGACTTTGTTCACTTACATTGGAAAGCACCAAAGCCTCGATGTAAATTAAAGTTTAACCAAGGGTTGCTGATGGATCTGTTCATTAATTTGTGCTTTTTCATCACTTTTATTATTAAATATTCACTCTGTAAATATTTAATTACAGAGCGGTGACTACGGAGCGGTGTAGTCACCGCTCCGAGCACATGCATTGGGGTGCCTCGCTGATCTTTAGACTTGGGCCACACAAAAGATTCGCAAGATGTGATGTTACATAATAATAATTATACCCTAACCAATGATATGTGCATGATTAGTATCCTTATATGTATAATTCTTTGTTCTAATTACCGTTGTGACTAGAAAATCTGAAAATCTCGGGACTCTTTTGTGTGCTATGATTCGGTTTATTTTAATTAAGCAAGCAAGCAATGTACCGTTATTATTGATTTAGTATCTTGAATACAATTCAGGTCTAAATTAGTCATTATATTTTGTCGGTTTTGATTCGTAGGTACTGATAATCTAAACCACTGACGTGGAGCCATCCATATTAAAGTGTACGTTATGAAACGCTTAATTATGAGAATGCTCACCAATGAGTGGTGTCATGGCGGAGGTGAACACAGAGCTACTCTGCACCAGGAAAGTCATTCCTGCCCCGACAAACATGGCTACATATCCAGCCAGCCAAGCAAAGGGATCTGGGAAATCTGTAATCAGAAACAGAATGTGAGATTATTCAAATGGAGACAATGAATAATAATAATAATAATAATAATAATAATAATAATATAATAATAATAATAATAATAAACAATTCACTATGATTTAACCTATTTATTGTTCTTCAGCAATGTTCTACGAACCCTCTCTTGATTTGTTTAAACTCATATAATCTTCCTAAAGGTTTTCTGGTTTATGAGTAAACTGACACGTATTCCCTGGGAAATTTACAGCTGATATATAATTTGAATGTAAAATATTTCACAACTGATATACAAATGTACAAATTATAACAGTTCAGACTAATAAATCATTTATAATTTGCTTTTTAAACAGTTTTAACAGTAAAATATAAGTTATAGATTATAAAGGTGAATGCCTGTGAACACCATAATCATGTGTGAACCGTCTCCATAGTTGGGAACAATGGTACGGGAAGACACGGTTTGAAATGTTTACAGTGGAAGAACTCAAAAGTCGAGCACAGAGCCCTGACCTCGCTGTTCCCATGTCATCTAGCATTATTTATTGATTTTAAACTGATCTTGAAGCCAAAATCCCAAAGTCAGGCTTTAAACACCTACAGGAGAAGCTTTACTGGAAAACTAGAGATGATTCTCACTGGTGAATTAATGGAGGTTGAAAAAAAGCCCAACATTCTGATCTCAGGTTTCCACATATTTTTGAGCAGATAGTGATATTATTTGTTCAGCATTCTGTCATTCAAATACCAATTGACTTTGCTGCTTTGCGAATTAAACCACATTTAAATAATTAAATGCATTAATATTGTGTTCATTTTTCAGATCTTAAAAACCCATGACCAATGTGTAAGAGATACTCTGGTGTCAAGAAGTATAGATACTAGGGTTTAAACAGATTTCTGTAGAAGTTCAACGCAAGCTTTTTTTTTATTTTTTCAAGTAAAAGTGTAAAAGTACTGGTTTCAAAACTACTTAAAGTATAAAAGTAAAAGTAGCTTAAGGAAAAAATCCCATTAAGGACAAAAGCTTAGGTCGTGCAAATAGCAATTGCTAATTTATTCAAACATCTCTCTACAGAACGCCCTACTGTAGCTTAATTTGCGGAGGACAACCCCGCCACTGGTTTATGTCCTTGTGTGTCCGTGTGACGTGATTTGTTGGTGCGATAGATCGCGTACAAACCAATAGGGTGTCGGAATGGTACATGTTTATACTTCTCATCCAACCACAATCACATTCACTCTATCCGAATGACGCAATTTATCTGGATAGGTTGTTTTTTTCCGATGATAAGAGGAAATAAAAACAAGCCGAAATGAACAAGCTGGCTATTTTTAAAATGTAAGGAGTAGAAAGTACAGATAATTGTGTGAAAATGTAAGGAGTAGAAGTAAAAGGTTTGCTGAAAAATAATTGCGCCAGTAAAGTATAGATACCCCAAATTTCGACATTAAGTAAGGTGACAAAGTATTTGTACTTAATAATTGTATTCTTGTGATAGTGGGTTATTGGTAGTTTTTCGATGGTCTATACCTCAGGTGCCAGTTTTGTTTTGTTTTTTATTAAAGAAAGATATTTAATCAAAATAAATCCACAACAAAGTGGTGCCCAATGCCCACTTTGTTGGGTGAAGCGTCTTTTACCAACTTAGAGTTATTGTTATTTTCCTGCTAGAGAATGTCTCAAAATGCGTTTTATTCCCCTTACTACAAAATGATTACTTAAGAAACTCTTAAGTTTTTAATACTGATGTATAAGAACAAGAAATGGCCACTTTATCACCTTCTTTTGAAATGAGCAAGATAGCAAACTTCATCTTGTTAGAACTCATACACAAGGTCTCCAAGCTTCGCACTTCTAGATAAACTCATAACTTATATACTTTATAATTGTTCTACAGTATGTTGTATAGATATTACTATAAAATGAACAAGTGTATTTATATAAGCCTGTGATGGAATTAAACTCAAATCTGCCTTCATTTTAGATTAGTTATACATGTAATAAACGCATTCTGACCAATCAGAAACAATGACTGAATCACAAACCCTTATTTTCCATCATTTAACCCATTATACAAGTAAAGAATCAAATGCTGTAATTATTGTAGGGACTATTTTTCCACTAAAATTCTTACACCACACACACACACACACACACACACACAAAAGAAACAGACCTGTGTTAATAACCATTTGAATGACTCGTGCCACTTGACCCTTCAGGACCGAGTTGAGAACCTTGACGATCAAGATGAGGCAGGAACAGAGCACCACGAGAGATCCCGCCAGCAAAATCAGACCCACAGACAGATCAGACAAGTTTGTATTGGCAAACATGTGCCAACCTGCAGTGAAAAAAGCACACAGTATAGCGGAGGTCAGCAAAAAAAAAAATGGTTGCAACCTGAGCTGGGAGATTAATCATCATTAATAAGCACGTTTCCATTACCCTACAAAATGCGCAAATTTACATAGCGAATTGAAAATACGCCTAATGGAAAATTCGCTAAAAAGTTTTTACGCTTGCATGAGGTGGTTTTTTTAGACGGTGCGAAAAAGGAAAACTTTAATGGAAACAGTGTTTTTTTCGCATTTCCAGGTCACATGATATACGTGTGATATACGTAAGCCTGCCCATTTTTTTGGAGTGACATTGCGAGAAGACGGGTTTTAGTCGCATGATATGGTTAATGGAAATGGACACCGTCATTTCGCAACAGTTTTTTTATTGACATTTTGGAAGTATCGCAAAGGTTTTACGCAAATTTGTAATGGAAACGTACCTATTGATGAAGTTATTGTTTTATGCGAATGTTGAAAAAAGAAAACCAATTTTTTGTTTGGTCACAGAGAGCTTCAGTAGTTCTCCGTCTCCCAGCCCCCCACTTTATCCAAAATCGAATTTTGTTTAAAAAAAAAAATCTGAGATTCAGTTTATATTACATTTCGTCCAGGAGTAACTTCATCCAGTCTGTAACAACCTTCATTCATTCATTCATTCATTCATCTTCTACCGCTTTATACAATCTTCCCTCGGGTCACGGGGAGTCTGTGCCTATCTCATTTGTCTATGGGCATTAAGGCAGGATACACCCTGAATGGAATGCCAGCCCATCGCGGGGCACACACACACTCACATTTACACACACATTCATACACTAGGGACAATTTTCCAAGGTGCCAATCAACCTCCCGTGCATGTTTTTGGACCGGGAGGAAACCGGAGAACCCGGAGAAAAACCCCCTGAGGCATGGGGAGAACATGCAAACTCCACACACACATGGCCGAGACGGGAATCAAACCCGGACCTTGGCGGTGTGAGGCGAACGTGCTAACCACTAAGCCACCGTGCCCTTGTCTGTAACAACAGAACAGAGCAAATGAAGAGGAATAAATGTGTTTAAAATAAAACTAAAGTCATTAGAGAAAGAAAAGGTCAAGAATGTCAATAGCAACAATCTCACGCCTCAAATTATAAATCGTGCATTCATAGCATCCTCTCTACCGATATAAATCTGTGACCTGAACAAAAATCAAAAGCAATGGAATGAATTAAACACAACCAGCAAGCAATGATGATGTCTGGACTGACACGGCGTAAAGAGTCTATTCACATGCAACTCACAGAGATTATACATACATCTCTCTGTGTACGCCCGAGCGACGAGATCACCAACCTTCCCACAATGCAGCGCTGAGGAACAGTTCTGTGGAACACTTGCTGTCATGTTCGCTGCTGGCTAGGAGGGAAGACAGGGAATTAAATACAAAGCATTAACTGTGCCATTTGGTTTTAAAATGCCTTCACTGCATATGATTCTCCTATATAAGACGGTTTAGAATCCATCGGATTAAAATGTGTGCGAGAACATACAGAACGAGTACATAGATAGCAAGATTTCTTTTTTTTTTATTTTCTGACTAAATATGACTAATTCAACAGACACACTTTAATTAAAGTCGATATTTGAGGTTCATGACGTAAGTTCCAAAGTTAATATTTGCACGGGGGAGGGTTCCGGATATTCACATGCAGGGCATTTGTTTTAGATTGTTAAAATCACCTTCATGGAGTAAGAGGGTAACTGTCAAGTTTTACACAATTTACACACACACTCACACACACACACACACACACACACACCTTTAACAGAGGAGAAAATGTCTTATTTGAGATTCCAGCTGCTGGGCAGGTCATGTGATGCAGCAGGAGCAGGGTGATGTAGCCAATGACAATGATTTCAATAAGAGATCTGATTTTAAAGCAGATTGATTGATGGAGGGACAGAAGGACAAACAGATTATTATTGAAACAAACATCTAATAGAAGTGTATCATAGTGTATCATGATTCACACAGTATGATGGCCAAGCGGAAAAAAATACAGCGTTTTTTTCCTCCCACAATCATTATAAAGCAGCTTATAAAATAGCACTCCTGGGTATTTTTTAAACAAAAATTAATATTCAGTGTTGCTAGACTACACAATCGGATGTAGACTTGGTATATTAACCCGAGGACATAAAATTATAATGCGTATGGAATACGTAGGCTAATTTGTCAATGTTGTAATCCCCTGTCAATGCCATAACAACTCCAGCTGTTCCGTTACACTTTCAGCTTAACCATAAAGAAATAGAAATTGAGGGATTAATAATGGTATTTTTATGCATAGCAAATAATATTCCAGTTCTGCCTGGGTGTAGCCCAAAATAGATCTTTCAGCATGACATCTTGTAGTTCTGACTGTTGGTCTTTGCCCGTGCCAGAAAAAATATCACGCAAGAAAAACTAGGCTTAAGTTCAACATCAAATCCATGCCTTCAAGTGTCTAATCATTATTGTAAACCAGCGGCCTTGTATCAAAGGGCATCTTGTTATAGCCGAGCTCAGCACACGTACAGGACAGCAAATACCTGCTGCCAGTCATCATTAGGAGGTCGAAAGAAGTTTTAGCAATCCAACAGTGCTTTTGCGATTGGAGATATTTCAATGATCTGATCAAGTTTGAACCGAACAGGAAACGGGGGGCTTTTATATATAGTCCTTTGCGGGATTTCTAGAACGCAAAGAACGCGCATGACTGACGGTGTTGCACCTCATCAGAGAGTGCTTTCATTCTTCTTTTCTGTCTGAACTCCATTAAAGACTTGTGCTGAAAATAACTGCTGAGGCAAAACTCCAGCAAATGAGTTTCATAAGTCAATACTTTACAGATATTAGCATGGCACACAGGGAGGATTTTTCACAGTTTGTAATATGTATATATATATATATATATATATATATATATATATATATATATATATATATAATATTTTTTTTTTTTTTTTTTTTTTTTTTTTTTTTTTTTTTTTTTTTTTTTTTTCAAAAATCCCATCCAAATCCTTAAATTCGGGATACAGTCATAGGACATTACAGACATTAGTCCTAAATTAGTACAGTATAGGTTTTTGATGTTCCTATACTAATACAAATTACAAGAATTTTCTATGCTAGTAGAGGAAAAAAGAAGTATCTTAAAGTACATTACAAAAAAATAATTATCCATAAAATAACTGTTAAATAACGGTTATATGCAAAATGAACAAGAATGAATGCACATAAAGAAAAATGAAGTAAAGAAATAATAAATGAGTTTAATAAAAGCAGGGGTGGATCAAATAAGATTTTAAGATCATGCAGATGAGTTAAACTAATTAGTAATTGATGAGTATGCTGTGATAACAATAATGACTTTAAGATGAAGTATGAGGACTGTTCGCTTTTATTTGTATGGCCCTTTTTTTATTGTTGTTTATTGATTGATTTTATTAGTTTTTCTAAAATGTGTATTATATATTTAATGATGGACATATGTCCACTTGACTAGATGGTGTAAATTGCATTTGGTATATAAAGAGTATTTTAGAACACACGGTGAATAGAGAAGACAAAATGAAGGCAGTAATATGAGGAATGGATTGACTCTGTGTAAACGCTGCACCTCGTGGTGTAAATGAACAGTGAATAGAATAAATGAAATGGGTTGTAGGTGGAGATAATGTATAAGCGTTACCAGGATAGGGCACCACACTTTGATCAGACTGTGGTTCCTTATGCTCTCATCTCCCATTGCGATTCCCGTTATTACAGATTTATCCAGCTAGAGGGAACACAAATCAACAGGAGTTATGTAATCATTTGTTTGGACGAGAATACATTCCGAAGGGGGAACAGCAATGTGATATTTCACCGCATGCCTCATTTTCATGACAATAATCAATCTGATACTAAACAATATGATAACAATCCCTGTACTACTACTACTACTACACACTGTCAGTCTGTGCATCGCATAGTAATAAGCAATTCCCTTCCTTGCTGTGACTACTTTGGGAATCATTTTTGTCGACTAAGCAAAATAATTCTCTCTTTATACTCTATGTATATTCGTTTCCTGTTTATGGAACTACATGACTAGAAAGAAAGTGGAAATGCAGTCCTTTGTTTTTCTTCTAATATCCACCCTTTTAACACCATTTGACTATTGGATTGGTTTGTGTGTTGTATTGTGTACAGCACAGCTCTGATTGCTTGTTCACAGTTGTTCTTACGCACCTGTATGAAGAGTTTGGTGACAGGGTCAGTTATGACTTTGAGGAGCTCCGGGGCTTCTTCACCACTCTTCATGTGGAAGCTGGATACAGTGGTTCGAGCCAGATAGCTGAGCACACCTGTAGCTACTTCCAGGGGCAGCAACACCAGCACTGAGAGCCAGTTAAAGCAGTCGTGAATTGTAGCGCCCGCAAACGCCCTGCACATACCCCAGGGGGAAACGATCAAAAAAAAAACGAAAAAAAAAAAAATAAAAATATATATATAAATATATATAATATATATATATATATATATATATATATATATATATATATATATATATATATACATACACGTGTGTGTGTATACAGACTTTCCCACCACTAGACTCCCCTATGAACGAGTTACGTGTTCATTCATAGTATGAATTTGTTCATAAGTTGTTCGTGGCCTCTACTATTGATTACTCATGTCTCCCTAACTAACATTCATAAGATATAAGCTATAAAAATTGTAGTTTATTGCATTTTCTGAATGCTGTACTGAAGAAAAGTTATAAAAACAACAACAGTAATACATTTAATAAAATAAAACAGTCATGTACACAGTAAGCAACATACTTAACATAGAATGTCATTGTTAATACGTGTGTGGTTGGTGGAAGGAGGTGTAGGTTCATAAAGCTCTTAATAATCTATATATATTAGATATATATATATATATATATATATATATATATATATTAATTATGATATATATACTTGTTACTTTGGCAATATTTCTTTTAAAGCTATTTTTTTTCTGCAAAAAATAGCTCATAATTGCTTCATAGCTCATAATCCAGGTTGGCTTCTATCAGAAAGTTCTAGAAAGTCCAATTTGCTATCTGTTGCTCAGAAGCCAATGTACTTCCTTGATGCTATTATTGTACAACCTGGCTATTATTCTGTTTGATCTTTATTGTTAAGTTTGTTCTTTACAGAGCCCCGGGTCCCGAGTCAAAATGTCTTGGTCCTTGTTTATGGAGTCAGGAATAGATCACGGCTGAGTCATGATCGGTAGTGCGCAACTGTAATTAGAGCTGCTTCTTCCTCCACCACCGTAAACATGGTGATGTGGATAGCGATGACGGTGGAGCCGATCACGATCACGGTGACGAACATACGGGTACAGACCAATGAATCGGGAGATGTTTTCCTCACGTCCTTACCGTTTAAATTCATTCCTCTCCCCAGCCTGCATCAGAGCGACAATGGTGTTGGTGACGGATGTGCCGATGTTTGAACCCATTATTATAGGAACGGCTGACTTCACATCCAACACTACAACACACAGACATATTCGCACAAATAAGTCTATTCAAGAGCCAAGTGCATTTGCTCAATTGAAATAAGAACATAATTGAACGGTTCACGATAGACAGACTGATTATAGCCTCTGAAACAGTCCGAATAATAACAGGATAAAAAGTAGGCAATTCCAGAACTCTCGTTTCAAGTACAAATCTCAATGTCGTTTTTTCCTACTTCTGTGACAATTAAATTATGGGCTGATGATTTTCCTAGACAATCTGTTTGTCCTGCTGCCCTGGAGCTGTAGCACCATCCGGACTTTACCTGCCCCTGAACTCTCCAATGCCAGCTTCAGCATCAGTAATCGCCTTAATGACTCTTTTTTTTTTCTTTCTCTCTGGTGTTCTATCACGGATTTACATTAGCATTTTAACCCAGCACAGAGTCGGGGAAAAAGGCCATCCACACCACCAGCCAGCTACAGTTCACAGCCCTGGCAAAGAAACAGTCTCCGGATAATTCATGTGAAAGCACTGCATCGCATTAAACTATTCTAAATTGCCCTAGTGTGAAATGTGTTATTGTTGCCACCCGGTAGACGTAATCCCATGACAATGCCTTCAATAAAATCTGGAATTATTATTGTGGCTTTTTTTTCCCCCCCATATTATTACGACAGTCCTTGTTGTTCCTATGCTTATGTGACAGCTAGCGCATTAAAATGTAGCATTCTGACAAGCATGTAATGTGGAAAATATACCAAAAAAACATATTTGTATTAAAGTTCTATTTATTCATGCTTGGACGCCATCTGCTTTGTATTCAAGAGCGAGTCAAGCTTTTTTTTTATTATTCATGTTTTAAAGCAAATTAAAGTAATAGGGCTTAAACAAAATTATTATTTTTAATAATAATCAGATGAATAGCAATTAATTAAAACTTTCAATTTCAGTCATTGTTACTATTATTATGTCAAATAAGGGCAGGGGGTAACGCATTGATTTAAGGCGCTGGGCTAATGATTGGTAGGTCTGGGGTTCAAGTCCTTGTATTGCCAAGCTGCCCCTTTTGGGTCCTTATGCAAGACCCTTAACCCTCTGTGCTCCACGGGGCAAAGTACCATGGCTGACCCTGTGCTCTGACCCCAGCTTCCAAAAACAAGCTGAGATATGCAAGGAAACAATTTTGCTATGCAATGATTTATACATGAAAAAATAAAGGCTGTTCTATTCTTCTACAAAGTGGATTGTTTCCAAATATCTTCAAGCATTCATTGTATTCATTTATTTGTGTGAATTAAATCCATCAATGAAAGTTTAATCGCTACATACATTTTATTAATTGTGACGATGATAGTTGAGTGCATGACCAGGGGGACCAGGATTGTTGTATTCTATGCACTACTTAATTCATAATGTATATGTGCAGTAAAGAAAAAATCTCTCTCTCTCTCTCTCTCTCTCTCTCTCTCTCTCTCTCTCTCTCTCGCTCTCTCTCTCTCTCTCTCTTAAAAAAAATATCATTTATCTTATTCTTGCAGCATACCTAATTGTTGGATTCTGGCCAGATCTAGCGCAGAATGATAAATTATTTAAAATAAATAAATAAATGTTTACACAGTAGTTTGATAGCATGTTATGCAAACAGCTTCCTTGCTACATTATAACTGATAAGAGCTCTTCATCTCTGTCCATCCTTAGGACACGATCTAGAGAACACAGTGACCAGAATCAATGAATACAGGTTAGATTAGGAATCTATTGACTGATTTTTTTTTTTCTCAATTTTTTTCCATCAGAAAACCAGAGCAAAATGAAGAGCTCTTATGTGTCAGCGTGTAGCATGGATGCTATTAGCACAAGGGCTTCATAAAAAAATAAAATGCGTTCAGTTTCTGTTTGTGACACTCACGGCCAGATGAGACGAGGCTGACGATGATGGAAGTGGACGTGCTTGAGCTCTGCACGAGTACCGTGACCAAAATGCCAACCACCAAGCCGGCCACCGGGTTTGACAGGATCGCGTTGTCCTGGAAGATATTTCCAGCCACTTTACCTGTGCACAGAATGTTTTATGAATAGAGAGACCTTATTTTTGAACATTTTCATCACCTGTCGGTCTCCACCTTTGGTTTATCTGACCTCGGAAAAACTACTAATATGAATAGTGAAGACTAATACATGCTCAGGAATACAACACAATGCATCTTTACAAAATGCTGTGTCACATGGCAGCATAACACACTTGTTACACTTCGCTTTATCCCATTGTCCTGTCTAGTGAGGCTGCGCTGCATTGTGTATATACTGTATGGCTCTTTGTTACACTCTCATTTGCCTTCCTCCTTTCTGAGCTGCTAGCTGTATTGTTATGCGCTGGTCCTGACTTATATTTCGCTTCACCGTTTTCAATAAAACCTCACTTTGACTTGGCTTGTTACTTATTTCAGGCAAAAATGCAATTTTTCATTATGTGGATGCGTTGTGCCTATAGCTATATAACATGGCTAAACGTTGTAGTTAATATTCATTGCAGAATACTATATCATTATCAAATACTATATGCTAAACAATTTTTATCTCTTTATAACCTGTTCAAACTGTGATACCACAGAGTATGATATTTGCTCTTAGCTAGCAAATATGATGCATGCTAATCATACTAGCAAACGCTAGTATGATTAGAATGGTTACATGCTAACCATGCTAGCAAATATCATATATGCTAAGCACAAGTAATCACATTGGATTTAGATTTAAACATGAGTGTTGTGGAAATGTTTTTTTTTCAGGAAACATGTCCCGGATTTTGTGAACACAGAAAAAACT
Source organism: Kryptopterus vitreolus (assembly GCA_030449085.1). NCBI lineage: Eukaryota > Metazoa > Chordata > Actinopteri > Siluriformes > Siluridae > Kryptopterus > Kryptopterus vitreolus. The sequence goes on from JACRUU010000005.1 coordinate 26,037,494, forward strand.
AAACTTCTTTATGAATCTAGAAAGGGTTATATAAAACAACACAGAACTTCAAGCAAAAGTTCAAACATTTGTGGACACACAACCATAAGATTCCTATGTTTTTAAACATCCCATCCACAGTTAGTTCCACTAAATCATAGTGTGACTGAGGATTTGAGTTACAAGGGTGTTAATAAAATCAGGTACTGATATAGAGTAAAGAGACCTGGGACTTGATCTTCTACTCCAGCAAAAAAATCATATCTTCATAGAGCTTGCTTTGGAAAATGGGACAATAGGTGCAGAACAATAGGTGTGGAACAAAGTTCACGGACTATAATAATTAATGCTGTGTCTTTTTGGCTTTTATACTAGGAATACAGAATGTGTTTTATGTAAAAAAAAAACTGGAAAAGAAATGGAATGGTCTTTAGTTGTTTATTAGAGTATGTGTGTGTATTGGGGCCAGTCCAGTCTCTGGGTATTGAGGGATCTTGGCTTACGTCTTGTATACATTTCGCCAGAAGGCAGGAGGCAAACTAGTTTGTCTGAGGGTGCATAGTGTCAACCACAATACATTTGGCTGCCTCTTGGTCAGAATCAATACTTGCACACCCATTGGTCCAGTCTGGATTAGACTGAACACCGCGACATACGCTGTCCCAATGCATTAAATAGAGGTTTTAAATACGGTGGAATCTCACCTTACAAGTGTACCAGTATAAGCGTGATTCAGTTTACAAGTTTACGTAATTTATTTTTTTTTACGTATTTCTCGAGCCGGAAATTGAGGGCACAAAGGGCCCACTAATGCTATGCTCCTCAGTCACACAGGCAGTTCCTGTCAGTTCCTTGTCTCTAACACTGTCTTTGTTTTGTTAATATTCATTACTGAACAGTATAGCATACACTGTACTGTACAAACTTTATCACTGTGAATCTTGTGTATTACATTCTTACAGTGTTATTATTAAATATGAATTAGTGCCTATTAGCTGTAATTATCATTTTTAAAAGATTTGCTCGTCTGGAACGGGTTATCCGAATTTACATTTCGTTCCAGCATACGAGCTTTTTTTTTCGGCTAACAAGTTGTCCTGAAACGAATTAAGGCTTCCTCTTGCATTTATGGAATTTTTATTTTAAAACCCGTATCCACTTACAACTAAGCAGTTGAAGGTTAAAGGCCATACTAGAGGTAGCTTTGTGGTGCTGGGATTATGAACCTGCAACCTTCCTCTCCAGAGCCTTAACCGCTGAGCATACTTACCGCCAGCTAGCTGAAAAGCGGAGCTCAAGGTGTCCAAGGAACAAACGAAGCAATAGAGGAGGAAGAAGAGGAGTGGGATCTTCAGCACACCAATAAAAACTGACTTCATTTTCCTCCTCGCTTCTGTGGAATGCTCTGTCACCACTGCCCAAGTAGAGAGTACATTTTTCTTTTTGTTACCAGAGAAAAAAATCTTTATACAGTTACAGGATGACACACACACACACACACACACACACACACGCACCTTGGATTTTCGGGATCCAGGTTTTGTAGGCACAACAGTGGTTTCTGCTGCATTGTGTGTGAGAGCAGCTGCTGATCAGATCCACGGTGGAGCCAAGGCCAGAGTCTCCACACAGAGCTGAGTCAGACTCCATACACTCACACATTCTGGAGCTGTGGAGGTTCATCCCTGGAAAAAAAAATGATCTCATTGGAAAATATTCGATGTTGATGTAATAACCGTCAGATCGATTAAACACTTTAACAAACACTTCTTTAATTTTTATTTATGACATGGTGACAAGGTGACATGTTTACTTTTATTCCTTAGTTCACGATTTCCAATGGATTCTGGACATGGATTATGTCATGTCAACAAACTCAAAATCAAAAATGCTAACATATCAACAAACTGCTTTTTTAATTGATAAAATGTAATGATATTAAATCATATCAAAGACATTCATGCCTACAAAATCTGACTGAATGTGTTTTAATATTAAATGACAAACGAATCCTGTAAAGACCCGAGGACTAAACTGCCTTGGTTTTGCTTACCATGATAGCTTCCGACTTGACCCGTCTTATTTGATATGATTGTGATTGGCCGGCTGGACATGGCTTCCTGGAAAACACCAGCAGGGAATAATGAGTATGTAATGGGGGTTTAGCGGGTTTAGGGGTTTAGCGAATATACCAAAATTTTATCAAAATAACAGAGAGAATTCCTAGTGTCCCTTGAAATACAGCAGCCTGCTGTTATTCACAAGAGATCAATTATCCAGCACTTATTAGGCTTCTTTTCCTCGACGACCTTTCATGAAAGACAGCTTGTGTAAGATGTAGACAACAAAGACAACCACTTGCGATCTTAGATGGCCTCTGAAGATGCGGCTAATTGCTTGAACTACCTTCCGTCGCCATTACCTTCAATTCGGAAGCAGCATATCTAAGAATAAATGCATTTTTTATGTCAAGGTTGAGGAAATCCAGTCTCGTAGGAGGCTTTGCTAATGCATTTTTTAAAAGCAGGAAGCCTGAATGCCATTCAAATTCTGGTGACAGACTCATTTGCAGCTCATGAGGCATTACAATCGCTTTTAAGCAGCACTTTAACGGACCAAATAGACACTGACCATTTCTTCAAATGACTCCTATTCTAAATATATTTTTTTTTCATTTGTTTGTTTGCTTTCTATAATTTAACCAGCCTTGCTACAGTTTGTAGGCAGGATTAAGCGAATGTCCCACTTGTTATAGAAGTCATGGGTGATAGCATTATTGTTGTTCCTGCAATACACTAAAAAAGGCTTTTTCCAAGAGATAGGCCTTGAAACTATGAAACCAGCACTGGCCCAGTTTATTATGGAATATTAGAGAGCAGAAAACTGTGTCAGATCTATAACTTCTCACAGTCTGATTGAATTTAGAGCCCGATACTGGACACTTTATTTAATAAGTTATAAAACAAGTCAAACATTACACGTATAACATCGCATCAATATTTTGCCTTACACCAGTGTAAAAGCAAGTAGAAAGCCTTATTACACCAATGTTGATAGAGGGAAAGACGATGGTTCTGCATCTCTGCGTTTATATCCCAAATACTTTACATTTCTCCCTGGATGTAAATCAGTGTGTGTGTGTGCGCATGTGAGAAAGAGAGTGTGCTTGTGGTGCCCTGTGATGCCATCCAGTGTGCAGTCCACACAATGTTCCTGCTTAAAGAAGATAAATGATTTAATTTAAATGCATTCTGTACATACATAAAGGTTGGTGTTCTGAGCCATTTACTCGACCTGTCATGAGCCTCATTCTGCACAAAGAATGGTTATTATGTACAAAACCTGCACACGTGCCAAATGAATTTTTAACACCTTGTACAGAATTGCGACATACTAAGTGGACTTCTTCCATTATACATATTCAATTGAAGTTGAATTGCTGGTAAGGTGTGATTTCAGCACGGAAGTTGAAGTGGGCAATTAGCTGCCAGTATTTTTGCAGAATTAATTTTTTTTTTCGCCTCACAACACCTTAGTTGTGCTTTACGGAGTAATCCTGTTCACAAGGCGTGTGTGCCCTGCGATGGGTTGGCATTCCATCCAGGGTGTATCCTGCCTTAATGCCCATAGACGCCTGAGTTAGGCACAGGCCCTTTGTGACCCGTGGAAGATGAATGAATGAATGAATGAATGACTGGTAAACCTGGTTATTGAAAAAACAAAAAGATTTTAAAACATGGATTATACTGTATGGGCACCACCAAAAGTACTGGAACACCTGACTAAGCCCTTTTAAGCCCTGTATGATTTTTCCCAAAACTGGAACACAAGTGAATTTTGTTTACTGAATACTGTCTTTGAATGTAGAAGCGTTGATTTTTACATTCAATTGAAGTAGAAGACCCAAACCTCTTTTATTATAGCAATGCCACTATAATATACATATACATATGCACATATAATATTATACAGTGTTAAGTCCAGGTTATTATAACAGCAAGTGAGCGTGTGCAAAAAAGTATATGTAAATCTTCTCAAACCTGTTAATATTAGATTAAATGTGCACTTTCACTTTGATGAAAAAAAATCTAGCAGGCCTTGCACATTTCACACATAAACTCAGAGGATATCGTTTTTCCTCTGGGCCATAACCTCTGCTTCCATATTCTATTAATGCTATTATCCTGTCCTCATAGATAACCTAAATTGTCTGACTGGATATTATCAGAATTATACATTATAATCAGGAATGCACAGGACGCCTAGTCTATCAGGACGACTAATATGTTAATTATGATGTTTGGGCTAATTCAGCACTTTTTATAGCAATTTAATACATATTCTATATTAACATGTTGACTACTCAATGAACACTTGCGAAATCTGTTAATTTGACCCCATCGCCTACTACATAATGTATACATACAGTTCTCCCAGTATTGTAATAAAATCCAAAACATGTATTATTTTACACTTCTAATTAATCTCTAAGAAATATATGAATATAATTGTTTCATTTCGTACATTTTTTGTACATATGCCTTAAAATTATCCATAAATATATTCTTTTTAAACACTTTCACACCCCCACAAACTGACAAATATAATAGCACCTTACCTTAATAAATGGACAGAGGTGTAATTCTCTGCTCAGCAGGGAGAGAAGTCTTTAAAGCTGAAGACCCTTTATTGTAAAGGGATTCCCAGGCTTATAAAAGAGGCACCGACCATGTGAAGTGGGGATCATTTAATTCTCTCACTCATTAACCAAAACGTACTCTTCACTGCCCACTCAGCAACTCAATAATCCACTGCCCACATGTGTATCAAGGCATGAAAATGAAAGCTTAAAGTTACTGCAACTAATGACAAACTTTTAAATAGCTGAAGAATAAGAATATTTAACCTTAAAGCAAGCGTATTTAAGCGTTTGTGAAAGCCTGACCCCTTGTGGCAAAAGCGTGTCAAAAGACGCTTGAAAAAGGACACGACGTTAGATGTTCACCCTTCATTTATATATATATATATATATATATATATATATATATATATATATATATATATATATATAATCTGTGCTTCTTGATGATAAAACTAAAGATTGTATGGTCAATACTTATAGTTATGATGTGTGCATTTACAAATGCTGTATTTTTTTTTTAATCATCAGAATATATATATATAATATATATTATATCTATATATATATATATATATATATATATATATATATATACACGGTGGCTTAGTGGTTAGCACGGTTCGCCTCACACCGCCAGGGTCCGGGTTCGATTTCCGTCTCGGCCATGTGTGTGTGGAGTTTGCATGTTCTCCCCCGTGCCTCAGGGGGTTTTTTCTCTGGGTTCTCCGGTTTCCTCCCCAGTCCAAAAAACATGCACGGTAGGTTGATTGGCTCCTTGGAAAATTGTCCCTAGTGTATGAATGTGAGTGTGTGTGTGTGTGTGTGTGTGTGTGTGTTTGTGCCCTGAGATGAGGTTAGGCATTCCATCCAGGGTGTATCCTGCCTTAATGCACCATAGACGCCTGAGATAGGCACAGGCTCCCCGTGACCCGATGGGAAGATCGGATAAAGCTAAAGATGCAAGAATGAATAGAAGATGAATGATATATATATATATATATATATATATATATATATATATATATATATATATATAATATATATATATATATATATAATCTGTGTAAAGTTCAGCTCAGACTTGTAAACTTCTCAAGTTTACTGTAAACAACAAATATTGTCCTGACCTCTTGAAAGTCATCCATGCGATTACCACTTTGGTTTTCATCACCTTTTAATACTTTTGAATACATCTTGACCTCCACAGCTAGTCGTCCCAAAGTACTTCGTTTTCTGCCAGCTTGCACCCGTGTCTGCATACCTGTGCAGGCAAACTCAGGGATTTTCCTCAATTAAGATATAAATATACATATACAAAAGTAACGGTTTCGTCTGCAAACAAATTTGGACTTTGTAGTATTTGGTTGAATGTCCTAGCACCAAATTTTCCATTTCCTGGAATCAGGAGACTTATAACTGTCCCAGCATGCCAATGTCCCGTGCACAAAGCCAGACATGCTTTACATGGTTTGGAGTGGAAAATAGTGACTCTATAGAGCTCTGACCTTAAATCTATTGTAAAACTTTGGGACCAATTGGAATGCGTCCAAGCCAGGACTTAATATGGAACTGGATATACAAATTCAAATCTTATGGTGTCCACAAAACCCAGAGTATTCCCTTCTGCTGGCATTTTATCTGAATACTAAAATAAATCGTACATAAAACACTACATTTTGTTCAGCTTGTTCTTCAGAGCTCATTATTTGAGAGCCAGGTATCAGCATTTCTAAACTAGATAACTTCATTAAAGTATGTTGCACATTTTGTGCACTTCTTTTGGGATAAATTGTTCAAGCCGTTGGAAAAATAATGTGGCCCGGGTTCCAAGGTTGCACTGATCAACACACTCCGAGGGTCCAGCTACGGCTGGAATCAGTTAATGACTGCTGATGGACCTGTGGAGTCAGCATCAACACACGACACGATGGACCTGTTAACCTCTTACAAACAATAACCTGAGGCAGAAAAGCATGTATGCACAGGATCGTCACAGTACTAGACCTTTGCTTCTTGATAAAATTAAAGATAAAATTACCGGTATGATGTGTGCATTTAAAAATGCTGTATTTTTTTTTTTTGGAATCATGAATTGATGTTAAATTGAATTTGGTTTAATTATGGAAATATGTATGGTTATATATTTTTGTAAATTATTTATCTAAAGGCTAATAATAGGAAAGAAAAGCTACAGGGGTAGACACATTAACACACAAAGGGAAAACTGTTCAAACTCATCAACTGTGTTCTTTTTTTTTTTTTTTACTCCAATAGCTATACCTTATTCGGAAAAAAAATCATTTAAACATAATTCATTCATTCATCTTCTATTGTTTTATCCGATCTCCCCTCAGGTCATGGGGAGCCTGTGCCTATCTCAGGTGACTATGGGCATTAAGGCAGGATACACCCTGGATGGAATGCCAACCACAACCTGGTGGTGTGAGGTGAACGTGCCAACCACTAAGCCACCGTGCCCATTTTAAACATAATTTCTCTAAGAAATTATGATGTGGCCAAAAAAGTGTGCAAAAACATAGTCTATCAGTTGCTTTAGGAGAAAACCCCCATCCTGTATGAGACTACAAATCCCGTTGAACTGTATAAATATGTTAATAAGTTATAAGTTAGATCTTTAGGCTTTGGCTGAAAGAATGGAGACCCTCTAAATACAAAGAAAGCAATAAGGTTCCATGATTTGTGTATTATAATCTCAGCGGTTAGGAATGCTGAATGCCTAAAAGAATTCTACAAATAAATAATAATAATTCAATAAAAGTTAATTGAAGTGTAGTTTATAATAAATTAAGTTATAAATGATGCTCTTTTCTCATGCAAGCGCATTTGGGTCCAATAGAATGTTCTAAAATAAGGCTTTGCTAGTCATTGCCAGTGCTGAAACACGGAGAACACATTGGCAGTCAGAATCAGTGGCTGAATGATGCATCCTGGAAAGAAAGTGATTCGAAATTGGTCAAAGTTAGAAGTTTACCGGCGTATAAATAGAATTCCGAAGCACTTCTGACAAAGCCACGGAGGTACCAAAGAGCAGAGCGAATTCGGAGGACTTCAAACATCTTTAAAAGCATCCATTTCACCCATTTCAATTCACAGCCTGTTTTATTCAGGAGAGCTTTTAAGGGTTGTTAGTTATGTAAACTCCAATAATAAAAAAAGAAAGATGCAAAAAAAGAAACTTTGAGAAGCCCTTCCTGCATTAACAGAATACATAAAAACCTCAAGCTGATGCAGTTTCTCATTTCTTCTCATTTCCATGTGTGTAGTCAGACATACTGCATGACTTTATTACTTCACATCTGAGTGTAGATGAGACGGACTTGAAGGCAAGTGTCCATTGCATTTTCTTGGGAATGTTACACCCCAATTAAAAAAAAGGGTGTAAAGCAAATAAACACACAATGCAATCATCTGCAAAACCACACAAACCTGATATTTTATTCTCAATAGAATTAGATGTTCAACCTGAGGTAGCATTTAGGGGAAAAAAAAAAGTTGGGTCTGCAGTCCAGACCTTTCACAAAGGCAAAATCTGTGGAATTTTGACATGTTACAGTATTGGAAATATCTAGGGAAATTGTTGTTATTTTTGTTTTCCTTTCTTGTGCTTTTCTACAGGTTTAATTTAGTAACTAGTTAGCAACCAATGCTAACATTTACAGATGTTGTCATGTTTTATTTATTATTATTATTTTTATTTTTTATTTTTTTTTTTATTATTATAGGGTGTAGCTTAGTAGTTTAAGGCGCTGGGCGACTGATCGGTAGGTCGGGGGTTCGAGCCCTGGTATCGCCAAGCTGTCACCCTTGGGTCCTTGAGCAAGGCTCTTAAATCCATGCGCTCTAGAGGGCAGTATATCATGGCTGACCATGCGCTCTGACCACAGCTTCCAATAAAATAACAAACAAAAAAATCTGGGATATGCATGGAAACAGTTTCACTGTGCTGTAATGTATATGTGACAAATAAAGGCTATTCCATTATTTTAAATATTATTATTTATATATTATACTTTTTTGCCATATTGTTTGCTTGCTGGGGTAGTCTACCTGATGGTAAATTCATGTCACAATATCTTTGCTCTATGATAAGCTCTATGTATACTTGTGCATCACATTGATATTGAATAAGCATGTCAAAAATAAATAAATAAATAAATCTGTGAAATTGGATATTATGTTTTGAGTTTTAATTGTAAAATATGGTACGTGGCTCCTTTAAGAATTATGTTCCAGTTGCTTTCCATATAAACTAATGATTCGTTTAGGTTACTTATGGTAATACACAGGTAATGTTTATGTTCCATTAAGTAAACATAGTATTTTTATGAAATGTGCACCTAATTGAACTCATTTATTTACATGTCATTTATTATACATGTCATGTACACTGCATTCCAACTTTTTTTTTTTTTTTTTTTGAATAGAGATAATATTCAGAGCAAACTCTGCTTGTCATTGGCATCTGACTTTCCTCCCAATTATTTTTTGGAATTGGATTTTATTTAAATGCTGTTTAATCACAAAATTAAATTCCAAAACTTTTAAAATTAAAATCCAAACCTTTAGCCAGTATTCTGCTTTTACTCACACACACACACACACACACACACACACACACACACACACACTAAATGCTTTAAATACACTAGAGAAGCCTTGTGTTTCACAGGTTTATTTTGAACATTAGCCCAGACAGCATCTTTGTAAAGTAACACCACCTCCTCAAACCCATAAATATAATACACTCAACATCGCAACATCTACATTGACCGCGCTCAGACACGCGTTATAATGGCATCGCACTGAATATCCAAATGATCTGCCTTGATAATTTATTCATTCATTTTTATCCATTCCGTTTTGAAATCTGTAGGGATGTTTTGTCGAAATTGGAATGAAATTGGAAAACCCTCATGCATCCACGGAATCTCGCGCACACACGGAAAACAAGTGCTCGAAAAGTTGGAAATTAAATTGGGAACTCTTGATCTGTGAAGCACCGATATTACTTCCTGCCTTGAGCACAAATTGCATTCATTTAGACAAAGAAAGAAAAAAAACTTTAGCTTTCTTTTAATCACTTATATTTGAATTTTAATGAAATATTAAAAAAAAAAAAAAAAAAAACAAATAAGCAAATAAATATGGTGATGACAGGGGTTTCTCCAAATGTGTTAGAGAATTTGGCAAGGCTTATCTTCATTTAAAAGTAGTCGAAAACCTAAAATGTGTTTATTTCGGTATCCTTTATCGAAACATGCAAACGTTCAGTAAATGGGAAAAAAAAGGGGAAAAAATTGTCCTTAATCACTTCCTGTTTACATAGTGCACAAATTTGCCTTAATGTAGTACTGATTTACAATAGATTAATTGTTAAGCTAGTAATGGATATGAGGGACACAGCAGAAAGAAGTTATACATTTGTAAACCATGCAACATACTTGTGTGTGTGTGTGTGTGTGTGTGTGTGTGTGTGTGTTGTGCGTTTGCATTGTTCCAGGCTACATTACTTCGACTCTTCTGGGACTGACGTGGAGGTTTCAGATTCCTCCTGAACCTCCTAGAATGAATGGAAAATGCACATATTTAACAATATAAAAAATACATTCTTCTTAGATATAAATACAGTAAGTAGGTGGGACTCAGAACTTTGCTCAATGCTAATACTAGTGCTTAGAATGTATACCGTCTATTGTACTTTCCATATATATATATATATATATATATATATATATCACTGGACAGCAGTTGTAATTATTGACATATTAGAAAGTCTGTAAAGAATAGTAACTAAAATGCGGAAGAGCATTCAGACAGGGTGTGTGTGTGTGTCGGGGGGGGGGGGTGTTTGTGTTGCTGTTGTTGTTGATTTATCCTTGGTTGAACTTACCTTCACTTTGTCTAAATCTGATCCACCAGGAAGAGACTTCTGAGGTATGTGGAAGGCCTAAAGTATTTAAATCAGCAGATTAAAATAGCTGCATTTGAAAAACAAAGGTTTTTTCATAGAATAGAATTGAATAGAATAGAATAGAATGGCCTTTATTTGTCACATATGTCTTCGCATATCCCAGCTTGTTATTGGTCGCTGGGGTCAGAGCTCAGGGTCAGCCATGATACGGCGCCCCTGGAACACCGAGAATTAAGGGTCTTGCTCAAGGACCCAAGGGCGGCAGCTTGGCCATACCGGGGCTCGAACCCGGATCTTCTGATCAGAAGCCCAGCACCTTAGACCACTGAGCTACACCCTCTCCCCCATCCGAACTAGAAGTGAACCGTACAGCTCTTAATCCAATGTGACCCGTACCTGGTCAATTAACCTGAAATTACGTCTGTACAGGTTTGACTCATATAGATCGTTGCAGCTATGAATGAAGAATAAAACACGATAGTGCATGTCATTCGAGGGAGAAAAAAAAAAGTTATTTTTAACATTTAAACAACGGCATGTCATCCTTTTCCTTCATGTTCTGTATAGTTACACCTAATTTGAGAATCTTCTTCAAAACAGTTACTTCCAATTAGGGAAGATGTTCCTCTTCTCATGTGCTCGTGGAGATTTGTGCTCAATGGCTTTAGGAAAGTCAGATACTGATGTAGGAAGAGCTTCCGGTTCATCCCAAAGGTGTTCGGTAGGGTTAAGATCAGACCTCTATAGCATGCCACTCGAAGAGCTTCATGGAGCTGACACGAGGCGAACAAATTTAGGTCTTCTAGTTCATCTGAAGGAATAGTTTAAATCTTACCGCACCCATAAACATCCTATAATGTTGTGTGCCTCCAGCTTTGTTGTGGAGGAACCATATATGGTTGGAACGGACAGGCGTTCCAATACTTTCGTCCATATAGGGAGGGATGTAGCTCAGTGTTTAAGGCGCTGGGCTACTGGTCGGGGATTCGAACCCCGGTATTGCCAATCCTCTGTGCTCCAGGGGGCGAAGTATCATGGCTGACCTCAACTTCCAAACAAGATGGGACATATAAAGAAACAATTTCACTGTGCTGCAATGTGATAAAAGTCAAAGTGATAAATAAAGACTATTCTATTTACACAACTGCTAGCAAACTACATCGAAACTACATTTAATGGATTTACCAACAAATCATTTGAAAAGGAACAAGAATGAAAGAAATGCAATTCCTAAAGCTTTGCATTAGCTTGTTTAATCATGGAAACCGGATTATTTACTTCTTGTTTTGCAGAGGTAAAATCAGGATAATGCTAGGAAGGATTATGTATCACTGAGTGAAACAGACTCTTCTTTTTATCGTTTTTTAAAAGCTACTTCATCTTTTTGTTAAAATGTTTGCTTAATTCATCACCAAGAATTGTTTAGCAAATCACCCCCCCCCTCTCTCTCTCTATCTACAGTATCTATCTCTTTCATAACTGACAGTTTCAGCAAAACTCATTCAACTTCTGCTACTTTTTATCTGAATTATGTTCATATTTGCTTTTGATATTTTCTTAAAATGCCTCTTTGGGTGATTTCAAATGCAAGTTACAGAACAAGCTCTGGGATAAACTGACGCCTCAAGCTGAGTTGACAAGAACATGCACGCACAAAAACATACGCAAAAATAAAAAAAAAAATGCTTTTTTCCTTTTTTTTCTCTCTCTCTTTTTTTTTATCTGTTAGACTATCCATCACTGTCACTGTTGAAATCGATGTCATCTGCTGCTCCTTTTAATTCACCAGTGAATGGCACATGAATCACGTCACACTCAATTTTAGTGCTATAACGGGACCCCTCACCTTCTTGGCTTGCTGGATTTCTTCTGTAGACTTGGACCTGCTCTTCACCATGTGCCTCTGAGGCGATGTTGTCTGAGGGAATAGAGAACCAATTAAAAAAAATAACAATAATAAAAATTATGTGCAAGAAGTTCATTATCTAATCATTTATACAAATGTATTATTGTTCTCCGTAGGAGCTAAACAAACTGGAACAGCCTCATTCAATTCCAGATTGAACACTATACCCAATACATAATACATATTCAGATGTGCAGATGTGGGTTTTAATAATAGTGTTGAAATGCAGTCACGAATGAAAAGCGGGTCATTTTTAGAGCCCTTTGCTGCCCGTAAGGTGGATTTGAAAATTCTCTTCCTCTTCTCTTGGTTTACTGTTAAAAGAGTTAAAATCTTCAAATTGCAATTTTAAGACAAACAAAAGCAGCACCTCGGATGAACTCTTTACTGTCTTTATTTTTAGGCATGTGCATTCTATTTGTACTATGATGCATGATCAACATGATAAATGGCATTTAAAATATATAATTGCATCTTTAATATGTATAATAGTATGTTTTGTTTATTTATTGCATACATGAATACAACCATTAGCACCTTGGTAAATTGTTCCTAGTGTGTGAATGTGTGTGTGTGCGCCTTGCGATGGGTTGGCATTCCATCCAGGGTGTATCCTGCCTTAATGCCCATAGGCGCCTGAGATAGGCACAGACTCCCCGTGACCCGAGGGAAGATCGGATATAGCGGTAGAAGATGAATGAATGAATGAATGAATGAATACAACCATACCACTTCGGTTAGCATTTCCTAGAGAGGTCATAATGTGTTTTTTTTTCTTTTTGCGCATTTGATCACATACACATAGACATACAGGATTCGGATTCCCCCTACTGTACATAAAACACCTCAGTGCCTTGTATTATGATGAATGGATTTTGTGCAAGGTTAATGCATGAACCTAAAACTTGGCCCACAATATATTCAAATATTTTTTCACCATTTTCCCCAAAAGAAGGTTGTAAGCTGACTTGAGTGATGATAAAACTGTGAGAATTTTTGCCCCACTTTTGGCCCCAAGCTTCGTCTTGTACAGACATGCTGCTGAGGCCTGGTCTGAACATAGTAAACATGAAACAAAAAGAAATAAGTATTGTGCACTAATATAAATAGAAAAATGTATAATCTTAATAATCCTTAACAACCATTACATAAATTAAATTTCCATACATTTTAAAGACCTCTGGGTTCTCAAAACGGATGTCACCAAGAATATCACAGAGGAATGTGTTTTTTTTTTTATATTATTATTATTATTAGTAGTAGTAGTAGTAAGTAAAAAAGAATAATCCAGTATTCTTAATATTAATTGAATGTATGTTTGTCCAAACCTCACTAACTAATAAACAAATAAATACTGTGAAATACTGTATAAATACTGTCAGTGCAAATGTAAAACTTTCGCAATGCAAAAGGTGGAAAAAACCCTGTTTCTGAAACTGAAGGTATAACAGCAGTACTCATGGTGCACCATGGACTATGCATTATACAACAGCTATATATATTCTTTTTTTAGTTTTTTTTTCCTCCGATGAATGGATGGATAATCAAATCTCTTTACTCACCTTCTGCTCCATGATGGAAAAGGTTGCAGCAGGATGAAGAGGACAGAGAAGGGTGTACACAATGATGCTGCAGGAGGATATAGGAGGGCGCAGGAAGACGCCGAAGGAGGAAAAGACGCACTTTATCTCGCTCAAGGCCTGTCAGTGTGACAAAGCGAAAGAGCGTTAACAAGCACGTAATCCAATAAGAATGCACAAATGTCACGCTGTAATGTCCGACATCACCACTAGAGGTCGCGTTCTCTTTTACTACATTCTTATCCACTCAGACATGCTCAGCAGCTTTTACGTTGTTTAGCTAATGTAGGGGGCATGTAGATAAGAGATGGAATAATACGTCCATAAAGCATGACTAAAAACGTCCTGCTTCTAGAAATACGTATGTATATGTATGTATATAAAGCCAGATGAGGTGTCGATGCGTACATGATTACGAGCGTGAGCATTGATCTGCCAAGGCCAGAGGGGACACACGGTATTAACAGAGGCCAGGTCACCATGGAAACACAAGAGAGTGACTCCAAATATTAAATTCTCTCCATCTTGCAGACACAGTCGTACAAATGGTAATTAGAGATTAGACCTAGTGCTTGCAAGTTATTATGGGGGAAAATATCGTTCATTTCCATTTTACGAACACATTCACCTCTGTTCAAACGGACTTCACTCAAAAATAATTCACTTTACAGATTGCACAATCAGAAAATTCTCATTCATTCATCTTCTACCACTTTATCCAATTTCTCTCTCAGGTCATGGGAGAACCTCTTCGGGCAGGACACACCCTGTGTAAAATGCCAACCCATCGCAGGGTGCACACACACTCACTCACACTCACACACACTAGGGACAATTTTCCAGTCAACCTTACTGTGGACCGGTGGTGGAAAAAAAAATCAAACCCCCGACCCTGGAGCTGTGAGGAGAACGTGCTAATCACCAAGCCACCGTAATTAGGCAATCCAAATGACTTGTTTGATCATTTATATTCCCAAAAGCATAGTCCTAATAATCCGAATGGATTATTGAAATATGTCAATCTTGCAGGAACAATGGTAATTAGCCAAATAGCAGTAGTTCATATAATAAATGGTGGTCTCAGGCCCTTAAAGCAAAGACAAAAGATAGAAAACCATAACTCATTAGCATGTGTGGACACGAGCACAGCCCTGACCTATTTGGTGTCCCAGTTTTACCGTCTTTCCATCCACACTCCTACCAACCTTCTTCACCCTGAGGCTAGTCCATAATCTACTGTTGCATGTAATGTCACTGTATTTTTGTTCCTCCATTTTACTTAAATATAATGTATGATTTGTTTTTGTGTATATAGAAAGAAATACAGGTTATTGTATATTGACTTTTATAAATATATGATCAAAAGCGAGGCTTTTAATAATGCACTATGCCACACCCTGAAATACTACCTTCGGTATTAGATGGCATTATGTACTCCACATATGACTATATATATCTATATATATATATATATATATATATATATATATAATATATATATATATATATATTATATATATATATATATATTTATTTATTTTTATATATTATTTAATTTATATATATATATATATATATATATATATATATATATATATATACTATATAGATATAATATAAATGAATAATAAAAAAGTGTCCTTAGTTAATAAAATAATGAATTAATGATGTCCTGTATTTTAGATTTAAGCCATCCCAGTGGCATGCAAATAATGCACTTACATTCTCTATATACAACATCCATACAAAGTGTGCCAATAATCTATACATCAGTTTACATTAAAAACATTTTAACCCCCTCGTGACATTGTTGTTCATCCTACCTTTTTTTTTTTGGGGGGGGGACTGTTTTACATCATAGAAATGTTGATGTGAATTGTGCTGTGGGTGTTTCCTGCCTGCTTAGGATGAATGAACCCAGAGTCGGCACCGTTCAACGTGAATGTGAAAGAAATCTAAAGCACAAACCCATTGTGGCAAAACTGAAAATCGCCTTCCTATGTGTCCGGGTCTCATTTTTCACCCCCCCACATGCACAACACTGTCTGTTTGCCCTTCATTGAT
Source organism: Kryptopterus vitreolus (assembly GCA_030449085.1). Classification (NCBI taxonomy): domain Eukaryota; kingdom Metazoa; phylum Chordata; class Actinopteri; order Siluriformes; family Siluridae; genus Kryptopterus; species Kryptopterus vitreolus. The sequence goes on from JACRUU010000005.1 coordinate 26,053,597, forward strand.
CTTGAAACCGGTGATGCATACTAATACTCACATGAACACACATGATTGACTGTCTCTCCCCGAAACACACGGGTTATCAGGCATGTACATGTTCAGAGTGACAAATTGCCCTCTTGAAACATGGCACTGCAGTTTAAAAGCATCCTGCTTCACACAAAGGAAATTAGTAAAAAAAAAAAAAAAAAGAAAATCTAATTAAAAAAAAAAAAAAAAAGAAAAAAAGGGATTCTTACCGTCTCCTTGCCCACCTTGGATAGTGAGGCTGTGCTTCCAGATAATCCTATGCCTCTATTAATACGCCTTTTCTCTCTTCATTCCTCCAGTCCTCTGCGTCTCTCTCTTTCACTCTCTCACTCACACACACACACCACGCTCGCCGTCCATTCATAATTTTGCAGACATGCATGACAAGTGCACACACCCACCAGTCCAGATACACATTGCCACTGATGGTGGCTGCTAATGTGTGTGTGTGTGGGTTGGAATACCCCCCCCCCTCCAATAGAATGTATATTAAAAAAAAAAAATAAACACCCTTTTATTAAGTGTGTGTGTGTGTGTGCATGGATACAGATTACATCTGAGCTTGTTTCTGTTCGCTGTTTACACGAGTGAAACCTGATGTAGTCTTCAGCCCACTGACACACTGTGTGTGATCTCACCATTGTTGTAGAGAGTTTTAGCAACATTTTTTTGCCACAATTCCACGATCCCCCCCCCCCCCCCCCCCCCCCCCCCCATGTTCATTGAGAATTCAAGAATTCATTCAAGCTCTTATGCTGTATGTGCATCGCAATGATTTATTTTGTATGAGCATGTTAATGAGCATCAGTGGCAGAATAAAAAAAAAAAAAAAAACATACATTACACTTCAACACCTCAAAGTAGAAGTGAATGCATGAAATAGACCAAGTTCCCATTATTAGCCATTTTGTTCCTAACTTAATGCAAATGAATGCAAACAAAAATCGATATTTAAACAGCCTGTTAGATCAGAGAAGTGACCCATTCCGCATGCCTGCTGAAATAGGAAGCGTCCACTCCCCAATGGCATCAGGAGCCTGTTCTAGAAATCATTCGATATTAATTCTGATAAGCAGAGAAATAAACTACAAGGACAAAAGATTCATATGTACAATATCAAATTCTAACTCCAAATACAATACCGATATGCACCAGATTTTTCACTAGAATTTCGTCAGAGTTTGCGGAAATTTGGACGCATTCCGCACCAAGGATGTTAGTAAAGTCAGGAAAGTCAAAACTTTTACCACAGGCAATTCAAGAACTTATTCAAGATCAAGAACTTAATTCAAGAACAACCCATGTTTTCAGTCGACATTTGGGTCTCAGTGAAGGGAAAATGTAATGCTTTAGTCTGTAATGAAACTGAAATATAATAATATAAACACACAGTAACACATTTACACTTACGGCATTTGGCAGATGCCCTTATCCAGAGCGACTTACAACTGAGCAATTGAGGGTCAAGGGCCTTGCTCAAGGACCCACAAGTGGCAGCTTGGTGATGGTGGGGTTTGAACCCGTGATCTTCCGGTCCAGAGTCCAACACCTTAACCACTGCTCTACACACCTCCCTTTTTATATAAACACCGTAATATAAACACACAAACAAAGAAAAAATTTGTGGCAAATTCTTTGAATATAAAATGGAGTAATGTGGAATAAAGAGCGAGTGGTGAAGAGTTCAGGATCATTTCAAACTAGAACGTTTATATAAAAAAAATAAAAATAAATACAATTTGTTTAGATATTTGCATTTCTCTATGTAATGCACTAAATGAAAGTAGGATTCACATATATTCTTGCATGCAACTCTAGAAATAAAAATGTCAATTTTTCTGAAAAATAAGTAAGAAAGAAAATAAATAAACTGACTGCTCTTTAATAAATAAAAGCTACTTAAACAAATACGCGAATAATCGAAGGAATTAGCCGGTAGAATACTTGATCCCTGAAATAATCGTTAGTCCAAAAACTTGCTAAGAAAATGTCTGCCACTAATGTGCCAATATCTCTGTGGGGAAAAAAAAAGCATGTACAGCGCAATATGTCCCAATACTTTTGATGTAAGCAGAGATGAGAGATACTTAGGAAGATTGTAATTTATCCAATGATATCTAAACGTAAACAAAAAAACAAATTCAATCACAAACATGAAAAAACACCTTTATTATTCCTATATTTCTATTCATGCGTGTTGACGTCTTGATTCTGATTGGTCGGAGAAAACAGCTGCATTGATAATGCAGCACGTCAATCACTTTAAGCTTTTTCGCAGGTTTGAGACCACACACTGTGGGAAAATATCATGTAGATCATTTCAAACCATTCGTTGTTTTTTTTTTAACCCGAGTATTTAAATTCCAGCACACGGTGTACAAAGCACTTCCTATTTTAAAGATTTGTCCAACTAAGTGACCGTTTATATCTGATGGTTTAAATAAGCCAGATTGTTCACAGATGATTGTATAGTGATATGACTGTATTTGATCGGAAAAGCTTTCCACAAACACTGCAGAGAACAAAAAAAAAACAACAACAACATATCAAATCAGATCATTTTTTAGAACAAATTCAAAGTGGAAAAACAAACACACACACACACACACACACACACACACGAGTGAAGAAAAATTTCACATAAAGCATGTGCAAGTGCATCAAACTATAGGAAATAAATAAGCTATGAGCATGCATGATCATAATACTAAAAGGACAAAATAAATACAAAAATCTCTGCACTGCCTGGCATCGGTTTTGTCTTTTCATAAAGAATACAGCATCACTGTTTTCATACTAAATAATAATATGAAGTCTCGGCCACACATTCGATATCCACACACACACACACCCACACAAACACACACACAAACCTCAAAGCGACGTCCCTTTGGCTGAGGTCGCAAAGTTACTCGGTTTGGTTTTATTCTTCTCCGCATTAGAGTCTCTATGATTTCCATTAACACGTGGCCTCTCCTCATGAGTCGATGCTTTCTCGGCAGGTTTCGCGTGACTGTTCGAGTAGCTCTCCTGTACCTTCTCAGGATTCCCTTCCTTAATCTTTCGGTCATCCTGCTGCGCAGGAATCTGCAAGAATGTAGGCAGCTCCAGCTGTTCTTTGGTTAATAAGCCCCGCTGGTCGTCGGCACGGCTGGACTGCACACGGGTCAGCATCTCCACCAGACCTGAACGAGGCATTAGATGAGCAAGAACACTGGAAAATAGCCCATCTAATAAATATCAAACCCCACGGTGTGAAAGAGAATGCAGTTCTTATGGATCAGTCTCTAGGGGGCGACACTTCTCAATTCCAGGTGAGCAAGAGGCACGTGTAGCATGCAGCATAATTAAGTACAGGTTGTCCGCTACTTACGTCAAGTTTTCCGGTCCTTATGTGTTTCGTAAGTCAATTATTCCTAAGTAGAACATTTTTCCTGGATAAATTATTTACATTTTCTTTTTGCGTTCCTTTCTCCGAATTGTTGTTGATCCTAATACCACACTGCAATTCTACTGTTTTCAGGGGACATGCCCAGGACTGTGTCGTCTTTGACAAAAAGCCATAGACGGTGGAGTTCCATTGGTTTTCTTAGTCTAGGATCCTATAGAATTGGAGGGGGGGGGCAAAACCTTTTAGCTCAGGGGCCACACTGACTTAAAATTAGAGAGATGGGCCAGGGCCAGCACCAAATGGATACATATCAAGCATAAAGGATATAAAAGGCATTAAGGTTAATACTCAATGTACCACTGCGTCTAATGCGCCACCTGGTGGAACATAAAGCAATTACAGCACAATTCCGTATCAATCTTCCGTGGGCCACATTAAATGGATCAAGGGGCCGGATGTGGACCGCGGGCCATAGTTTGCCCAACCCCTGCTATAGTACAATTATATGTAATCTATTTAAAAAAAATTTTTTTGGACAAAAGGGTTTTCAAGCTTCTCTGAAGTCAAGTTTTATCAACCTTTCGAGCATACAAACGTAGTCAAAATTAGTCATAGAATGGTCAAAGCTACAATGTTGTGTGCGAGTGAAACAATATACACATAAAAAAACAAAAAAAAAAAACTTCTGTTATGAGGTTACCGACTGACAATTTCAGCGTCATCAGATGAACATGGGATCACAAGATTCGCTATACAATGATAAAGGATTGTTGATGGTACTTACCATCCATCTCATTTCTAGGCTTGGTACTGATTCGGACTCTTTCTACAACTGGACTTGCCTTTATGTCAACCCCACTTCCTCCACCTCCTCCAACTCCTTCTCCTCCTCCACCACCATCTGAAGGCACATAATAGAAAACGTCAACCATAAACAGGCCGCTCGTGCTCGAAAAACTCTACAACGTGGCTAAATTAAAACAATTCTCTAACAAAGTGTGTGGCAAAATTTCTCCACAGCAATGTGAAAGACTCATTAGCGTTATCACATACATTTTTTAGGACGCAAAAATAAATAAATACTTGTCATGATGAAGAGATAATGAGTGTTGTGTTATTTACACAATTGTCAATGTTATACAGGTCATAAAACTAGGCCTGATCAAGTGTATAAAAATATACATTTCTCTCACATTCACACACATTTTAGATTTTTTTTATATACATGTACATACATATACACACATACATTTTATATATATATATATATATATATATATATATATATATATATATATATATATATATATATATATATATATATATATATATATAACAGAGTGTAAGACATTTTAGATAGATATAGAGTGAGAGAAAGAGACAATTCACTCTCTAGCAAAAACTTTTTTTTTTAATCACCGAGATCTAAAAAGAAAACCAGAAGAAGTGAAGTATGGTCTCTGTGCCAACACTCTGATCAATATAGAAAAACCCACAGACTCCGAGTCACAGTCTAATGCAATGTGAACTGGGTTTAAGCTTCCGAGGCAGCTGGGAGCTGAAACATTTATTCAACATATAAACATAAAACATATGAAGGCATAAATGCATGAGAACTTGCAACGGGTTTAATTTATTTATTATATTACTTACTTTTGACTCTGTCCAAACAGAGGGTCTTGTTGGCAAGGCGTAAAACAGTGGTGTCCAAGTTTAAGGGTTCTTTAGATCCACTCTGACCAAAAAAAATAAATAAAAATTATATATATATATAGATATTGTTTATATATATATATATATTACACAAACACACAAATATTATATATTAGCGTGCGTGCATGCAGATATAAGTTATATTATATATATAGATATATATATATATATATATTCATATATACAAGGACATATATATATATACTCCCCTTCTTTTAACAACACTCAACAGACGTATATTTCTCCATATATATTCTTGTCTATACAGGCCTATATATATATACGTATACACACACACTATATTTCACACACACATATATATATATGTGTAAACTGAAGCCTTTAGAGCTGTCAAAGCTGTCAATGGTAATGCAAACTCACTAACAAAAAACACAGCAACGTGCACGTTTCTATGTAAAGTAACTAGAACTGGAAAATAATTCTTAAAGGAGCCTCGTAACATATTTACCAATTAAAACAACCACCAAAAAAATACATAGAAATGACATTAAGAAAACATTTTCGAAAACTTTCACAACACAAACCAGGGTGATGATGGCATCCTGTTGTCGGAGCTGTTGTTTCTGTAGGACAGATGACACTGCGTCTGCTAGTGTCTTACTAGATTTGGCCATGATGATTATCGTCTTTCCTATTTACCAATTAAAACAACCACCAAAAAAATACATAGTGAATGCGATCACAACACAAACCAGGGTCCCTGTTGTCGGAGCTGTTGTTTCTGTACCTACACAACACCAAAAAAAACAAAAAAAAACAAAACAATCATTTGAGAATGTCTTGCACATACACACAAATCAGTCCTACTTCTCATTACACTACAGCACACTGGAATTCTTGAATGTAGGTTTTTAAATAAATAAAATAAATAAAAATAATGAGTGTGGGGGATTGCTAGCATTCTAAAAAAAATGGCTTTTTTTATCCATACAATTTTATATCACATGACCGATATAAATTAAAAATGTATTAAAAATAAAAATAGCAAATTTATGGATAATTTTCTGCAAGGAAATGTTTTTGCAAGTGTGTGTATAGTCAAAGGTAGGGTATAAAAATAAACATCTGTATTTTTAGGCTTTCCATCATTTCAGTATGTGGTTTCTTGCTAACATTTTTGGATGCGTGTGTGGTTGCTGTTTATAGCGAGTGTTAACCCTAAATGTTGAACTGCATTACCTACAACTAGGAGAGAGATAATCAGGAGAGCGAGAGAGAAAAATCAATTAAACTGTAATAAAAAAATGCTTTAATTAACTCTGCCAAAAGGAAAAAATAATATATATATTTTTTAATGAATGCGAAAAAACAAAGCAAAAGAAAGCAAAGATTTGCAAATCTCAAAATCATATTTTATACACAGTAAAGATAGGAAGCAAATATTGCAATTAATGACATGCACAATTTTAAGGAATTATTATTATTGTTCTTTTTTGTTTGTTTTTTTTACTTAATTTTAATTGTAGGTGCTTTTTTGTTTTTTTTACACACTATTAATTGAAACTCAAGAGGGAATTGAAGAGACCAGGTTTTGGCTCATTTGATGGGATTCTACGAATGACGGTCATATTTTTCTGTTTCATGGTGCAGACCACAGACCACTTCAGCACATGAACTCATGTACTTTATTGTCTACTATATAAACAATCAATAAATAAATAAATAAATAAATAAGATGTGACGGTTTGGCTTTTCCATGGGCTTCCCTGAAAAAGACTCTATCTGTATAAAAGCATTTGTTGCTCTAAAACCATGAACATACACCTTTCATCATCAATTGTTCCTTTCCAAATGTGAAAACTGCCCATTCAATAGTCACTAATGCACTACCATTCCACCGACATGCACACTTTTGTACAGAGCATTGATAAAGTGATGGGATGGTCCCTCTCCTCTATAGTCCAAAAATAAATAAATAATATTCAATTCTTGAAATTTCTTTTTTGCTGACGTTTAGGTCTCCATCCTTTTGCTGCAACTTATTCGAAACACTGCAGACATCAAATTAAGCCCTGAAAAGTGTCTCAGTGTAAACAGTTGTTTTGGACATTATGGGTTTGAGATTTGTAAATCACTGCATTCAATTAGTAACTTGTTTTCAGAATTGGGATTGTATATCAATAATGTATACAAATATTATTTTGGAAAAAGTGAGGAAAAAAATGTAATACATCTTATGGAAAAGATTTGATGCCATTTCATTTATATTCATCTACACTACATTTGGCAAATTAACTCACGTAAATGTTATTCTGAGTTCCAGGGTGACCTGCTGATCCTGCAAAACAGAACTGTCCTGGTCTAAGGAGAGAGGCTGTTGCTTCTGACACACATTCTGCAAAACACAACACGACCGTAGAGCATTATTCAGCTGCTGTGATAATATCATCCGTCAGTCTACACATGATATTACCAAGCTGCGGTTGTTAATTAAATCAGTGCGAAAATCGCAAGGTTACCATACGTCAGCGACAATAAATAAATAAATAAATAAATAAATAAATGAGAGCTGATCTGGACAGCAGTTCACATCAGACACCAGGCGTGTTATGTAAGAAAATTTAGGACAGTGCGTGCGAGACCTTATCCTTGCCCTGGAGGTAGATCACAATGTCTTTCATGGGGAAGCCTCTTTTCTCACACAGTCCGCTGAGCATGTCCCGTAGAGTCAGACCAGCTCGAGCCGGCGCCAGGCTCGCCGTGCCATCGGGCATAAACACACAGCAGTACTTATCTGCTCGGGCCGACGAGTTCGGCTCTGTACCGGAAAGACTTCCGTCCTGATCGCAAAATCAAAAGAAAATTCATATTTATTAAATTGAATGAAAGATAAAAATTATATATAATGTATATGTATAATTAAACGTGTTATGTATGTATAGATGTACATTTTATATACATACATACATACATACACACACACACACACACACAGATATAGATATATATAGATATATATATATATATATATATAATACATACATCTGATCTGGTGGATAGCGACCCCCAACTCCAAACTCCACATACATACACACACATATACATCTATATCTGATCTCTATGATACATATCTATACACACATTGAGATCTCTATACACACATTATATATACATATATATATACACATATACATAACATATATCTACACACATACCTTATAGATATATATACATATATATATATATATATATATATATATACACATATAGATATAGATATATATATATATATATATATATATATAGTCATATATACACATACACCACACACACACACACACATATACATATATATATATATATATATATATATATAACACACACATACATACATCTGATCTGGTGGATAGCGACCCCAACTCCACACTGCTGTTGGATTTCACAGAGATCTGAGACTCCTCCCTCGACACAGTCACCTGCCGGTAAGACGCGTCTACTAACATACACAAACACATATCCCAGGTTACACTGAGCCCAGAAGCCTTAAAATCCATCAGATGTGAACGGTGTACAACAAAGCAGTTCAGCAATACCTCCCCATGATCCTCTCTTCTCAATCTTCTTGTTTTTGGTGGCTTTGTTGTCAGACGATGGCGTTTTCACATTTGTGGTCTGCTTGCACACAAACACATCAGGCCACAGTAAATGTGCATATAGTCACACACATCAGTTTGCATAAATTGCGTAGTGTCATTTTCTTTTTGAAAAAGTGTGCATGTTTTATAGAACCATTTAGTTTCAGGAGGTACGTTAATAACGACTAGAAACAATTATTTTAAATAAACAAACAAGGTTACAAAACTGCTAAGCCATTTTACTTTATTCATGAAACTTACACCGATTCAATATACAGAACACACTGAAAGACATTACATTAGTTTTTGACCAGCCGTGAGAATTAGGCTAGTGATTTGATAACCGATTGCGTTTCCGTATTTTTTTTTATACATACTTTATTGACCCCATGAGGGAAATTCTTTTTCTTCACATATCCCTGCTTGCTTGGCAGCTGGAGTCAGAGCACAGGGTCAGCCATGGTACGGCACCCCTGGAGCACAGAGGGTTAAGGGCCTATATAATATAATATAATATAATATAATAATATATAGAGGGGCACGGTAGCACGTTCGCCTCACACCTCCATGATCTGGGTTCAATTCCCGCCTTGGCCATGTGTGTGTGGAGTTTGCACGGTAGGCTGATTGGCACCTTGGAAAATGGTCCCTAGTGTGTGAATGTGTGAATGTGTGTATGTGTGTGTGTGTGTGTGTGTGTGTGTGTGTGTGTGTGTGTGTGATGGGTTGGCATTCCATCCAGGGTGTGTCCTGCCTTAATGTCCATAGACGCCTGAGATAGGCACAGGCTCCCCGTGACCCGTGGGAATATCAGATAAAGCGTTAGAAGATGAATAATATAATATAATATAACATAATATAGTGTAAAGTGTAAGGTGCTCCAAAAGCACCTCTTTTATTCTTATTATTAGCGCTGGTGAATTTTTGTACTTTCATGGTTGAAAACCAACATGTGAATTACGGCACTATTATTCCTTTTTCGTTTCTGAGCGAACAAACACACAAAAATAAATAACTGCTTTCATAATACATAAACCAGTTGTGCTCAACATTTCCATTCACACCAGTGTTTGATCCAAACTCGCCTCCCTCACAGGTGTGGAGCAAGCGCTACGACTTGCTGCTGTGGGTGTGGCTCGCCAGACGTTTCTGATCTTTGAATACTTTCTATTTTAAAAGCATATTATTTTGCTTGTTTGTGCATCTTGCGCAACATTGCCGCCACCCTCCAAAATAAATAAATAAATAACCTAATTCTTTTACAGTTCCTCTGTGCATGATTATGTAAAATATGAGAAGAAAATTACACCCCTCCTTTCTTTGTTCACAATTATATTTGTTTAATTTCTCATGTAAACTACATAAGAGAGCATTATACAAAAACTAGTTAGAGATGAGTACAAAAATTAGATACGAGTACAGACTATTTACAGGTGAAAATCTGAAAAATGAATTTGAAAAATTCCAGTGTTGGGGTTATAACTCAAAAAATATGTAATATTTCTCCACTACTGGCTCATTTATCAAACGCTGAGTAATGAAGCTACAGTAGGCAGTTCTGTAGAGACGTTTGATTAAATTAGCGATTGCGATTAGTGCGGCCAACGCTTTTGTCCTTAAAGGCATTATTGTCCCTTAAATTACTTTTAATTTTATACTTTAAGTAGATTTGAAGGGGCACGATGGCTTAGTGGTTAGCACGTTCGCCTCACACACCACCAGGATCCGGGTTCGATTTAGCGCTGTGTATTGTGTGTGTGTATATATCTATATATATATATATATATATATATATCTATATCTATCTATATCTTATATATATATATATATATATATATATATATATATATATATATATATATATATATATATATATATATATATATATATATATGTGTGTGTGTGTGTGTGTGTGTATACACATACACTTTTCAGTTGCATTACTGAAATAAATACACTTTTTGCATGAGATTCAAAATTTTCAAGTTTTACCTCTATTTAGATACAGCACATAACATTTCTTAAAAATTGCAATATTGAAATGGTGATAATCAAGAATAACATTTAGTAATAAATTCAGGCTGAAACAACCGAGTGCGTTTCTGACCATGCACACATGCAAAGATGATGATCCAAATTGATGAATATTGATCCGAAAATACGCTAACCTCTATTAAATACTTGATTGCTGTAGGAAGCAGTCACAGGTATTGTATATAACAGAATGCGATTTTTTTTTTTAAGGTAAAAATGACCAGATTCACTACCAATTAATGTGGACATTATCTGTGAGCTGGGAAATTCATGGTTACTGGATGAAACACTATGAATTGGAATGGAACTGGGTTTCCGTGTTACCCGTTAGTGAGAGATGTGAAGTTGCCGAGATGGAATACAATTTAATAACGCTTACCTTCCTGCCACTGTTTGGAGTGACGCACTTGTTTTGAGGCTCAAGGTCAGGCAGGGGTCTTCCCTCTACACTGGCCAGCATGCAGTTTTGGTAGAGTGGAGACCGCACGAACCGCGCGTAACTATCAAACTTCATCAGCTTATAGATCTGTCCAGGGGGGGGAAATAAATAAATAATTCACACTAGAACCAATACATATATAAGCATTTTTGTCACTTCATAGATACTCAGACAATTGCATACACACCAGAGAGTGTGTGTGTCTGTGTGTACCTGTTGCTGGGCTTTGCTAAACATTTCTGCCGTTGGTTTCTCCAGGTCACGCTCATTAATGCGTGCCGTGTCGTCTATGTTCACAGCGTTGAAAGAACTCTCAGACAGGTAGAGATCGAAGATGGAGCGAGCTTGCCTTTTCAGCTGAATGCAGCGAAAGTGGAAGAGGCAGAACAAAACAGATGTTCACATCAGCATTGTATTACGGGGATCAAATTGAAGTGTATGACAAGACATGTTAATTCATATGGATTATGCAGCTGCTGTGGATAGAAAGTCATTTATATAAAAAAAATAGTCCTTTAACATATTGAACTTCAAATCATCTATGGGTGATCATTAAGATATCACATGACCATGTGGCAGATACACATCAAGTTATTATGGTAACTCGGTCATTTCGAACATCGCCGCACCCATGGTGTCTAGCAAAAAAAAAAAAAAAAAAAAAAAAAAAAAAAAAAAAAAAAAAAAAAAAAGCAAAAAACAAAATGCCAGAGACTATTCCTGTTGAGCAGGTAAGGCATTTTTGCTGTTCTCTAATTTTAATGGGAAAAGTTCCAATAAATGATCAGTTAGATTTATTTTCCAGGTGGGTGGGGGCTGTATGCATGCATGCATGTATATACACATTATATATATATATATATATATATATATATATAATATATATATACTATATATATATATATATATATATATATATATATATATATATATGACACCATGCATGTATGTGTGCGTGTGTGTGTATACACACACACACACACACACACACACACACACACACACACACACACACATGCATGGTATTTGAAGCTTGTGAAGCTTCATATTTCCTTCCTTTATACATGCCTACATATGGCAGAATGGCAATAAAACTCAAATTATAACAAATGCGGTGTATTTACAAAAAAAAGATAATACTTATTTATATTTTGTTTTCCAACCACATGATATTGCATTGTGCTCTTCTCACTTTCTAAAAAGATTCACTTTCATTCATTTTCTTGAGACACTTTTTAAATAACTATAGAAACTTCATTGTTTCATCTTATCTGCAGACATTCAAGCTGACCGTCTATGTTTATACAGAAACATTCACATCTCTTCCTGTATGTGTGCGTGCGTGTGCGAGTGTGTGTGTGTAGTCATTGAAGGTTTTTTTTTTTTAAATGGTGTGGTTAACAGTTGAGGTAGACCTTCATTCCGGGCGGTTACTCACTGCTGTATTATTATTTCTATGCAATAGGAAATAATCATTAATGGTAAACTGCCTAGCGTATGATCCGATGTTATGACTAATCAAACTTGTGAAATTTTAAATACAACATGTCTCTACATCATTCCTAAGGAACATTGAAAGCTTACTGACGAAACGCTTTAGAGAGAAGCTACAATACAAACACAAACTTCTTGACTGAAAGAAAAAAAAAAAAAATAAGAAGTCACTGAACAGTGACACTTTCATCATCATCTCCTTACTGTTGCATGGCATGCCAAAAAAAGAGAAGTGGAAATTTGTTTATTTTTTTGGCTGGTATTTGCGTTTACTCATCATCTTCAATAAACTATTCGTACTGTTCATCTCATCTGATATGTGCTAAAATAATTCCATTTTGCGGACAGTATGATTCACTGATTCACTACAGGAACTGACGCAGAATCATCTACCAAAATCAAGCACTAAACAAAAAGCACTCGATTCATTTTCATCCCGAAATACACAATTCTACTCTTCAAGTCATGAAAGGTCTTTTATAAACCGCTTTCTGCTACACCTGATTTTCAAAAAGAACAGAAGATATAAATAAATAAATAAAATAAACTAAATAAATAAATAAATAAATAAATAAAAATCCAGTCCAGATGAGCCATGAAAAATAAACAAATAAGCAGAATTTAGATCAGTAAAGTACGAGTCATGTGACGTTCCTACCTCCTCCAGATTTGTAGGTGGAATCTTCTGGAACTTGTCACAGGCCTGCCAGAAGAGGATATTCTCAGCACTCACCTCCGATTTCAGAAAAGCCTGAGGAACGCATTAATGGGTCAGGGTCAAAATTATTTTGAACCATTTTCATTGGGGTCAACATGGATAAAGCGAAGTTATAAATAAGTATATATAAATATAAATAAGGGTGTGTATAAGGTATAGTTGAGAGGGATTACAGTCTATTTTAAGTGTATATGGTACAGTTCAGGGGAAGACATTGGTGTAAATAAGGGTGTGTATAAGGTGGGGTTTCAATAGAGCATGTGGTAGAGTGAAGAGGTGTAAAGGGTGTAGCTGAGATATACATGCTGGATTATAAAAGTGTAGCTGGGAGATGGTGTCTAAATTTTTATGATTTCGTATTTTCACCTCGGAATTCAAATAATTCACTATTAAAGCACCGTTAAACACGCAACCATCTGAAGGGGGGAGAAAAAGCAAAAGTCTGGGGCGAGTATTCAGGTACAAGTTCTTACAGTAAAGTAGCGCACTCCAACCGGGTCATCCATCAGGCGATCGAAGCACACGGCCCAGCTGACCACCCTGCTGGCTGGACCCTCGACTTCACCAGGAGCTTCTCCTCCAGCAGAACCAGTACTTAGACTAGGGCTGCTGCCCGTCCCAGACAACCTCGACATGTTCAATTCTTCATAGAGACAAGGAGAAAACACATCGGTTTCACTCATTCATAACGACAGTTTCCTATTTCTGCTATTTTTATTATGAATAGTATTATTAATAGAAAAAAAATTTGAACAATGCTGTACAGAGAAAGAAACTCCTTTGTTTTTATATCTCCCTTATCAATCATGTTAGAGAAACACCCCCATGTTTATTGCTTTTTAAATTAAAAATAAAAAGATACAATACCTCAGGTAAAGTAGAACTGAGCTTCAGCTCCATTTTGATATTCTACAATATTATTTAAAATCTTAGCATTTTATGTGTTTGTAGCTAAATGAAGAAAACCTTCGCAATCAACAGCAAAGTAGCAAAATCCCAGATCGGGACGCGATTATCCTAATGTAAAACCGGACAATGTTTTTTTTTTTTTTTACCCTTCAGTGTGGGCAGAGTTTGATGACTGTCAGATGACAACAATCTGTGCTTATGTCATGATATCATTATCGCCTAGAAGACGGTAGGAACCTTGCAGTGTGGCCGGGCTTAAATGTGCATGCAGTCTATTAATCATCGTGTCATATCTCGTCCGCCTACTCGTCGCGTTTGGCAGAATGCTTCCTCTGTACCATCTGTCTGCAGAAGGGAGGGTTTCTGCTGTTCCTCCTCAGCAAATCTCTTGAATATTGAGAAGCATGTTCAACTGACTTATCCGTCACTGCATCGTGCTTTCTAACAAAGATACGGTAAACAAGAAAAGCCTAGAACAATCCGAGATCTAGAAACTCGGTCAATCGGGAACAAAGAGCAGGGAACTCGATTTACTTACCCCCATCCGAAACTGCCTGCGTCTGCATGAACACAAGAAACAAATAAAAAAAAAAATAATCAAAACAGGGAAATCAACTTGAACAACACGAGGTGCAAGTGCTTGTGGGAAAGTTGCACGACGACAGGATATCGTCTCCCAAACAGATAAACGCTTTGCCTTGCACTAGAGGTGCTTGGTGACAGCTGTTACACAGGAAGCGGGTGTTTCTTTTCTCGTGCAGATAACGCCGATCGCGTCTGACCCCATTCTCACAAAGTCCTCAATGAAGGGAACTCGATGAAAGGATTCTCCGCTTCGTACACCCTTCGTAATAACTTTCCCATTGTTTCACACGTGTAGCTCGACCACCAAAAACTGATATAGTCTGGAAACCGTTATTTCCCCCCCGTGAGGGAAATTCTTTAAGGAAGCTTTGGGTCAGAGCGGAGGGTCAGCCGCGATAGAGCGCCCCCTGGAGCACAGAGGGTTAAGGGCCTTGCTCAAGGACCCAAGAATGGCAGCTAGACTATCAGTAGCGCAGCGCCTGAAACAAGTGAGCTCCCTTCCCCATCGTAATGCGACTGGGCGTCATGGTAGTCAGCAAGGCATGGAGTTCAAACACAGTATACGAATATTGTTGGAATAAGGCAAGCTATTGGCGAATATTTGGCGCAATCAAATTCAGGAAAGGGAAATGCATTAATAGATTTTAGACTTTTTTTTTTTTTTGGTCAGTTACCATTTAGTCACCCCTTTATTAAAACATGTTTTGTCCTTGCACAACCACTAAACTGTTTGCAGTGATGCAACCAGATGGAACAATAAACAATAAAATGCTCTTGAATATGAATGGTTGATATGCTTCCTCTACATGGCTTAGAAGATTGAGCTTTGTGGAGTTATGTTCACAAGACGTACAGCAAACTTTGAGAGAGATAGGGAGAAGGTGAAAAGATATTAAATAAATAAATACATTTATCTTAAAAAAATTCATAAATTACAAAGAAAAAGTGCGCAGGAGATAGAAGGTTATAAATGCTGAAGTATTACAGAAATTAACTTCTCATAGTGGTTTTCCAGTACATTTAAGAAAAAAGGTATTTACAAAAAGTACGACTTGGCAATAAGTATTTACTTGAGTCGATTGTGTGCTGTGCTCCGAAAAGGAAATAGAAAACCACTCCAAGACGAGGCCGCTATTGGAAAACAATCACCGTCCTGACAGGTTACAAGCAATGATGGGGAGTAACTAGTTACATGTAACGGCGTAACACAATTTAATAACAAAATTAATGTAACAGTAATTCGTTACAGTTACTGAGGGGGAAAAAAGTGTAATTAAATGACAGCTACTTATGATTAAATTAAAAGGTAAATAGATTTTCATCTGATCAATTTCAGGTAAAATCAGTTTTGAAAAATAAAACCTCTCTTTTTCAGAGGGTTTGAACCTTTTTTCCATAGAATGTTAACTTAAAGTGCCACCTAGTGGACAAATGAAAGTAATCAAAAAGTCATCAGTTACCTTTATAAAGTAATTGAAAAGTCACACTACTTATTCCATTTTGAATAGGGTCAGTTGTAATCCATTACATTTCCAAAGTAACACTGGTTACACGAGCTCATTGTTGATCATCATCGCCGCCACAGCAGGACCCGACACGTTTTATTCCATACTTAGTCATCTCGTTACATGTTTTGTTTCAAAAAGGTATCTCTGGAGCTCAAGAAATGTCGACCTCCGTACACGTTTGTGCATGCAGAAACCTCGCTTCTTCCCATCGCCTCGCATCCAAAACGACAAGGAGAAAGAGATTCCGTTCACGGTGCGCCGATTCATGTCTCGTCTTGTCATGCTTCGGTGCCAACAACCACATTAGCAATCTTGCTCGCATAAAACCACCGCTTTGTTTCGTCTTACTTTAAAATGTGCCAGCTCAGCGAAACACCAGATCTCTCTTTATAATCTTTAATCTCCCGACCACAACACTGATATCTCACTGTCTGTAAAGATCTAGCTAGTCAGAAAAGCGAGCAGCAGCATCGTACAGTGCATTATTTGCTTAGAAAGACGGAGCTGCTTTTCAATCTGACTCGCAAGTCAAAGCTGAGCAGAAAATTAGAGTATTGCAGTGTGATTTGTTGCATAAAAACGTGTATTAAAAATGCGGGCTTTAAAACTAATATCACAGCATTTACCAGACGCCCTTATCCAGAGCGACTTACAACTGAGAAATTGAGGGTTAAGGGCCTTACTCAAGGGCCCACTAGTGGCAGCTTGGTGTTGGTGGTGGGGTTTGAACCTGTGATCTTCCGGTCCCGAGTCCAACACCTTAACCACTGGGCTACCACATCCCCAGCAGATACGCCAGGATTTCTACACGGCAGTGCAAAAGATTGTACAGCCACACAGGAACAAACGTATCTCCAAAGAAACTGCATGATGCGAACATAAATGTGGGTGTGTCCTGTTGGTACAATCGACGAGAAAATCCCCAGGACTGCGTCAAAACAAAGCGACAAGCAGGTCGGAGAACAGGAGAAGAGTGAATGGAATCAACTGATCAGAAAACTGTTCGCCTATAGGCTTTTTACTCCACCTGATCGTTTTTATTCGTGGTCAGGCTTTGTTTTAGTCAACATCATAAACAGATGATGAATTTCAGATCCCCCTGTCATGTGTCAACATTAAAAATCCGACTTTTTGTTTACGACGGAGCACACATTGTTCAACTAAATCTGTCAGGTTCTAGTTTTGTGCCGTGTCAGAGTTTTAATTGCGAGCAAGCGGAAACCGATTGTTTGGAAGCCGACGACGCGGCCGCAACGAGCATCTTAACGTTCTTTCGGCAGCGCAAAAATCTGAACGCCGTCCAAATTTTACCCCCTTCGCCGCTCAACACTCCCCCGTCAGTCGTTTCAAACCAAACAAGCAAGCAAACCAACCTCGCCCAGCTTTCCTCTTACCAGATGATTAGTAGGTACTGCCAGAGTTTTCATCTTGTTGGCCATGGCTCGATCCAGCTGAGCATGAGGGCAGCTCACCAGAAAGCCAGCACACCCTCTTACTTCACGCCCCGTTACTTCGCACGGCTTGTCACTTCCTGTTCCGAAGGGAAGTCTTGCCATAGCAACACACCGCAAGGGGAAGTCACTGATCTGACTAAAACAAAACTTGTTCTTGACCTTGTTGAGCAACTCGTGTTACGAGCTGCAGCAGAAAAGAACCCCGACATGTAACCACAAGCCAAAGTCAGACCCTCTAGGCACGCTGACATCACCGCACACTCAGAATGGTGTGGTGCATCCGCAGGAATGTTCAAATCATGGGTAATACATTGTGGGAAAAAGTGAACGCCAAGATCTCCCTGGAAGATCGTTTTTACCGCCCCATTTTTTCACATCAATATATGTGGGTCTTCCCTGAACTGTAAAGTTTGATTTATTTAAAAGACATATCACAGTACACAAGCAAAGCAGAAAATAGATAAAATAAAATCATAGAGAATGCAGACTTTCTCTCCCCACACCTCTGTAAAAGTGGAGGTGTTTATAAACTGCCAAAAGGGACGAAAAGGGTTCACATACAAACCTTATTGGTCTGAAAACGTTTGCCTATACAGCGTATTTGTGCAAGAACGTCAAAAAGAAAGTACAATTAAAATACACCAATTAATCCACAATCCCAAAATTGATTCTTTTCTCTTTGTTATTGTTCTCGGGGCCTACGAAAACCACTTGGCCCAGGACACTTGGTCATGTAAAAGGCTGTCCCGGAGAAAAAAAAAAAAAAAAATCCCCCACTAAAAATAACAAAAAGGAGAAGATCATCAAATTACGTCATCATCGAATTGTCATAGCCCTGATAAACTGATGATGAAACTTTTTGTGAATCATGTTAGTCGACGAAGCTTCTGGGATTTGGCAATGGAGGTTCCGGTAAGGATACGAAACGTTCATGTGGACTTAAGGAAGCGCTCCCAAGTGAGCCAGACAACAGTCTGCATGGTGTTTCTGCATGAAGGATTTTCTCCAAATATCCTGTGTGGGTGTTGCCTTTTTTTCTCCCCTCTTACTCAGCAAAACACCCTTAGGTACAAGTGTGAGTGTGTGTGTGTGAATGTATTTGGTGTATTCCTGTCCCTCTGGAATCCATGGAAAAGTTCCATCTCTCCAACGAGAAAGAAAAGAAATGAGTAATGTTAAATACAAAAATCAATATGTATTTGTTTAAAAACAGGTCATATCTATATCACTCCAATTCACTCTTTTAATTACTTCTATTGAAGATAAGTGCGATTAGTAATTAAGAATAAAGTGTGCACTTTTACCCAAGCATGCTGCGTGGAAAAAACACACATTATTGACTACAGTTTGTGGATTCCTAAACAACAAGATTCGTATGTTTTTAAACCGTTCCTAATCCCTCATTCGGAAACAACACAGCTATTTTCTAGACTAAATCATAGCTACAAAGAATGAATAAATAAACGCTTGAGATAAGCAAAAAGATTTTCAAGCTCTACTTAACTGCCAAGATATTACGTGAGTTCTAGAATGATATAATTCCATATACCAGGAGATTTGTATGAACATCATCCACATGTAATCCCCAATTGCTGTTATTAGAACAAACCTCTGGACAGATGTTCCACTTGGTTTTGGAGTGTGCTTGTGGAGTTTTGTTTTAATTTATTTACAAGGGTGTCAAGAGCTTCCACTCCACAGGGAGCTGCACAGGGACTAATGAGACAAAACGCATCCTATACAGGAATCTTAGTTTTAATACATTGTCTCCTGGACTCACCTTGCGCTCCTTTTGAAGCATTTTAGTTAGTCTTCCTTTAAGACCGCTCTTGATCCACGCCTTTTTGCTGGAGCAGGAGGAAGCGACGGCGCGGGTTAAAGCCCTGACTGCCACCATACTGTCTCAGGTACAGAAGCTCTAAGTTACAATAACACTGCACACTCATCTGATTTGTATTTATTTATGTTTACCTGTGTTAAATGTGTTTACAGCGGGGTTTAGGTCCAGCGTGACTTAAAAAAAAAAACATGTGGACACCTGTGCCGGATGCAGATACTTTACAGAGACTAATTAGCGAGAGGAAATTGGACTGTGGAAAAGCAGCGTGGAGTTTTTTGTGTAATACAGCGCCCTCTTCTGGACAACAATCAAAACAGTCACGTTGGAGAAAAAAGGAGGGACAGTTTTCTTCATTGCATGTATGTATGCATATATATATATATATATATATATATATATATATATATATAATATATATATATATATAGATAGATATATATATATATATATATATATATATATATATATACTCCCCAATATACTATATATATATATATATAGACTACATTTTAATTACCTTTAATTTAATTAATTATACAAAATTGTAACAGTAATTCGTTACATTACAATGTTCAATGTTACAATTTTGCAAACATTACAAATCCTAAAGACCACCTTGTA
This sequence comes from Kryptopterus vitreolus, assembly GCA_030449085.1. Classification (NCBI taxonomy): domain Eukaryota; kingdom Metazoa; phylum Chordata; class Actinopteri; order Siluriformes; family Siluridae; genus Kryptopterus; species Kryptopterus vitreolus. The sequence continues at coordinate 26,073,923 of JACRUU010000005.1, forward strand.
ACAGGTTATTTATATATATATATATATATATATATATATATATATATATATATATATATACAATATAAACAATTAAACCAATTCCATCAAGTAGAAACGAATTAAAAAAAAAAAAAAAGAAAACACTTAAGTAACACTCAGATGCAGGATATAGGAGGCGGTGAGAGGCAATACAGAACAGAGGAAAGAGAATAAGAGATACAGGTCATTGAAAACCAAGAAAAAGAACACAACCCTATAAAGGCTTTTTTTTCTGTTTTGTGATAATTGAACTAACAACAAATATTGAATCATTTCTTTTTGTTAAACAAAGCAACAAAATTTCAGGTATTTGCATTTGAGAATGTGGAATTTAGGCAATAACATAATGAGGTTGATGGTTTAAAATAATGTATGTTTTTTGGCAGAATTGTAATTAGTGATATGCAACAGTACGTTCTTCCAGAATAAAACACAGTTCTTGTAACTTTCAGATTTAAAGAAACCCAGCACATTTTGCCAAACAAAATTGTAAAAGAACAATTTTAAATAGATGAAAAACAGTTTCATGTTTCCCACATTTAAAGATGTGGTTTTACCTGATATCAGGTTTGTCATTTTGTCCGAAAAAACACAAGTACAAAAATATGCACACAATATAACACAGGGCCACCACCAGGATTCAATCGCACACTATTCCCTTCAACAAACTATAACCAATTTGAACCAAAATGAAAATTTACATGGATACTGGAAATCACTCGGTCAGCTGAGTAAACAATCATGGACTCTGCGAACTCCTAACTGTTCTTTCTGTCTTTTCTTTCTCTCGTTCTCTCTCTCTCTCTCTCTCTCCTCTCTCTCTCTCTCTCTCTCGTCTCCTGTTGGTCTCTGTCGCTGTTGAGCTACATCTGCCACTCCTGAGGTGCCAGTGATCCAGACCCCCTCAACACTCCGGACCTGTCTCACCGTCCCGCCATGATGACCCGCCCCCGGTGGATGACAACTCCACACGGCCTTAAACACTTCAGAGACTGGGGACACATCCACGCTTCCATGAATTCACTCCACGCAAATAAAATTCATAAATCACAAAAACAAAAACACCTAAATGAGGATGCGCTTCTCGTCTGAGTCTGGTTTCTCTCAAGGTTTCTTCATGTCAACATCTTAGGAACAATCAGGTACATCCTGAGTAAATTCACATTGAATTGAATTGAGAATGTATTTAATATCAACAGCCGGCTACAGTGGCTTTAGTACAAAACATTTGTATTAACAGATATGCATTTATGTGTCCATCATTTAATTGTATCCATCATTACTGATGGGACTGTGTTAGACCCTGATGACAGTCTGTTGTCCGATTCCCTTATCAGAACCAAATGTTCCAATAGCTCACACACCAAATTCAGTCACCCTAGGCAGCAGCAGGTCTCTGTTTCTCTCTCAGCGCTGGGAGCGGAAGTAAGAAACACACACACGGTGCAGATTCACACTTCAGGTCAAACTTTACTAATCTCATCATGATATATAAGTAGTAACAGAAGCACACAAAGAACAGTTGTAGGCCAATCAGGAATAGGCATAGGTATGTACGATGTTCAGTCATCCAATCATGAGTATGCATGATGCGTTCACAATGTCCGTGACCAAGGAAGGCCAGCTACATATCTTCTAGACAAAACAGGAGTGTCTCCGAACAACTTGTCTTTACAATAAGATTGCGTAAGAAGGAGGTCTCTGTTTCATGGAGAAGAATGCTCATTCCGTAGGTCCACATCTACCCTTGATATTCTAGCAGAACTATTTATGTGAGTGCATGCATGGTGTACGAGCGTAACGCACAAGCCTTCTTAATACAATTTTACCCCACAATTCCCCCCTTTTATCCATAATTCATTAAGGATAAACAATAAACAGGATACTAAAATTGTATCCTAACATTATGTTGTATAAAAGTTGGTAGAGCTTGTGGGACGTAGGAGACCACAGATCAGGTGTGAGGGAATACGGCAGGTTGTTCCAATAGGACATCAGGTAATTCCAGAAGGATATATGCACAGAAAACCACAGGTAGAAAGACACACAAACTCCTCCCCCCTTTGAGGGTGATTATGGCCTTTTCTTGACACTCAGGTGCTCAGAGTGCAGGCATGCCCGTTTACGCACTCGTCCCACCCCTGTGAGACTAATGGTCACCCTGGTGTGTTTGGGTGAGGTAATTCTTATGCTATAGACAGTGTTAAACTTCTGTGCATGTAAATTAGGCAGGTAGAATGGTTAGTCGGCAATTGGTCCTGTGTGGCATGACCCAGAGATGGGTCTGTAGAATTAGAGTCCGAGGTCAAACAAGTCCCAGATCTCCCACTCGCCCAGCATTCATCTGGACAGATAAAACATAGAACAAATAGATAATGACAATACCTTGTACTCACAGAACATAATGAAACGGTTCACTTAGGTGCTTTCTTAAGGTGACATGCATGGATCCACTGTGGAAAAAGATCGGTTAATACAGCGGTTCAAGTAATGGCAACAACCTCTGCAGGCCCCTCATACTTACCCTCCCCAAGCTTTACCGGCTTAAGGGATTTTACCATCACGGTGTCCCCTACCTGGTAGGGGTGAGTCGGTTCCTCAGGAAATTCCGGTCGTTTGCTGTTAACCAATTTATTTTGTCTGTTTAGAACTTTGAGCAGGGCTGCAGAGTATTCTGCCATGTGAATATCCAAGTCAGTCAATCCAATTGCGGGACCCCGCTTTCGCCAAGGGATGGGAAAGGGTCGTCCAAAGATAATCTCGTGGGGAGACAAATGTACGTCTTTGCGCGGGGTCATTCTTATATCGGCCAAAACAACGGGAAACACTTTTACCCAATCCAACGTTTGTTCCGCCTGCATGGCTTTTGTCAACTTATCTTTTAGCGTCTGATTAGTTCGCTCCACTATCCCTGATGATTGCGGGTGATATGGAATGTGAAAACGCCATTCTAGTGCCAGGTACTTACATAAATCCTGCGTGACCTTGGACGTGAACGGGCTACCTTTATCGAATTTGAATTCGGGACGCCGTAATGTGGAATGATTTCATTAGCCAGGACACGTGTCACTACTTTGGTATTTTCACGGGCACATGGAAATGCTTTAACCCATCGCGAAAACTTATCAACTAATACCAACAGGTATTTAACGGACCACACTTGGGCATATGCGTAAAATCAACTTGCCATTCTACGAATGTTACGGTTGGAATTGGCAACAAAACGCTTGATGTTTAACTACAGATGAAGTGGAGTTGTTTTTCGCACAGACCAAACATGGATCTAGCAATGAGTCGATAGTTGCTGTCAGATTTGCTATGCAGAATAGTTTCTTCATTTCCTCCTTGACCCCCCTTCGTGCGCGATCAGAAACCCCGTGAAACTCGCTCACTTGAAAAGGTGAACAGTGCGAGGGTAGACACAGACGACCATCGGGGTTGTACCACAGGCCCTGAGGGTCAGGAGAACCACCCGATTGGTGCCAAAAAGCAGAATCAGACAGGCTGGCAGACACTTGCAATGAAAGCAGGTCAAGACCAGGGATCAGACAGGATACCAAAAATCCCGTGTTTAGAGGAGATGATGGAGACGTATGCGGATATGGGCGGCCAAATTGGGCCGCTTCCTTAGCTAAACGGTCCGCTAAAGCATTTCCCCGAATCTCCTCAGTGTCCCCTGCAGTGTGCGCGCGCGTTTTTACAATAGCGAGGGCCGAGGGCAATGCACAGGCATGCAAAAGGTCCTGTACCAGTGAGGAATGTGAAATAGGTTTACCATCGGCGGATTTTCACCCACGTAATTCCCAGATGCGGCCAAAATCATGAGCCACACCAAACGCATAGCGAGAGTCAGTGTAGATGGTTACCGCACGACCTTTTGACAAGACGCAAGCGCGAGTCAAGGCGTGTGATAAAACGATTTTTTCAGCGTCTTGAACCATCACTGCACAGGCGGCTACAGCACGCAAACAGGCTGGAAGGCCTTGGGCCACCGAATCAAGAGTTTTGGAAAGAAATGCACAAGGACGAATGCCACCACCGTGCTCCTGAGCCAGTACAGCAGAGGCTGCTCCCTCCTGCTCGCAGACATATAGATAGGAAAGGTTTGTCATAGTTTGGGAGACCCAAAGCAGGGACGGAGCAGATCGCGTTGTGAAGGGCCATATATGAAAGGTCCATATCAGGAGTCCAGTCAATAGGCTGTGCGTTAGGGTCCTGATGTGAGAAAGCAGCACGCAGGCGCTTGTCATGAAACGAGCAGTCAGGAATCCACTGGCGACAATAGTTAATTAGTCCCAGGAAAGCCATCATGGCATGTTTGGTAGCAGGACGATTTGTGTTCAGGACCACTTGCATGCGCTCCTTGGAGAGGCGTTTACTCCCCTGGGACAGGATGAACCCCAGGTAGGACACCTCCTTCTTTCAGAGCTGCAATTTTGACCTGGAAACCTTGAAGCCTTTGTCAGCGAGATGACGCAGCAGGGCGAGCGAGGCCTGCATGCAAAGTTCAGGAGTGTCTGCCGAGACAAGGAGATCATCAGCGTACTGCAGGACAATGGAGCCTTCGGTGGCAGCAAGATCATCCAGCGCATCTCTAACTACGGAAGTGAAAACCGCAGGGGAATCAATGAAACCTTGTGGAAGGCGTGTTCACGTGTATTGGCGGCCCCTGTGAGTGAAGGCAAAGGCGTTAGTTCATCTACTGGCACACTGAAGAACGCAGAACATAGGTCAATAACGGAGAAATGCGAATGTGTGGGTGGAATCATGGTCATTATGGACGGGACATCCGGAACAATGGGAGCAACGGGGACAATAATGTCATTGATCCGCCGGAGGTCCTGAGTGAAACGCCAGGTACCATCAGCCTTTGGGACTGCATTGATGGGAGTATTGTAGGAACTAACGCATGGTTTGACCACACCCTGTTTCAACAAAGAAGCAAGAATAACGTCAATGCCTTGGTGTTTAGAATCTGACAGTGGATATTGTTTGACAAAGACAGGATGTGAATGCTTAAGCTTAGCCTGATAAGGAGTGCACTGCACCAGCCCGACCTCGTCCTTGTGCTCCGCCCAGAGATGTGAGGGGAGAGTGGCTAACTCAGGTGCTTCAGGGGTGACAGCTGTTACAAAGGTCGTAGCACACTTAGCCACCGTTTTGTCTGCGGAGACAACTACAGAGTCAGGGGTCTGGACTACAAGCCTTGAACCTGAGAAGGAAAGAGTGAGACTAAGGAGAGACATAAGGTCCCGTCCCAACAAGTTAAACGGGCAGTCAGACATATAAACAAAACAGTGATCAAGAGAGATTGTAGGATCAGCAGGACATGTGATGGGCAAGGGAGGAGTAAGTGGTGTCAATCTTTCCACCCCTTCAACACCCACAGAGCTAGTGGAGTGGCTGGATATAGGCCCCCGGTATGCGCTCCCTACTACAGACATGGTCGCCCCTGTGTCAAAAAGAAAGGAATACAACACATTATTCACAACCAGATACAACAGCGGTAGATCAGATATTGCGGGCGACTCATAAGTGCAGGAAAGCATGAGAGGGGTTGAGCTCTGTGGGCCTGTAATTAATAGACCGTGGATGTGTCAGATGTGGATGGGTTCACTATTGGGACCTCTCAAGCTTTTTTCTCCTCATGCCATTCCTCATGCCATTTTCCTTGACACTGGCTCACTCATTAGGGTTAAACTGGTAGCAATGAAACATGCAGTATATTGAAGTGTATTTAAACTGTATAACATCAATCTCTGTGAATTTGAATTATGATAGTGTCGGTTTTTAAAAGCGATATGCTAATCAAACTGACCTGAAGTTAAAATGAGCATGGACAAGATCAGATCACTACACGTGTTGGTTTAAATGAAACCGTAATGATTTTACCCTTCGGGTTTCTACCTATAATATATAATAGGTTGCCTCTTAGTTAACAAGAAACAGATTATTGAGATTATTGTAAAATAATCTCTTGTAGAAAAAGTTGGATTCAGTGTAAATCGTCAGGATTTTCACCAGTAAAATCGCATATTCAAAGGTCAAAGTCAATAAAGTACGGCTCTATTAGTTCTATGCAACTCCCTGTGCATCTTAAATATATTTCTATGAAAGATTATACTACTACTGTAACATGCAAAGCATGTGATGACATTCGAGGGAACAGACTGTACATATTGTATTTTTCTCCCTCATTTGCATAGGAAACAGGAAAGGATTCCTGCCATAAAGACCATTTTTCTCTTCCTTCATCTTCATATCATATGCTACCTCCCAAGGTAAGAAGATATACATGCTTTTACACTTTATTTCAATTCTCTTTCCAAGATTACAAGTGGAGGCCTGTCGTTGTATGATATTATTGGAGTCCCCGAAACGTGATGACGATTTAAGTGCGTAGAGAAAAATGCTCAGCCTGTTATCTTTCGTTTGTTACAGTTCGTTGTTTCTGTGAAATATAGATATGACTTTGATACCAGAATTCAGGAAGTCATAACGACTGATTATGGAGGAATTACAAATCAAACTGTTTGTGTAAAAGGGACGCGACTAAGACATTAATAAGAAATACAAAGGTTTCATTTTTACATAGCCAAAAACAAACCCGTTTAATATTCTCATTTTCTTTCTTTCTTTCTTTATTTATTTTTAGTAATAACCCTGACAGAAAGATGGATGTAACAGACCTGACGCATCTCCTTATCTATACAATGATTTGTAAGTAACCACTATAAAGCACCAGAATCACATATTTACGTTGAATATCTTCATTCATTCATTCATTCATCTTCTACCGCTTTTATCCTATCTTCCCTCGGGTCACGGGGAGTCTGTGCCTATCTCAGGAGTCTATGGGCATTAATGCAGGATACACCCTGGATGGAATGCCAACCCATCGCAGGACACACACACTCACACACACATTCATACACTACGGACAATTTTCCAAGGTGCCAATCAACCTACCGTGCATGTTTTTGGACCGGGGGAAACCGGAGAACCTGGAGAAAAATCCCCTGAGGCACGGGGAGAACATGCAAACTCCACACACACATGGCCGAGACGGGAATCGAACCCGGACCTTGGCGGTGTGAGGCGAACGTGCTAACCACTACGCCACCGTGCCCCCCGTTGAATATCTTCTACTTATTTATTTGTTACTTTTCCATCTCCCTCTGTAGATCTTGTGCTGTCTGTATTAGCTGATTCGCAACCTTGTTCATCAAATATTACAAGTGATTGTCCTGGTAAGTTTTTTTTTTTTGTAGAATATTATCATATGTTTGATTAACATAAATGAACCCAAGTTACAAACAATTTCAGCCTAAAACCTTAAAAAACATTTTTAAAACATTTTAGAACTCTTTCTTTTTTTTGTCAAGCACCAGTAGCATTAAACATATTAATCAGAGAACCCAAGCAGACCAGGAGTCCCAGAATGCAATGCAGCTATACCTTGTTAACGAAGAGAGTCAGTTCATTTAGTCAACAATATTCAAAACGTTTTGCGTTTTTTTTCTTGCCAGTGTACTGTATAAATGTGCACTTAAGTCCACTGCATTTAATATCATATTTGCTAATTGATATTTGTTGATACAGGTAACATCACTGTACAAGTGAAGTTCATGAACCCTGAAAACAATTGTGACACAAATGGAACCGTGTCCTGTGATACCAACCTGCCGCTGAACCTGACCTGTGGATTTGGGTGGATAATAGACCAGAATCGGCAAGACGGCATGAATCAGAGCATAATAGTTTCGAAGGTTGTGAACCAAAAGAAATACAGCTGTACTGTTCTGAGTCCGTGTGGGACAAATTCTTCATCTGGTGTACAAAAATGTGAGTATAAATATAATGTTCTCTAGGAACAGATCTTATAAGGTATTTTAAAAGGTGTAATTTATGTAATTTTTTCTATTACTACTACTACTACTACTACTACTACTACTAATAATAATAATAAAATAACAACAAAAATAACAAAATAAATAAATAAATAGTATAGAATGATGGACAAAAATATTCTATACACACACACACACCTTTATTAAGGAATGACATGGCCCACTTAACACTGAAAAGCTCTATACAAATGAACTTTTAAGCAATTACTTTTAAGCACTTCATGCATGCGAGTCAAGATCAAGTCAATATATTTTAACCTTTTTTTACTTTTTATTTTATTTCTCAATATACTTTATATACATGGGAACAAAATTTAGTTTTCTAGAGGACGCATGATTGCGTAATGCCCAACTGCAAACATACAAATAAAAAAATCCATAAATGAATTAATAATAAATAAATAAATAGCCATTACATTAAATCTATTGCACAATGGGCTGTAGATTGCTGAGTAGTTTAGAAGCGACACTGGCAGCGATGTGTAGTCCCTGAGAAAACTACTTGATACCAGTTTGGTGTGTTGTGGTGTTTATTCAACCTGGTTCAGGTGCTCAGATGAGAATTTGTATTTGTATTTTAAAGCGATATGATTCTTAATAGTGCTTTAAACAGTCCAGCTTTATATTTATATTGTCTTGTTAATTAGCTGCCACAGGGGAGAAACTTTACATTGAACTAAACTGAAAAACTCTTCTTTGGGTCGACAGCGAATGTTTATTCCTCAGAGTTCTATCATTGTTGAGGTTAGCCATGGTAACAAACTATTAATATTCCTCACGGTCCAAATCAATCTTCAGCCTCCACAGTCAATCTTACGCATTTTTAGTCTGTTCATCTACAGCCATCCTTGGCAGCAGTGAATTTCCAATTAAAGGGAACTCCTCCTGTAGTAGGGGTGTCAGGAGGGACCTCGGGATCGGGTGTAGTGCGAGAGAAAGAAAGATAGGGGGATAGAAGAGAGCATGAGAAATCGGGATTATTAGGATCTCTACTGCTACAAATTAGGATGCAATTAGGGATCCTGGCAAAACTATCTAGTACAGCATGACTAAAAAAGTGCGGTATTAAAATAATCCAATCTGGAGATCGTTTTTTTCTGCACCATTTAAGGAGATAATTTCTTTTCTATAAGATTTAGAGTTTCTGAGTAATATTATGTATGGAAAGAAGGACAGGCTGGATTACACCAAAGTCTTTTACTGTGTACACATTTCTGAACAATAATAAGCTGTTGTATTGTAGCTTTTGGTTTGTTGACACATATTAACTGCTAGAGGTAGAATTTATAAAGAAAAAAAAGTGGCCCTACTACAGGTTATAATGAAACACCAAACTTTACTTTGTAATTGTAGAGAAGTCGCAATTTGCAAACTGATACTGATAAAGTCAGATAAGACCTTACCCAGGAGAGGGGAAATTTCTGTACCACAATATTGAATGGCCTATCAAGTTCAATATTATGATCAATAGTGTCAACAGTTCAGTTCAGTAGCAGGTTATTTCCCATTTAAACCAGCGCTGTGCTCAGATGACACATACATCTATGTAGGTTAACCATAACTACCGTACAGTGCTACAACCTTTTGTAAGGATCATTTGAATATTGTATAAATGCAGCGGAATGCAGAGGTGTCAAGTAAGTACCAATAGAAATTTGGGGTATCTATACTTTACTGGAGGAATTATTTTTCAGCCGATTTTTTACTTCGGCTTGTTTTCATTCCGACTTTTCATTGTTCAAACACCTATCCAGATAAATGGCTCCATCCGGATAGAGTGAATATGATTGTGATTGGATGAGATATAAACATTTACATTTATGGCATTTGGCATTTGGGCCTTATATAGAGGGACTTACAACTGAGCAATTGACGGTTAAGGGCCTTGCTCAAGCGCCCACTAGAGGTAGCTTGGTGGTGGTGGGGTTTGAACCCATGATCTTCCGGTTCAGAGTCCAACACCATAACCACTGGGCTACCACCTCCCTATAAACATATACCATTCCGACACCCTATCGGTTTGTACGCGATCCATCGCACCTGCACACGACACAAACCGCATCACACTCCAGCAAGGATGAAGCCAGTGTTGGGGTTATAACTCAAAAAAGATTATTTCTTAATATGTAATATTTCTCCACTACTGGCTCATTTATCAAACGCTGAGTAATGAAGCTACAGTAGGCAGTTCTGTAGAGACGTTTGATTAAATTAGTGATTGCGATTAGTGCGGCCTACGCTTTTGTCCTTAAAGGCATTATTGTCCCTTAAATTACTTTTAATTTTATGCTTTAAGTAGTTTTTGAAGGGGCACGATGACTTAGTGGTTATTACGTTCGCATCACACCGCCAGGATCCGGGTTCGATTCGATTCGTCTCGGCCATCTGTGTGTGTAGAGTTTGCATGTTCTCCCCGTGTCTCAGGGTTTTTTCTCCGGGTTCTACGGTTTTCCACCCCCAGTCCAAAGACATGCACAGTAGATTGATTGGCACCTTGGAAAAATTGTCCCTATTGTATGAATGTGTGTAAGTGTGTGTGTGTGTGTGCCCTGCGTGTGTGTTTGCCCTGTGATGGGTTGGCATTCCATCCAGGGTATATCCTGCCTTAATGCCAATAGATGCCTGAGATAGGCACAGACTCCCCGTGACCCGAGGGAAGATCAGATAAAGCGGTAAAGAGAGATATGAATGAATGAATGAATGAATGAATGAATGAATGAATGAATGAAAAGTAGTTTTGAAACCAGTACTTTTACACTTTTACTTAAGCAAAAAGCTTGAGTTCAACTTCTACAGAAGTCTTTTTAAACCCAAGTATCTATACTTTTACCTGAATGAATGGGAATATGGCAGCATGCAATATCTTGATTTAAAAAAAAGTTAATCCTCTAGGTTTATATATATATATATATATATATATATATATATATATATAGATATCTATATATATATATATATATATATATATATATATATATGTGTGTGTGTGTGTATATGTATATTTATATATGGATATGTATCTAGAATATGTATTGTTGTGAACTGTATCAGAATCCAGTTTAAACTAACGACTCTCAGATGGGCAATATGAAGATCTTACATGCTACATCAACAATAATTTACATGTTTACTCTCTTGATTGTATACATAGCTGTCTGATTTATGCCTAAACATGTGACATTTTCTTCAAAAGGCAAAGAGGATGTCAAAATCATTCTGTTAATCTGTGGAATAGGTGCCATTCTCATCATCGTTGTGTTCGGTATCACCATGAAGATTATGCTGAAGAGAGGAGAAGGTGATGTCAGCCAAAAAAACATCAAGCTCAGCTAAATTAGTCCTTTCCTGGCATTTAAATTGTGCCTCTGTCTCTCTTTGACTAGTTCAAAGGCAGGCCAGGAGGCAACAGAGACAAGCAATGCAGAGCAACGACAGCACTGCAACCACCACCACAAGCTACTGGTGAGAGAGAAGCTTGGACAGGAGACAAGATTCTACTCGTTTTTCTGTGTAGGCACAATAATCTCTTCTTCTGAATATACAAATGCTTGCTTTCCCGGGGTGACTATGTATCATACAGTACATCATTATTTTGCTGATTGATTTGTGTGTGTGTGTGTGTGTGAATAAATAGATGTAGTAGAAGAGATAAGTTAAGATAGTAATTAGGGGTGTAGCAGTATACATTTTCAAAATATCAAAATATTTGAAATATCGAAATATATAGAAATTCGAAGAACCCGCAAAAACGTATTAAATGGCGGACTGCAAATTTGATTAGTCTACACCTCGCATTATAAGTGCATTAACAATAATAATAATTATTATTATTACTATCATCATTATTACTTTATTAAACATAGACAACAATAGCAGGGGTATAAAAGAAACTAGGGTAAGTGCGGTGTCACTGTGGCTGCTCAGATTAGATTTTCCCATGCATGATAACTCTAAGGAATCAATAACAATAGCAAAATCCTGATAATCACACATATCATAGGAGCGAATGTATAATGGCTGGAAGGAACATATATATCATTGTTTTTTTTAAACATTAATAAAAATAAAATAAAATAAAAATAAAATAAATGAAATTAAAACAAATAATTTTATGTTGTGCATTACTTCTTCCTAGCTGTAGGGAAATTCAGAAATTTTACCGAACCATGACTTAAAAACTTGGTTATACCCATAATATATATATATGTATGTGTATACCGTACATGCAGTATATACAATACATACAGTGTATATATATATAGATATATATATATATATATATATATATATATATATATATATATATATATATATATATTCTTTTTTTTTATGTTGTTGAATATAAAGATGTGTCAGATTTATTTTATTAGACTAGTGAAAAACCTGCAAACTCACCTGGCAATACTTTCTATAATCTCCAGTGTTTTGTAATGTAATGCAAAGTAGTTGTGGAAACAGTATGAAAATGCATTCTGGTGACTGCAGTGAGCACAGATCAGTTTTTTGTGTTTTTCAAAATCTACATAACCCTTCTGCAGTAATAAGCCATAACACCGGAGAACCTATATAAACCATTAATATGCTCTGTAATGTTCAAAATCAGACTTATATACTCATTATTGTTATTTAAACATAATGGTGACAGGAATTAACTCTCTGTTGTCTTGCACTGTAACTTCATTTCATTTCACACACACACACACACATATACTATATATATAATATATATAATATATATATGGTGTGTGTGTTGTGTGTGTGTGTGTGTGTGTGTGTGTGTGTGTGTGTGTGTGTGTGTGTGTGTGTATATTCATATTCATGTGTGTACTGTATCATATGCATATGGCATTTCAAATTCGCACTGTATCAACTGACAAAACTATTTGATTGATAAGATCAACTGCATTGTCGGTATTGTATAGTCACAATAAATGTTTTTGATTGGCTCTGTGACAACAAGTCAATTTGCTTGCAACAGAGATTTTTATTCAGTTTTTAAGTGTTTTGTTTGTTTGTCATAAACATAATTAAATACAGTAAATAACTTTCAGTAAAATGTAAAACTTGCAGTGAATGTAAATTAGATTCGTCCAATTCGTCTCTGATTGCACGACTGGCATTTAAAAGATGCATTTACACATTTACACTGGACATGCATTTGCACAAACGATCAGTTAAAAAAATGGTCATTGCACATTTGCACACATTGCCACTTTAACAGTTGCCATATCTGCCACAGCATACCCATCCATAAGATTTTTATTTTTTTTTACTTCATTCTTATTTCTTTTTTTGCATGCTTATTTTTATTTTCTATTTATTACTCTTCTCATACAACAAATTACTTTTTACTTTTATTTTTCATATTTCCCATCTCTACTTTATTTGTATGTATGTCGCCCTCCCCACTCTCAAATCCCAACCCCCCATATGTATGTCTGCATGGCTTTTTTTTATTATTATAAGGTCGAATAAATCATTCACATTTATGGAGGGGGTCTTTTTTTATTCCCCTCATATTCATTGTCACAGAAATACCATGCAATTTACATTTCATTATGTGTGTGACAAATAAAATTAGAATTTGAATATGCCATGCTGGTATGAGACAACGTCCTTCCAAAATGTCCAAAAGCACCGGACAAATAAACATGAATTAAATGGAAATGAAAAGCGCAATACTTATGTGATATTTTGAAAAATGCTTTTTTGTGTAGAAAGTTAGTCAGAAGCGTAAAAGTCCTCTTTTATTGACCAGAATCAGAATCACGGTGGCTTAGTGGTTAGCACGTTCGCCTCACACCTCCAGGGTCCGGGTTCGATTCCCACCTCCGCCATGTGTGTATGGAGTTTGCATGTTCTCCCCGTACCTCAAAGTTTTTTTTCTCCGGGTTCTCCGGTTTCCACCCGGACCAAAAACATGCACGGTAGGTTGATTGGCACCTTGGAAAATTGTCCCTAGTGTATGAATGTGTGTGTGTGTGTGTGTGTGTGTGTGTGTGTGTGTGTGTGTGTGTGTGTGTGTGTGTTTGTGTGAATGTGAGTGTCTTTGTGTCCTGCGGTGGGTTGGCATTCCATCCAGGGTGTATCCTGCCTTAATGCCCATAGACGCCTGAGACACAGGTTCCCCGTGACCCAAGGGAAGATGAATGAATGAATGAATTAATTAATGACAGAGAAGACAGAGGTATTGACAGAGGAATGAAAGAGTCCGTCTATGGTATGTCCAGGTGGAAAAATCCTTCTCTCCACAGAGTTTGATGTCTTAAGCTACAACCTCCTATTTTTCATGCTTCTCTTTCATCCATATGCAAAGTGTTGCTTCTCTGGGGTCCTAACTCTCAATACTCCTCCCTCCCTCACTCTCACATCCCCCTTGTCTCTGAACGAAGCTATCCGGAGAGGGAAGGAGCGTGCAAATTTGTGAAATAGTCCCTCTGTGTAAATCCGACCATAATAAATTCCAGATGCTCTGACAAGTCTGACAACTACATCTGGATGACTAAAAATCTTTATAGACTTACATATAAGTTAATATTGCTGAAGTAAATCTTGCATTCATTTTTTAAAATGTGTTTTCTACCATTTTCTTTATTATAAGGGCGAATAAGTCATTCACATTTGTTGTTGTTATTTCTCCTCATAACCATGAGGAGAAATGAGGAGGAAAGAAAAGTACCTTTTTCTTTTACATAAGGTAAATTCTGTGTAATTTATCACTGTTAGGTTTTTTTGGAAGACGGTTTAAAAATAGAATCCTAAAATATTGTAAATAATTGTTTTACAATTGCAGGTTCAAAAAGAGTTTATAGATTCATTATAGAGCTGGAGATAAGTAGTCTACTTACCATGCTTAATTCAAAAGTTGTCCTTTTGAAGGCTATACTACTCAGACAGTATAATATGATTCATTTATGCTGTATTTTTCCACGGAAAAAAAAGAAAAATAGAAAGTAGCAGAATTTTTTAACATCTTATAATTTAAATCTATGATAAGATGTTCTTATTTTCGAGAGCCTTGAAACTTTGAGTGAATTTTATCATTTAAATCTGTGATAAATAGATTTAAATGATAAAATTCAGAGTCTGTATTGTCTAGATATCACCAGGTGATATCGATCACTGAGCTCTGTTACACACACACACACACACACACACACACACACACACACACACACACATGCGCCTTCTAAAACACTTAGACTGTCTGCCCCTCGTCGAATATTACTATGGCAACACAGCGTTCACAGAGAGACTTCTTCATCTCTAACAACGTGCCCTCCACTCCTGTCCTCTTCTCCTCCTCACAAGCCTTCTTTTCTCAAACAAGCAGCCAGCCATCGTCACTGGTACACACAAGGACAGCTGCTGACCACCACACATTGTGTTTGTGTGTGTGTGTGTGTGTGTGTGAGTGTGTGTGTGTGTGTGTGTGTGTGTGTGTGTGTGACAGATGTGACAGGGAGTACACAGAGTAAGTACCTTTTTATTTTACATAAGGTAAATTCTGTGTAATTTATCACTGTTAGATTTTTTTGGAAGATGGTTTAAAAGTAGCATCCAAAAATATTGTAAATAATTGTTTAACAACTGTAGGTTCAAAGAGAGTTTATAGATTCATTTTATTCACCTGATTTTATCATCTAGTCAGATAGATAGATAGATAGATAGATAGATAGATAGACAGACAGACAGACAGACAGACATATAGATAGATAGATAGATAGATAGATAGATAGATAGATAGATAGATAGATGACAGACAGACAGACAGATAGATGGGTGGGTAGGTTGATATAAAACATAAAAATCTAATTGTCACATGACTTACATATCAGTGGTGAAAAATGACATCAGCAGACCTTTATCAAAATGTACTTGTGTTCAAAATGTTCCTGGGGCATCAGAAATATTTTCGAGCATAAACTGATGGTAAACTGCGCTTAAAACCTTCACACGCAGGGACTATAATGTGCACTAATGGTCGATTGTCTGCGCTTTAATTTGGGGAATTTCCTTAGAATATTTGCACATATTAAAGGCAACTTTGCGTCTGGCATTTCCGCAGCTCCATTCACCCCTCAGGTCAGCTGAATGAGATGTCTGCTACAGCTGACCCCATACCGAGCGGAGTTCATGCAGGCATTATTTCCGCAGACAAAATGGAAAATACCACCATAACCCCTGCCTCTTTCCCCAACCTTCCCTCCAGCGAATGATCACATAAACATTAACATCATCATCATTACCATCATCTTCTGCATGGTCTGCATCCTGCTGCTGGTGGCCTTTTTCTACGCCTTCTGTTTCCACTGCACACTGCAGAGCTCGCCTGAGGACCGCCACAAAGGCACAAGAGACAGCGTGGACAGAGAGGATGCCACCTTCAGACGCACTTCCTCCAGCGTTTCTCTCGGGAATGCTGTCTGAAATAAACTAGGCAGTACAGTACTCTCTTTTTCCGGACCACGGATCAGCATCATGCATCGTTTAAAAAAAAATTATAACCAATTAAAGGCTGGTTTAGTGGTTAAGGCTATCGACTCTGGACTAGAAGATCGCAGGTTCAAATCCCACCACCACCAAGCTGCCACTAGTGGGCCCTTGAGCAAGGCCCTTAACCCTCAGCTGCGCAGTTGTAAGTCACTCTGGATAAGGACGTCTGCCAAATATCGTAAATGTAAATGTAATTTGAACCCTGTGCAATATTTATGGACATATCTTGCCATTCCGTTCAAGAAAATGATAACATTAGATGAGTGTTGTTGAAGTAGCATTTCTACTACATTTTTAGATGTTGTTTTCATGTTCTATAATCCATACCATATACCATTGTAACTATATTATGAGAATGTTCTATTCATTTCTGAACACAGACATTTCTGTATCACACACTGGTGATTTGTTATATTGCAGAGACGCTTTAAAATATGTATATTTTAATGCTAACTGGTCATAATATTCATATAATATCAAATATATTATGGGAAAATGTTTTTCTTCGCCATGCAATGAATCCGGTTTATTTTCCATTTTCAGGCATCCGTTATTGTATATGCTTTCTGGATTGTACATCATTTAATATTAGTAACAAGGCTTTCAGTCTAGCCAACTTGTAAATGTAACTCGCACAGATCAACAGCAGTAACAAAGTAACAATAACGCACATATATGATATGTCAGAAATGGTTTGTTATCAACAAAGTGGGTTATAAAATATACAATATTTTATATTTTACAAGAAATAAAATATGGAATATGGTACACAAGTACACACAGTGTGTGTGAGGTGTGTGTGTGTGTGTGTGTGTGTGTGTGTGTCTGTCGAATGAAAGAGACCCGGACAACAAAGACACTAGAGAAGAAGTTTCAGTCCAGTTCTGAACCTTTTATTAACAAAAAACACCAAACAACTATCTACTGGAAAGCAACCAATAGATATATATTGGAAAGTAATACATATTTAACAATTAAAACAACCACTACAAAAATAAGCATTGAAATGAACAACAAATGAATATTAAAAGAATAATTTCCTGTTTGAAATAAATATTAAATCATTCATAAAGGGAGAGATTTTGAGTGAAATTTTGATATTTCTAACATATAGTTAATGTATTAATTCACGGTACATTGAGTACTCCTGGCAGCCCTAACAGCCCTATATATATATATATATATATATATATATATATATATAAATATATTATATATATATATATACTATATATATATATATATATCGTATATATATATATATAGTGGATAACAACAATGCTGTTTTTCTTTTTGCGTTAACAAGGGAAAAAAAAATATTATTTAGAGTAATGTAAAGTAATAGTAATTTTATTACAAAATTTTTTTACAAAATCACCAACTCCAGAATACAGGATTTTACTGGAACCCCACTCCTGTTAATCTGTACTAAATGCATCAGCAGTGAATGTAACACACCCTGAACTATATCGTCATTCACATCAGTGCTAGAATGAGTGTAGCAGTGATTGTGTCAGGATATGGAACACATGGTGCTTTTCTCTGAGCAACGAGAGTCACAGGAGCTTTCTGGAGACTGCATGGTGGAGTCCCGACCGTCAAAGTCGGGAGAGTCCATCTCAAGGTGAGGGTCTTGGAGACCACCATCCTGCAAGGCATGTTTACAATGTGAAAGGTAAATGAGCAGCTAGTGAGAAAAACAGATAAATATAGAGGATAGAAAGTTCAAAAGTTTTTCATTATCCTAACAACATTTTAATTTTTCGATTGATAGATTCTCTCTCTTCTCTCTCTCTCTCTCTCTCTCTCTCCTCTCTCTCTCTCTCTATATATATATATCTCTCTATATATATATATATATATATGATGTATATATATATATATATATATATATATATATATATATATATATATATATACTGAGCTAACAGTGTACAGAAACCAAGACCCAAGAGCAACCTTGCTGACAGACAGCTCCTCTACCCGGCCCTCTTCCATAGACTCCTCCAGTGAGTTGCCAGATGTTTCCATTTTAATCCGGTGGGAGCGGATCGACTTCACATCGTCTTCATCCTCACCTGTTACTGATGGGAACACCTACAGAAATTGTTAAAGCTTCATACAACAAATGCCAGAGTATATACACATATACACCAGTATATACACATATACACACGTATATACACATATACACCAGTATATACACATATACACCAGTATATACACATTTTTTCACCATAAAAATAACAAGAATTAATCAAGACACACACACACAAAAAAAATCAACAACAAAATCTCTAGTCGTGGGACGCTACAGGACAGGATAGACTACATTAGATTAGGACATTTGCAAACGGTTAATATGGGTCTTTCCAATAAATAAATAAATAAGCAAACATTTAAATATATTTACAGATAAGCTATAATAAAATGATCAAGTTAAAACACAGACAGAACTAAAGTAATAAATCAGTTGTACAATGCTGTTCTGTTTTGGGCCATTTTTATATATTATATTTAAATATCAGTGATAAAAAAAACATTAATTATGAAACAGCACAGCAACATCTATTTTGTGTGTTCATTATTAATAACACAATGTACTTTGTTTTTAGTATATGATAAACTCTAGACATATATGGTTTTACCAGTTCTTCCTCATCAATAGGAGGTTCAGCAGCAGAGATGGCAGCCTTGCTGATGGTTTGAGCCTCGAACTGCGGGCAGGCAGCTTGTGCATTTCCGTCTTTGTCCCTCTTCCCTTTAAGCCAATACGTCTCGATTTCCACATTACCCTGCCAGATAAACACGATTTTTTAATGCATATAACAAGAATGTTGTTATGAAATGTGACTTTTATGTTATTTTAATCATTCACAACAATAAGAAGCAATATGCACACTATCCTGGAGGACAGGAATTTAAGCAGATAAATCATTTTTGTCCACAGGGTGAACTTCAGGAAAGTGTAGCTCAGTAATTTTAAGGAGCTGGGGTACTGATCGGAAGGTCACGGTTTGAGCCTGGTATCACCAAGTTGCCACCCTTGGGTCCTTGAGCAAGGTCCTTAACCCTCTGTGCTCCAGGGGCGCCGTGTCATGGCTGACCTCAGTTTCCAAAAACAAGCTGGGATATGCGAAGAAAGAATTTTGCTGTGCTGTATTGTATATGTGACAAATAAAGGCTCTTCTATGAAACAGTCAATAAGATTGTCCTGTTGGTCGTAGTAAAATACCATAACCAGGTGGTATGAAATATAAATCAAAATAGCATGGGTTATTTTTACTATAATACACTGACAGTATTAAGTCACCAGGCACCCAATTCTAACCCTTAATTATCATCCACTTGACATTTATTTATACTTAAATGTAATGTCAAGTGGATCGAAGTGCATTGCATATTTATAGGAATGCCAAGACAATATACAAGATCCATCAAATATTGCACTATAGAGTAAACAGGTGACGGTTTGGCTATAAAAT